>JAABKJ010075445.1:15907503-16634629 GCA_011634705.1 Andricus grossulariae | reverse complement strand
ATTTAGTTCAAAATTTTTAGGAACGAACTAAAAATTAACCAAATAAAATTTGGACTAACATCACATCTATTGTTCAAACTATTTGGTTGGAAATTTATCTAATTTGTTGAAAATTCGTATTTTTAGGTAGGAAATCAATTTTTGTGTGTTAAAAATGCAATTTATGGTTAAAAATTAATGTATTTTAGTTAGGGCTTCAAGTACTTTGGTTGAAAATTCGCCTTTTTTATTATATTAAACTTTTTTTATTTAACATTGAAATCTGTTGTGGTTTGAATATCAACTATTGCATTTTTTGGTGAAAATTAAACTATTGCGTAGAGAAATTAACTCTTTTGTAGAGAATTCGTCTGTTTGACTTGAAAATTAATCATTTTGGACAGCTCTAATCAGCTAATGAGACAATTGATCGCCAATCTGTAAATAAGTTGAAAAATATTTTTTAAGAAAAAGTAATGAAATAGTGAAATTAGCAGATAATTGTGAGAAAATAGTGTGTTAGGTGTAATTTTGTTCGAAATAGTAGTGAAATAATGTAATCGTTCGAAAAAAGTGTGAAATAGTGTTAATAGTGTAGTGAGTCCGAGGCCTGAGCATAACTTCTTAAAATTAATTGATTTCTTCAATTCAACTTTAGCTGATCAATCAGTTATATTAATGCCGATATATATATATATATATAACTTATTCAATTAGTAATTTTCGTTTTACTAATCCCATCAATATAATACTACTAATTGTTAGTAACTCAATTCTAGCTACAGAAATTAGTAGAATTTAACTGAAAATCAGTTATATTTTACTAATTCAAATTTAGAGAACATAAAATGTACTTTAATCACTTTTTTTCTGATATGACTACGTTAGCTATTGTGTGAACTGTTGCATAACGTGGTCCAATTGTGATTGGCTGATTGGTATGATTAATTGGTCAATAAAATAATTTGACTGGCATTGATTTTCGTAGTCTCTAGTACGAGGTCAGCTCTTGAACCAAATGACAAGGATCTTCGGTTTGAGGATAAATTGTATTAAAAATGAGGTTGATTCTATGCCCAGGCGGAAAAATTATATATAGTTTATACATAGCGTGAAATATTATATATAATTTTAATTTGTTTTATATAAACATTTTATAAAACAAATGAAAATTATATATAATACTTCACACTACATATAATTTTTCCGCTTGGGTGAGCAGCATAGATTTTGAAGATTTTAATATTTATATTTTAACTTAATTTTTAACTTTTGACTTCATTTTAACTCAACTTGCTTAAAAAATTTCAATAATCACGTTTTTGTATCGCGGATAAGGTCTTCGGTGCTCTTCACTCGAGCGATCGGACCTCGTGAGAGGTCGTTGGTATTTAAGAGTGATTATTGCGAACCCAACAGGTAAACGTTCGCTCAGACTTTTGCTTTTTGCAAATGCACACAGCTCTTGCCATGAACGAGGTCGCACGAAAACCGCAAATATTGATATCGACTCGAAATATCGAAATATACATTATACAATATTCATACATGCATAAATACACATCTATACATACACATATACATACATAAACATATATATACATACATAAACATATATACACATACATATACATATATACACATACATATGCATATATACACATGCATATACATATATACGCATACATATACATATATACACAAATGTATGCATATATGTACACTCAGTGGCAGATGCAAACTTTCGGAAGTCCTATCGTATGTATGAAGAAAAGCCAATTTCACATTCACAGGCCTCGGACTCACTTTAGAGATCAAAAATAGTGTAAATAGTATCAGTTTTTTTTTAATAGTGTAAAAATAGTGTCACAAAATTTTTCAAGTACTAAAAATGAACTTCTATGTTTATTCAGGGTGTCTAGTCTTTTTGCAAAAAAAAAATCCTGGACTTTTCCAGGTTTTCCAGGACAAAAAACTAATTTTTCAAGGTACCTTTTTTTACAGTAAAAAGATAATTTTTTTACCAAACATATGCCTCAAAAATCGGATTTTAGGGTCAAAAACCCGTTACAATCGAAAATATTTTGAACTTTCTCATTTTTTAAGCTTAAAAAAAAACAAAATTTTCAACAATAATAGAATCGAATTTTCATCCACAAAAATTTTTAGTTTCACGTTTCAACATCAAAATATGAGTTTTAAATAAAAACTAAATTTCCTACGAAGATACTTAAATGTTCAACACAACGCTTTTTTTAACAAAATATTTGCATTTTCAACCTCAAAGTTGCATTTTTGTCCAAGAAAGATGAAATTTCTAATAAAATAGGTGAATTTTCAACTCAAAAAGAAAAATTTGAATTTTCATCCAAAAAAGATTTTAGTTTGAGTTTTTAACATCAAAATACTTCAAGTAGATTTTTAATATATGTTAATATTTAATAGTTATTTCAATTATAATAATAATAATAATTAATTATTAACAATGATATCTATTAATTATATTAATAATAATAATTATTATTAAATATAATAATTTAATAGTTAATGTTTAATAAATGCTGAATAAAGTTAAATATATTTATATTAAATTAAAATATTGTTTGTTGAAATATCAAATATTTTTAGTTGAAAATTCATCTTTTTGGATTAAAAATTAAAGACAAATTTTCAACCAAAAATATCAATTTTCAACAAAAAATGGAAATTACATTTTAGGTAAAAATTAATTTTAAATAAAAAAATAACGAATTTTCAATAAAATAATTCAATTTTCAACCTAAGAGATGAATCTTCAAACAAAAAATTATATATATATATATATATATATATACGCAAATATACATACTCAAAAGTAAAGACGAATTCATACACACAGTCATATATATTTTCAATTAAGAATTTAAGTGTTACCAATGTGTGATTTCGAGGGTAGGACTAGATGTGTTAAATAAGTAACCAAAAAGGACTTTTCTGAAGTGAAATTGTGAAGGTGCATTTCTCATGTTTATATTTAGTTTGTTTCAAAGGCGAGCACCGTGAATAACAAAAGACCTTTGCATTTTACACGTGAATGAATTTAATTACATGTTTAATTTACATGCATAATTACATGTGACTGAATTTTTAGTACTGTTTTTCTGTCACGGAGGTTGGAATGTGTTGGCTGATCTTTATCAATAAAATGGAACAGGTTAAGAATATAGTGCAGAGCTTTCTTATTGAATAGGTCATAAAGCCAATTATCTATAAAAAATTGTCTTCTTTTTTCGACGTTAAGAAGTCCTGCTCTTTCTATTCAGTGAGCAATATGTTCACTTTTGGGGATGTTATACATGAACCGAATGCAAGCATTAAGCTTACGCTCCAGCCTGGCATTCAGATCATCAGTAATATCGTCATATACCACACAGCCATAGTCAAAGAAAGAAAGGATCAGGCTTTTAACTAGGAGGATACGTGTTGAGGTAAAGAAGTGATTCTTTATTCCTATTAAGCTGTTGCAGGACTCTGAAGGTTTTCCTTGAAATATCCGCAACTTGTTAATTCCAAGTAAGACAGCGATTAAGAATATAACCTAAATCTTTTACAGATTCCATAAAGGGAATGACACGTTCATCGATAAAAAGAGGAGGTAGGGTTGCAATTGGTTCAAGTGATAGAGAGGAAGAAGGTCCTATGATTATAGCCATAGTTTCAGCAGGGTTGAGAGTGAGGCCACTTGGAAAAGCACACTGCACCACTAGATCAATATCCGATTGTACCTTTTGAAGTGAGCTCTTAAGATTTGCAATAGGCCCGGAAAGGTAAAGCTCAAAGTTGATACGGTCCTCTTATGGGAGGGGGGGGTGAAAGGATCGCTCAAGGCAAATGGAAGGTCAGATGGAATTTAGGCTGATCGTTTAGGAGATGGTCTAGGACTGGGAAGGGGTTCTAGGTAGATGTGGCCCTGTGTTTTTAACAGGCACGCGTCGAGTCCGTCCAGATCGTGTGAGCTGGGGTAAAGGCAATACTACTTTGCGGTATGGGATGGCATGGAAGTCAGACATTTATTAAACATAAAGTCTCTCCCCTCCTTACTGCGGTGCACCGGTGGTCGGCTGTCGAGGCTCCTAGGATAAGCTAAACGAGGCTTCTGCGCTCGGTAGAAGTCGATGATGGAGCAACCGTCCCTCTCCACCGGCGGCTTCAGGCCTTCCACCGACTTCCGGACGAGGTCCCTGAAACGATCACGTCTCGCCCAGAATGCTGCTATCGACGGATCCTCCTTCTTTAGGTCGATATCCTCTAGGCGCTTGCGGGTCGATGGAACGTAACCATCCGGAACGTGCTGTAGGTTGAATAAGATGGTTACGTCCGTGTCCAACGTAAGTACCGTAGCACGATGTTGGAATGGTGCCACCGGTATCAACGTCCTCTTGGCCAGGGAATGCTAAGCTTGCTTCTCCCGGCGCCGCTTTAAGGCCCTCCTGGGCGATTCCTGCCTCGAAAGCAGTGGAGGGGGGAAACGGCTAAGCGGCGTCCTCTGGACCCCGAGTGATGGCTCCTCCTGGTGACCTCGAGCGGTGACTGGTCTCACTTCCTGGTGAGCACCCTGTTGAGTGGATGTTGCCTCCTGGCGATGATGGCCGGCTGCAGTCGTAGCGATCGGCCGTGGACGAGGACCAACTGCCAACCTTAGGATTGAAGGGGTTGGGAGTCCCTCTCGTCGGCGTCGTAGTTCCCTCTGTCTGGGACACAAACCCATCCAGCTGATCGTTTTCGGACAACTGGAGCGCCGTCTACTCACAGAAGGGTGGGGTTGGATCGTCGGAACTGTCTCCTCTGCTCGGGAACCAATCCTTCCGGCCGACAACTAACGGTCTGCCGGGGCGCTATCGAGAGGAAGGAGATGGAGCTGCGAGAAAGAGGATCAGAGGATGAATCTTTCTCTTAGAAATTATTTTTTCGTTATCCCGTTAGGTTCTGAAAAGGACTGTAACGGGTGTGGTGCTCTGAAAAGAGCAGATGATGTTTGATGCAATTGAAATCCTGTATTTGTGTTCCGGACGTCTTTTATTATTGCTTTCTCCCTAGGCTGAGAAAGCAGGCGTATCGAGTATGTAGAAGGACAGGCAGGCTTGCACTCCGAAGGTAGGCAGCGACGTCCGTCGGGAGTGTGCGTTCCCAAGAATCCAGACTTGCTTCCAAAAGCAAGCGGAGCGAGTGTAACGTGGTGCGTGGAATTGTCTTCTATCTGGAAGCTCGAAGCCGAGTGACGAGTGTGGCTGGCCCGCGCTCTTTTATGTGGAGAGCGCGCGATGTCTCTCACCCGGCGGAAATAGAGTCGAGAGTGGAGAGCCCAGCTCGAAGTTCTTTCCCACCCCGTCGCACTTTGGACGCGCGACCCAATCATATCATTCGTCCATGCGTCGTTGTGGATGCTGCCCGCTCTGTCCGTTCGCTCCACTCTCTCAGCGTTACATAGCATGTCTTACTGCTAATAAATTCTAAAAACACAATATTATGATAAAGGAATATCGTGGCTAAAGAGGGTAATCATAATTATAGTATAGTACATAATAGAAATGCAAACGACTATAATAATAATAATATATAATAATAATATTATAATAATATATAATATAAGATAATATAATGTATAACATAATAATATAATATATAATTATAATAATAATAAACCGTACAATATTTAACTCCGTCATTATATAATGTGTTCGGGAATATTCTAAGAAAATAATATCAGCGCTATCGAGGATAACTATAATATAATAATGACGATAATGCTATAATAATTAAAAATAAATGAAAATAACAATAATGAGAATATAATAATGACATAATATATAATATCTAATAATAATAATGAGAGGTACAAAATTTTAACTCCGTTATTGTACAATGGGTTCAGTATCATGAAATCACGTTTTTTTTTGTTTGAAAAAATAAAAATATTACTTCTGAAAATAATCATTATCCTGCCTTGATAAAATCGGAGTCACGGAAAAGTGATCAGTTTATCCGTGCATCATTATTTAATAAGGCAGAAGAACGTAGAGGAGAAAAAATAAAAATTTTACTTAAAAGAGAAAGCAGCTGGAAAGTTGCGGGTGAGTCATCACTGGCCCACAGCTATGCCCATACCTGCGCGCAAAGCATTTTCTGAAACTATCTCGTGAACGGTACGTGGTAAGCGAAGGTCGTCGTAGCGGCAAAGGCAAAGGAACTTGAACAAGTATAAAAGCGAAAGCTGCCAGTGACGAAATATTGAAGGTTCCTTTCGTCTGTCGCCCGTTATAGCCGACGGCATAATTGGGCTGGAAGCGGCCACATTACGCCTGCTTTACGTGCATGCAATGGCGCGTTTTCAAGGGGGGTCGGACAAAAAGAGATTTTCATATATCTATAATAATTTGGAAGAAATAATTTCATAAAAATATTATTTAAAATATTTTCAAACTAACTTTAAAAATGTCGATACACTCCATTTCACCAGGTTTGAATAATTTTAACTGTTAAAATTCATTATACGTAGATATGGAGGACCACCCTCGTATAAAGCCTTACGTACGGACATAAACGTACACAGTTGGACAAGTGACGTCTGTGCACTTTGATTTAGAAAAAGTTAATCAAAAGTACTTCTTTTTTTTCATTTTTTCGAAAACCAAAATTTTCCCATTTAAAACCCCATGTTAATTCCAACAGCCCAGGGGCACGGGTTAATGTTGACCGATTTAAAAAAAACTTTGGAATTTCTTTTTCCAGAAACGAACAAATGGGGGGGGGGGGGTCAACAAAAGTCGAATTTCCAGACCACCCTAATTGCACTGCCATTTCAAACATTTGATACTTGATATAGTACAATGGAATTAATATATTGAAATTGACCAAATTTAATGTTTTACAAAAATACACACCATTTTGTTCTTTCCTACAATTTTGTTCTTTAGAAAAAAATAATAGTTAAAAAATTTAAGAATAAGAATGTTACTCTTTTTAATAATCTTTTCAATTATGTAAATGAAAAAAATTACGCCTTATTTAAAACCATTTACAAAAATTTAATTGTAAGTTAATCATTACTATAGACGTAGAATAGAATATTCCGCATAATTTGTACTTTAATGAGCTATGCTAAAGTCTCGTGAGGGAATAGTAGTACAAAAAAAGGGTGACGCGTGTCCATTACCAAGTCGTCTCCAACTGCGAAGACTTGAAAAAAAGGGTCTGCTTCTGTAAGGTTCCCGACAAATACAGAGTATCGGTCAGAGACTTGATCTACTGTCCGTCAAAAAAGTTTAGGCAGTGGTGATATTTAGAGTTGGAAATAATTATTCGTTAGTAAGTTATCGACAAAAGAGTGGGGAGATGTTTACTCCGGAACAAAGGAACATACAGAGATGATTCTTGAAGCTAATTACACATTTTTGGCTTCTGAAAATGTTGTGCGTATTACCAATGAGCAAAAAGTTGCAATTGAATGTTTGAAAAATTATTTCCTTCATGGAAAAATACAAAAGACTTTACGATAATCGAGGCAACGGTATCCCTTTCTTTTTGCATCAGGGCTCAGAGGCTGTGTAACAGTGTGAGTGTAAGAAAAGGTCGTGTTGCACGTGTAGCAGTAGCGCCTAAAAGGAACCACGCTGAGTGTGCGGTAGCTTCGATTATCGTTAATCCTTTTGTATTTTTCCAAGAAGAAAATAATTTTTTAAACATTGAAGTGTAACTTTTTGCTCATTGATAATACGCACAACATTGCCAGAAGCCAAAAATGTGTAATTTGCTTCAAGAATCATCTCTGTACGTTCCTCTAAATATCATCACTGGGCACAGAAAGGATCAACGAAACCCATATATTTTTGGAAGATTTTTCGTAATTTTTTTCAGTGACTTACAGCCATTCAAAGTTGAGTATTCTGAAATGATCATAGTATTATTATGCTTTTTCACGTTTCACTCGCCCGGAAATAATCGCTAATGATCTGAAAATTTTGCAACTCGGTATCAGTATTGGCAAAACCTTCACCTGCAACATGAATGTTGTCTCATATTTGTCAAATTTTCTTTTGCTGAGATTTTCATGAAAATCTGCACAAAAATCGAGCTGCCTAAACTTTTTGGACGGACAGTAGACCAAGTCTCTGACCTATACTCTGTATTTGTCGGGAACCTTACAGAAGCAGACCCTTTTTTTTTCAAGTCTTCGCAGTTGGAGACGACTTGGTAATGGACACACGTCACGCTTTTTTTGTACTACTATTCCCTCACGAGACTTTAGCACAGCTCATTAAAGTCCCAATTGTGCGAACTCAATTTACAGGAAAATATACAATTTTATCCACTTTTTACTGGTCCGAGCTTAATCAGTTACTGAGCTCTTTCTTTTAAACCTTGATTCGTCTCGATATCTCCATTCAATCCGGAGATACTTTTTTCTTGTATTACCAATTCTGGTGACCACAATTTTTAATATTTCCAAATTTTCAAAGTTGGGCTATATTTACAAATAGATAAGTAATCCACTTGAATTTTTTCCATTTTTTCCGGACATTTTTGCGACTTTAGGAACGGCTGAAAGTTGACCTTCCAAATCTAGGCATTGAAAACAGTGATTTTCTACAGACTTGTTGCTCTTACAACTACAACAAATTTTTCATCGAGATGCGAGAAACCTCGTTGAACAGGTAGAAACATTCCGAACCAGCCTTCCTAAATGCGAACTCAGTGCGTTTTTTTCCACTGAGATGGAGATACTTTTTCCCAAGTGTCAGGACTTTCTGTCCCGATATTAGATCACTGAACACTCTTTAAAAACTTTTCTTGGGTTTACGTTTTTTAGAAACCGCCATGTCTTGAAAGATAAGCAACACTGATTGAAGTGTGCAAGTTTAGGCAGGTGTATTTTGTTGTGAGGGGGAAATTCGAGCAGTAAAGTGGTGGGAATGTTTTACGCATTTTCTTAAAAAGGAGTCATGGTGACTTAAGGGAAGAAATTTGAAGAAAATCTGGAATAGGTACATGGTACAAGTGACTTTATACAAGGATACAAATATTGGAATAGAAGGAGAAGGAAGAAAATTACTGAGGGTAAGTTTAAAATTTCCTTTTTCCTTTTAATTCAAGTTCTGGCCCCTCGGTGGCGGGAATAACATTTAAAAAAATTGACTGTGTTTAAAAAAAAATGAAATTAATATTTGTATCAATTATATTAGGTTTCAAACCCTATCCGGGGTTGAAATGCATTATATTATTGACTGCAAAATTTATCAAATTTACAAACATAAAAAAAAAATTTTTGCTGAAAAATATACATTAGGATGAATTTATATCAATTAAAATGCATAAGGTAGGATTGATTCACATAGCCTTACTGACGAGTCCAGTGAGTCAGTCCGAGACGAAACATGAAAAATCTAACTTTTATTTGATTTAAAAATAGATATCCTTCTTAAAAATTAATTGCAGAACACAAAACAAATAAATATTATCGACGCTAATGCCAATAAAAGAATCTTCTTTACGCTTATAATACTGTAATTGTTCTCAAGTAAAATAATGTTAACTTTCCTAATATTTTCAGCATGAAAATCTTTGTGTGATAACAGGATGCTTCTGTCAACTAAAATATTAATGACATTCAGGCCCGGCGAAACACGTTGAGTCCAGGTGGGTAGTTTTTCAAGTGGAAGAAGGGGGGGGGGGGGGTCATAATTAAATATTTCATAATTTCAAAAAAATTTCGGAGTAAACGTAAAATTTATTTTTTTTTTTTTGGTATAATTATTTCAGAAAACAAACAATTTTTTTCCCCTCATAAACTACAATCATAAAGTGAAATTAAACATGTTTTTTTCAATTTGACTTTGAAGAGGGTTCTCAAAGCAGCTACGGCCTTGACGATAACATTCTCATTGCGACACTCGTGCTTCGCGCTCAACAGATAGGCAGATCTAGGTAGATCGAATCAAACAATTTTATGAGGATAGTTTCGAAATATATTTCATATTTTGAATGTTTATCGAAATCAAAAGTTTCATCAGATAATTTTCAAGACTCTCTCCCATCTAAAAGAAACTTGGGCAAAAATTTCTGAAACTTGAAAAAAAAAATTCAAATTTTGAAAATGCTGACTCGATTCGACAAATCCTTCCAAAGTTAGCGTGGCTACAACATTCAGGTAACCATCCATACAGACACCGACAAAATATTAGGACTTTCGGACTCTGTGAGTGCCGAAACGTAAGGATTCGTTAAAAACCAGAGATCGAAAATTTGGACGATTGCATTACACTTTCATGAATGAGAATGCAAAATACATTTTTGTAAATTTTTAAATTATAATTAAATTTTTAATATTACTGTTTACTTACAGAAGAGAAGTTTATTAAAGATTCAAATTTCTAAAAGTCACTTTCCAACTGTAGATCAGTAGATCTTGATCGCTTATAAAATTATAATCGTTAGATTTAAAAATTCAAATAATTTTAAAAGCAGAAACGTAAAATTAAAAAAGATCACAGAATTCAATATAAAATATTTTCCCGGTTATAACGGAACACGGAACCATCGGAAAGTTCGATATGTTATGTTAGGTCAGTTTCGCAGATGTTTTTGACGTCTTCCTAGCACGCTTGTCAAACAGATAATTTTTCCTAATATTTCTCTAAAAAGGAACAACCGAAGTGATTTTTCAGTAATTAACAATATAAACTTCAACAAAGTTATTTGAAAACATATACAACAAAGTAAAGTGGCCACATACCCTCTTTGTCCAAGAAAAATGACAACTTTCAGCTGCACTCCAGAATCTGCTAAAGGTAAAATTAATATATTTATTAAATCATTTTTTCATTGGAAAACTAAATACAAAAAACGTAGAAATTCAAGTAACATGCCGTTTTTGGATAATGTTCGATGTTGATAATATTACAGTTCTGGAAGAAAAGTTTCTAGGTTATGTTCACCAACAGTTTATAAAACTCGTAAAAAAATCGCAAACAACTAATCCCTTTGATGCACAACTCAAGAAATACTCGGCATATCATCCGAAGACTGATACAACCTTGATTTTTCAATTTTTTAACCGAAAATCTATATTTGCACGATGAATTTATTAACTTCGAAAGCGTAAAATGGTGCATGTTTGCGAATATAAAACAATATTTTTCACCCGCGCATGATTTTAAATAAGTAATCTTCAATCTACCGACACGAGAGCATCTTTTTATGAACTAATTTTACTTCAACTCGACAAATTCGACAATTTTGTATGAGAGTTATAACTTTTTCAAACAATGCAAACGGTAAATGCCATAAACAAAAGACGGCAGCAAATCACACGAATAAGTTTAGTGGATTTTCTTTGCTGATTGGTCGAATAATTTTGGAGCGAATTTAAAATAGACTGTTGTAATTTAAATTTAAAACTGTACGTATTCAACGATTTAATTTAGAGTGTCTTTATTTGTTGATTAGAGTTTTATTCTTTATAGCTGCATTAACAGACGTGTTGGTAGCATTAAATATGCCGGAAAATTTACAAAAAATTTCTGCGGCTAAAGAAAATTCTGGAAACGAAATGCTGAAAATGATGCAGTTCGTTTTTCCGATTGTCACGCAAATTCAGATGGAAGTTTTACGAAAGTATGGCTTTGCTGAAGGAAGAGAAGGCAAGTTATTTTTGATCGAGTCTGAACTTCCTTTAAAAAACATTGAAAACCTAATTTTAAAGGTTTGCTTGCAAATTAACTTAATGTTTCTCCAATTTTTATTAATGAATTATCTTAATTGAAGAAATTAAATAGAAATAAATGTAGTATTGATTTGAAACATATACTGTAAAAAAAGTCGTGCAATTTCACTACGTTTATCGTAAGTAAAAGAAAGGTACCCTCCATTTTTATAGTGTAGTTGGGATGACTGAACAATCCCGAAAAATAAAATTCCTGAATAATAAAATACATGGATAATAAAATTTCCGAAAAATGAAGTTCCCGAATTGGAAAATTCTCGCATTAGAAAATTCCCGCGTAATAAAATTCCCGACAGAAAATTGCCGAATTCTAAAATATCCGAATCTAAACAATTTAAGTTTTTAAATAAATTTTATTTATTTATTAAAATACAGTAATCGAATATTTTTATTTAAAAAAAATTATTTTTAATATTTAAATTTTCTAAAATTATTGTTTGAATTTAAAATAACTATAATTGAAAGAAAAAAACATTCATATAGAATTATATATTTTTTTAAATTATTATTTTAAATTCGAAAAATAATTCTAGAGACTTTAAGCATTAAAAATATTTTGTTTAATAAAAATATTTCATTATTTTATTTGTAAGAAATAAATAATATTTATTAAAAAAATGTAATTGATTAAATTCGGGAATTTTCAAGTTCGGATATTTTATAATTCGGCAATTTTCTGTCGGGAATTTGAAAATTCGGTAATATTATAAGCTGTCGGGAATTTTATTATTATTATTATATTATCATCATGATATAAAATTGTTATTATTTTTTTGTAGTATGCAAATTAAATATTAAAAGTAAATATTTTTGTTTTAGGAACAGTTCAATTTGCACAATTAATTAGAACTTTGGAAAGAGAAGACGCAGAAATTGCTCGACTGCATAATCAGGTCCGACAGTATTTTCTTCCACTTGTTCCAATCGACACATCAGCTGAAGTGATTTAACCTTTGCACAATTTTATATTTTTTCAAGGACGACCTGCATTTACTCATTAATTTTTTAACCAAAATACTCTTAAGTTATTTTTCTCTAATGAGAGAAAATTGGGTATCACAGTTGCATTTCCATTTCTTAACCATAAATAATATTTTTTTACTTTTATATTATTTGCGACAACTAATAAAATAGTTATTAAAAATGTTCTCATTTAAGGTTTAGACTCAAAATTTACATTTCTTAAAATGATGATAGTCGTTTGAAAAACAATACTCTGAAAGATAAAGGATGCTCAAATTAACAATATTTTTCTCCAATTTTAAAAACTAGAAACCAAAGACGGAAAATTTTGAGACTGAGCCTTAAACTTATTAATCTTAAATGGAATTCAGGATCTTTGATAAACAACTTCATCGATTAACTAAATATATCACTTTTTGATTTTACTTCCATGTTAGTGAGTGACCAAATGTTAAATATTTCGAAGATTTAACTCATGATGAATTACAATTTTCGTAATTACAAGAATAGAACAGAAGTTATTTGTAGAATAATAATAATAATAATAAGTGTATAACGCAACCTACTAATATATATATATATATATATATATATGTCATTTTTTAGATGACAGTTGCTCCCAGTGGGACCCTGCGGTGGTTGTTAACCTTTAGTTTTTAATTATATATTTGCTATATGTCTTTCGATTCCGAACTAATTATACTCTTTTAGGATTCCAAAACAATTCACGAAACACTAATTGTAAATTTTTTAAATTTTTAATGCCTCAATTTGACAACTTGATTTTTAACATTAAAATTTGCCGAATTTTCAGAATACAGGCTTATTGTTTGGATTTTCACAATTTTCGTTATAAGTTATATGTTAAGCCAAAAATAACAAATTCTAGTATTGGAAATTGCTACAACGTCAAAAAATCAAAAGCTTAAATTTAAACGTTAGAAATGTGAAACCACACAAATACTCTTTTCGAAATATATCTTGAATTCAAAGCATTTTAAATTCAATGTTTTCAGCTACATTTACATTGAAATATACAAATATTTTTGGCTTATAATATAAATTAATTACAATATTTGAAACTTTTCACAATTTTAATTTATAATCTTTAAAATTGAATAATTGTAGGTCAAACATGAAAAAGTAGACTAATTTCAAATTTATAGCGTTTCTATTCTATATTGAATCATTTAAACCTCTGACCTTTTTTAAGCTTTTTTAAACTTTTTTGAAAACTTTTTAATGCTTGAATGATTATTATAAAACGACTAAAATCATATAGCTTCAGATAAATTTGAAAGTATGACTGTTGAAAAATAGGAGTGCTTGAAAGAACTGAACAAATTATTTGTTTTGTGAGTAAATAACGTCTGATTTTTGTCAAATTAAAATATATATATTTAATGTTCGCTTAAGGTCAATTTTGTTCAAAGTGCTTGTTTTTCAATAAATTGACTCTATTATTGTTTCTGATTTCGTTCTGTCACTCATGGATTGTGTTTTTCATAGAAAGCATTGAAAATATTGATTTTTAAAGAATATTTGTCAAACTATAGAACGGATTTCTTCGCCCAAGGATATAAAACTAAATTGCACTATAGTAAAAACAACTAGAAAAAATGAGATTTAAGCCAAATTTTGTGAAGAAAATTAACGTTCGTCGACCTATAAATATTCATTTTATTCCTCGAAAGATAACAAAAATCTCTTCGAAACGCTTGTATTACAACAATTTTATTAAGGAGAAATATTGCCGAATTGGAAAATTCCCGAAAGTATAAAATTGTCGATGTATAAAAATCCCGAATTGGAAAAGTCCCGTCAGGAAATATCCAAAGTAAAAAACTCCCGAATTATCGAATTCACGAATTCGAACCTGACAAAAAAACGTTTCTTAATAAATATGATTTATTTATGAAAAATTCAAAAATTAAATACTTTTACCAAAGAAGCTATTTTAACTTTTAAGGGTTTTAAAAATTATTGTTTGAATTTAAAAGAACAATGATTGCATAGAAACTGCATTGAAAAAAAAAATTAAAAAACACGTGCGCTTCGAAAGAAACATAAAATATCTCCTAAATTTTCTGCAAACCTAATAACATTTTTCAAACAAACTTTGCAGGATTCAATTCAGCACTGATTTATATCGAAATTTATATTATATATTTTTTTTAATTCGTTAATTTTCTAGCTCGGATATTTTATAATTCGGCAATTTTCTGTCAAGAATTTTCAAAATTGGTAATATTGCATACTGTCGAAAATTTTATTATTCGTGATTTTTCAATTCGGGAGTTTTATATTTCGGTACTTTAATAATTTTGGAATTTTTGCAATTCGCGAATTTTACAGTGTCCAAAATTTTATTTTTCGGGATTTTTCAGTTGCCTCTTCCGAAAAATAAAATTCCCGTCACTGTTAAAATTCCCGAAATATAAAAGTCCTGAATTGGAAGATTCTCGACAATTTATGAATATTACCGAATTTGGAAATTCCCGAATTTAAATAATTTAAAAAATTATTTCTTAACCAATACTTTTTAAATAAAATAATTAAATATCTATATCAAAGAAAAAACTTTTTGAATTAAAAAAAAAAATAAATAAAATGAAACTTCGAGATAAATCAATGCTGAACTGAATCCTGGAAAGTTTGTTTTGTTCGAAGCGCACGCGTTTTTGAATTTATTTTTGTATAACATTTCTATAAAATTATTGTAATTTTAAATGCAAGCAATAATTAAAAACAATTAAAAATTTAAAAAATTGTCCATGATAAAAAATTTGATTATTGTATTTTTAATAAATGAATAATATTAATTGAAAACCCATTATTTAATTGCTTAAATTCGGGAATTTTCTAGTTTGTATTTTTTATAATTCGGCAATATTCTGTTTTGAACTTTATTATTAGGGAATTTTCAAATTTGGGATTTTCAGATTTCGGCAATTTTATAATTTCATATATATAAAAAATCTAAAATACCTAGTAAATGTTCAGTAACTCCTGATAGTAAATGGACTGTGCCCAATCGATTGGAGGTATTTTCAAGTTCCGGCTCCCATCGGAAGTGACCTATTCGGACCAGAAGTCATTTTTTAAAAATGGAATGACATATTTTTCTTCGTTTATTTAGATTCTACGGTAAAAAGAGAGTAACTTTTGTCAGCAATTCGTTTCTAAATCGTCGTTTTCCACCTGAAAATGCCTTCCGAAATGTTAATGTTCCCCTGAGGAGTTGGAGAAGTCCAAAAGGCGCAGAGCGTCAGAAAAAAAATAATAATTTTTTTTTTAATTCTTCTTGATCTATCAGTCGAAGGATATTACGAAATGTATCCCTAAAAGTTTTATTTCAAAAATCCGAAAGCTGCCTGACTAAGCACAAGTTAACGTGAAAAACGAACAACGGCTCAGTGAGACTTCATAAAGCATTTTGGGGTGGAAAACGACGATTTAGGAGAAAAAAATTGTGACAAAAGTTACTTAATTTTTATCGTAGAATCGAAATCAATAACGAAAAATATATTATTCCATTTTTAAAAAATGACTTCCGGTCCGAATAGGCAACTTCCGGTGAAAGCAGGATGTTAAGAATACCTCCAAACGACCGGGCAACGTCTATTTACTATTAGGAGGTACTGAACTTTAATGTTATCAGGTATTTTAGATTGTAAAAGGGGTGGATAAGTGGTCTGAGACACCCTATATATATATAATTAAGAAATAAGGTTAACAACCACCGCATGGTCCCACTAGGAGCAACTGCACGCGGGTTTGGCTTTAAAGTTACGAACCAGTGATAGTTTCGCACCTCCGAAAGAACCTATCACAAGGACAATTAATTGTACCGAATATTACAGGCACAGTCGTCGCAGCTCCATTTTAAGATCTTGATACCTTTCTTCCTCTTCTTTCTCCATGGCAGTGATGTTGTATTCGGACGGAGCCGAGAATTCCATCACGAATATAGTTCGTTTCTCGAAGTCTTGGAGAATAATGTCAGGCCTCGAGTGGGTAACGGAGACTGCTGTCCGAAAATCGTAGTTCCAGAAAATTTGGCACTTCTCGTTTTGGACAATTGACTTTATCTCCCAGTTCAACTAGTTCCGGTACAGCGGCATCAATCAGAATTGAAGTACCCCGTGTCTCAACTCTCCCTTGAGGATCTCTTGGAGCAATCAATGGGCAATCATGGGATTCACAGAGGAATCATTTATGAACTGCCGCATTCATGTGTTTCTGATTCCCTGATTTCTCAGTGAATAGCCCCTCGTTAATTTGCAAGCCAAGAAGATGAATTTTTAACAAAAAACTTACTCTCCAACCAAATATTGGGACTTTCTACTAAAATAGTTAAATTTTTAACAAAATACATTAATTCTCAACTGAATGATCGAATTTGTATACCGATAATATTACTTTTTCAACAGAAAAGTGAATTTTCTACGAAATAGTTGTATTTTCAACCACAAAGGACGAATTTTTGATAAAATTGTTGTTGCCTTTTTATTCAAGAAAGATGCAATTTCTGCTAAAATAGATTAATATTTTTAATTTAAAAAGACAATTTTTCAAAAGAATAGTTGAATTTTCATCCAAAAATGATCTCAATTTTGAACAAAAAGTAAATTTTCTAAAAATAGTTGAATTTTCAACAAAACAGTTTAATTTTAAGCCAAATAGGATGAATTTTGAGGATAATTGTTGAATTTTCAAACCAAATAGTTGCATTTTTATTCAAGAAATATGTCATTTCTACTAAAGTAGATGAATTCCCCAAATGTCTGATTTTCAACAAAATATTTAAATCCTTAATCAAAAAAGTAATTGAATTTTCAACCAAAACAATGAGATTTTTTTACCAAAAGAGATAAATTTTGAAGCGAAATGTCGTATTTTGAAACAAGAAAGAAAAAGAAATTCCACTTAATTGTTGAATTTTTTGAAGTCAAAAGAACGAGTTTTCTACAAACCAGTTACATTTTCAAACGAAGATATGATTTCTAAACTAAAAAGTTACTTTTCTACCAAATAGTTGAATTTTTAAAGAAAGAAATGAATTTTCCACCAACTAATTAAATTTACAACCAAAGTAAATGAATTTTTAGCGAAAAATATAAGAGATTATATTATTTCAACCAAAAAATATTTTGAGTTGAAATCAATCACAGTTGAATTCAACCAAAAAAGACAAACTTTTAACAAAATCTCTCTTAATAGGAGATATAAAAAACACACAAAGCAACTTCAAAGTAACTAAAATTAAAGTTCCAAGTTACTGAAAAAATCGTAACTAAATTACGTTACAAGTTACTTTGTAAAATAGTAACGAAGTTATCTTAAAAGTTACAAATACCGTAACTTTTCAGGAACTTAGTTACTTTTAACAAGTTACTCTCCAACTCTTATTTAGCGCTTCCGCAATAAATTTTATTAGTAAATTTTATTAAGGCCATGTAACGAGTATACCGGCTGATCAAGTCAGTCCTGAGATCAATATTTTTTCACCCATACTTAATAATAAAAGTTCAAATATCGCGGAAATATTTTCAGAAAGTATTAATAAATATTAAATATTAAAGTAAAGAAGAAGTTCTCTATTGGTAAATTTTTTCTTTTTTTTTGTTAGGCTGCAGGTGGCGCCAGGTGTGATCGATTTGATTTCAAAATTATCAGAAGATACAGGTTTGATAATTTCAATCAAAGTAATGAAAAAAATGGCAGATACCATAATTTCATACAAATTTTGCGATTTGAATGAAACTTGGTTTCACAAGGCTTTTTTGAGGTTACAGAATTCGGATATACCCTCAAAATAAAAAAATCCAAACATGCATTATGGATTTGCATGCAATCCATGAAACTTAGAGTTTCGTAAGACAGTGTGCTGCTCTGAGACAGCGGATACGTATGCTAGACTAACTTCTTTGTAATTAGTAATTAAAAAAAAAATTTCGCAATTATAAATATTTTGGACCAAGGCCGCCTTCCTTAGAGCCTTCTAATTAGCGTGCTAAAATTTCAAAACGATATCAAATTCCGTGTGGACGTAAGTTTACAATGAAAAGTATCGATATAGCTTCCAGTTTTATTTATTCGGACATTTTTTTTTCAAAATTTCCACCGAAAAAGAGCAGAGCCGTGAAATTTAGTGTCTCCTCTTTCATTTCCCAAACTTTAAGTGCGATATCTTATTTCTTTTGGATGTAAGTTTACAATGAAAAATTGAGGACTAGCTCGGTCACGTGACCCACTCGTCACATGGCCTTAAATCTAAAAATACTGTCTGTTATGGCGTATCACATATTGTTTATGAGATACATTATATTCATTCCAATTTTAAACTTAGAAAAAGTGAGATATCTGAAATTGTTGAAACCAGTAGATTCTGAATTTCTATCTTTTGGGGTGGTAATTTAAAAATTAAAAAAAAAATTTATTTTCAATTTGGTTCAGCTGGTCTACTTAGTAGCCTAGTCGCAGGCATAATGGGAACGTCTATAGGAGTTTCAAACTGGAACCTGAGTAGCTTTAAACAAGTTGGCACTAAAACGGCACTAGTGAGTACTGTTTGAGTGCCGATTGATCGGTAGGGCTCTGTATGCACAAAATCGAACGAGAAGCGCGAGTATCATGATGAGAATGTGTTCCGTAAGGGCGATAGAGCCTGAAGTAAATTAATTTCCTTTTTTATTTTAAATTTAGAATAAATTTAGCGATCCCTTTAAAAGAATGGAAATATACGAAGTAATTACCTAGGGGTATTTCCATGAAAGGTGTAAGTGGGTCACACGGATTTCAAGTTGTTAAACAAATTTCTTACTTAAAAAAAAAGTGGATTTTTTGAGTTCAAAGAATATAGAATAGAATTAATATGCATATTAGGGTGACTAGAAAAAAACACTTTTGGTTTTCTTAGAATCGAAAGGCAAATAACAGTAGTTTATGGGACATGGGCAAAATCAACTTTTTTTTTTAATTTAAAATTTCAACCACCAAGTTATATACTTTTTAATTTGAACTTTTAATATGTTGTTTTTGAGGTCCTCAAGATCCATATAAAAGCATTTTTTCAATAAAAAAATCATAATAAATATTAATTACGGTTGCCTAAAAAGTGCTATTTTCACTGTTTTCAAAGACTAATAGCAGCTCCAATAATATAGCTCTTATACTGAAACTTTGAGTATATTTTCCTCAAAGATTGAAGATTAAGACAAATGTAATTGAACTTGCTACATTGATAACAAATCTGAGTAAAATTTTCAAATTTGACAGGTCTACCACTTAAGCTGTTTAATTTTCGAGACGGAGCACTCATCAGCTTGGCCATAAAATTCGTCCACAGTGAGTCTTGCCAAGCTCAGTCAGGCTGGGTGGGGACGCTAACTAATCCTATTATAGAGTCACATCGTTGAAAAGAACTGAGATTGTACTTTTACGAACTACTCTTCACTTACCCAAATTGTCAGATTTTTCCCGAAGCTTAAACTACTTTTATCTACTCTGCATTTTGACTTGTGTGATTTTACAAAAGTGTGTGAAATTACAACCTTTAGCGATGTAAATAAAAGGACCCTCGAACAGCAGTGTAAATATGTAGACAGAAGTATTGTAAGAAATGGAAGTCATGTAAACCCTTAGGGGACACATTATGAATAAAGAAGAACTGCATTAATTATTATCTCACTTGTAAGTAAAAAGTGGACAAGAAGTTAAAATTTTAAAAATAACTGCAACTATCTAGCATAATTATAGGAGAAGATTGTTATAGACAATAATAATATAATTAAACAATTATTTTTGTTAAATTTCAATAATTTAAGTGAAAAAATGACAAAAAATGAAAAATTTCAGAAAAAAACCGCAGCTATCTAGCATTAATATAGAAGAAGATAGTTATTAACAATAATAAATTGTTCAAACAATTATGTTTCTTGAATTTCATTAATTGCTACCACACAAAGACAAAAAGTAGACAAAAAGTTTGAAATTTGAGAAAAAACAGTAACTTTCTAACATTATCCAAAGAGAATATTATTGAAAACAAAAACAAATTGTTTAAACAATTATGTTTTTCAACTTTAATATTGTCATTTTATTTTCTGTTTACCCTTTTTTGCCCTTCTTCCGTAAGGTCAGCCCCCCCCTGAAAAAATTCCTGGCTACGCCGCTGGGGAGGGGACGGAGTTCGGAAAATCTACTGAATCCCTATGGGGGGGGGGGTCAAAAGTATTTCTTACGTAACTTTCCTCTTTCTAATAATTTTTGTTATAAATATGCTAATTGAACCTTGTTTTGGATGTTGAAATTACTTTCTATACTATTATACACATTATATCATTATTTGTTTTATTTCTTTTTTACTATGTAATATTTCATATTACGTACGTCCTATAAATATAGATTCAAGAAAACCCATTCCTTAAACATTTCATGAAATGTCGCGAAATCCCTGAAAAATTTGAAATCTTTGCAATCCTTTGAAATTTCATAAATTCTTTTGAAAATTTTGTAAATTCCTTAGAAAGTTTCTAATCATGTGGGAATTCCTTGAAATCCTTGGAATATTATGGATATCGTACGCAATCTCTTGAAATACCTTTAAAATGTTTAAACGCCCTATAAATCCCTTCAGATCCTTTATAAAGGGCGGAAATAATTCTTTAAAATTATTGGAGATTCCGTGAAATATTTTCAAATCCTTAAAATCGCTTTAAATCTTTCAAAATCTCTAAAAAATGGTTAAAATCTTTGAAATGCCGTGAAATATTTCGAAATATTACGAGATCTCCTTAAAATCTTCCAAAAACCATTAAAATTACTTGAAATCCAATAAGGTGCTTTTTATAATATTAGACAATTCTTTGAAATTCCGTTAAATCTTTTGAAATCCTCTAAAATCCTCTAAAATCCGTCGATATACTTCTGAATTTTGTGAAATCACTTTCAAAGCACTGGAAATGTTTCAAAACTTTTGAAAATTTTTGAAATCTCTTTTACATTGAAAATAATTAATAAATTGTTGATTCATTGAGTCAAATTATAACAGTTTACGTAATAAGAGGGGGGGGGGTTACATCATTGTTACGAATCCTTACAATAGGGTGAGGGAGTCTAATAATTCAAAAATCATCCTCACGTAACTTTAAATCCTTTAAAATAAAAACTTTCGAGTTTTTGCAATATTTATTAAGAACATAGTTATTTTTGGAATCAGAATTCAATTTTTTCCGTTTCCTTATTTTGATGTCAGCTTTCGAAGTCGGTATTTGAATTTAAACAAAGTGCACTTGCGTTTTTGTTAGGACCATGACAAGTGACTTAATTCTGTTAATTTTTTCTCATTACACCCAAGATTGATGATTTTCGTCATGAAAAGCTGTAACACTTCGACCCTTTTACGATTTTTAAAAAGATAAAAAGCTCTTTTTATGAAGGAGCGCTACTATGCTTTTATCAATTTGCAGTGTGCTTAGGTAATGTAAGTCAACGTTGGAAAAAGACAAGTGCTGACAATACGGGCAGGCCATTATGATGGCATATGATTAATTTAACGTCTGCAGATATACTTCCTCTTATTATTTTTATTCGTCACTGTCGTTTTTCTCCTGAATTAAGCGAAAGCTTCGGAAAAAGAAACAAGATTGAAGTTCTTTGTTCTCGTTCCGTAAACTTTTCCCCTGCCTGCTGTTGTCACCTGAAAAAAAAGCTAGAGTGTCTGTCGTAGAACAAATTGGTAGTAAAGTATATAATTTATGCAGAAAGGATACGCTAATTGTAACGAATCCCCTACACTCCAATAAAAAGTCTATTAACAGTAAAATTACGTTCCTTTCAGAATGCGTCCTTTGTAATTAAGATTTATTTTGTCCACTAATAGAATCATTTCACTGTTCAAAGACTTATTCGTTAAATGCAAAACGGAAGTAGTTTTACTGATAAACGATTTCTTTTGACTTTGAAAAAAATTCCTTTAACTATTAAAGGATTTCATTTGTTGGCTAGCGGAGAAAGTGCGCCTGCGCATGCGTGAATATCGTTTAGCACCCAATGTGCGCAAGTAAATTTTTTCACTGCCCGATTTATTTATTAACTAATAAAGTAAGTGAAAAAACGTGCGAAATGATTTCTTCAAAAGTTAGGAATCCCAGGTTGTGACGCGAAAACTTTGGAAGGTACGTGTACGCATAACCCTACTTATCATTGCTTTTTATGCTTTTGACGTATGCAAAATTTGTACCGCACACAAAGTTGTACCTTCAAGTTTTTTAACGCTGAAATCTAGAACGGATTGTTGTTATAGAATTGATTATTATTGATTTTATATTTACATTCACCAAAGTTCGGCTTTTGTACATTACTTGCACTTAATATCATGCAATAAGTTTTCTTTTAACGTACAAATTATTCTTTTTTTGGTCCGACAAGAGATTTCACTTCAAGTTCAAAGGAAATCCTCTCACAGTTAAAGGATAGCATTTGAAACGACAATCCTTTAACTATGAAAGTATTTCCTCTCATGCTACTTTTTATAAGTGCAGTTTAATTCTTCTGGTCATCCTAATACCAATGTTTAAACGAAACTAATTTAATCTAGAACTGAGCGCGCATCTATTGGATCTCGCGATTCGCGCTCGATAATATATTTATCTCGCGCTTCGCGCTCGTTAATCTATTTGCATCGCTCTACGCGCTCGATCATTGTACTTCCTGCATATTTTTTTTTCGAACTTTGCATCGTTTTGCCAAAAGTTTTAATTTTTAATATTATATTCAATGTTATTTTTTAAGATTTAATCAAAAACTACGTGTCTCATAAAAAAATAATTCATAACAAATTTGTCAATATTTTCTAGGTAAGCAACTTTTGTCTATTCATTTTTTTTCGTAACGTGTCGTTTGTCCAAAAATGTAATTTTTTATTACTAATGTTATCATTTACGATTAAAAGAAAAACTACGCGTCCTATTAAAAAATGAATTATAACAAATTTGTACATCTTTTTTGGGTGAAAAACTGAGGTCCCGGAAGCTGGAATTACAACATTGTCATATCGATATGGGCACTATGCCATAATTTAGTGCTTATTTAATGTTTCAAATTTTGAAAAAAAGTGGTCTCAAAAATTTTCAAAATGTGCTCACTTTTTGAATTTTGATCCAAAATAGCTGATTAACGAACTCGTTCTTTCTTTTTAGGCCTTCGAAAAGTGTGCCAAAGCACAATATAATCTGATCAAACTTTCGAAAATTATCGTGCCTACACGATACTACAGACTACAGACAGACAGAGAGACAGACAGACAGACACCTTCGTAAAAACAGTTTTTTCTGACTCAGGGGGCCTCAAAACGTCGACATTTGATCGAATCCGCGAAAGTAATGTTTCACATAAAACCAACACCTTCTCATTGAGATGAGAATTTAAAAATTGCAGATATGGGCAAAATTGTAGGCTGTAGACCTTTTGAACGAGAAAAATGCGTTTCCTCCCATAGCGCAAATATTAACCGATTTTCATGAATCTTTTTTTCACTTTCTTGCACATTATATGAATAAACTATTTCTGCTAATTAAAATTGAATCACACGATGATTTCATAATTTCAGTTGTTCTAACCGGCCTGCATCTCATAGCAATGAAAGCATACAAGATACAGCTCGTGCAAGAATTGAAGCCGGCAAGAATTTGTGGATGGTATGGCGAATTGTGGGCTCAAAAGGCCGACTATGAATAGCATAAGTTGACCGAAGCGCGCGAAAGACCTTCACAGAACCCGAATTTTGGTAGTACAATTGCACAATTTGTAGACGTTGATCAGGCGTAAGTCTTTCCATTATGAAATGTCATTCAATACTGAAACAAAAAACATGATAGCTTGAAACGTTTCGCGCGTCATCTGTCACAATAACCCTATAGAAAAAAAAACTCTAGTTGGATTACCCTGTATAACTTCATGAATTATTTTTAAATTTGGGCACCATTTCAGTTACCAATAATATTTTATGAACAAGCAATTGAAACAAGTTTCACAGTCAATTTTATGAAATTTCAATAACTTTTGCTTCAAAATTAAGTTTCGTGTCACCGAAAATTAATGAATATGGTCTCAAATTAATTTTCAAAGCCAAATTTATGTAATTTCAGTGATGTAAGTCATTGATAACTGACTGAAATTTCAAGAAATTTCTAGCAGTGTAATCATTGGTTTTAATTATTTTTCAACTATACAATGTAATTACACTAGACTTTCGATTTAAGCACGGGTTTGGTTCTGACCTTGGCTTAAATCAAAAGTCTCTGAACGTAAACAGTCAGGGCCGTGTCGTAATGTTGCGCACCGTGGCGCTGTTACAACTAGGCCATGGGGGTACTGCGCTTTATCGCTATGTTACTGTTTTGTCTAGGGAGACTGACCGCGGACGACCTCCCATTTTGGCCCTGTGGCTCCTCTCATCCACCGGCGTCAATTCTTGGAACGCATCAATCGAAAGTCCTTAAATCGAAAGTCTAGTGTATTTTCAAACCATATAATTTGGAAAGATCTAAAAATGGAACAAAGCCATTTTCAATGCTTCGATATATGTTTTCAATTCAAAATTATTTAATTTTAAACGATTCCCGTTTTATATAATTTTGAAGTTGAAAGTTTCGAGCTGAAATCTGATCAACATGATTAAAAAAAATTCAGTTTACAGTATTAAAGGATTTCAAAAGAAGAAAGTCATAAAAATTGTATAATATTTGAAATCATTCTGACTTTTTTATACATATAATAGATTAACAAGGTTAAAGACTCCACTCATGCTTGAAATTAAAAAATTGTAATTGTAATGGATTCAAGCAATTGCATTATTTCTACGGAAACAAATATCAGAAGTCAAAAAGGTTAAAGGCTTCTCCTTTATTCCAAGTATTTTAAGTGATGAAAAAATGAATAACTTGTTATTTAAAAGAGAAAATAAAAGAAACATAGCAAGTAAAACGTCAAATATATTTATTTCGAAAACATTAGTTTCCATTTATTAATTTCATTTTTTATACAATTCGGAAGATTTAAAATGAATTCCAAAGTTATTATTATTATTATTATACCATTAAGCCATTTCCCTTTCGGGCTAGGCGTGACTCGCTCGGTTGGAAAGTAGTAGTGTTGGAAAGAAGGTATAGATTTTTTTTAATTGATCTAGAATTTTCGTGTTATTTATTTAAATACAGTCGAACTCGGATGCAACGTTCCCAAATTTACGGATTCCGAGAACTGACGCCGCGCCGCGGGTAGGCTTGTCAGGGGCTGCGCGGGGTGTGTTTACCGCTTCCGAGAATTAACGCCACGCTGCGGGTAGGCTTACCAGGAGCTACGCGGGGTGTGCGGGGTTCACGAAGGCGTGACAAAACGTAGCTAAATCCGGTTTAGTTAGGGTAGGTCAGGTCTAAGGACAGCCCCAAAACCGACGTTAATTCCGAGTTCGACTGTAGTTGAATTTTCAACTAAGAAAAAAATAATTTTTGCAGCAAAATTCATAAATTTTCAAATAAATAGTTGAATCTTCGACTAAAAAAGATACATTTTCAACCAAAAATGGAAAAGTTACTTAAATTTTCAGTAGAAAGAATTAATTTTCAACAAACAAAAAAACAAATTTGCAAATAGATACAGTCGAACTCGGATTTAACGTCGGTTTTTGGGCTGTCCTTGGACCTGACCTACCCTAAATAAACCGGCCTACCCGCGGCGCGGCGTCAATTCTCGGAATCCGTAAATTCGGCAACGTTGAATCCGAGTTCGACTGTAGTTCAATTTTCATTTAAAAAAAAAAAGAATTTTTACAACAAAATACATAAATTTTCAAATTAATAGTTGAATTTTCGACTAAATAAGATAAATTTTCAACAAAAAATGGAAAAGTTACTTAAATTTTTAATAGAAAGAATTGATTTTCACCAAAAAAAAAAACGAATTTTCAATCCAATAGTTAAATTTTCAACCAACGAGATCAATTTTAAACTAAAATGATAAATCTGCCACAAAAAAAAACTAGTTTTCAATCAATTTAAAATATTCAACCAAAAAGACTAATTTTCAAACAAACAGACGAATTTTCAACAAAATACATACATTTTCAAATACATAGTTGAATTTCAACTAAAAAAATCTATTTTCAAACAAAAATGGAAAAGTTAAATTTTCAGTAGTAGGAATTAATTTTCAAAAAAAAAAAAAAAAAAAACGAATTTTCAATCCAGTAGTTAAAGTTTCAACAAAATAGTTAAATTTTCAACCAAAGAGATCAATTTTAAACTAAAATAATGAATCTGCATCAACAAAAATTAGTTTTAAATAAATTTTAAACATATTTTAAACTTTTAACCAAAAAGAGTATTTTTTCAAACAAAAAGACGAATTTTCAAGAAAATACATAAATTTTCAAATAAATAGTTGAATTTCAACTTTAAAAAAAATCAATTTAAACAAAAAAAAATGGAAAAGTGAAATTTTCAGTAAAAGAAATTAATTTTCGTCAAACAAAAAAAAAACGAATTTTCAACAAAAAATAGAAAAGTTAAATTTTCAGTAAAAGTAATTAATCTCCGACCCCAGTAGGACCGCGGTAAATCCCATTCATGGCCACGTCTCACAACCGCGAGATGAGTGGTTATATATATATATAATATAACAATAAGCACCCTCACACAATGAAGCTTTGAAACTTACTTTTTTGCTACCGTTTATTTTTAGTTTTCAAGTTATCGATTTGTTTCCTTGCATTCAAAACCTCCTCGTACATTTTACAGGTCTTTGGTGTGAGGTCCTAACTTTCAAATTATCTTTCTTCTTATTTGAAGAAGAGGCCTCTCTAAACACCTCTTCATCTTCTGCAGGTTTCTTCTTCACATGTTCAACACTTATCACGTCAACTTTAGTACGCTCTTCTACTACAATACGAGGATCGAGATTTGTATTGAAACCTTCTTCTTGTATCTTTTTCGCATTTACTTGTTGTATACCTTCGGCCAGTAATCTATTGTCGTTGCCTAAACTTTCCTCTTTTTTTTTTTGAATTTTCCTCCTTCAGTTCCGGAATATTTATGCCGAATTTCCTGCCATGCGTTTTCCAGGTCCGTGACTCGAAATAGGCGATGAACAGTCGCGCAGCGAGCTTCTTCTAATCGAACCACGGCATTCTGCTGAATTCGCCACCCAATTACTGAGTTCAATTGGAGAGAATTCCATGCTTGTAGGAGACATTTCTGCTGCTTCAATATTTTCTGTTTCTGGATCCTAAAAATTGATTGAAACATTCAAATTTTCGTCAACATCAACGACTTCCTCTTTCGGGTCATCTGCAGGAAGATCATTCACCTCTTTTTCCCACAAGCCTGCGTAATTCAACAATGGTGCGAGGCTTAGGAAACTGCAAAATAGCCTAAACATTTTCTAAAGTTTGTTTAGAACCTTCGCCATTTATGGTGTAGCCCAGAAATTCAAGCTCGTTCTTGCCCAATTGGTACTTACTGAGATTAAGACGCAATCCGTAATTTTTTAATCGCTGAAAAACCACGCGAAGATGTTTCTTGTGTTCCTCGAGTTTAGCGGAAGACACAAGGACATCGCCCATGTAGGCAAATACGAAATCTAGGTCGCCGAGGTCTTGAAAAATATAACGCTGGACTGTCTGTCTAGCGTTACGCAATCCAAAGGTCATCATTAGATATTCAAAATGACCAAACGGAGTGATAACCGCAGTCTTAGCAATATCCTGAGCCGCAACAGGAATCTGATTATAAGCTTTATTCAAATCTAATTTGGAAAATATTGTCATTCCATGTAAATTTGCTGCACCATCATGGAGGTATGGTGCCGGGTATTTATCCGGCACGGTAACCGCATTAAGGAGGCGGTAATCACAGCAGATTCGCCAACTGCCACCTTTTCTAGGAACCATATGGATTGGGGAGGCCCACGGGCTACTTGATCGGTCAATCGAGCTGATACCAAATACGGTAGTGTTCTTCAATAAACCAGCTTTGCTAAGGCCTGTCGAAGTATCCACCAAGCGAGACTCGTGCAAAACTGATCAGCCGTAAATAGAACTCTATCGGTCATTTGGGTCTTCGCCCTTTCATTGGCAAGTAGAATAGAAACATCGGAACCAGTATCCACTAGAAATACCAACCCGGAATCACGGTCTGGAACATGAAGGTGTCTAGAAGTAAAACTGCCTGTGGCGGTCGCCTCCGTACGCACAAGCTTAGTTAGTTTTCCTTCAGGGGAGGATTAGGTTTCCAGTCGCAAGGCTGACTACACTTATGAGCCTGCCTACCAAAGCGGGAGTGATAGTAACAAAATCTTCTCGAATTTCTACTCGAAGTACGCGCACGATTTTCCTGAGGAGGCCTGGAGCGGGACGGAGCACGAGATCGACTCAACGTGACCTCAAGATTGTTTAGCCTTTGTATAATCTGACGAAGCATAGGCTCAAGAGAATCAGATGTAGGGGCAGTTCTCGCAACCGCCGCAGACTGTTAATTCTCGGTTGGCTTAACCGAAGCTTCAGAAAGCTGAAAAGTGTTAGGTTGATACGTCTCAACAATTTTGTCAGCCATTTGGGCCAAAGCTTGTAAATCCTCAATATTACCGACGGACAAAATGGCTCCAACATGAGCAGGCAATTGCTCAAAAAGGGCGGATTTAAGAACAGCGTCACTGCACCCTAACTCGTTTAAATTTCTTAGTTGAGTAAGGATAAATGATGATTTCCCGGAAGTCAGAACTTCTCCCGTGAGAAGTTGGCGTAGGCGGGTTTCAGCAGAAACCGCATAAGAAGATATAATTCAATCTTCAATCTGTGTATATAGGTTCTGAGGCCGAGGTCGGATAGATATAATATCTTTGATGTAGGCCAGAACGTCAGGACCGAGAGCCTCTATCACGGTATCAGCTTGAGTTAATTCTGTAGTAATTCGCGCCACGTTAAATGAAGACTCATCTTGAAGGAACCAAAGATTTGGATCATTTGACAAAAATCGCGGAATACGCGGATATCGGTAAGCATCGACACGATTGGCCGGACCCCCAGCGAGATCCTTCGTGCGCTCACCCCTCTCAACATTTTCCTCCTTGTTGGACATAATGACAAATTTAACAGCGAGGTAGAACGCGTACAATAATGCGCTGTAGGGTAAGAGTTCTAAAATCATTAAATTTCACGATAAGAGATCTTTGAAACACCCGTACACCAAGATGCTGTGCCCAAGTAATAAAATTTACATTAGAATACTAAAAAGGGACCATAACACTCCTGTCCGCAGCTTTATTATCGACTAGCATCTCAAAATAATCTTAAAAGAAATGATTATAATTTCGCGTGACATAATCATTGTATGTAGAAAACGAGACCCAATAACTATTTAGCAGTTTTGACATCGCAGGATTAAACTTTCAGAAAAATCGCAAATTTCGAACTAAATTTGTCCTTAAAATTCGCGATTATTACGCTAACAAAGCTTAAAAAGAATAATTAGGTAATACAAGTATTTAAAAATATTCAAAAGTGATTAAATTCGCTGTGACAAAGGAACTGAGAAACATATTACGCACTTAAATACTAATAAATACCTTTACCTCTGTTGGAAAATACAAAAAACGATAAGAAAACGTTGTAATTACTCGTTGAAATAAAATCCATTGAAGACTTCCATAGAGTTGGCGTATTTAATTTCTGATGTAATCATGCCGGCGTCCACGCCGAACAAAGGCAAAATTAGAATCCAGTCAAAACAATGATAAAATCCTCCCAAAATTCCAAATGTCGAGCCAAATCCAATCATAGGTGGTTTCATAATACGTCTACTTCAGCAAACTTCTTACCAGCTTCAAAAATGTTTTGGATGCGAGGTAGGAAAAATCTCCAAACAAAAAAATTGCGACGTAACTGTCGGGGTCACCAATTTGTAGGTTTAAATTTAGTTCATTTTTAATATATATATATATATATATATAGAGAGAGAGAGAGAGAGAGAGAGAGAAAAGGAGGAAAGGTATCAAGACCTTAGAAGAGAGCTGCAACGACTGTACCCAAAATATTCGGTACGAGTATAAAAATTACCACGTGTTTTTTCTTTTAAAGCTAAAAAAATAGTTAGCGAACCTAGAACTTTAAACGTCTTGCGGGTGCTCAAGAAAATTTTATATAAAAAAAAAATACGTGGCCTTTTTTTTGTCAAACCGTACAAATTTATTGGCTAAGACCTTAAGAAACAAAATATTGAATTTTAAATGGACACCCTACTAATCATATTCGATTTTTAATTTCTTTTATTAATTTTGTGACTAAAAATATACAACTTAAGCCAGTGTGTATATTCAGATTGAAAAATATTTTTTTTCAATCATCCTGATATGTATGCACAGAAGTTATTTCTACGCTATGTTATTTAAAAAAAATAGACTCGAATAACAGAATGCTTGAAGATTTGAAATTCCTCAATTTTTAATTTAATTGAGATCCGGGTTGAAATTTCTTCGGATCTGTGATCGGAGATGAGTCGAGTGGTAGGAGGCGGGTTGAGTGGTGGCTCGCTCGAAGTTTCCAGCCTTCGCCTCTCAGTACAGTGGGATAAAAATCTAAGTATAAGGATAGACAACAAAATAAATAAGTAGAGACTCTTAGATTTTATTTAAATATTGCATTTTTCAATTTGGTATACCTAAATTTTTATTTAATGAAAATTTTGACGTGTCCAAATGAAAAGATGCTATCTCAGTATGACGAAATAAAAAGGTGCCATCACAGGTGGCGAAGTACGGAAGCTTGAAAATCCCATTTAAATAGTATTGGAAACACCAACGTCCTCTGAAATAGGGAGCCTCTCTATTTGATTCTGCCGAGATAGCACCTTTTCATTTGGACACCTCGATTTGATATTTATACTTTAACGACAATCCTCAATCTCTGGCTCGCTCTCAATGGAAAATAGCGAAGCTTTCTCGTAATGAAAGTGTCATTAGATTTCGGAAATGGACTAGTCGAGTAGGTGAGGGTCGGATAGGTTAGCGAGGATAAGATGAGCCTGGGAAATGAATTCATTCACGAGACTGCACTGCAATTGACAATTATGTTGCAATCGTGACCTAGATGCCTCGTCGCACGAATGATCAAAGCAGGTGACAAATGTCAACACAGATTCTCTCATGAGATATTACCCTAATCTCACATACACCGAATACAAGAGCCGCTATCCGTCAAAATCAATCCTCGCTGACACTGATTGATTAAATTTATATATACAATATTCAATTTAATTAAACCTGGCCTGCATCAGCTGGTGTTAAAAAGACAATTGAACACTTTTCTTACATATTTTGACAATTAAACTTGTTTAATTCATCAATCCAAGAATATCCCATTTCCAGTATTCCTTTTTAACCCAAATGATAGAAAAAGGTGCATTTCAGGATGTAGCATATTTCTTTAAAGATGCTGTATCTCGAAATATATATTGCTGAGTAGGAATACACCCTTACCTCTTTTCTAGTGGCCGTTTTTTTCACTATGTGAAAATTTAAAAGTGAAAATAGAACCATATCCCATTTCCAGTAGTCCCTTTCAATCCGAAGGGTAGAAGAAAAGGGACATTCTAGTATGTAGTGTCTCTTTTTGAAGAGGCTATATCTAAAAAAAGATAAGGCTGAGTAAAAATACACCCTTGCCCCTTTTCCAGTAGCCGTTCATTTCATCGTCTGAAAAGTGAAAATACGAGTATACCCAATTTCCAGTAGTCCCTTTCAACTATTTTTAAAATTTCAGGTGTGTATGTGGCATTTGAGTGTAAAAATAAAGGAGCACATCGTTTTCCAAATGACAAAAAACTAAGGAAGCTGTAGATAATGACTTGTTGGTGCGTCATCCCATATCTGAAAAGAGATATTACTGAGTAGGAATATACTCTTACCAATTTTACAGTAACCGTTCTTTTCATTATGTGAAAATACAACAATACCCCGTTTCCAGTAGTCCCTTTTAATCCGCAGGGTAGAAGAAAAGGAGCATTCTAGGATGTAGCGTGTCTTGTTAAAGAGGCTATATGTGAAAAAGGATAGGGCTGAGTAGGAACATGGCAAAAAAGGAACTAATTTTCGGATTAAATATTGCAGATTATGTTTTTATTTTTTAACTCAAATTTCAAATTATAAAAAAAATTTATGTGGATTACCCATTGTACATTTACCTCTATCAAGGTAGGTGATAATAGGACCGACGTTGAAAGAGGTAAATTTACAAAATCTTGTTAAACTCCAAACAGCATCTGTAAAATTTCGGCATTAAAAATAAAGACTTTTTGGGATGAAACGGTTTTAAGACACTTTCAAAACTCATGAAATTCTCATCTCAAAACTAAAACATAATTTTCTCGAAAAAGAATTTTTTTTATCAAACATTTATTCCTTGTATTCAGTAACCCAGCATTTCGGGAATGGATCATCTGTTTATTTTTTTAATTGAGTATTTCAATTCTTATCACTGTCTCTATTTGACTCGGACACGGTAGAAAAAGTGTCAACCCAATATGGATACATTCGAAAAATATTTTCTCATAACTGGAAGCTTTTTTCAATCAAATTTTTTTGGTATCGATTAAGCATTATGTCAGCTCAGCACCACGATTTTTCTTTTAATTGCACGGAGAAAATTTTTTCATTAAAATTTACCTGATTAATTAGGTAAATGGAGGACATTACTGCATTTAGATAAAGTTTACAATTATTTTAGGATTTAATACAAAACAGAACCATAAATAATACAAAAGAGTTATGTAACGATTCACTTAAAAGAAAGCATAGATTGCAGAATTTTTAAGAGATTTCCACTTTCATTAGGAGAGGAATTACACAACAGTAAGGTAAAATGAGAGTCGATAGGGACGTCAACATTCTCAGGGCTGAAGCTTAAAGCCAAGTCCCCCGTAGACTCTTTAACATTTTTAAGTTTCGGTTTATATTGTAGAATTTGAGAAAATATTCAAATCTATAGACTATCCTTCTCTCTCAGTAGATAATACTTGATAAGTCACTTAATAATAGTAGAATGTATTGAAAAATTGACGTATAAAGATGCGAATGATGAACAAAAAATCGGACGACACTGGACAACTGACTTCGAACTTCGAGGCGGGAGATCCCCGAAGACATATGTTTGAAAACAAGGTTGAATTTTTAACGAAAAAATTAAAATTTTTTACCTCAATAATTGATTTTCTCATAAAAGAGAAAATTTTTTTAACAAAATAAGTGAATATTCCACTTGAAAAGATCAATTTTCTCGCAAAAATGAAGTAGCTACCTTTTTCGTTGTAAAATATGTTTTTTACAACAAAAGCAAAACATATTTTCTTTAAAATTTGTTCCATTTTTAACAAGCTAAATTAACTTTCAATTTAAGCAATGCATCTTCAAATAAAAACAAAAAAAGATTTCACCAATTAGGTAAATTTTCAACTAAAAAGCTAAATTTTCTATTAAAAAAAGACAAATTTTCAACTAAAAACATACATTTTCAACAAAAAATAGAATAATTTAATTTTCAGTTAGAGAAATAAGATATATATATATATATATATATATATATATATGTTGTGTACCACTTACGGAATAGTAATATCATGATAAATTTGCAAGTAAAATTGTTTTATATATTATCTCTGTGGGCGCACAATTTATTTAAAAGTAAAAGTCCAGTAGCTAGATATTTTATATTACGAGAATGTTGAAAGCATTGCTTTGGCATTTCCTCAATGCCGATTGGGTAACTTGAAAAACTCGAAGGAAGGAACGTTGCGAAATTCATACACATAATTACGAATTGAGTTTCTGTTGAAGCATATTACGTTACGATAATATGACGACAACTTTACGACATCCTATGCCCTTGTCGTTAAGATGTCTTAACGATAGCGTAAAGACGGCGTATGATCTGACGATGTCTTTACGATATCGTAAAGACGCCTTAACGACATGGACATAGGATGTCGTAAAGTTATCATCATATTATCGTAACGATGTCGTAAAGAAGTCATCAAATTTGTTGCGCACTGGGATCACTGCACCTAATTTATCTTTTTAAATTACGCAATTTCACGCACGGTCACTTACAAACATAACCACATGCTTGAAATCTTTGAAAAATCGGACACCCTGGGGATTCGAACCGTACCTAAACAACCTAAACCTAAGCCTGTAAACATAATATACCACACTCCCTAGCCAACTGAGCTAACGAATCGCTTGTATCTTGTCGACAAAACGTTGACAATTCGTCAAAACTTAAAAATTCTATCTCTCTAAAGATGATTAACGTTTTAGATTGTAAGAGTTATATATATTAGACTTTTCCCTTTAGGAGTGCTATATTCAAGCTCTATTCTCAAAATGATCATAAGATCATGTTGTAAATTTAAAATGAAGTCGTAAGTGTAATGTAAAAAAATTACATTTTATGATAAAACTTGCATCTAACATCCTTATAAAAACTTATGAAAATTTATTTTAAAGTTGAAGGGAGATAATGATTTTGTTTTCAAGATACTCACAATCGGTGCATATATCGAATTGAAATATATCTAATTTTTTAACAAAAATAGTTATAATGAAAATTTATATATTGTTTCTTCCCTTCGTAAAAGATATATGTACTTAGATTATACAGGGTGTCCAACAAGTTTCGGAACGGCGGAATATTTCTTCAGGTAAGACTTATTTCAGGGAGGTCGAGGTCATTCTTGAAGTAACTTTCAACGAGGAATTCAATGGTGACCTTTATTTTGATCTTGACTATTTCAAGAATACTACTTCAAGAATGACCTTGACCTTCCTGAAAAATATCTTGCCTCAGAAAATATTCAGCCATCCCAGAACTTTTGAGACACCCGGTATAATAAGCGAATATTTTTATTTCATTTAATTTTAAGAATGTACAAGTTTGAATACCTGTAAAAGAAGTTTGCATGTTAAGTATATTATATCAATTTGAAGATTATTATTAACAATTTTTAAAATATCTCAAAAAGATATACTCATATTCGGTAATAATTTTATAATTAGTGTCGATAATATATAATTAATTTGTGAGACCAATTTTCTAGACCATTTTAGAATTGTTACCTAACAAGATAGCAGAATTCATATAGATCATGCGCATAACCAACATAAAGTAAAAAAGATACGTGTTTGGCACATAACAGTTATATCACATTGTTGCGTAGCTACCACTAATGTGCATTATGCACAGCTTATAAAACCACATAGTAACGCCGTTAAATTTCACTTACGAAGAGAAAGAGTGTGTGTGTGAGAGAGAGAGGAGCTGCACGTCATAGAAGGGCTAAGTTGCATGAAAAATTTTTTTCCTAAGAGTTAATTTCAAGCTTTTTTCAATTAAATATCTGGCACTGAGGAGGACCCCTATCCGTGGTCGAAACGTTTGCCAATTTTAACTTTTATGGAATGCACGTTTTAATTCTTAATTAAATATATTCATAAGACCCTAATGTCGATACAAAAATTCTTCATAATAAAGCAAATATTAATTTTCTACCAAGAAGACGAATTCAGAACCAATTTTTTTTCGACCATGTTGTTCAACTTTGAACCCAGAAGCTGAATTTTCAAACCAAAAAGACGAAGTTTCAACAAATAAAGATTTTCCAGTCAATAATGAAAAGAAACTTTATACAAATTCTTGAACTTTGAAGCAAGAGGAATTTTCTGACAAAAAGTTGAATTTTCAACACAAAAATATGACTTTTCAAGAAACAAGTTAATTGCGACAAAGTAGTTGTATTCTTGAAAAAATTTGAAAGAAAGACGATCGGTTTTCTATCAAAACAGACGAATTTTCAAGTGAAAAATATCAAATTTTAAGCAAAACTGGAAAATCTGCATTTTCCGTTATAAGAATTTAATTTTTAACAAAAAAAAAAAACTAATTTTCAAGAAAATAGTTACATCTGCAAACGAGCAGATGAATCTTTAGCGAAAAAATAAATTTTTAACAAAGTGATTCAAGTTTCACCCAATTATTCGAATTTTCAATTTGAAAAGTAAGTTCTTTAAATAAATAATTTAAGTTGCAGCCAAACGAGACGAATTTTTTACAAACGTGATGAATCCTCAACTGGAGTACGTACTTTTCATTAAAAAAAACTCAAGTTTCAACATCAAAAAGAAACGAATTTTTAACAAACAAAAAATATATATAAATTTTCAGAGTAATGTAATAGTAGATATTTAAATAAATAATATTTCAATTTGCTAAATGAAAAACAGTTAAATTGAAAAACAAAATGCGAATTTTCAAGCAAAATAGTTGAATCCTCAGCAACAGAAGGTTCATTTTCAACCAAGCAGTTTCATTTTAAATCAATAAAAATTCAAGAAAAAAACTGTAAAAATGACGAATGTTTAAGACTGCAGAAATTTAAATTGTAAATTCTCAAAGTGGAATTGTTGAAAGAAAAGCTCCAAATTGCATACCTTTCAAGCGTAAGTAGTTAAGGTTTTGCATTGTAAAAAGTTAACCGAAATATATGGCGCGCTTCTCTTAAAAATCCAAATTATTTTTAAAAAAATTTTCATAAACAAAATATTAGATTATCAAATCCTCAAAATTTTCGATGCTCAAATTTCGAGACGCCCGCTACGCGGCAAGTAATAATAAACACGTGATGAACGCAAAAGAATTAATTATTTATTTGTTTAAACACCGTTTTGCACAAACTAAAGCAAAACAGTGTAGGAAAACCGGTTTTTTAGTTCTTGGATTGACCACCAGAGGTCACTGCTGACCTACTCTTGTTACAGAGGTTCCAGAGACAGTGTCGCAACCTAGCCGGATGCCGCCATTTAAAGTACGGTATATCTCTATATCTATATATCGGTATATATCTATTGTATTGTATTTTATTACTCTTCCTTTTACCGGCTTGAGGGCTCCGTTCCCTTCACATCTTTTACAATTTCACTTAACTACTATGCCTTATGCTTATCTTAACCTATAATCGCTTCGCCTTCTTATTATTTACAAGTTCTTAAATATTATCTTACTACAAGGTTTCGGGAAACGTATGAAGTAGAAGAGGTTATGTCCCTTGTGTGCTTTGGTACGACTATCACTTTAATATTGGCCGTACATACAGCGTATAAACGCTCCCTTGCTTTCTTTTTCATTGAAATTCATTTTCACTTTGAATTTTTTTTCTATAACTTGTGACAATTGTTTAAAAATGAAATAAAACTGTTTTCACTGTGTTCAACGAGCAAAAATGATCGCAACAACTGGGTATAACAGATAGTACAGTGCACATGCGTAGTAAACTTTCCGATAGATAAAATGGTCTATTATTATCTATTTTAATTTCAATAATAATTTTCACTTTAAAAAACTTTTATTAATGGGATATTTTTGTATCTCTAATTTGTGAATTAACTAATGTAACATATAACCTAACATAACCTAACATAACCTAACATAACCTAACATAACCTAACGCACAAGCGTCGCTTCAGATTGTGCCAGGTGGAGCCAGCAGGAAACGTATTCTGGTAGCGGGCTAACGAAGCTTTCGTTCAGTCCAAAGTTGGGGTGAGCCAGCCAATCTCTGCATGGCTGTTTCTTAAGAGAATTGAATTCCTGAACCACACGTACTATCTTAACCATGCCAGAATTAGTGTAACTTTAATCTGCATGGTTCAAAATAGAAATACGTCTGTTTGAGAGGCAAATATTTTTTCATTAACTCAGATAGAAATTCTCAACCATAATCATATGGTCAATAATCCATAAATATTTCCTTGAGTGCATGAAGCTGCAAAAATTTGATTCGCCAAAAGTTTCGTACATGAAGCTTCTACAATATCTGAAGGCCGTGTCCAGAAAAGAGGTCTCTAAATCTTACGCATTTTAAAATTCTTCGTTTTAGTTTTGGGTTTTTGCTGGAGATAGATTCGCAAACGTTCGATTTCTCGAAGCTAAAAATTAAGAACTGCGCTACTCAAGGCTTAATATAACTATTAGATATAACCCTTTGCCAGAATGAGATACCTAGTTGTAATGTTGACTTGTCTCTAGTGGGTAATATTCTTGCTCGCCTCAATTGGCAATCATACATGCATGTTCTGTGAAACTGCACTTATAATAAATGAAGGCGTATCACGTTCGTGAATTTAGGTAGCTGAGGTCAGGTTAATTTGGCAATAAGAGTCCTCGTTGGCTGCGAGGTGGGAGGCAGTAGAATATCGCACGGTTCGTTGGCTCCGTGATTAAATCCAACAGCGCTGGGCAGACCTTGCGTGCATAGTTACTTCTAATAGAATTATATTAAGACATGGTGATCCCGACGGCGGGCGTCCCTTTCCTTCTCTTCGACTCTCTCTCACTCACGATCCCGCAATCCTGCATCCTTCGGTTCTTCTTCCACCCTCTTGCTACGCTCCTGACTCCTCGCGAACAACGTCCCTGGGGAGCCACCACGCTAAATTAGCCATTTCGAATCTCGACGAGAGGGTCGTTAGTCCAGAACCGGAGAGAAGACCTTCGCCTTCTATTTGGCATCCGCCTTTATTCAAGGACGTTTGTCGCCTCAATCATAACCTTCGATCTACATTCTACATTGAACCTCCTTTCGCCTTTTCTTCAAAATCATTTAAGCAGTCAGTTGTGCACGATAACGTGATTTCGATTGGGGTTAAATCAGGCAAACTAATTCGTTTTTTTACAAAGAGGAGTAATCGAAAGGGAAGAAAGAAAAGAAATTAGATCTCTTATAAGAGACCTTATAGCGATTTTGCTTGTCATGATCTGAGCTGCGATTTTTAATCGTAAATTATACAGTTGTTTTTTTTTCTTTTAGCTTTATTTGCTTTTACTGCTAGCCACAATAATATAGTCCATTCAATATTGATTTTAACACTGGATGATAATTCCTTAGATATATTTCATTATAGGTGCCTGTTTAACAAAGAATCCTTTTTCTTTATTTACATGTAACACTTTTTCTAAAGGTAGAATCCATATGTTGGGTAATAAAATTTCAATTTTTAAAAGACCAATAAAATAGGGTTTATTCTTACGATCTCAGACAACGCCGTAATTAGTCTTTGTTGCGCCCGGTGCGACTTGATAATTTTGCACCATCCTCCCAAACGCCACGGGACAGTATTTGAATATTTGCGCCCAGGCCAACTGGGATAACCATTTTTTCTGCAAAGCGTTAGGTGAAAAAGTGTTTATTTGGTCCCATTTGGGCCTTCTCGCGACTGTCGCCCGGGGGGGGGGGGCACCGGCGGCATTGCCCTAGTTACGGCTCTGATCTCAAATGAATCTCACCAATCGTCTTAAGGATATTGAAGCAGGTGACCGAATATCCCCGTAGCGTATATTTTATCAAGTTTAAATGGCTCCTTTTCACTTAAAGCTTCATTCCAATCTATATATTTTTAAAGGCGTTATCAGTGAAAAGAATCAATGAAATGTTACTGTAATTTCAATCGCTTTTCACTGACTGTTAAGTAAAAATATGACTGAAACTTTTAGTGACTCCTCATTGACTCCAAGTGAATTTTCACTAATTCAGTTCTTGAATAATGAGCCACAGATTCTCAGTGAAATGCCATTAATTCAAAGTTAGAGAGCAATCCTCGATAAAATAAAATGAGGTACATTATTCTTTATCTACACATAAGTTGAAAGAAAATTAACTTTGCACGAATTCAAAACAGAAATTATACATAAAATTCTTGATTTTTTGATAATTCAAGTTTTGCAAAATTCTATTTCAAAAAATACTATTAGCAAATTAAAAAAAAAATAGTTAAAGTCCTGCCTTGCCGATTTTAAGAAAACGAATTTTCAAATCAAAACTATTTTTCTGAAAATATTGCAGAATTCCAGCTTTGAAATAATACCAAGAAGCCCGTGTGGAAAAATTTCGTGGCAGTCTTGAAGCATGCTAAAGCCAGTGCAGTTTTTTTTAAGCCTGTCTATTCATGCAATACTAGCCTGGCGCTACACTGGCGATATCTAGTTTTGTTACGTGTTTGATTCAAACCTTTCTGCTGTCTAGTCCCAGTCTTGGCGCTATTTAGGAGTTCGCTATGAATTTGAAAATAATGAAGACTGTTCAGATTTTAGCTAGTTTCTAGACAGAATCACGGTTTGGACTTGAAAAAAAATTATAGAAGTGAATTCAGAAAATAATAATTTTTGAATAAACGATTTAGGAAATTACAATACATAATTGCATAAATGCTCAAGAAATAATGAAATATACACTAAAACACATTTGAGTTAATAATCAATAATTATTTAAGGTGATTGACATTTTGATACACGAACTATATTCTCGACAACGATTTTAGTAGATGAGCTATCCCGGTTCTAACTCAAGATTCCTACCTTACCGACATCGAGAAGTTTCTATCTGTAGTGGTTTGTTTCCGTGCTAAATTTTTCTAGAAAAGTGGTTCATGTCTGTGCTAAGCTTCCAGAACATTCTCGAGGGTCCTGATGACGTCATCATGCATTCCTACCTTACCGGCATTCTTGATGACCTTACGTGCATAGTTTCTCGTAGTTCTCTTACTTTAAGATCATTCACTCCTCTAGCATTCCAAACACCCAGTCTCCGTTCATCGCCTGAAACTCGACCTTTACGTTTACCGTGTGTATACATTTCGTCAATCAAAGTTTCAGTCCATTTAGAGGCTATCTTATTGTTTGTATTATACATTGTTTAAATTGTACACCCAACTACCACCTTTATGCGTGAATTTTGTTTTGCGAGTCGAAAATCATGCCCAAGTTAAGAAGTCATTCGCCGTATGATGAAGAGTCCTGTTGTAATGTCAGTCCCACAAAAACTTCTGATACTGTGGTGGGGGCTGGGGGGGGGGAGGAAACCGAGAGAGTCGCAATTGGTTGATGTTTTATGCTGACAAGGTCACCAGCTTTCAGCAGCGTTGTATTACATAGGAGTTCATATGTTTCCATCTGCCAATTCCTGACCTGCCTCTAGGAAGAGAACCAAAAACACATTTTTTTTCAATTGAATTATTTTCGTTTATTTGACTTGAATTCTGCCTTATTCTTCAGAGATCCTTGTTAATTTTGAATGGTACTTTGAAAAGGAACTTAAATAGTGCGTGCACTATATACTTTTCACGACACATTGTGTTAGACTGGCATCATGATTGTAATGCAACACGTGTGCCTGTTGGATAAATACGCAAAAAAAGGGTCTAAGCACTTAAAAGTTTCAGAAATCTTCTCAAACTACCGCTATCATTCAAAAATTCGTTAAACTTATTCCAAGTACTCTAAGGTCTTGAAGATTTATATATTTGTAAATCTTGAAAGAAAGTATCCATTATAATTGTATATTTCCGCCCGCGCGAATAATCAAAATAGTTATGTGAAAATAAAATCCTTCGAAATCTTTTTAATTTATACAAATCTATTTCAATTTTCTTGGGATTTGTGAAAATACTCTGAAATATTCCAAACACTTTGAAATCATTTAAATTTGTTGAGAATATCTTGGAATCTTTTGAGAAACAACCCAAAATATTTCAAATCCATCGAAATCCTTTAAATTTATTAAAATCTATTGAAATACCTTAGAAGCTTAGAAAACCCACTAAAATATTTCAAATCCTTTAAAAATCCCTCTTTTCATAGAAATCTATTGAAAATTCCTTGGAATCTTTGAAAATAATATATTTTTAATTTTTAGAAATCATTTCAATTTACTAAAATCTATTGAAATTCCTCAATTAGAAAACCCTTTAAACGTTTCAAATCCTCTGAAATCCCTTTAATTTATAGAAATCAATTGAATCTATTGTTGGAATCTCGGGAAACACCATAAAATATTCCAATTTCTTTGAAATCCTTTAAATTGAGTAAAAATTTCCTGGAATCTTTTAAAATACTGTAGGATATTTAACATCCTCAAAAATTCCTTTAATTGATTGGAGCTTGTTGAGAATTACACCAAATATTTGGGATTAAATTAAATCGATTCAAATTTCTTTTCAACGTAGAAGTAAGGAGCTGAACATAAGATTTGATGTAAATAGTTGTAGATATTTGTAAATAGTAAGGATAAGATAATATAAAGTTTGTAGATGGTCTTGTAAGAAACGGCAGTCATGTAAACCCTTAGGGGATACATTATGAATAAAGAAGAAGAACTAGAAAAACAGCAAATTACAATCCGTCTTTATGTCCTATCCGACAGATTTTGTCCTCCGAACTGTCTACGAGGAACAAAGTATCTGGAACGGATATGCTTGCCGTCTTGGTAGTACTCTATTCATTTGAAGTGGTTCCATGGACGAAGGACGAGCTTAGATCCCTCGATATTGGGTCACGAATGGTTATGCAAATGAAAAAAACTATGCACCTTACGTTTTCTGTTCCGCGACTTTACATCTCACGTCGTGAGTATGGTCGCGGAATACTGAAACTTGAATATCTTCACAACAGGATTATTCTGGGTGCAGCGCATATAGTAGCAAATGGGCGAAACCCTCTTCTCAAAATGGTTAGGAAACATGAAAAAGTGGGCAAGGGAGCGTTTCTATACAAAGCAATAAAATCATTATCCATCTCGAGTACTCACTCCTAAAGTCCCGGATCAAGAAAGCACCAGTGAAAAACTTCCATGAACAACTTCTATCATTCTATGTCGTATGAGCTAACGTTTGCTTTATTTAAATTTCCCGGATTGAATTTAGGCACGGAGGGTTTTATTTTGGCATGTCAAGACGGTGTCATTTCAACTTTAGCATTCCGTTGACACATTTTGAAAAAAGACATCCCCGATGATAGCTGCTAAGTGTGTCTTGCAGCACACCTGCAAATTTACCAAATTTGAAATTATATCTAGATTATTTGCAAATTCATACACAAATTTACCAAATTTTCCAATTTTAAAATTCTGAAATTCAACAATTGGGCGTTCTGCAAAATTCATAAATTCTCAGTTTATCAAATCACCCAACTATAGATTTTGATATTACCCAATTTCCTACATTGATAATTCCAAAATTGCAGAACTGGCGAATGTTCACTTTTCTTTATAAGTCATTAAATCAAGTCACCAAGCAATACATTTTAAAACTGCCAAATTTCATATTTTAACATTTCTAAACTGTGCCATCTGCGAATTTACTTACAAATTATAAAATTATCAAGTCGCCAAAATATAAATTTCGATATCCCTAAATTTTCCACATTAACAATTTAAATTTTATAAAACTAACGAGTGTTCGCTTTTCTTTATACATTATGAATTTATTAAGTCACCAAGCAATAAATTTCAAAACACCCAAATTTCCAATTCTGAAATTTTTAAACTAGGCCCTCTACCAATTTATTTATAAATTCTAAGTTTATCAAGTCGACAAACTATAAATTTTCGATATTACCAAATTTTCTACATTGACAATACTAAAATTTCAAAAATGGCGAGAGTTTACTTTTTTTTATAAATTATACATTCATCAACTCACCAAGCAATAAAATTCAAAATTAGCAAATGTAGCGAATTTCCTATTCTAAAATTTCTGAACTGTGCCGTCTGCAAATTTGCTTATTAATTCTTCTCTCGTGGGACTCAAATGAATTCTCAGAAATTAAGACAAACCAAAAACAATGAGGAGCCCGTTCTGGGACCTTCCTCTAAACCACCGCCAAAAGTGGGAGTCTCGTTAGGGGGCAACCCATCAGTGGCGGTGCGAAGTAAAGATAACGGTGGAGACAATCTTGTCGAAGACGTAGAAGTGCAGCTAACGGAACTCTCCATGAGGAGAAGGCAACGTTGCGGAGCACAAAAAAGGAGAGACCGCAAAGCGCGTATCGCAAATAGCAGCCAAGGCACCCCACAGGGGGCAGTGGCTGCGGAAACCTTACCTGGAGCAACACCTAAGGCTCATCTTACTGGCAAGAGGAAGAAGGGCTCCAAAGAAACTCCCCCCAAACAGGGAGTTGAAACGGCAGAAGGCTCTGGAAACACAGGGCCTTACTTTCGCGCAGATGGCTAACAACGCTAGGTTCACCATCATCAAGTCGTGGGTCTTCGAATACGTGATAGCTCCTGAGAATGCTTCTGTGATGTCAGAATTGTAAGTAAAAAAATAAATTTGCGAACGGTTCTCGCCGTTCAAATGCTGTCTTCTGCTATCCGCAGATTGCTCCCTTTCGAAAAATTTATAATTTCAGTAAAAATAATAATTGCCTCAGCAAAAGGCTTAATTGCTCTACATTTTATTGATCCGAGGATCTCGCAAAACCCCAAATATTTGACAAGTTTACTTTCTTTCGTTCTCAAATACCTGAGAACAATTATATGTTGAGTCAGTGACGTACCTATACAAAAAAAAAATCCAAGTCGGATTGAACCAACACCCTCAAGTTGATGAGGATATATTCCTTCAAAACGAGCTAAACCTAATATTTTCACTTTTCACCAACATATTTTCATTGCAAATAATAAAAAAACAACACGAAATTACATTATATGGTAATTCATTTGCTCCCGGCCCATTTAATGTAAAGGAAAAATCGATTTTTCATAATAAAAAATATATACTACCCTAATAGCACGGAACGTTCCCGGAGCGTGTAGTGTCCGCCGGTTGGGAACGTTCAACTGGAACCTGAGGATAACCTTCAATTATTGTAATTTTTAACAACAATTATCTCATAAACCGTAAGAAATAGGTAAAAATGGATGTCATTTTTGAGTTTTGAGTTCACGAAGGAATATTAAGTAAGGAGTTGTATCACCCTATGTGTTTGAGGAGCAGAGGTGGGACTAGCGACGTCCAGGGACACCCGTGGGAATTCTGAGTTCAATGTGCGAGAGAGACAGAATAAATATGATAAGTACGCCTAAAAGGATGGAGCTTGTTAGTGAAAAAAAATTTTTTCGACAGCCAATCAGTGTAGGAATATTTTCAGGAAAAAAAGGGTACATCGGAAAAAAGTGTGAAAAAAGTTGCCTGCAATAAAGTCCTTATCAGGGAACAGTTGGCCTGAGTTAGGCATTGTCTGGAAATCGGTAACCTTGCAGGAGGGGGGGGGGTAGATTGTCAAGCGGAAGGTTTTTCGCCCCGCTCGACCTCCCCATTGTTTGAGATTAGACACAGCGGAGAAAAATTCAAAATTTATACTATAATACTTAATTAAATTTTAATATACTGCATTAGTCTCGTTATAATATTACGAGTAAATTTAAAAAAAGATTGAAAAAAAATCGGTTAATGTTTTCAATCCCAGTTGATCTTTAAAGATTCATTTTTTTTCAATTATCTTTGAAGATCCCTTCCACGTGAGCCCCACTTGATATCTAATGAAACATTGGAATTAAATTTCTCAATATACTAGAAAAAAGCGTTTTGTATTGAAATCTTACTTTTTAATTGTTGAACAATCTTTACAAACCGAGAAGTTAGTCTTCAAAAGTAGGGTGATTTTGACCAAGCACATTTTTAATGTCATGAATATTTATTAAAATTGGAGAAATATTCTTTCTACCTCATTTATTTGCGAATTCAGGCATACCGCGTACGTTATAATTGTTAACAATGGTTATACATAAAATAGCCGCAATAAGGCGAAATAAAGTTTGAAATGTTGAAAATATTCTGCTTGAATTTTCGTCTATTGAAACATTCCGTTGCGACAGTTTTGAAATATAGTTGATATCCAGTGACAATTTGGAAATATACTTCTCAATATACTAGAAAAAAATGTTTGTATTGAAAGTATACTTTTTAATGCGAAAATAATAGTTACAAACCGAGAAATTAGTCTTCGAACGTAGGGTAACTTTGGCCAAGCATATTTTTAATTTTATCAATATTTATTAAAATTTGATAAATATTCGTTCTACCTTCTTTATTTAAGAATCCAGACATACCACATACGTTATAATTGTTAACAATGGTTATACATACAACAGCCGTAAGAAGGCAAAATAAAGTTTGAAATGTTGCAAATATTCTGCTTGAATTTTCGTCTAATCGAAGCATTCCATTGGGATAGTTTCGAGTCCGCTATAAAAATTCGCAAACACGATGAAAGATGAGAAAATAAGAGGCAGCTAGTTTTCAAATGTACACAATTATTTTGTCCAAAAAAGACTCAAATGGTAAATATATACCAAAAAGGTTTATGTGCTGCCCGCGTCTTGGAAAAGGAGAAAATTTTTAACTTTTACTTCTTGTCCCATCTCGTGTCGTCTACAATTCTTCGTAAAAGGACATATTTTACTTAGAGACTTAGAGATCTGAATGAATTTAAATTTTCGGAAATTACTACAGCGTCAATAAATTTGGACTTTTGGTTAGACTTGTAACTCTAACAGACAATAGTCTCATTCAGAGGCCTTGCAGAAGATCGACTGTTACCTGCTTTTGTGAAGACCAATGTACCCTGCAACCTCTCTATATCTACACAGCCTGCACTTTGTGCAGTGCATACTGGATACGGTATACTCGGCAATGTCAGATTGCACTTTGCCAGCATAATGAAATATTTTGGCAAGTCAGTGCTGATTTACAGTAATTTACATTCGCAGTCCTTGTACTTTTGAAGGCCTGACCAGTTGACATCAGCATCTCAACAGTCAGTTTGTCTACTGTCGTCCGCGGAGAATAGTCATTTCATATCTTTCGAGATTGATTTATATTTTTCGTGTAGTACTTCATTCTTTCGTGCAATAATAGTATGTTTGATCCAGCAAAAATACTTCGAAATTTAGATGTGTATTGTGTGACTTAGTATCTTCCTCGTAATGTCTCCTCGGTATGGAAATAAGAAGAAATTGAATTTATGTGCATCTCGTCGGAAAAGGAAAGAAGCAAATATCAACCTTGCAATTTGGCACGGAAAACGAAGGTAAGTTGTAATCATTTACACTGGAATATATGAAGCGCTCAGAGGAAAAATGTGACACAGAGAGTTTTTGGGAAAAACAGTATAGAAAAACTCCCGAGGAAAAACAGAAACCGAGAAAGTTCAGAGGAAAAAAGGTAAACAGAATCTCGAGGTAAAAATGTTACTCGGAAATATCCTAGGAAAAACGTTATAAAAAATGTGATAAAAAAGTTCTGAGGAAAAACGTTACAGAAAATGTTGAGAGGAAAAATGTAGTAGAAAAATTTCCGAGGAAAAGCGATACATATAAAACTTGAGGGAAAAAGTTTCGTCTGGAGTACCACAGGAAAAACGTTACTCCAGCAATTCAGTTTTTTTTTGTATTATAAGTTGATCACGAACACCCCTAACCAAACAACAAGAACGTCAATATGATCGATATTTTTAATTTACCCGAATTTGAAAAATGTACTGCGAGAATGCAATGTTTAAATATTGAAAAGATTTTTAATATTGCAAAATAATTCTGCAATGAAAAAATGGTTGAAAAAGTCTGTTTTTCAACTTTCAACTTTCAACAGCTTTAAATAGAAATCTGTATTATCATCGGAGATAGTAATTATCGATCCGTTGAGAAATCCAATCACACATACTGTGAATAATGGAAATTTGCAGGTTAGTGGTACTCTAACCTCAAATTTCGGACAGGTGCTTGTATTTCGTGACACTGAAAGGTCGTGAATCGATAAAAGAATGGAATCTGGCTGAGAAAATTCATTCTACACTTGAGAAATATAACTATTTGTGCATTTATGACTTTTTCGTTTAGAATATTTTCTCGAAAAAGTTGTCTGTAATTCCATGAAGGCATGTCAAAATACTCAATTTAAGGCTTCTCGCTCTTCGGGCCTCTTTTTTTTAATTGGTCACCCACTGATGCGGGCGTGTCCATACAACCCGTACAGGGACCGTGGTGGGAGATTAGGAAACTGCGTAAATTGGAATAAGCATGCATAAATAAACTGTAGAATAATCGAACTGTTAATTTTCGATCATATGGTATATTTTTTGCAATAACAAATATTGAAAAATATACCAAATAATCGAAAATTAACTATAACATCGTCAAAATGATCTAATTACTTTTAAAAATAACAAAAAAGCATTATAACTGAATATTCTCATAAATTCTCGACAAATTCTCGAAGCTTCGGTAATATACCGGTATTTTACCGGTAATATTACCCGATTTTAAATTACCGAGAATTTGAAAACTCTAGACGGCATGTAATTTTCACTTTAGGAAATTTCTATGGTCTATGGCGAGAAGTTTACAACTATATAGGAATGACAGGAACCTACATTATCATGAAAATAACCGAAAATGAGCGGAAAATTAGAATATTTGGTAAATTTTGGATATAATTTGAAACAAAACTTTAAACTTTCTAGAACTTTAGAAAAATCACTTATTAGGAATTTTGGGACAAAAACAAGGTAATAAATAATTAGATCCTTAGAAAATTCACTCATTAGGAATTTAAGGGAAAAATAAAGTAATAAATTAAGGTATCCGAAAGAGCGTGGGAAGTATAAGCGAGGGTAGATTGGATTCAAACAAGGGTACATGATTATTTGTCAAGGGTTTGATATGTGGCTGATTTCATTCTACATGGTTCTCGAATCTTCTTGAGAGGAATGAAAAGCTAAAATGACAAATTTAGAGGCATAACCAGGAAATGTGAGACTGACTCATTTAATGATTGAGGTCGGTTTGCGTGAGTGCCCTGAAAACTGGAGGGCTGACTTGGGTATTGATTAGGGTAATTTTATGCGTAGGTGTTATTTGAAAGACAAATTCTTATGTATTTGCGATGGTAAAAATCCTCGACTCAGGGAAAATGGTCCCATTTCGATCTAATTAATTATGAATTGAACAAATTATATTAAAACTAATTATTTTGCTACAAATTTGAGTGCTTGATTTGTGAGTAGAACCCTTTTATATCCTAATTTCGGGATAACGTTTCAACGTTTTTGCAGCTACAAACAATAATCAAATCTTTAATTAAAAAGGATATAAAGATTATGTTCAAATTTGGCGGCGTTCAAGGAAATTCAACATCTCTACAGCAGAGGGCCAGAACAGGCCCAGGACGTAACATAATAACTTTACCGGGATGGCGTTGAAATCGTTTCTTCCGTTCATCCTGCAGGTGACTTCGCTGATTGGTCGGTTCCTTTAGTTCAGCTTCGAAATTCGGCGGGATCCTCTGTTTGAATCTTAATAGCACGGAACGTGCCAGGAACGTTCCCGGAACGTGTAAAATCTCCGCCGCTTGGGAACGTTCCAGGAACGTTCCATTGGAACCTGAGGGGAAACTTCCATTATTATTATTTTTAACAACAATTATCTTGTAAACCGTAAAAGATAGGTGAGAATGGATATCTTTTTTGAGTTTTAAGTACCGCATATACTATCTATAATATGATATCCATATCCTGACATCGATTTTGACCTATCACTTACGGTTTACGCGATATTTATTGATAATAATAACGATAACGGTAATTTATGTTTGGAACGTTCCAGTGGAACGTTCCTAAGCGACGAACATTTTACACGTTCCGGGAACATTCCGCTGGATCATTCCGAAAGTTTCCGCAGAACGTTCCGGGAACGTTCCAGGAACGTTCCGTGCTATTAGCGGAGTGATTAAAATCACGGAACCAAGGAAAAGGGTTTTGAAAGGTGTTTTAAGCAAATAATTTTCGGGAAAATTATTTACATTACAATTTTAGTTTATTTATCCATATTGAATATAGGAGACCAGCAGCTCATCAAATTCACTCACTCACTGCATCCTTCTTCTTTTCAACACTTAATCCTTAAGTTCACACCTATCAAAATTTATCGAAGTCTAGGTTGGGCCAATGATGAATAATAACAATATTAGCACAGAAAAGGTGTTTTTATTCTGGATGGTGAACGCGTCGCACGCGATACTATTTGTTTGTTTCACTTTTTGAATTCAGAGATTTCTTTCCTAATAGAGTATACTCTTGACGCGCAGACGGATTCTAAGTTGAATATAACTGAATTTACAACGGCGATTTTAGAACAATTTCAGAGTACAAACTCAGGCAAACACAAACGGCGATCTGATGATTCGACTTTTTCCAAGTCATTTCTTTTCTCCCCCGAAAATAAAATTCCTGTAGTAGGGCTGGAATAGAGGACCGGCCAACATGAAAAATGTAATGGGCTGTCCTAATATTAACCAATAATATCATGTGATTATTTTCTAAAGTCAGAACCTGTCTTTTTACAAGTTCAGACTTGCAAGCTATGATTTTGCTTCGCTAAACGCGTATGTTCACAAAAAATGGTCCCACGGTCCCTCACATGAAAAAAACCGCTAATCAATTTAACTATTTATTAGAGCATCTTACTTCCAAGAGGTAATAATACTTTCCTGTTAAAATATTTAAAATGATAATAACCAGTTCAGTCATATTGAAACATATAATGATTTTATTTTCGGTTCGATGCAAAAATGCGTCGAAACCCATGTAAAAAGTAATAACATATATGTAGTTTTTATGTTCATGTATCATTCTTGAAGAAAAACAGGCAACGGTTATTCTCTTGACATCAAAGAGTTAAAAGATTAAAGTTAAATAATTTTGGAATTGTTGCGATTTGAATATTAGAAATAAGGTCTTACGTTTATCAAAGAAATGCTTGAAATCGTAATTTAACTATATTATCCAGAGTTGAATTTAAATAATTCACAAATTTATTACTAGTTTTTATTAATATTATTATTATTAGTGTGAAGCAGATTTTTTTATTGGCATTAGGGTCGATAATGTTTATTTATTTTTGTGTTCAAAGATTTCATTCAACTATTATTATTAGTGATGATGGTTATGGTTTCGGGGAAATCAAAGGTTATAATTTCGTAATCAGTTATAAGCTAACTAAATTATTTTACAAATACCCATATATATATATAAACCAAAGGTCAACAACCACCGCAGGGTTCCACTGGGAGCAACTGTCATCCAAAAAAATGACATCGGCTCCCAGCAGGACCGCGGCAAATCCCATTCATGGCCACGTCTCACAACCGCGAGATGAGTGGTCACAGGACACGACGAAATCACATATATATATATATAGCACCCATCTCACGGTTGTGAGACGTGGCCATGAGTGTGATTTACCGCGGTCCTACTGGGAGCCGATGTCATTTTTAAATGACATTTGCTCTCAGTGAGACCCTGCGGTGGTTGTTTAACCTTATTTTGTACATATACATACATATATATTATGAATTCATATGATGACATACCTAACATCCTGGCGTCGTTTTCTAACAATTGGAACAATAATAGCTTGCTCTAAGGGCAACGTTGTTGGTACAAATAAAGTATCCTCCTCAAAACTTTCTTCACAAAAAAGCCGTCTCCTTTCATCCGATAGCTCTCCGAGAACATTTTCTGCTTTGTTCTTGATGAATTCTATCTCTGAATCTCTTTCTGATTCTGAGCTATTGTGATCCAGGTCGGAAACGTTAATAGCTTTACCTAGAGTTTCTTGAATCTTACATTCAATTTGATCAAAGGCACCCCCCTTTTTAAATGGTTGTTTTTTTACATTAGCTTTGAAATCTCCAAAGTTTTCATCTGAAGACCAGTTTACACGATGTAGCCTCCCTTCGTATTTTCTGTTATTAATATATTCTCTTTCAAAAGTGCAATGATTTGAAGGACATTTAACTTCTTTAGCCAGATTTTTGCTATTATCTTTTTTAGCATCCTTTGAACCACTCAGTGATATAACTGAGTTTCGAGACTGAAGTGATCGTGCTTCTTTGGATTTTTTTTTTAACTCTAACACATGATCTGGCGAAATTTTTACACCTGTATCACGATGTTGTTCGATGGATGCTTTAGTCATAATGCTTGTTGCTTGATTTTCATACTCGTACTCGTCAAAAAGTTTCGTTGGAGTTTCTAAAGGAATCGATACGCTTTCGGAGGGCAATACCTTTTCACTACATATTTCTTCAACAAAAAGACCAATGGAAATAGGATGCTCCTTTTTACGATAATTTGACGGATTACTTTTGTCTAAATAAAATGATATTCCAACATGCTCAATATTGCCTGTTGAAGAACAGCCTGATCTCAAAATATCTGATGCACTTAGTTTAGTTTCACTGAACATCTTTTTCCGTTCCCTCCTTTTAAAAAGGTTTATAGTTGAAGAAATAAGGCTTTTTCTTCTCGATTCCTTACATATTGGTACTTCGTGACCGATGGATGACCTTTTTGGTGATTTCGATATATTAAATAGGTTCTCTGGATTATCATTTGTTTTAAGTGTTAAGCTTCGACGTGATTTTGAGAAAGAGTTTGGCAATTCTGGACCAAGGATAATGCCGTCCATTTTCACCTTAAAAATAAATTTCATATTAAAGTAATATAGCTAAATATATGTGCTTCTTATATATGAAGCACATTTATTTACACTATATATGAGCACATTTCTTCAAGTGACCATAATTGATTTGTTTCCAAAATTTTTATCAAAACTGTTCGGATCATGTTTCGATACTTCAAGAAATGGTCAAATTTTTAACTCTAAACATGCTGAATCTATTTTTTTTATTCTTACAGTAAATTTTTTTTTAATTTTTTGCGTAAAGGTTTTAAATAAATTTATTTTTGACTTGTTCACATTTCTTTAAATATTTACAGGTTATATTTAATAATAATTTATTTATATACAGTAATTGACGGAGGTAGTAACACTTTTTGTATAATTTATAATAGACAATTGGTATTTTCTATACATAATGATGATATTGAGTCGAAAAATATTGAGATTGAATTAAAACATAGGGTAGGCACAATAATATATTGTGCATCGTGTGGAAGATATAAGCGATTCGAAACGAATGAATCGCCTATATCTCTCGCACGATGCGTATGACATTGTGTCCAATTACCACAGACAGAAATGCGGTTTTTAAAAGAGCTGAGCGACAACGAAGTTATAGAATTGTGGTCACTAAGGTGGATCGGTAAGAGTCAGCGATGAGAGTATTAATTTAATAATAACTGGCAACAAATTTGTCAGTCTTAGTCGAGCTTGCTGGGTTGTAACATTTCTAAATTAGTTTATCACAAAGATATTCAACTTGGAATGTTTCCCTTTTTCAAAACATTAACATATATAGGAATTTCTTGCACTTTTGTTTAGAAAGTAGAATTTGTCTGGATTATAGATTGGGTTTACCCTTTTTTTCTTAATTTTTATTTCAACTCATCGAGAAAAGTTCATTTAGTTTCAGATGTTTTTATGTCTCATTGATCATTACTCGTGAATGAGATATTCATTCATAGAAGCGACTGTCAATGATTTTACTATACTCTATCAAGGAGTTTGGTTCCAAGTATACACGTTGGTACCATAGCTTTCATAGTTATGAAACTGAAACGAAAGATTGAGCGATTATACATTACAAAAACGGAGAATCTATGCAAAACGTGAATCTCATTGTTTATGCAATGAACGACCTTACGCCTTTCAATTTTTACACCCTTTTTTTGAACCAATTTTTAATTATAAATTCCTTTGAACCGAAACTATCCCTTGTACCAAAATCTATGATTAAGTCTAATATTTATGAGCTCATGTATGTTTATCGATTCAAATTATTTTCAGTTTAAGTTTGAACTTTTGGGGCTCTTTGGAGCGAATTTAGAATTTGCGCAGAAATTTTGATTGGCCCTATTATATTGCTTATCAAGTTTAGTTCTCTTTATCAATTTGTTCATTTCAGTTTCCCCATTTCTATGTTTTTTTTTCACGCTTATTACTGTTTTGATCGTACCAACATTCCTGAAGCCTATCTATAAATTTAATTTGCTTTTATCCTGGACTTTTAGTTTGAAATTTTAATGAATGAAGATTCAAAATGAACAAATTTTTCGGTCAAACTCAGTGCACTGTTTGCTAGCCGTGAAATTGATCAATTTTTTCTACTGCAAGAAAATATTACTTTCCTTCAACCCTCTTGGGTTTGTCCTTTTTTAAAATTACTTTAGCTATTCACTTGCTTGTTCGGTTCAATGTGAATCCAATTTGATGGTCATTCTGGAAGATATTTAAGCTCCATAGACACTTGATCTTCGATTTACTGAAACCAGTGATTTGCTTATGAGATAATATGATTTCTTCACTCAAAAATTAATTGTGTCAGAAGAAGTTTGACCATCCTGGATAAATTGGATGAAATATGTTTTGAATTTACAAAAAATTTAAAAGATAATTTCCTGAACTCACAATTGTTAAATGGTTCAAAAATTCGTTCTTAATTCTAGATAGATAATAGTTTATTTCTCGACCTGCTGGCCCTGAATATTTTCCTTGCATGCACCTCCATGTTTTACAGAATTTATCTTACAGAGGAGTCACGTTAGACGTTAAAAATGAAAAATCTTTCAACCTGGGGGCTTTCCACCGATTTTAATTAAAACTTTTGCATTGCACGGCTGAATGTGTGTAATGAAAAGTTAAACAAAATCGCTGTGCGCTAATTGTTATTTAGTTATTTAAGACAATAATTATGAATTATTGGGGTTTTCAGAGAGGAAGGTGTAATCCAGAATTACGGAGAGTAATTCACCTATAATCCAAATAATATAGAATAATTCAGGTAATCCAAAAAATTCGCTTTTAATCTACTTCTAATCTGGAGTAATTGACTTTCAATCCAGGGTAATCTAGAGCCATGTTGTTGTCATCCGATGTAACCCAGAGCAATCCATTTTTTTATTAAAATGCTTTGGAGTAAGTCAGGTAATCCAAGAAATCCAATTGTAATCTGGAGTAATTGACTTTCAATCCAGGGTAATCTAGAGCAATGTTGTTGTCATCCGATGTAACCCAGAACAATCCATTTTTTTATTAAAATGCTTTGGAGTTATTCAGGTAATCCAAAAAATCCAACTGTAATCTAGAGTAATCCACCAATAATACAGGGTAATTAACTTGTAGTCGTTAGGAGTATCCCAGTATTACGGAATAATGCACTTGAAAGACAGAGTAATCCACTTGTAATCCTGGTAATTCAGAGTAATTCAGGTAATCAAAGTAATCCACTTCAAATCTAGTACTAGTAGTACACTTTTAATTTAGTTCCAGTCAAGATCATTTCAGTTTTAATCCAGTGTTATTTAGAGTAATCCACTTGTAATCCAGAATTACGGAGAGTAATTCACCTATAATCCAAATAATATAGAATAATTCAGGTAATCCAAAAAATTCGTTTTTAATCTACTTCTTATACGGAGTAATTGACTTTCAATCCAGGGTAATCTAGAGCAATGCTGTTGTCATCCGATGTAACCCAGAGCAATCCATTTTTTTATTAAAATGCTTTGGAGTTATTCAGGTAATCCAAGAAATCCACTTGTGATCCAAATCATTCGGAATAATCAGATAATCCAAACAAATACACTTGTAATCCTGTTCTATACCGAATTATCTCACTTGTAATCAGGCATAATCTAGAGTTATCTACTTGTAATCCAGAGTAATCAAGAATATTTTACTTGTAATCCAGATAATTCGGAGTAATTCAGATAATGCGTGTATTCCGCGTGTAATACAGTTCTAATGCAGAGTATTCCACTTGCAATCGGGGGCAATCTCAAGTGATCAACTTATAATCAGAGTAATCCAGATCAATCCAGAGAATTCGGGGAATTCGGAGTAATTCAGGTAACCCATGTAATTCACTTGTAATGTCATTCCGAGCCAGAGTAATTCACTTGTAATCCAGGGTAATCTAGATCAATGTAGTTGTAATCCCATGTAATCCCGAGTAATACATTTTTTTATTCAAATTTTCCGAAGTAATTCAGGTAATCCAAGAAATCAATTTTTAATCTAGAGTAATTCACATATAATACAGGGTAATTAACTTGTAGTCCAGAGTAATCCATGTAATTCCTAGGAATGCACTTGTGTAATTCACATGTGATCCGGGGTAATCTAGAGTAATCAACTTGTATCCCGAGTAATCCAGATCAATCTAGATAATTTGGAGTAATTCAGATAACCCATTTAATCCACTTGTAATCTGATTCTAATCCGGAGAAATGCACCTGTAATCCAGTGTAATCCAGAGGAATGTAGTTGTAATCCGGTGTAATCCAGAGTAATCCATTTTTTATTCAAATATTTCGGAGTAATTCAGGTAATCCAAGAAATCCATTTTTAAACTAAATTAATTCTCTTAACGGAAAATTTAACTTTTTCATTTTTAGTTCAAAATAGATCTTTTTTTAGTTAAAAAGTGCTGTATTTTGTTAAAAATTTGTTGTTTTTTTTTTGTGCAAACAATTTTTTTTTTTGAAAATTCATCATTTTGTTTGAAAACTCAAGTATTTGGTAAAAATTAATTTTCTCTGTTATAAATTCAACAATTCTGTAAAGAATTTATTTTTTGGTTGAAGATTCAACTGTTTTGTTACAGGTTCGTCCTTTTGAGTTGAAAATTCCACTATTTTGGTCGAAAATTAATTTTTTAAACTGAAAATTCAACCAATTGAAAAGTTGAACTACTTTCTTTGAAACTCAGTTTTCTCGTGAAAGATTCTTAATTTAATTTGAAAATCGTTGAATTGAATATTTTAATATTTTCCTAAAAATTCGTTTTTGTTATTAAAAATTAATTTTCTGAAATGAAAATTCAATTATTTCATTTTTGGAAAAAATTTGTAATTTTTAGTTGAAAATTCATCAATTTTGTTGAAATTTCATTTCTCTGCTAGAAAATTATGATTTTTCCTTGAAAATCAATCTCTCTTGTTGAAAACTCAATTATTTGTGAAGAATTCCACTATTTGGTTGAAAAATGTATTTTGTCCAAAAATTCGTCTTTTTTTTGTTAACTTCAACTGTTTTGGATTTGAAATTAAAATCTGTTTTCGTTGAAATATCAACTATTACATTTTCCATCAAGTATTCGGCTCTGTTGTTGAAAATTTAACTAATGAATTGAAAATTTGTTTCTTACATTCTCATCATTTTTTTTCGAGAATCAAAAATTCTATGTGTGGCTGTTTATAGTACTCAGAAATTTGAACAAATTATTGTTATAACTTTTTTCAATAAGAAAAAAATTATCAGAGTTACAATATTTTCAAAATCCAAAAAAACAAAGGAAGATGAGCATTTTAAGTCAAACAACGCACAATGTGAAAAAAGTGAAGAAAAGAAAAACGTTGCTTTTTGAAAAAACTATAAGATTATCATTATAATTTTTTGAATTTTTTCGAAAAATCGAAAATTTAAATTTTTAACGCACAAAAAATTATGAAAAATAAAAAATTCCATTTTGCAGTAAAATTCTGCAAGATACGAAAAAAACTAATTCAACAAAAATTGTGCACCCAAAAATGATCCACAAATTTGTTATCAATCACTATTTTATAGGACAAGTTGTTTTTGTTTTATTCGTAAAAAACAATATTAAAAATAAAAAATTAAATTCTCGACAAACGACATCAGCTATAAAAAAATGAATAAACAAAAGCTGCTCTTTAAAAAGGAGTGAAAACTCATCCAAATTTGTCATAAATAATTTTTTGACATTAAAAATAAAAAAAATTGAATTTTTTGAAAAACGACACAAGGTTTGAAAAAAAAATTAATAGACAAAAGTTCATCACCCAAAAAGGATCTACAAATTTTTTATCAATAATTTTTAGAGAGGGCGAGTAGATTTTCTTTTTAATCGTAAAAAATAAGATAAAAAATAAAAAATTTAATTTTTGAAAAATGAACTCAAATTGCAATTTTTAATAACCATTTTTTTAAATAGGACGCATACTTTTTTTTAATTATAAAACAAAGATAATGAAAATACTTTTGCTCTGATACCAATGCATATTATGAATCGTAATAATAAACATTTTTTGAAATGATACATTTTTTAAGGTAGCTGAGAATTAAGATTGGTGAAAACTAAGCAAAAAATATTGAAGTAATCATGACAAATAAAATGTGTACTTTATTTTGTAATATCTGAATAAACAGCCCCAGACCGAGGTGCAAATCATGAGATACGCGATGAGAATGTGTTCGATAGACAAAGAAGGCCAAGGTGGGTCTGTCGGCCAACAAGGTCATGGCCACAGTTTTTTGGGATGCACGCGGTATCATTCACGTCGATTGCCTTTAGAAGGGTAAAACGATCAACGGCCAATATTATTCAGAGCTTTTGAACAGATTCGATATTGGTTTGAAGCAAAAACGATCGCATTTGTCGAAAAAAAGTGCTGTCCCATCAGGACAATTCAAGGGTGCACACGTATGTAGTCACGATGGCAAAAATCCATGAATTGGGCTACGAACTACTGACTCATCCAGAATATTCTCCAGATTTAGCCCCCTGCGACTATTTCCTGTTTTCAAACCTGAAAAAATGGTGTTGAGATTTTATTCAAACCGTATTTATAAACTATATAACCAAATCCTTGCATTAAAAATATCGAGATCAATAATGTTGAGGTATTTTAGGGAACTTGAGTTGAATTTATATTCTTTATAAGTACTTTTATTATAGGCACTTTTAGTAGGGTTGAATTTGAAGGTCTACTCGAGTACCTAATATAATCTGATAAGGAAGCAATTTCGTACGTGTAGCACTTGGAATAATGCAGATCCCAATAGGTTTCTAATAGAGCCGCTTAAAATATGTCTCTTCAAATTTTTATTCGAATTATTCGATTCCAACAGTCCACTGGAATCCTAATAGAACATGTTACGGAAGCACTTTCGTACTTGTTGCATTTGGAATAAAGCAGATCCCAATAGGTTGCTTATAGAGACACTTAAAACACATCACTTCGAATTTGAAATTAATTAATGATTCCAACATGCCACTAAAGTACCTAATAGAACCTGTTAAGGAAGCAATATCATACTTCTAACACTGAGAATAAAGCAGATCCTAATAGGTACTTAATAGATCTGCTTGAAACACATTTCTTCGAATTTGAATCCTATCAATATAATTTCAACATCCCACTAAAATTTCTAATACAACCTGTCAGGGAAGCAATTTTGTACTTCGAAAGAAGCAGCTTCCAATAGGTACCTATTAGAGCCGCTTAAAACACATTACTTCGAATTTTTTTCGTAATAATTTTATTGCTTTCATTTTCATTGACAATTGCTTGTGCAGCCGTCAGTTACGGACGTGCCGATTCGCTCCGCTTCAGTTTTCTGAGATTCCTTGAGTATCTCAGATTTGTACGTATATAAAGTTGGTATATCGTAAAAGTGCTTGTGGCCGGTTTTTTTTTGTGACTTAACTTTTTGTTAATTCATTCAATTGTTTCTAATCGGTGCAAGCTTCTTCAAAACATTTATTTTCATTACTTTTCAATTACGATACCATGGGAGCGTGTCCGGTGTGCAACGTAGTGATTTCAATAGGTGGTTCTGAGGTTATAGCCTGTGTTAAGCCTGGTAATCTCATCCATTTGACCTGTGCTAATGTTGGTATCACAAAAAAGACTTGAAAAACTTGAGAAAGGGAAGATTGACTATGTCTGCAAGGGATGTAGTTTTTCGACTACTAGCACCACCTCTGCGGCAGTGAATACCAATCTTGCTGCCAATTATGAGATCAGTGATTCTCGTGACGTCGAAATTGAAAATTCCGTACCCTTTACTCCCACTTCTGTCAATGCACCTGCTCTACATTCAGGTTTCGTTGAACTTTTACGTCAAGTGGTCTCAGAGGCCCAAAGTGGTGCCCTTGCGCAGTCTCGTGAGATTTTAGCGACATTTAGTGAATTCAAAACCCGACAATAGGATTTTAATGAGAAATTAAACTCTACCCTTTTAGAAATAAAGACTGACCTATCTAATAACACTCGTCGCATTGATTCTCTTGAAACCGGCTCTAAAGTCCAAATTGAGGAAATTTGTACTGTTCAAAAGGAAGCTAAAGACCTTAAGGCTAAAGTGGTTGCGCTTGAGCATGCGCAGAATGTAAACGATCAAGCGGCTTTACATACTACGCTTGAAATTCATGGTCTTCCAATGAAGCCCAATGAGGACCTTATGGCCAACGTTGAGTCGATTGCCAGGGCTCTTGATGTACCAATCGCTAAGAATCAAGTTGTCAATCTCTACAGAATTATCAAAGCACCATCTCTCACACAACCTACTACCCCTCCGATCATCGTAATTAAATTCAGTCGCCAAAGTCTAAGAGATAAAATGATCGAGAGACGTAAAGTCAAGAGAGATTTTTCTAGGTCAGATATTGGATGGACCGGAAGTGAGAAACGTTTTATTCATCTTCGTGAGGCCTTAACTCCGCTCACTCATAAAATCTACGCTATTGCTCTCGATCTTCGAAGAGATAAGAAAATCAAATATCTTTGGATTTCTGCTGGAAGAATTTTTTGTAGAAAGGAGGTTGGTTCGTCGAGAATACACCTCGCAAATCTACTATCTGTAGACGGTCTTTAATAGCAACCATGGGCTCAGTCCAATATTCTTTTAACTTTTCTTCGACTAACCTTAGCATTAATTTTACACAAGTGCTACTCTTACCCAGGTATATCTGTTTCTCTAATTCTTGCTCTACAGCGTATATTAATCTTGTTTATTTGCATAAAAAGGTACTTACGTTTCTATATGATATTATTGTTTGGCAATTTGATGCCTGTCGGTGAATATATCTACAATATTTTTCAGGTTTTTATGCCGTGTACATATATGTATCTTCAGATAGCAAACTTGATCTCATATTTAAAATAGTAGTTTTAAGTCTTGATTTTGGTATTTTTGAGAATAATTGTATAATATTTTGATTAATTATGTGCCTTGGATACATTAAATGTTCCCATTTCATCAAAATATTCATAGCTCTCCGGATATACGGATATCGATTTACGAAATCATGTCCACTTTTGTTGAGAATTTGTCTAGAGTTATACATCACTGTTTTCGATACTGTTTATTATCCCTTTTGTATCTTTTTTATTTGTACTCTTTACCGATTTTCTAATTTCAACTTTAATCACTTAGTTTGGGGTGTGCTGATAATTGTTCTTTGTCTCAGTCAATTTTTACGCGTACTACGTGAGTTTTTTATTTTTGATTTGTTTTTTTATGAAATGTTTCTTCTAATATATCCATGGATACCTTAAGCATTTGTCATGTGAACGAACAGTCTCTCTTGGCACATTTTCTAGAACTCAAGCATTTCTTCAGTACATGTTCCTACCATATAATAGCTGTTTTTGAGACCTGGTTGAATGCAAATATACCCTCTAGCCTCGTTAAAATTGACAACTATTCGCTCTTTCGATGAGCCGGAGACGAGAGAAGGGGTGGTGGAGTTTGTCTTTTCCTGCATGATAGTCTGGGTGGGACCGTTGTTAAGGTGAGTCCAGTAGCTACTTATCCCACGACTGAATTTCTCTTTGTTGAAGTTAAATCAACTTCTGATAGTGTTTTAGTGTGAGTGGTCTATAAACCACCTAATGCCTCGTACGGCACAGAGCTAGAATCGATAATTTTTTCACTTATTCCTAACTTTAATAACATTATACTTACTGGAGATTTTAATTGAAAAATGTCTTTTTTGTTTGGAAATTCAACTATTCCAGTCAAAAATTCATCAGTTTGGTGGAAAATAAATGTTTTTGAGTAAAAATTGATCTATTCTATTTTTGTTTGAAAAGTGTTCAAGATTTAACTATTTGGATTGAAATTGGAATTTTTCAGTTGAAAATTCATTTATTTTGTTGAATAAAGTCTTTTTTGGTAGAAAGTTTCGTTTTGGTTGAACATTTATCAGTGTGGTGGAAAAACATTTTTTTCAACTGAAAATTAAAGTATATATATATCACGTTTGGTTGAGAATTCATATTTTTCAGTTTGTGCAAAATTAGCATTTTTTAGTATAAAACAATTTTATTTTGTGGAAAAATATTATTTTTTGTTGGAAATTCACAACTTTAGTTGAAAAACGTCTTTTTTGGTAGAAAGTTAATCTTTTTGGTTGGAACTTCAACTATTCGAATTGAAAATCCAAGTAAAGTTCGGTGCTTCATTGGTTCTGGAACGACAGAGAGAGAGAGAGAGAGAGAGAGAGAGAGAGACTTGGAAAGCGCATATTGCACATATTTCGTTCAACTTTTATGCCGGACACAACCAAAAATATTATTGTGAGAATTGAGAAAAATGCATCAACAATCTTTGACAGTGTGTGAACGAGGAGCATGCATTTCAGATGCAGACGAGCCAGCTGATACAGCTTCGTGTAATGGCCGCCAGACAACTGGAATTCTGTGGCTGGTTGACATTTAGTTGAGAATTTTTTTTTTCATCTATCTTACTCCAATTATGTACATAAACGTACTTTACTGTCGGCTCTCGCGTTTGTCAAAGTTTCATGCCGAGATTTTGTGTACCAAAAAAGTTCTTAGATTCAAAAGAAGAATTCGGTAAATTGAAAAAGTGAGGTCGGTAATGTAGATATCTGTCCCATGCCTAAACCGCAGAATTTCTAGGGGCGAACGTAATCCATGAGTTTTTAATTAAAAATTGAACTATTCCATTTTCGATTGGAAAGTGATGAAGATTTAACTATTTGGATTTAAATTTGAATTTTTTAGTTGAAAATTCATTTATTTTGTTGAAAAATGTCTTTTTTGGTTGGAAATTCAACTATTCCAGTCAAAAATTCATCAGTTTGGTGGAAAATAAATGTTTTGAATTAAAAATTGATCCATTCCATTTTCGTTTGAAAAGTGAGCAAGGTTCAACTATTTGGATGCCAATTTGTATTTTTTGGTTGAAAATTCATTTATTTTGTTGAAAAATGTCTTTTTTGGTTGGAAATTCAACTATTCCAGTCAAATATTCATCAGTTTGGTGTAAAATACTTGTTTTGAATTAAAAATTAATCTATTCCATTTTTGTTCGAAAAGTGATCAAGATTCAACTATTTAATTGGATTGCCAATTTGTATTTATTGGGTGAAAAATCACTTATTTTGTTGAAAATTTTTTCTTTTGGAAATTCCACTATTCCGGTCAACAATTTATCAGTTTGGTGACAAATTAATTTTTTGAATTAAAAATTGAACTATTCCATTTTTGATTGAAAAGTGATCAAGATTTAACTATTTGGATGGAAATTTGAATTTTTTTAGTTGAAAATTCATTTATTTTCTTGAATAAAGTCTTTTTTGGTAGAAAGTTTCGTTTTGGTTGAAAATTTATCAGTCTGGTGGAAAATTAATTTTGTCAACTGAAAATGAAAGTATTTCACGTCTGGTTGAGAATTCATGTTTTTCAGTTTGTGCTAAATTAGCATTTTTTAGTATAAAATAAATTTATTTTGTGGAAAAATGTTATTTTTTGGTGGAAATTCACAATTCTAGTTGAAAAACGTCTTTTTTGGTAGAAGGTTAATCTTTTTGGTTGGAAATTCAACTATTCCAATTGCAAATTCAAGTAAAGTTCGGTGCTTCATTGGTTCTGGAACGAGAGAGAGAAAAAAACTTGGCCAGTGCATATTGCAACCTATTTCTTTCCACTTTTATGCCGGACACAACCAAAAATATTATTGTGAGAACTGAGAATAATGCATCAACAATCTTTCACAGTGTGTGAACGAGGAACCTGCATTTCAGATGCAGACGAGCCAGCTGATACAGCTTCGTGTAGTGGCCGCCAGACAACTGGAATTCTGTGGCTGGTTGACATTGAGTTGAGAATTTTTTTTTCATCTATCTTACTCCAATTATGTACATAAACGTACTTTACTGTCGACTCTCACGTTTGTCAAAGTTTCATGCCGAGATTTTGTTTACCATAAAAGTTCTTAGATTCAAAAGAAGAATTCGGTAAATTGAAAAAGTGAGGTCGGTAATGGAGATGTCTGTCGCATGCCTAACTCGCATAATTTCTAGTGGGCGAAATAAGGTAACGTCATTATTTCGCCTTCATTACATCACTGCGTCACAGATCTTAGACCGCGTGGACCCTGCATGCTCGCATTTGATACGCTGTTTCGAAGTCAAAATCGAACGAATCTCTCTTTCTATCTCTACACGTTAGAAAAAGAGATCGTCCGATTTTCTACACAGTATCGGATTCTCACTGCTGGTATAGGATGAGCCTCCGTGTAGAGCTTGGTCCAGTGGCCGCTAGACTTCGTATTTTCGTACCTATTGAGAATACCGACCGATGTTGATATTTAGTTTCAATTTTTTTTACATCTTTTATACTTAAATGATGTAAATAAACGTAATTTACTGTCGGCTCTTGCATTGTTCAAAGTTGGAGTCTGATATTTTACTTAAAAAAAAGTTCTTGGGTTCAAAAAATGTCAAGGTTCAAAGATATTATGTAACAAAATGGCAGCAGTTTTAATTTCTTTGGAAATAATTTTTAGCGAAATTCCTACTGAAATAAGGTACATAAACGTACTTTATGGTCTTCGGATACATATTCCAAAGTTTCAGGCCGATATTCTATTCAATAAAAAAGTTCTTAGGTTAAAAAAAACATTCAGTAAACTGAAAAAGTGAGGTCGGTCAGGTAGGTATTTGAGTGTGTCACATGCCCTTAGAAGGTTATTGATGACTGCGAAATTCAGAAAAATATAAAATCAACATTATTTGAATTTTTCGATGAAAACAATGATTTAATGGTTTGCATGTTTTGAACTCATTATTTATTTATTAGATGATTAATTTCTTGCACAATATTAAATCACGTAAAGATTGGTTTTTATTTTTTTCATATTAACTAACATAAATTGATTATTTACATTAGGAATATGTAATTGACTATTGGCGATAATTTATATCATGAAAGTTTATTTATTTTCGAGGTACCTCTATTCCAATTATGTGATTTTTATAAGTTTTCGTGATGTTGTGAAATAAGTATCTGAATTCAATTTTCAAAATCAGGTTTTAATTTTTTATGAAATTTTTTGAAAGGGTAATAACAATGATATTTTTCTGGAGAACATTGAATAAACATTATTTAAATGTTTCAATGGAAATAAGTCTTTATTGCTTTCCATGTTGGAAACTGATTAATTAATTATTGTAACTATTCCAATTGAATATTCTATGAGCATTTTTGGTCGACAATTTATCCTTTTTAGTTGAAAAATTATCTTTTTTAGTTGAAAATTCGTCTTTTTGGTATAAATTAATCTTCTAGGTTTAAAATTCATATTTTTTGGTTCAAAATTCAACTACTCTATTCATCATTTTAGTTAATATAAATTTATTTAAACTAAAAATGTAAATATTCAGTTTTTTGTTAAAAAATTATCTTTTTTAGTTAAAAATTCACCTTTCTTTGTATAAATTAATATTCTTGTTCGAAAATTAATCTTTTTGATTGAAAGTTAAACTCTTTTGTTAAAAATGAATTTTTTTCAATTCAATTATTCCAGTTGAAGATTCATCCTTTGACTTGAGGATTCATCATTTTAGTTGAAAATTCATCGCTTTGCTTAAAAATAAAATTAGGTTTTTGAGATTTTTTCATTTATTTTTTTGTTGAAAATTATTATTTTTTAACTAAAAATGAAACTATTCCAATTGATTATTCTTCTTGGTTGAAAATTCATCTTTTTGGTATAAATTAATCTTTTTTATTTGAAAATTCATCTGGCTTCCAAAATTTAACTATTCCGGTTGAAGATTCATCACTTTAGTTGAAAATTCATCACTTTGTTTGAAAATAACTTTTTTCACCAAAATTATTATTTTTAACTAAAAATGTAACTATTTCAATTGAATATTCCATCATTTTTCGTTAACAATTTTTTTTAGTTGAATGTGTATGTATTTTGTTGAAAATTCGTCTTTTGGTAGAAATTAATCTTCTTGGTTGAAAATTCATCTTTTTGGTTTCAAAATTTAACTATTTCGGTTGAAGATTCATTATTTTAGTTGAAAATTCGTCACCTTGTTTGAAAGAAAAATTAGTTTTTTGAAATTTATTATTTTTTTTGTTTGAAAATTATTATTTTCGAACTAAAAATGTGACTATTCCAATTCAATATTTTATCATTATTTTTAGTTGACAATTTTTCTTTTTTATTTAAAAATCTTCGTTTTTTATATAAATTAAACTTCTTGGTGGAAAATTCATCTTCTTTGGTTCAAAATTCAATTATTCTATTCATCATTTTAGTGGAAAATTCATCAATTAAGTTAACATTAATTTATTGAAAGTAAAAATGTAACTATTTAGTTTTTCGTTGAAAAATTATCTTTTTTAGTTAAAAATTCATCTTTTTTTTTGTATAAATTAATCTTTTTGCTTTACAATTAATCTTTTTGGCTAAAAATTCTCTTATTATAGTTAAATATTCATTATTTTAATTAAAAATTCATCTTTTTGGTTGAAAATTCATCACTCTCTTCGAAAATAAATTTGTTTTTTTTGTTTGAAAATTATTATTTTTTAACTAAAAATATCTTTTTTAGTTGAAAATGTAATTCATTCGGTTGAAAATTCGTCTTTTGGTAGAAATTAATCATTTTGGTTCAAAATTGAACTATTCCGGTTCATTATTCATCATTTTAGTTAAAAATGTATCACTTTGTTTGAAAATAAAATTTGTTTTTTGAAATTAATTTTTTTTTTGCTGAAAATTATTATTTTTTATCTAAAAATGTAACTATTCCAATTGAATATTTAAAATTCAATTACCCTCCTCATCATTTAAGTTGAAAATTCTTTAGTTAAGTTATTTATTTAAACTAAAAATGTAACTATTCGATTTTTGGTTGAAAAATTATCTTTTTTAGTTGAAAATAAATGTACTTGATTGAAAGTTAAACTGCTTTGTTAAAAGTTCATTTTTTGGGTTTAAAATTCAACTATTCCAGTTAAATATTCATAATTTAACTTGAAGGTTCATCATTTTAGTTGAAAGATTCATAATTTTAGTTGGAAATTCATCAATTGTTTGAAAATAAAATCAGGTTTTCGAAATTTATTTATTTTTTTTTTTTTAATTATTCTTTTTTAACTAAAAATGTAACTATTCCAATTGAATATTTCATGACCATATTTGGTAAAAAAAATTCTATTTTCTAGTTGATCTTGATTTTCGGTTCAAAATTCAATTACTCTATTCATCATTTTAGATGAAAGATTCGTCATTTTGATTGAAGATTCATTTTAGTTAAAGGGTTCATCATTTTAGTTGAAAATTCATCACTTTGTTTAAAAATTAATTTTCATTAATTTTTTTAAAATTATTATTAATTGATGATTAATTTTTTGTTGTTGAAAATGATTATTTTTCACCTAAAAATGTAACCATTCCAATTGAATATTCCATCATCATTTTTTTTTGTCAATTTATCTTTTTTATTTGAAAACTTCTGTATTTTTTTTTAATTAGTCTTTTTTGGTAGAAATTAAACTTCTTGGTTTAAAATTCAGCTTTTTGGTTCCAAAATTTAACTATTGCAGTTGAAGATTCATCACTTTAGTTGAAAATTCATCATTTTAGTTGAAAATTCGTCACTTTGTTTGAAAATAAAATTAGTTTTTTGAAATTTATTATTTTTATTTTGCTGAAAATTATTATTTGTTAACTGAAAATGTAACTGTTTCAATTCCATCATCATTTTTGGTTAACAATTTATCTTTTTTAGTTAAAAATGTATGTATTTTGTTGAAAATTCTTCCTTTTTGTTAGAATTTTTTTTTTTTTTTATAGAAATTCGTCGTTTTTTTTGTTCAAAATTCAATTACTTTATTCACCATTTCAGTTGAAAATTCATCAGTTTAGTTAGCATTAATTTATTTAAACTAAAAATGTAACTATTCAGTTTTTTGGTGAAAAATTATCTTTTTTAGTTAAAGATTTATCTTTTTTTTGTGTAAATTAATCTTCTTAGTTGAAAATTAATTACTCTAGTTAAATATTCATTATTTTAGATGAAAATTCATATTTTTAGTTGAAAAGAAAAGTACTTGATTGAAAGTTAAACTTTTTTGTTAAAAAGTCATCCATTTTTTTTAAATTCAACTATTCTAGTTAAAGATTCATCCTTTTACTTGAAGATTCATAATTTTAGTTGAAAATTCATCACTTTATTTGAAAGAAAAATTCGTTTATTGAAATTTATTTATTTATTTTGAAAATTATTATTTTTAACTAAAACTGTAACTATTCCAATTTAATATTTTATAATTATTTTTAGTTGTCAAATTTTCTTTTTTATTTGAAATTCTTCTTTTTTGGTATAAATTAATCTTATTTGTTGAAAATTAATCTTTTTGGTTGAAAATTCAATTAGTCTAGTTAAATATTCATTATTTTAGATGAAAATTCATATTTTTGGTTGAAAATAAAAGTACTTGATTGAAAGTCAAACTCTTTTCTTAAAAATTCACCTTTTTGGTTTTAAATTTAACTATTGCAGTTGAAGATTCACCATTTTACTTGAAGATTCATCATTTTAGTTGAAAATTCATCACTTTGTTTGAAAGAAAAATTAGTTTTTTGAAATTTATTTATTTTTTTGGATGAAAATGATTTTTTTTAAACTAAAAATGTAATTATTCCAATTGATTTTCAATTAAAAATTCAATAGTTAAATTTTCAGTAAAAAAAGGTAATTATCAATAAAATTAAAGTAAATTTTCAACAAAATAGTATAATTTTTAACCAAGAAGATTCAATTTATATCAAAATAGGTCAATTTTCGACAAAAAATAGAACAGTTACATTTTCAGTTTAAAAATGAATTTTAAATAAGAGAAAACTAATTTTCAACTAAAAACATGAATTTTCAACCACTAAGATTAATGTTCTACAAAAAAAAAAAAAAATTTACAACAAACTAGATAAACTTTTAACCAAATATGGAATAGTTAATTTTTCATTACAAAATTAATTTTCAATGAAAAAAAAGAATTTTGCATCAAATCATTGAATTTTTAAGCCAAAAAGTTGATTTTTTCAGAAAATCGTTCAATTTTCAACCCGAAAATCTAAATTTTTAACAAAAAATGTAATTTTGTTTAATTTCAATCCGAAAATTTGAATTTTCAACTGAAAAGATAAATTTGCAACAACTAAGATTAATTATCTACAAGAAAGACAAATTTACAACAAACTAGATAAACTTTTAACCAAATATGTAAATGCATTTTCAGCAAGAAAAGATTGATTTTCCACAAAAAACACGATTTTTAAACCAAATACATACATTTTTAACGAAATAGTTGAATTTTCAAACAAGATTTTTTTTTTCTACCAAAAACTCTGAATTTTCAACAAAAAATTAATTTTCAACCAAACAGTTGAATTTTTAAACATTAAGAAAACGATTTTTTGACAAGATAGTTGAATCTTCCACCAAAAGATTAATTTTCAACCAAAAAGATAAATTTTTAACCACTAAGATTAATTTTCTACAAAAAAACACGAATTTTCAACTAAATACATAAATTTGTAACCAAATAGTTGAATTTTCGACCAAATAGTTGAATTTTGGAACTAAAAAATACAAATTTTTAACCGAAAATGTAGTAGTTAATTTTTCATTACAAAGTTAATTTGAAATAAAAAAAAATCATTTTCTATACATTTTATTAAATTTTGTAGCCACAAAGTCGATTTTTCTAGAAAATCGTTTTATTTTCAGCCTAAAAATCTGAATTTTCAACAAAAAAGTTAATTTTCAACCAAACAGTTGAATTTTCAACGAAAAAAAAAAAATTTTTTAACAAAATAGTTGAATCTTCCACCAGAAGATTAATTTTCAACCAGACAGTTGAATTTTAACGAAGAAAAATTTTTCAGCCATCAAAGAAAAACAATTCATCCAAAATTTTTAATTTTTTCAAAAAGATAGATTTTCAACCAAATAGTTGACTTTTGGGCCTGAAAAATATAAATTATTAAACAAAAATGGAATAGTTAATTTTTCATTACAAAATTAATTTGTAATAAAAAAAAGAAGTTTCTACCAAATTATTGAATTTTCAGCCAAAAAGTTGATTTTTTCTAGAAAACCGTTCAATTTTCAATCCAAAAATCTAAATTTTCAACAAAAAAGGTAATTTTCAATCAAACAGCCTAATTTTCAATGAAAAAACACGAATTTAAAAAAAATAGCTGAATCTTACACCAAAAGATTAATTTTCAACCAAACACTTTAATTTCTAACAAAAAAATAAATAAATTTCTACCACAAGAGATGAATTTTTAAAGAAAAAAATCAAATTTTCACCAAGCCTTGAATTTTCAACCAAGAAAGATTTTGCAGTCTATACAGGGGAAAAACTACATCCAAAATGTTTAATTTTCAAGCCAAAAATACGAGATTTCTACAAAACAGTTAGATTTTCAACCAAATAGTTGAATTTAAAAAAAAATTCATTTTCAACCACTAGAATTAATTTTCTATCAGAAGGCAAATTTACGGCAAACGAGATAAATTTGTAATCAAATAAATGAATTTTCATCCAAGAAGATTGATTTTCCACAAAAAACACGAATTTTTAACCAGATACATAAATTTTTACCCAAATAGTTGAATTTTCAACCAACAAGATTATTTTTCTATCAAAAAGACGAATTTCAAATAAATAGTTGACTTTTGGAACTAAGAAACATAAATTTTTAACCAAAAATGGAATAGTTCATTTATCATGAAAAAATTAATTTTTGATAGAAAAACGAATTTTCTACCTAATTATTGATTTTTTCAGCCATAAAGATGATTTTTCCGGAAAGCCGTTTAATTTACAACCCGAAAAACTAAATTTTCAAAAGAAAAATCTGAATTTTCAACAATAAAGCTAATTTTCTACCAAACACTTGAATTAAAAAACAAATTTTTTTTTTTAATTTTAACACAAGAGATGAATTTTTAAAGAAAAAAATAAAATTTTCAAGAAGACTTGAATTTTCAACCAAGAAAGATTTTTCAGTCTATGCAGGAAAAAAATTCATCCAAAATGTTTAATTTTCGAGCCAAAACTACGAGCTTTCTACAAAATATTTAGATTTTTAACCAAATCGTTGAATTTTCGAAAAAAAATTAAATTTCAACCAATAGAATTAATTTTCTACCAAAAGATAAATTAACAGCAAACTAGATAAACTTTTAACCTTTCAACTTTTAATAAATGAATTTTCAACCAAAAAGATTGACTTTCCATAAAAAAGCACAAATTATTAACCAAATACTTAAAATTTTAACCAAATAGTTGACTTTTGGAACTGAAAAATATAAATTTTAAACCAAAAATGGAATATTTAATTTTTCATTTCAAAATTAATTTGCAATAAAAAAAAAGAATTTTCTACCAAATTACTGAATTTTTGAGTGAAAAGTTGATTTTTTTAGAAAATTCTTTAATTTTCAACACAAAAATTAGAATTTCAACAAAAAAATTAATTTTTAACCAAACAGTTGAATTTTCAACAAACAAAGAAAACGCATTTTTAACAAAATAGTTGAATCCTCCACCAAAAGATTAATTTTCAACCACCAAGATTGATTTTCTACAAAAAAGACAAATTTGCATCAAACTAGATAAACTTTGAACCAAATATTTAAATTAATTTTCAACCAAAAAGATTGATTTTCCATAAAAAAAACACGAATTTTCAACTAAATACATATATTTTCAACCAAATAGTTGAATTTTCAACCAAATAGTTGACTTTTGGAACTAAAAAATACAAATTTCTAACAAGGAGTGGAATAGTTCATATTTCATTACAAAATTAATTTTCAATAAAAAAAATAATTTTCTATCAAATTATTGAATTTTTAAGCCAAAATGTTGATTTTTCTAGAAAATATTTTGATAATAATAATGATAATTTAATAATTTATTAACCCAGAAATATGAATTTAAAAAAAAAAGTTAATTTTCAACCAAACAGTTGAATTTTCAACAACAAAATATGGAGTTTTTAAGAAAATAGTTGAATCTTTTACCAAAAGATTAATTTTCAATCAAAAACTTTAATTTTATTTATTTTAAGAATATATAATAATTATTAATAATAATAATAATAATTAATAATAATAATTTAACCATAAAGTTAAATTTTAGAGGGCTATGTATGACATCCTGTTTTGTCTATATAAAAATTTGATTTATTGCTTCCTTATAGATAAGTCTTTAACGAAAATTCCAGTGTTTATTTATTTAATACGCATTTAACTCGCGACAAACATTCATTTAACATTTTGCCTCCCATTTTCACTCCTCTCCCTTCCCGCTACCATCACTTCTTCTACATCTCCTCTCATCAGTTTCCCTACCTCCCTTCTACCTCACCTCACCGGATGTTCCTATTCTATCCTATCCTGTCTTATTCGATCATATCTTATCATCCCCTCCACTCCCATCCCCATCACGTCCTATACTTCCCGACTCTTATTTCACCTCACTTGCTATTGTCGCTCCCATACTAGCCTTCATAAGCCCTCCCCCTCCCTCTCGCTGCTTGCGATCATCCCCTCCTATTATTTTCTCACCCTCCTAACCTCTACTCCCCTTCTTCCACTTCCCCTTTCCTACTGTATTAACGAGCCTTCCACTTCTTCTCCTCTCCACCTCTCCACAACTTCCCCTTCCCTATATTCCCCTTCCCTTGAACTTACCACCCTACTTCCCCTCCACAACTTTACCTACTTTCCCTCGCCTCCTATAATTTAAACAACCCGCACCCCCTCCATCCCCTACTTTACCTCAATTTCTCCACTTCCCCTTCCCTTCCTTCCCCTACCCCGAGCTGAAATATTTTTACAAAATTAATTTTCTTGACTGGAAATGTATCTATTGTTGAAAATTCTATTATTCAGTTAAAAATGCGATTACTTTGGTAGAAACTTCAACTATTTACTTGACAATTAACATTTTTTGTTGAAAATTAATGTAATTTTTTGTTCTATTTTTGGGTAGAAAATTAATCTTACTGGTCCAAAATTCATTTTTATTTTATTCAACTACTTGGATGAAAGTTGAATTAATTTGTTAAAAATGTATTTTTTGATTAAAAATTTTGGATTGGTTGAAAATTTGACTATTTTTTGTTTAATATTTTTTTTTGTTAACAATCAATTTTGTTAACTGGTAATTTAACTATTCCATTTTTTATTCAAAATTGATCTCTCATAGTTGAAAAATGCAACTATTTGGTGAAAAAATCGTTAGGGATCACAGTAGTTTAATAATTTTCAATTGTAGGGAAAGTAGGGGAATTTTTTAAAGGGAAAATTTATTTCTAATAAAAATACCAGAGTCATGAACAAAAATTAACATCTGCAGAAATTTTATAAAGTACCACAAATTTGATTAAACTAGAAATCAATCATTATTTATTATTTTTTTATCTCTCGCAATTTTGAAATTAAAATATGAAATTAATATTGATTAATAATAATATTGAATAATATTGATTATTATTGTTAAAAAATTTTATCTTTTTTAAATCAAATGATTTTTTATTAAAAGTACCGATTCCCGATTGCCTTAGAATTTTCCAGATTCTTTTTCGACAATTTTGAAAATATTTTGAAGTGTTTTGAAATCTTTTTTTTAAATTCTGCTGGAATTAATTTTTCAAACTAAAAAATCATTTAATATTTCCCCACGAATCTTAAGAAATTTTTTTTATCAACTTGAAACCTTTCAAAATCCCTAAAAAGTTTCAAAATTGTATATTGTAATCTCCAAAAATCTACATTCTGTTTTTAATTTTGTTGAATCTTTTCAAAATTTAAATGATTTTTGCAATTGTTTCTGAACTTCCAAATATTAATAAAATGATTCGCATTTTTCTCAAAATTTTTTTTAAACTGCGGTAAAATATTTAAAAATCCTTGAAATCTTGGAAATTGTTTCTCAAACTTTTTTGAAATGTTTTAAAATCTTTTTAAAGATTCTCTTCGAATTAATTTTTCAACAAAATTTTTTTTTAAATATTTCCAAGCACCTTACAAAATATTTTTATTATTTTGAAACCATAAAAAATCAATTTCAATTTTTTTTAATCCTGCAAATTTAAAGAAATTGCTTGAAAATCTTACAAAAATATCGTTATAATTGTATAACCTTTCAAAGTCCTTAAAAATCTTCTAAATTTTCTTTTCGAAATCTTCAAAAATTCTTTTTCAACAATTTTCAGAAAAAATTTTTAATATTTTGAATTCTTTTTCACTTTTCTCTTCAAATTATTATATAAAATAAAATTTTTTTTTTAATTTTCCTAGGAATCTTAAGAAAAAAAAATTATTCTCTTGAAATGTTTGGAAAATTTTTGAATCTCATTTATTTTGAAATCTTCATTTTTAATTTTTTGACAATTTTGAAGTGGTCTGAGGAAAATTTTGAACAAATTTTTACGTTAAAAAAAATCAAATGCTTAATAATTAAGTTGATTTATAAAATTGAGAAAAAAAGTCCCATTGATTATTGCAACAAATTTTTAAATGATTTTTTATTTCGAAAAATTTTGAAAAAATTCCAAAATAATTTAAAACGTGAAAAGATTTTAAAACATTTAAAACACAATGTAGATTTTTGAAGATGTAAACAAAATTTATAAGCTTTTTAAGCATTTTGAAAGAAAAAATTCATTTTAATAGATTGTAAAACTGGTAACATGCATAATTTTCAATTGTAAATATTCAAAATTAAAAACTCTTCAATTTCGAAAACCTAAAATTCAAAATTCATCAATTTTTAAGAGTTACAATTATCAATTCTAAATCTTCCAAATTAAAAAAGCCTAAAATTAAGTGATCAAAATTGCAGAATTTTTAATTGTAAAATTAAAAATTTGCACAATTTTTTATTGTAAATTTTCAAAATTGAAAACAATTGAAAATTTTTGAATTTTCAAAATAGAGAATTGAAAATCATTTAATTGTCAAGAGTTATGTTTTAACTTTTAAAAACTGTGAACGTTTATTTAGAAGAGTTCAATTTTGAAGATTTATAATTCAAAATTCTTTAATTTTAACTATTTATATTTGAAAAATCTTTAATTTTAACTATATCCAATTGAAAATTCTACCATTTTTAAGAATTAATATTAAAGATTAATTAATTTGGAATCTTTATAGTTTAGGATGTTGTAATTTTAAACGTTTTTGGAATATGCAATTCAAGTTTGAAAATTAATCATGAAAAATTCTTTAATTTTTATAATTTATAAATGAAGATTCTTAGGTTTTTAATGTGCAAAATTTAAAATGATAAAATTAAAAAAAAATGGTATAGTTTCAGTTTTGAAGATTAACAATCGAAAACTTTTCATTTTAAATTTGAAAAATTTTCAATTTTAAAGATCTGTAATTCATAGTTTAACAATTTTGAATATTTACAATTGAATATTCTCAAATTTTTTAAATATAAAATTGAAAATTATTCAATTGTCAAGAATTATATTTTAAAGGTATGTAATTTTGAACGTTTTGTTGGAATAGTTCAATTTCGAGATTTTTAATTGAAAATTATTTAATTTTAACTATTTATAATTGAAATATGTTCAATTTTACCTATTTGCAATTTTAAAATTCTACAGTTTTTGGAATATGTAGTTGTCCGTTAAGCCTTGACCCTCTCAACCTTTCTTCCACTGCCGTCTTCTCTCTCTCCATGCCGTTTTTCTTAACCAACTTATATACCTTCCTAACTTTCGCATGCATCCTTCTCACTTCATCCATCTGTAGTCCATTCGTTCTAAAATACCGTTTCCTTTCACCCTCCATTTTCCCACCCCCTCTCCTGTTCTCCTTCTCCCACCAACACTCACTAACCACCTTACTTCCCACCTCTTCCAAAAATTTCTCCTCATATTTATCCGCCTGACCCTTCGCTAAAATTTCTACACTCGTTTTCCCCATCTCCCTCATGACAATATAATTACGCGTATTCCTTGCCAACCCCAATGTCAGATTCACGTACACCACGACCAGGCTCTTTCACACATCTGCTGATGATGAGGACGCCATCATGTAAGTATATAATAATTTTTTGGACTGAGAAAAAAGTGCTGTGATTTAGTAAAAAGAAAAATCATTGGCCCTTGAAGATCTTCGAATAAAGTTTCGAAATTTAACCCAAAAATAAATATTGTCATAGGAAATTAATTTCGCATTTTTTCTCCGGATAAAATGCTGTAGCGTTTTCCGTTTTTAAAGTAAACTCGGAAATTTACTCCGAAAACTACTCTTCCACGTAAATTTATGTAGCGGAACTTACATATACTTATACAAAATGCATCAAAAATAATAATATTAGAAAAAAAATTGTCAGAGGAGATTTTTTTTTTTTTTTTTCTCTACTGTGGCCAATATAAAATGTCATAGAAAGCTACCCCTGAGTGAAACATCTCAACATCTCTTGATTGAAAATTTCCTGAAAATATGAAAACAAGTTCAAACAATATAAAGATGATTCAGACCTTTAGATCGACTAATTCCTTGTTTAAGGGCCTTAGAAAATACTTTTCATTACCAGCGTGTACATCATTACAGGTAAGAATTTCTTATATACTTTATTCGGCTGCAAATATTCATTCCAATGATAAAACGATCGTTAATTATTATATTAATGTTGATACGGAATTTAAACTCCGAGAGTTCCAGACTATTCAGATACTTGAATAATAAATTCTGCATTTTTTTGCTTCACGAAATAGATCCGTGATCTATTAAATATTATTAATAGATTTTTTAAACTTCTGTTATTTCATACATTTAATACACCTCAAATTTTTTATATCTTTCAGAATTACCAGGCAAGCATCGATTCACAAATTTTTTCCGGGTATTAGCTGAAGGACAGAGACCAAGGTCTATAGTTTGTTCGGGCTTATAAGATTTTCTAGTGCTTTTACCATGTTGGCTACGCACATTGGAATATTTGCTCATTCTAATTAATTTTTCGAGTATATATATCAGTACATATAATTCAGAATTATCAGTTATCTTTTACGAAATCTGACAAGAAAAATGAAGTTCCCTTTCGGAACTCTGCTTCTCGCTCTCGTGGTTTTCATTAATTTCGTTGGTAAGTTTGACCAAAAAAATACAAATATTGGAAGGGGTTGGAGAGGAATGGTATGAAAGGAGGTGAATATTAGTCAATGAGGAGAGTTTGTGGAGAAGGATATTGGGAAAGGAAGGGATAGGATGGGATGCTGGAAAAGTTGGGAAGGGAATGCTGGAGAGTGGGAGGGGGAGTAAGAGGTTGGAGGGGGGATGGTCAATTGCGCCCTGGGTACCTGCGAATGGTTCCCCCACTACACGGATTCCCCTCACTCAGCCGAACTGCTGACGTCGAGCCTGATCAGCGGGAGTTCTTTGTACTTAATGAGGACTAAAATGCTGAATATAACATTTTTTTTAATTAAGCACTTGGTAATTTATAAATATAATAATCTAAGTCTGCAAATTATAACCATTCCAGGGATATGCTATTTGTCTTAAAAAGTTGAAAATTAAAGAATAAATGTTTCAGTTTATGTCAAATTATATGGAACATACTTCAGTATATCTTACAAAAATCCACTGCAAAGTAAAAACATTTTACCAAAAAATCTTCCAGATTAATGATCGTCAGTTTTCGAAATCTTTTGAAATGGTTTTAAATGTCCTCTTAAAATTAACTTACCTTATAAAACATTATTTGAATTTTCCCTGAAATTTTCAGAAGATTTTTTTATTCTCTGGGAACCCTTCGAAAATTTAAAAAACATTTTTCTTGGAAATTTTCAAAATTCTTAATTTTTTCTTAATTTTCTTCAAATTGTTTCATGTTTGAAATTATTTTTAAAATCCCTTCAAAAATAATTTTTTTTTAAATCTGGCAAAAAAATTGCTTTAATAGCTTCCAGATATTTTTTCGACAATGTTGGAAATCTTATGAAATTTTCAAAACCCTTTTTCAATTTCCCCTTGAAATTAATATTTTCAAATAAAAAATCCTATACAGTTTTTCCAGGAATCTTTAGAAGAAAACTTTTTAATTGTCTTGAAATCTTTCAAAACTCTTCAAAAACTCCTTTTTCAAAGTCTTCAAAAATCTACATTTTGTTTTAAATTTCTTGAACTTATTTTTGAAACTGCTCAAAATTTCTAAATATAGCTTAAAATGTGTAAGATTTCTCCTAACTTTTTTCAAAATTCTATAAAATACAAAAAAATTCCTTAAAATCTTCCGGATTCAATTTTGGAAATATTTTGAAATAATTTTAATTTCATCTTAAAATTAATTTTTCAAAGTAAAAAATCATTTTTTTTTTAAATTAAAAAATGTTTTGAATCTTGCGAAATTCAAAATTTTTGCTTCAAAATCTTGTACGTTCTTTTTAAAAATCATTTTTTGTAATTTGTTTAAAACTTCCTAATATATTTTAAAGTGATTCGAATTTTCCATAATTTTTTTCAACTGAACATTTTGAAAAATTGCTTCTAAAATCTTCCATATTCTTTTTCGACAGTTTTAAAAATCTTCTGAAATCTTTAAAAGAACACCTTTATTCTGTTAAAACTTTCAAAATTACTGAAAAGCATATTTTTTCGAAATCTTCAAAAATCTATATCTGGTTTTAAATTTCTTGAAATCGTTTCATGGTTTAAATTATTTTTTAAATGTTTTCAACACTTCTAAATATCTTTTGAAATGAGTAGCATTTTTCCTGAAAAAATGTAAATCCTGCAAAATGAAAAAATTGCCTTAAAATCTTCCACATACTTTCCTGACAATTTTGGAAATCTTTCGAAATATTTTGAAATCTTGTTCAATTTTATCTAGAAAAGCTTTTCATTCTCTAGAAATCTTTCATTCTTAAAAAGATTCTAAATTTTTCCTTGGAAATCTTGGAAAATCGATTTTTTCTTAAATATATTTCTCAAACTGACACGAATTTTTTTATAAAATGTCGTAAAGGTACAGAATTGAAAAAATTTTGATTTAAAATGTTCTACATTATTTTTCGAAATTTCAGAAAATCATTTTTTAACATTCTCTTTAAATTAATTTACCAAATGTAGATGTTGTAGAGAATGTTTTTTGAAGAAGGATAAGCAAACATTTATTGTGTTTTGTTAAAAATTCGTCTTTTATTAGTAAACAATTAATCTTGTTCGTTGAAAACTCATCCTTTTTGTTTGAAAATTTAAGTATCTGGTTAAAGCCTCACTTACTATTTTGATAATTTATCTTTTTTTTTAGAATAATTATTTTTCTTGGTTAAAAATCCATTTTTTGGTTGAAATCTCCACTCATTGGTAGTATGCTCAACTCTTCTCTTGAAATTCATTTTTTTATAAGATTGATCATTTTTGTTGAAAATTTATTTCTGGATGAAAATTTAACTATTTTGTTGAAAATTAGTTTTTTTCTTGGTTGAGGATTAATTTTCTTCGCTGAAAATGTAACTATTCGATTTTTGGTTGAAAATTGATATTTGAAATTGAAAATTGATCTTTTCTGGTTGAAAATTCATGTATTTTGTTAAAAATTCCTCTTTTTTGGTAGAAAATAATTTTTGTTTGTTATGAATGCATCCTTTTTGTTTTGGAATGCAAATGCTTAGTTAGAATTGAAATTTTTCTTTGTTGAAACAATAACTATTACAAGTTTCCTTGCAAATTCATTTATTTTTTGGTTAAAAAATCAACTACTAGGTTTAGAATTGAACTACTTTGTTGAAAACTCATTTTGTTTGGTTGAAGATTCATCACTGTAGTTAAAAATTCAACTATTTGGTGTTAATTTAACTTTTTTGTTCAAAATTCCTATTTTCGGGTTGAAAATTCAGCTGTTTTGTATTAAATTCGGCTCTTTGGCTCTAAAGTTCAACAATTAGGAAGAAAATTAAACTATTTGGTTGAAAATTATATTTTTTCGTTGAAGATTCATATTTTTGTTTGAAAATGAAACATCTTTGGTAGAAAATTAAACTAATTGCTTAAAATTAATCTAATTATTTGAAAAATGAACTATTCTGTTGAAAATTCGTTTATTTTGTAAAAATTATGTTTTCATCTGAAAATGTAGCTATTCCATTCTTGGTTGAAAAATTGTTCTATTATAAGTTAAAAATTCAACTGTTTGTTAGAAAATTCATGTATTTTGTTGAAAATTCGTCTTTTTTGGTTTAGTTCATCTGGTTAATAATTCGTTTTTTTTTGTTGAAAATTAAATTTTTTTAATGCAAATTTAACTGTTTCATTTTTAGTTAAAAATTTGTCTTTTTTTAGTTGAAGATTTCTCTATCTGGTTGGAAATTCGTGTGTTTTTCTAAAAATTCGCCTTTTAGTGGAAAATTAATATTCTTGGTTGACAAATTCATCTTTGTTGGTTCAAAATTGAGCTATTTGGTAACTTTGAATAATTTAAAAAATTTTTAATTATTTTGTGGAAAATTCAACTATTTTGTTTAGGTCATCTTCTTTGGTTAAAAATTCATATCTTCTGAGTAAAAATGAACTTTATTCTCAAAAATGTTTCTGATGTATCGACACAGACTTAAAATTTATTTTTTCATCAGAGAAGTGTCACATAATGTGTGGAAATCTCTTATCTTAAACCTCGAAGATGCATTCCAGATGATTTCGAGAAAATTCCCGATAATCTGGAACCATTTCCAGGTGAACTAAAAAATTAAATGCAGATCGAGAATCTTACAAAAAAAATTTCGGGATCTCGAGTCAAGAATCTCGAAACTTTTTATTCGAGATTCTCGATCTCCATGAAGTTTTGAGTTCACCTAAACATGTTTCAATTAAATCTCGACTTTTCTCGATATCGCCTCGAATGCATCACTGTATGAATTTTATGATTGAAAAGCAAAAGCGCAAAATCTGGGACAAGATCAGGTTGGTATCCCTCTTAATTTTTCGCGTAACTAGGCAACTATTTCATAGCTTTTCCACAGAGATGGTTCATCCAATTAAAGAGTATCGGGGTTTGTTCAGGGGCACGTTCACGAGTAGAGAATAAAGCTTTGAGGAACGCGTCTCGCCTACAATGTGGATTTATCTTTTTTTTTAGAAAAAGAGGTACTGCCGTTTCTCCGAGCAGCCACTTTGTGAGTTTATCACAAAATTAGCCTAGAGTCCGTGAAGCATGCTTCAATTGTATAATGCAACACAAATTAGTATCACTCTTCCATATATCAAGGATACAAGTCAAACTTTTTCCTTCATAAAATAATTGTCACTGAATAGTATTAGGGACCGTTTCACTTTATTTAATATATTAATTCCAGATTTTGAAGATGAAATGAAAAGAAAAGGCTAAGGAGGAGTTAGGATGGGAAAAGAGAAGATATACATTAGGGTGATTTTTTTTGGCTTTTTTTTTAAATTCAACTTGGCATCCCTAAAAATTGATCCTTTTGACGAGCAAATGATCTCTAATTTGTTTCAGAATTTAAAAAAAATTATATAATAGCTCAAGCCATTTCAGGACAAAAATGCTCATTCCTAATTAAATTGATTACAAAGAATTAATTATCATAAGTGCAGAAAACTAGGCAATGATTTACCTTTTAGAAGAGAAAGAGGAAACCTTAGTTGGCGATAAACTACTATCTAATATGCAAGTGTTAGCACTGTTTTTTTTATTATCAAAATTTACAAAAAGGTCATTTTTTGCGAGAGGGCCTTGAATGTCCTTCAAATAATATGACAAACATTTATCAAACAACTTGACTAATCTTTTTGCCGGAATGAATAAATTGACACTGTTTCTTTATAGAAAAAAACTAGAGAAAATTCAACTAAATTAACATTTTATTAAGAAAATGACCTTGAGACACCTTTGAATGTCATTGTAAAAATATGAAAAAAATTTAAATGGAATATTGACTTGTAGAGAACAAAAATCGTATGCGTCAGAAATGAGTAATCAATAAATAACGTCAATTTAATTGAGAATAGCCATTTTTTGCCCGAAAATGACCTTGAATGTCCTTCAAATAATATGAAAAACATTTATCAAACAACTTGAATATTTTTTTCTTGCCAAAATGAATAACTTTACACAGTTTCTTTATAAAAAAACTAGAAAAAATTCAATTGAATTAACATTTTATTGAGAAAATGATCTTGAGTCACCTTTGAATGTCATTGTAAAAATCTGAAAAAAATTTAAATGCAAAATTGACTTATAAAGAATAAAATTCATATGCATCAGAAATGAATAATCAATGATTAGCGTCAATTTAATCAGGAATGAGTATTTTGGTCCTAAAATGACCTTGAGCGACCTATGAATGTTATTGTAAAATTCTTAAAAAAATCTGAGTGCAATATTATATTGTAAAGAAAAAAATTCATACGCGTAGGAAATAAACAATCAATCATTAGGGTAAATTTAATTCGGAATGAGCATTTTTCCTAAAATGGCCTTGAGTGACCTTTGAATGTTATTTTAAAAATGTGAAAAAAATCTGAATGCAATATTAACTTGTGAAGAACAAAATTCATACGCGCCAGAAATAAATAATCAATGAATAGCGTCAATTTAATTAAGAATAGCCATTTTTGCCCTAAAATGACCTTGAGCGACCTTTGAATGTTATTGTAAAAATCTAGACTACACTGGGTGACTGCAGCCCAACATACAGTGCTAGCTGCCGCGTTGCATTTCACAGGCGCAAAAGACACTCAATTTTCAATGACAAAAAGAAAACAAGAATATTTTTCGTAAATTTTTTTTTTAAATCCTGCGAAACTAAAAAAAATTGTCTTAAAATCTTTCAGATTCTTCTTCGACAATTTTATAAATCTCTCGAAATGTTTTTAAATCCTTCTAACTATTATCCTAAATTAAATTTTTCAAAATAAAAAATCATTTTAATTTTCCTCAGGAACCTAAAGAATTTTTTTCATTTTCTTGAATTTATGCGACTTAAAATTATACTGGGTGACTGCAGCCCATCATACAGTGTTAGCTGGTGCGTTGCATTTCAAGGCGCAAAAACACTCAATTTTCAATTACAAAAAAAAAAACATTTTTTTTAATTCTGCAAAACTGAAAAAAAATTGTCTTAAAATCTTTCAGATTCTTCTTTGACAATTTTTGAAATCTTTCGAAATAAAAAATCATTTTAATTTTTCCTAGTAACCTAAAATTTTTTTTTCATTTTCTTTAATTTATGCGACCTAAAACTACACTGAGTGACTGCAGCCCAGCATACAATGCTAGCTGGTGTGTTGCATTTTGTAGGCGCAAAACTCTCAATTTTCAATTACAAGAAAAAATAACAAAACCATTTTTCGTGATTTTTTTTTTAATTGTGCAAAACTAAAACAAATTGTCTAAAATCTTCCAGATTCCTCTTCAAAATTTTTAGAAATCTTTCGAATGTTTTGAAATCTTTTTAAATATTATCTTTAAATTAATTTTTCAAAATAAAAATCATTTTAATTTTTCCTAGTGACCTAAAATTTTTGTTTCATTTTCTCTAATATATGCGACTTAGGACTACACTGAGTGACTGCAGCTCGGCATACAGTGCTTGCTGACGCATTGCATTCTACAGGCGCAAAAACACTCAGTTTTCAATAACAAAACAAAAAACATTTTTTTTTTAATTCTGCAAAACTGAAAAAAATTGTCTGAAAATCTTTCAGATTCTTCTTTGAAAATTTTTGAAATCTTTTGAAATGTTTTTTAATCTTTTTAAATATTATCTTAAAATCAATTTTTAATAATAAAAAATCATTTGAATTTTTCCTAGGAATTTAAAGAATTTTTTTCATTTTAATGAATTTATGCGACTTAAAACTACACTGAGTGACTGCAGCTTGGCATACAGGGCTTGCTGACGCGTTGCATTCCACAGGCGCAAAAACACTCAATTTTCAATTATAAACAAACACAAAGATACATTTTTTGAAAAATTCTCTATGTGCCGGCCGGTATGATGGCCTTTAGATTATGTGGTTAAAATATTACATCAAACAATGCATTTTTGTAGATGTATTATGGATATTGCTAACACCAGAGTCATTCTAAGAGCCTTAAGTTCCCTGACTTGCCCTGACTTTCTAGAATTCACTGACCTGCTGCAACCACGGTAAAAATAATTTTATTATTTTCAGATTATTTCGGGAATGAAAAAAACATAACCCGAATTAGAAAGGCTGCAGATAAATTAGTTGATGATGTTGTCAGTTATTATGCAGATCCCAAAAAGAAACCACAATTCAAGGCAGCAGTTCATAAATATTATTTTCAAAATTCTCTTACTACTATGGCTGAAGTTTCGGTATATGCTATAATTTCTATTTTAATATTTACGAAAAATATTTATTTTTAATTATAGGTAGGGGTGTGCAAAAAACTCGAAACTCAATGTTCGAAGGAGTCAAGACTCAAAATTGAAAGAAAAATATTTTGTATTTAAATGGGCCATATGTGTGGAAAATTGATTAAATCATAAGATTTCCACGAGGCTGTGAATTATGGTGTTTTCCGATTTTTTTTATTATAAATTTGAACTCAAAATAAAAAAAATATATTTTTTTTATTAAAATGGGCCAAATTTCTGGAAAATTAATTAAATTAGCAGATTTACACGAGACTCAGAATTAAGGATTTTTCCGAATTTCTTATCACAAATTTAAACTCAAAATTAAAAAAAAAAAGAATTTGTTTTTAAATGGGCCAAATTTGTTGAAAATTCAGTAAATTAACACATTTGTGAACAGAAACCCAAAAAACCTTCAATTTTTCCTGAGTTTCATGGAAATCAGTCGGTTTTTTAATTGTCCAAAAACTTGGGCTATTTGGAAAAAGTTTGTCAATTTTTTTACACTTTGATATAAAATTTGTTACTAGAAACCCAAAACGCCCTCCAGTATAATTTACTCTAATAAAAAATCAGGTAGTATTGAATTTTTTTTTAAATTTGGGCCTTTTGGATAAAAATGGTCGATTTTTTTTTATTGTTTGGCCTCATAGAAATCTGATGATTTATTGAATTTTCCAAAAATTCGTCACATTTGGATTAAAAATTTTAAAAATTTACTTCGAGCTTAAATTTGCGATCAAAACCTGGAAAACCCCCCAAGTTCTGAATTTAATGGAAATGAGCCAGTTTTTTTTTAATTTTCCAAAAATTGGGGCGACTTGTATAAAAAATGTCAAATTTTTAATTCTAAGCTAAAATGTATTATCAGTAATCCAAAAAAGCCCGCCAGTCATGAGTCTCATTGAAAACGTCCAGTTTCTTAAATTTTATCAAATTTGGGCCATTTGGATCAAATTATAACATTTTTTGTAGAAAAAAATTTCTAATCTAGGGGGAAACAACTCTTAAAAATGAGATTCAGTGGAGGTGGATTACTATGGATTAGAACGGATTACCCTGGATTAATTCTATATAGAGAATGACTCTGGATTACATAAAATTATGGTGGATTATTTCGCAAAAAGTTGAATTTTCAACTTCTGTAGATAAATTTTCGATCACACATGGAATAGTTCAATTTTGAATAAAAAAAGAAAAGAATTTTCAACAAAATATTTAAATTTTCAACTAAAGAAATAAATGTTCAACTAAAATAATAAATCTTCAAATAGAATAGTTAAATTTTTAGTTAAGAAAGAAATTTTCAACCAAAAAACGATTTTTCAACCAATTAGTTAAATTTTATACGAAAGAAATTAATTTTCAACTGAAATGATAAATCTTCATCCAAAATATGACTTTTTAACAAAATTTTTTAATTTTCCACAAAGTAGATTAATTTTGAATCAAAAGAGGTGAATTATTAACGACAAATTTACTGGTTTATATTTTTAAAAAAACAGAGTCAAAATTTAAATAATAAACAATTTAATTTAAACAAAAAATACCAATTTTTAACAAAACAGTTAATTTTTCAATTAATTATCTACCGGAAAAAAGAAACTTGAACAAGACACGAATTTTCAAAAGAGAAGACAAATTTTCACCAAAAATGAAATTGTTAAATTTTCAATTGAAACAATTTAAAAAAAAAATGATTTTTTAAACACAATAATTAAATTTTCAACCGGAGTAATAAATTTTCCACTAAAGAGGAAAAATGTTCAAATAATAATTGTTTATCAAAACTTTCCCAAATTTCAAACATTTTCTAATCTTAAAAAATTGTCAACTCTTCGAAAATTCGTATAATATCAAAAATTGTTGATATTAAATTTTGTTTTGAAATTTCAAAAATTTGTGATAATCTATAAATTTATCATACATTTCTGAAATTTGTGACTCTTTTGGTAATTTATAAATTCACCGTAAATTTCCAAAATTTCTAAATTTTCAAGAAACTTATAAATTTTAAAACATTTCAATAGTTTCAAAATTTCTAGAATTTAAAAAATTTAAACTTTCAAAAATTTGCAAAATTGCAAAAATGATCAAAATGTTAAATTATTATTTTTTTAATTTGTACTAATTTACAAATTTACCACAAATTTCTTAAATTTTTAAATCTACTTGTAATTTATAATTTCACCCTAAATTTCCCAAATATCTACATTTCTAGAAAAATGATAAAACATTCCATAATTTTCAAATTATGTGGTTATTTATAAATTTACTATAAATTTGTGAAATTTTAGAAGCTTGTTGTAATTTATAAATTTATCAAAACTTTCCCAAATTTCAAACATTTTCTAATCTTAAAAAATTGTCAACTCTTCGAAAATTCGTATAATATAAAAAATTGTTGATATTAAATTTTGTTTTGAAATTTCAAAAATTTGTGGTAATCTATAAATTTGTCATTCATTTCTGATATTTGTGAATCTTTTAGTAATTTATAAATTCACCGTAAATTTCAAAAATTTCTAAATTTTTAAAAAACTTATACATTTTAAAACATTTCAGTAGTTTCAAAATGTCTAGAATTTCAAAAATTTACAAATCTTTAAACAATTTGAAAACTTCAAAAATTTGCAAAATTGCAAAAATTATCAAAATCTTAAATTTTTTTTTTTAATTTGTACTAATTTACAAATTCACCATAAATTTCTGAAATTTTAAAATCTACTAGTAATTTATAAATTCTTTATAATTTTCTTGAAAAAATTTTAATACAGACGTGGTGATTTATAATCTTTTTTCTCAGGATAATCTCGTCTTTCTGAGGGATAAATAATACATTCTACAGTTTTATATTTTCATAAATTATAATATAAATAGTTACATGTTACTACTTAAGTGCTTTCTAGACTTTAATCTCTTTTGAGTATTTCAAGTGACTTTTGAGCATTTTCTGATTGTTCTTCTCATTTTCGTTTATTCTGAATGATGAAATTTTACGTGCGTTTTTTACTTTACAAATTAGATATTTTTGTCAGTTGTAAATTAATACTATGACTCGCAGAAGCATCCATCTTTTGAATTAGTCAAAATCCAGTCGAGGTACCTCGTAACACGGGTATAAACTCCAGGATAACCGGGACGAGCGCATCCATTACCCCAGGATACGACTCCAATTAGTTCGTATTTTTTATCTTCTCTCTCTGCAATTAGAGGACCTCCACTGTCGCCCTAAAAGCGAGTGAAAAATGTTACAAGAGGAGACATTTATTATCTTGAAAAAAACAAAACAAATTCCTTAATAATTTCGCCACTTATAACTAGGGGAGACCACCCTACAGTAGATAATCATCAATTTGAAATACTAATGTATGTAAAATAATTAATTTAATTTTAATTAATAATAGGGACACTACACGTGTGTTAATATATTAAAACAGGAATTAATTATTTTAGACATATTTGTGCTTTTAATTGATGATTACCTGAGGGCTAATTATCTCCCCTATATATTATAACACAGAAAAAATCGTTCTTTAAGCATCTTTTTACATTAAAATTGACTCTCTCTCTTATAACTAAACTTTTTTTCTGATGGTTCATTAAAACTTTTTTTTCTGGACTTTCTTAGTACCTGACAAGAATCCTTCTGGCCTTTCGGGTACCCTGCGCACAGCATATTATCAGAGATCATCCGTGGACTATAGCTAGTATTGCGACAATCCGTGAGGCTCATTACGGGAACTTCAACCTTCTGCAGAAAACAAGAGGGTTTTCCTTCCTCGTGTAAGGTTCCCCAGCCGGAAGCCAAGGCTTTCGTACCGATGTATTCGTTATCTAGAATTACGAAGCCCGTATAAAGTTATACGACATATGTCGATAGCGAGTTCCGAACAATGGGCAGAGAATAATAATTTTTAAGATGTGATAAGAAGCCTTCTGTGCATGACCTTTTTCTACAATGGAGAAAAGGAAAACTTTTTCTCTCTATATGTTTTTTTCAGGTAATTCAAACTCAAGAGCTTCTTTAGATTTTTTAAAATAAATTACAATCTGATTACTAATAAATATGTACAAATTTTCACAGACGGATACACCACTCTTTGTTTGAGTCTGCATGCCTTTTAAGTTATCAATTTATAATGCACCCGTATGATTACCAATTTATGAGACACTGTTTATAGAGATACGGGTTGAGTGGGTCACTTTCAATTTAATATTTATAAATGTATTTTCATAACACATTCATGATTTCAGCCTTAGGGAGTGAAAGGTACTTTTCACTCCCTAGGGAGTGAAAAAAACGTGAGAGGTGAATAATGAAAATTATCAGGCGATCAATTGATCGCGTTGACAGATTGTTTGACAGGTTAGACGAACTAGTAGAAATAAGTTACCATAAATTACCGGAAATCTCGGGAAATGTTTGAATACTTTGAATTTTCATAAATCTTACAAATTTCTAAACATTTCCAACCTACAAAAATTTGAAAAATTTCAAAAACTTGCAAATATTCGGTAAATTTCTAATATTTCTAAATATGTCAAAACTTTAAAAAATTTGAAAACTTCACAAAGTTGAAAAGATTGCAGACCTTAAAAAATTGCACAATTTTTTCGTGAAATTTCCAAAATTTTCAAAATTTGTGGTCATTTATAAAATATTCGAAGTGGCTCGTCGTCCCGAAATTCGGGATGACTAGTCCAATATTTCTCATAAGCTTGGCTAGTCGTTCAAAAATATTCAAAATGTGTGGTAGTTTATAAATTCATCATAAATTTCTGAATACTTAGAATATTTTGGTAATTTCTAAATTCTCCATCAATTTTCAAAATTCCTAAAAATTTCTCAATTTCTAAAACATTTCAACACATTACACATTTTTTAAATTTGTGGTCATTTATAAAACCATAAATTTCTGAAATTTATAAATATTTAGATTCTTTTTGTAATTTATAAATTCATCATAAATTTATAAAATTTCTAAAAATTACCAAACATTTAATAATTTTAAAAAATTTCGGTAATTTATAAATTTACCATAAATTTTTAAAATTGTAGAATCTTTTGGTAATTTAAAAATTCTCCATAAAATTTCAAAATTTTGAACATTTTTAATTCTCAAAAAATTTTCATATCTTCAAAATTCGTAAAATGAAAAAAAATAAAATAAAAATTAATTGGTTTTTTGAAATTTTCGAAATTTTTGGTAATTTATGAATTTACCATAAATTTCTGAACTTTTAGAATCTTTTGGTAATTGATGAAATCACGTTTAATTTATCCCATCCCATCCCATCCCATCCCATCCCATCCCATCCCATCACTTACTTGCGCCTTTACACAGGAAAAGTTATTATTCAGTATTTCCTTATCTCGGAATGTCCCTTTATTGTTTGAAGAATTTAATTCAGTTGCTCTAAGAAAAATATAGTCCTTTTTTTCTTTAAGTTACCTTTCTCTTCTGTTTCATTTGCATACTTTGGGAAATATTTACATGCAAATTATTTTCAATTCACAGATTCCATTAATCTACGGATGTGATTTTAAGAAAAAAGGACTATACTTTACTTGAAGTAATTGAATCTAATGGTTTAAACTAATAATTATTGTTTAAACAATACACCACCTTCCCCGTTAAAAGGTACATGTGAATGATTGTTGATTGTTTAAACAATTGCTGAATATCATAAACAAAAAAGTACTCTCAAAATTCGTTAATTGTGTCATTAATTGCAAAAAAGAATAACTTTTCACGATTTGCAGGAAAAAATGGTTTAGATGATTAAAAATTGTTTAAACAAATGAAAATCGTTTTAAACATTGCTAAATATCCTTCTGAAAAAAATATTACTATCAACATCTGTTAATTGTGTCATTCATTCCAGAAAATAAATTTTCACGCTGATCTGGGGAAAGAATTCTATAAACAAATAAAAATTGTTCAAATAATTACCAAATATCTTTAAAAAATATATTACTCACAACATTCCTTTGATGTGTCATTAATTCTAGAAAATTATTACTTTTTACGATTTTAGTAAGAAAAGATTATTTAAACAATCGAAAATTGTTTAAATAATCGCAAAATATGTTGAATAAGAAGTACTACATTTATAAACTTTATATTATTTATCCCGAAAGATAATAACTTTTGAAACTTACAGGAGGAAAAAAATAATTTAAAGAAATAATAATTATTTAAACCATTCAAAATGATTCAAAATACTTTTAAATTTGTCACTTATCTACTAAAAATATTTCATGTTGAGAAAATTCCAAAGAATACCGTCTTTAGTATGAATTTGATAGAAACCTACTTTACTAGTAGTTCTTTTTTCCATTTTTCCCAAATCCGAACTTTTCCCATCGGTCACTAAAAATTTTAAGTCGAATTTTTACAGGTATAAATTTGGACCACCCTTGTGAGCATCCATTTTTTCTTTGTGTAATTATTTGGAAGTTCAAATTGTTTTACCGAAAAAGGACGACTAAAAAATCTCGAAAAATAAAAATTCTCGAAGCTATGAGATTCCCGAATTAAAAAATTCCCGAATGATAAAATTTTCGAATAACAAAATTCCCGAATAATAAAATTCCCATTAAAAAAATTCCTGAATAATAAAATTCCCGAAAAGTTTATAATATTACCGAATGGAAAAATTCACAAATAATAAAATTCTCTACAGCTTATAATATTATCGAATTTGAAAATTCCAGATTGATAAAATTCTCGAAAGAAAATTGCCGAAATATAAAATATCCTAACTAGGAAATACCCGAACTATAAAATTCCCGAATTTAAATAATTAACATATTTTGTGTTTGTATAATCGATTAAATTATTACAATTAAAATAATAATAAAATTGAAACATTTTTTATTCATGAAAAAAATGTAATTGTCTTTATTCGGGAATTTCCTAGTTTGAATATTTTGTAATTCGGCAATTTTCTGTCAGGAATTGTATTATTCAGGAATGTTAAAATCCGGTTATATTATAAACAGTGAGGAATTTTATTATTCTGGAGTTTTTCAATTCGGTAATATTATAAACTGTTTGGGAATTTTATTATTCGGGAATTTTATTATTCGCGAATTTGCCAATTCCGGACTTTTACAATTCGAGAATTTTATTATTCTGAAATTGTTCAAATCCGGTAATATTATGAACTGTCGGGAATTTTCTAATTAGGGAATTTTATTATTCATGAATTTTCCAATTCCGGACTTTTATATTTCGGGAATTTTCTTATTCAGAAATATTCAAACCCAGTAATATTATAAACTGTCGCAAATTTTATTATTCGGGAAGTTTGCAATTCGGTAATATTATAAACTGTTCGGGAATTTTATTATTCGTGAATTTTCTAATTTGGGAATTTTATAATTTGGAAATTTTATTATTCGGGAATTTCATTCTTCGGCAATTTCCCAAATCGGGAATTTTAATTTTCGGGATTTTTCAGCTGTCCCACCGAAAAGTTATTTATCATTTAACGAATTTCTCTCATATCCGCAGTAGTCATCTTGCTCCTAGCACATCGTTTGTGACTTTCTCTTCAATTTTTCAACCCGAGTTCCAAAAACCCATAAACAAAAGTGCTCTCTGAAAAAAACGTTAAAGCATCATCCTTTTTTTGGCTCGCATCAGTTGAAAGATAAGCACTCGTTCCGTCGTTGGCGAGCTAGGAGTTTGAAAACCAGGAGCCGAAAAAAGTACTGAAGCGCGAGAAAAACAGAGGTAAAAAGCTGAGCAACTGACAGAATGCAACGTGTGTTGAACGTACGTCAACGAACGTCGAGTGTTAAAACAAACCGACTGGCACGAGCCACTGTGGTATCAAGGAGATAAAATTCTTTTGAATGCGGTAGCCGCTAGAGTAATATCCAATATGTGTACTGTGACAGGCCATGCAGAACATTTTGGTCGTACTTCACAACTCGTTAAAAAACCACTGAATCAACCTTAAAGCTCGAAAGATCAAGGAGCTTCTTTTTTTGTCATTCTTGGTATGGGGTCGTCCATAAACTGCGTTACCAATTTGCGTGTGTGTGTGTTTCTGGGGGAAGGGGGGGGGGGTCGCAAAAAAATTACGACTTTTGGGGTGGCGACTTGACCGAACAACCGGGAAATGACCTGGAATTTTATTGACCGAGGAAAAACCGGGAATTTGATTGACCGGGGAAATGACAGGGAATTTTATTGGCCGGAGTAAAATCGAAAATGACCGGGAATTCTATTGACGGGGGAAAATCGGGAAATGACCGGGAATTTTGTTTACCGGGGAAAGCCGGGAATTGACCGGGAATTTTATTGACCGAGGAATGGACTGGGAATTTTATTGGCCGAAGGAAAATCGAAAAAAGACAGGGAATTTTATTGGCCGGGGAAAGCCGGGAAATGACCGAGAACCCCCGGGAAATGACCGGGAATTTTATTGGCCGAAGAAAAATCGAAAGAAGACCGGGAATTCTATTGGCCGAGGGAAATCGGGAAATAACCAGTAACTTTATTGAGTGGGAAACCCCGGGAAATGACCGGGAATTTTATTGACCGAGAACCCCCGGGAAATTACCGGGAATTTTATTGACCGGGAAAAGCCGAAAAATCACCGGGAATTTTATTAGCTGAAGAGAGACCGGGAAATTTATTGAGCGGGGAAAAACCGGGAGATGACCGGGAATTCTATTGACGGGGGAAAATTGGGAAATGACCGGGAATTTTGTTTACCGGGGAAAGCCGGGAATTGACCGGGAATTTTATTGACCGAGGAATGGACTGCTAAAAATGCCATGATTTTTATAAGAGGAAAAAAAAAGCTTTGAAACTTCCCTCAAAGCATTAAAATCAATCGAGAAATCCCTCTAATTCATAAAGAATAACAATTTAAAATTCAAATCACTATAAATCAATTAGAAGAGTATTCGAACATTATTATAAAATTCAGTGAAAACCATTAAATTAATCCCTTTCTTAATTGATTAATTAATTAATCGAGAAAAGGGACCTACTAGACAAAAAATCGATTTTCGGATTATGATGGATTCTATAAGTTCTATAACTGATCTTTCTATAGGTGCAAACAGAAATTTTCAATCTGCATTATTTCACAAGATATAAATGATTGAAAAACAGTCTTTGAACGCATGCGGGGCGGCAGCTTGACGCCTCTGTTCTTTTTCTTCTCCCACCACTTCCCCCACTACTCGCCGCATCCACTGCGTGGAGCTCTAGGACGTAGGCTCCACACAATTAGGTATTTCATCGTATGAAAAATAAAATTCCCGACACTGTAAAGTACCCGAATTGGAAAACTCCCGAATAATATGATTCACGAATTATAACATTTCCGAATAATAACATTCTCGAATAGTTTATAATATTACAGAATTTGAAAATTCCCGACAGTTCATAATATTATCGAATAATAAAATTCCCGATTAATAAAATTTCCGAATAATAAAATTCCCGAATAATAAAATTCCCGAATTTGAAATTCCCAAATAATAAAATTCAGGAATTGGAAAATTCGCAAATAAAAAATTCTCAATGGTTTATAATAATATCGATTTTGAATATTCCCGAATAATAAAATTCCCGACAGAAAATTGCCAAATGGTAAATTATTCGAAATAGAAAATTCCCAAACGTAAGCAATTAATTTTTATCAATAAATATTATTTATTAAAAATACAATAATCGAATATTTTTATGAAAAAAAGTTACTTCTAATGTTTAAAGTTTCTAAAGTTATTGTTTGAATTTAAAGCAATATTTGAAAAAAAAATTAGGACGACTGAAAAATCCTGACAAATAATTTCTGAAAGAAAATTGTTTCCAATTATTGTTCTTTTTTATTCAATCAATAATTTTAGAAAGTTTAAACATTAAAAATATTTGGTTATTGTATTTTTAATGAACAAATAATATTTACTTTAAAAATGTTAATTGTTTAAATTCGGGAATTTTATAATTATGGAATTTTCTAGTTTAAATATTTTATAATTCAGCAATTTTATTATTAGGGAATTTTCAAATTTGGTAATATTATAAACTGTCGGAAATCTTATCATTTGGGGAAATGGACAATTTGGTAATATTATTACTGTTCAGGAATCTTATTATTCGGGAATTTTCCAATTCGTGAATTTTTTTATTGCGGGATTTTGCAATGGGACGACTGAAAGTGCCGAAAAATAACATTCCCGACACTGTAAAATTCCCGCACGATTAATTTCCCGAATTGTAAAATTTCCAAACAATGAAATTCCCGAACAGTTCATAATATTACCGAATTCGAAAATTGCCGAATAATAAACTTCCCGTCAATTTATAATATTACCGAAATTGAAAATTGTCGAATAATAAAATTCCTGACAAAAAATTGCCGAATTATAAAATATCCGAACTAGAAAATCTCCGAATTATAGAATTCCTGAATTTGAAAAATTTTAAAAATGGCGTTTGAAAATATTATTTATTTATTAAAAAAACAATAATCAAAAACTGTAATCAAACAATTTTTTGTAATCTTCGAAGTTTTTAAAATTATTCTTTGAATTAAAAATAATAATAATCGAAGAAAATTGATTTCCAGATTGTTCATATTTGTTCAAATATTGTTATTTTGAATATAATCAATAATTTTAGAATCTTTAAACATAAAAACTATTTGATTACTGTATTTTGAATAAATAATTGTTATTTATAAAAGATTTTTTTTTTAATTGTTTAAACTCGGGAATTTTCTAGTTAGGATATTTTATCATTAGCCAATTTTCTGCCGGGAATTTTATTATTCGGGAATTTAAAAATACGGTAATATTATAAGCTGTCGGGAATTTTATTACCAGGAAACTTTATTATTCGGAAATTTTATTATTAGGACATTTTCCAATTCGGGAATTTTACAGTGTCGTGAATTTCACTTTACGGGTAGTTTAAAATTCGGCAATATTAGAAACTTTTGGGAATTTTCCAAATTCCGGAATTTTAGTATTCGAGAATTTTATTAATGGGGAATTAAAAAATAATTTTAGAATCTTTAAACATTGAAAATACTTTTCATACAAATATTTGATTATTTTATTATAAATAAATAAACAATATTTATAAAAGAAAGTTTTTCAATCGTTTAAATTCTATTTCGGGAATTTCCCAATTCCGGAATTTTATTATTCGGAAATTTTATTATTCACAAATTTTATTATTCACAAATTTTATTATCAGGGAATTTTCGAATTCGGGAATTTTCAAATTGGGTAATGTTAGAAACTCTCGGGAATTTTATTATTCTGGAATTTTCCAATTCGAAAATTTCTTTATTTGGGAATTTTGAAATTCGGCCATATTAGAAATTGTCGGGAATTTTCCAATTCGGAAATTTATTATTCAGGAATTTTCCAATTTGGAAATTTTATTACTCGGAAATTTTATTATTCCGAAATTTTATTATTACGTAATTTCCAAATTCGAGAATTTTACAGTGACGGGAATTTTATTTTTCGGGAATTTTCCAATTCGGTAATATTAGAAACTGTCGGGAATTTTATTATTCAGGAATTTTATTATTCGAGAATTTGCCAATTCGGGAATTTTATTATTCTGAAACTTTGTTATTCGAGAATTTAATTATTCACGAATTTTATTATTAGGGAATTTTCGAATTCGTGAATTTTCAAATTTGGTAATGTTAGAAACTCTCGGGAATTTTATTATTCTGGAATTTTTTAATTTGGTAATATTATGAGTTGTCGGGAATTTTTGTATTCTGAAATTTTTCAATCCAGTAGTATTGAGAAGAACTGACCGAGAATTTTATCATTCGGGAATTTTCCAATTCCGGAATTTTAGTATTCGGGAATTTTATTATTCGGAAATTTCCTTATTTCGAAATTTCATTATTCGGAAACTTTATTATTCGGAAATTTTATTATTAGGACATTTTCCAATTCGGGAATTTTACAGTGTCGTGAATTTTATTTTAAGGGTAGTTTAAAATTTGGCAATATTAGAAACTTTTGGGAATTTTCCAATTCGGGAATTTTATTATTCGGGAATTAAAAAATAATTTTAGAATCTTTAAACATTTACTTATATTATTTCGGGAGCCTTAAATGAGCCTTAAATTATTTCTGAGGTAAAATTTAGTTTTATCTACTGGTTTTGGTATTTTTCATAACGTTAAGCTGGCATAACACAGTAAGTTTTTTTAAAAAAACAAGAAAACAAAAAATCTGACGAATTCCGTTTCTCGATATTTGGAGAGCCCTAAATGAGCCTTACACTATTCGACTTTTTCTAACCGTACCTCGATTATCCCTAAATTCGTATATTTTATTTCAATTATGGATATGCGATATAATAGATATTGATACTAAAAGTCTCTCCGTGTAGTAATGAGTTTTTATTAATTAGACTTGGTTAAAATTTTACTTTGTTATGCCACACTATTTGCAGTGTGGCTGTAGGTCAGGGAAAACCTGGAAATCATCATTCATAATTCTAGTTATACATTTATCTTTTTAGTTAAAAATTCATATTTCATTGGTTGAAAATTAATTGTTTCAATTGAAAATTGAGCTATTCCATTTGTGACTGAAAATTGATTTTTTTAAATTGAAACTTCAATTGCTTGGGTAAAAATTGAACCACTTTGTTAAAAATTAATTTCTTTTTAAAGGTTCAACTCTGCTCGCACATTTAACTTTTTTGTGGAAAATTAGTTTTTTATTTTAAATTAATTTTATACCTGAAAATGCAACTTTTCTATTTTTTATTGAAACTTGATCTTTCTTAGATTCGTCTTTATTGGTAGAAAACTAATCTTTTTGGCGGAAATTTCTTCTTTTTTTATTAAAACTGCAACTATTTGGTTGAAGAATAACTTTTTTGGTGGTAAATTAATAGTTTCGGGTTGAAAATGGAACTATTTTATAAAAAAATCGTCTTTTGGCTTAAAAATTCGAGAATTTGGATTAATTTATTTTCTTTCTTGTCTGAAAAATTCAACCGTTTCGTAGAAAATTCGTTTTCGGGCTGAAAATTTGTATTTTTTTCATTAAAAGTTGACCAACTTTGTTAAAAATTTATTTTCTTGGTTGCAGATTCATCATTTTAGTAGAAAATTCATATCTGGTTGCAAATTCAAGTAATTTGTTTCAGTATTTTTTTTACTGAAAATTTATCTTTTCAAGTTCAAAATACAGTTATTTATTTGAAAATTTATGCATTTTTTTTTAAATTTGTCTTTTTTTGGTGGAAAATCAATCTTCTTATTTCAAATTTAGTCGCTTTGGTTGAAAATTCATCTTTGTGCTTTGAAAATTAAAAAATTTGGTTGAATGTTTAACTATTTTGTTGAAAATCCATTTTTATTTTGTTTAAAAATGTAACTATTTTGCTGAAAAGACGTTTTTTGTTTTGTTGAAATATCAACTATTTAATTTTTTCATAGAGAATTCATCTTTTTTCTGAAAATTCAACTGTTTTTGGTTGAAAATTGATATTTTTTGTTTCAAAATTCATTTTTGTAGGTAGAAAATGCCAGTATTTGGTTAAAAATTGAACTATTTCGTTGAAAATACAATTGTTCTTGATTGAAGTTCAATTTTCCTATTTAAAATTGGATAATTTGGTTGAAAAATCATCTTTGTAGGTTAACAATTCATCAATTTGGTTAAAAATTCAATTGTTGTGTTGAAAATTTAATTACTTCATTGACAGTTAAACTTAAATTAGATTAAAATTTGATAACTCAGTCAAATTTCAATTTGTTGTTAAACTTGGAAAAATATGTAACTTTGAAATATAAGGTCTTTTGTTTCAGGCGCCATTCGCTCTACTGACACTCTTTTTACAAACTATTTGTCTCCACACTTTTCTGTCCTGGCATACTACTCTAGCTTCCTTCACGTCCATGCATTTTTTCAAGCAAGCTCTCGTGTTTCTATGGCTTCTTATGTCTCTTCGGATTAATGTCTCCTTCACAGATTCTAACCATTCTTTCGGCGGTCTACGTCTTGGCATTCTGCCATTTACTTTACCTTTATACACTTGTTTGGTCAGTTGCTCATCTTTCATTCTTTCAACATGTCCGAACCATCTTAATTGATTTCATTCTCATATGTCAACTAGTGTCTCTCCTGTACCACATTCTTTGAGGATCATCTCATGAAATAATAAATGAATAAACAAATAAGGGGTCATCCACGTGTGAGGTATTTTACTGAAACTTTTGACCCCCGCCCCATGTCAGATACCATAAGATTTGCTCCTACCCTCAAAAAATCTTACTAAAATTTTATAAACTTAAGGGAAACAAACATGCATGTAAAATATAAATTCTATCAGTTAAATAAACGTGGAACCTTAATGAAATTAATTTGACCAATTAAAATGTGTTGGTAAAAATAAGCATTTAGCTTTACAAATTTACAATTTTATAATTTCTCCAGGGCCTAAAATATTGCATAGCACCACACACTTTGTGTGTTCCGAATTGAAAAGCGTGTATCCGAAAAAAAGTGTGCAATACAAAATTAACTTTATTTTCTAAACAAAATTTCCAGGTTTCTAAACAAATATTCTGAAAGCAATAAAAATGAACTTGAATTTTTATTTAAGCTATTATTCTTCAGTTTATGCATTGTCAAAATGTCTATTGATTTATTTCAGGCTTCACAGTCTTCCTGCTTTTCTGTTTTTTCCACTTCAATGAGAACTGAATTTAATTCAACCAAATACGAAAGACCAGATATTTTTGGTTGAAAGTTTATTCTTTTTGGTTAAAAAGTCTGCTATTAAATTTTTGAATAATGAAATATCTTTTTTGATTAACAGTTTTATTATTTAGTTCAAAATTCAATTATTTTGTTCAACGGCCATCCTTTTTGGTTGGAGATTCAACATTTTTGTTGAAAATTCGTTTTCTTTTGCTTGAAAATACAGCAATTTGATTGAATTTTCTTTTCTTTTTTGGTTTTAAAACTCATCCCTTCTTGTTGGTTAAAAATTTACTTTTTTGTTGAAAATTCATATTTTCGGGTTGAAAATTCATCTTTCTGTAAATAATTCAACTTTTTTAGAAAATGTTTCTGCTTGGTTTAAAAATTCAATAATTTAATAGAAAATAAATGTAATTTGCTCAAAATTCGTCTTATTAGGTAGAAAATTCAACTACTTGGATAAAACTTGAAATACTTTGTTAATTTATAAGAAACAGTAATATCTCATCAACCCCCCCCCCCCCACCATCGTTTCACATTATTTCTGGATGACCCCTACATCAATTCAATTCAAAATCAAATCTCGAAAGTTCTCTAGACTTATATATATTGAAATATTCTCCGAAATGGTTCCTTGTCACTGGACGTGACTCAAAAATGACAAATTGTTTTATAATTGCCTAAGGATAAAGGATTTCTGTCAGATAGAATGACAGATATTTGTGAGAAAATACTAATGACGTAGCGAACAAAATAATTAGTTTGGGGTTCGCTGATTCCGAAATCAACCTGGAACTTTCTCGGTACTTAAACCGTGGTAATTAGAACTGCGCTACCATCACCCGGTGATAAAGAACTTTGAGGTGGTCCTTCAATTCGAGACAAAATCCCTGCTTTGCGAGCACTTCAAAGCACAAGGAAGTTTAATTTTCACTCTGTATGTAAAACATTATTCCATGACAATTTCCAAATCTGAACTGATACCAGCTTAGGAATTAAATAATTAAATGTTACGTTTTATATTTTGTAAGAATAATTAGTTTAAATATAAATATAAATATGAATTCAAGGAATTCAAGGAATTCAAGGAATTCAAGGAATTCAAGGAATTCAAGGAATTCAAGGAATTCATGGAATTAATGGAATTCGAGGAATTCATGGAATTTAAGAAATTAATGGACTCACGGAATTCATGGAATTCACAAAATTCACGGAAAAAATGGCATTCTCGAAATTCATGGAATTCGCGGAATTATTAGAATTCACGAAATTCTCGAAATTCGAAGAATTCATGGAATTCAATAAATTAATGGAGCTCAAGGAATTCATTGAATTCACGGAATTAATGCCATTCATGGAATTCACGGAATTAATGCCATTCATGGAATTCGATAAATTAACGAAATTCTCAATATTCATGGAATTCACGGAATCCACGGAATTAAAGGAATTCCCAAAATTAATAGAATTCACGAAATTCATGAAATCCCAGGAATTTGAGGAATTCGTGGAATTCGTGGAATTCATGGAATTCAAGGAATTCAAGGAATACATGGAATTCAAGTTATTCCATGAATTCGAGAAATTCATGGAATTCGGGAATACATGAAATTTGATTAATTCATGAATTCAAGGAATTCGTGGAATATACGCAATTCATGGAATTCAAGAAATTCATGGAATGCAATGAATCCACGGAATTCGAGGAATTCTCGAAATTCAAAGAATTCACGAAATTCGCGGAATTCCTTGAATGCCATGACTTTTTCCTGAAAATCCATGAATTCCTAAAATTCCATGAATACCTTAAATTGCATGAATTCCTTAAATCCTATGAATATCTTTAATTCCGAGAATTCCAGAAACTCCGTGAATTCCGTAAGTTCCGTGAAATCCTTGAATTCTATTCATTCCGTAAATTCCGTAAATGCAATGAACTTCGCGATTGCAGTGAATTTCGTGAATTCCATGAATTCCGTGATTTTCATAAATGCAGTGAATTCCGTGATTTCCGTGAATTCCGTGAATTCCGTAAATCCCATCAATTCTGTGAATTTTGTAAGTTCCGTGAATTTCATGAATTTCGTGAATTCTATGAATTCTGCGAATTCTATGAATTCTGCGAATTGAGTGAATTCTGCGAATTTGGTGAATTCCTTAAATTCCATAAATTCTGCGAATTTCATGAATTCCTTGAATTCCTTGAAGTTTGTAGATTCCATTAATTCCATGAATTTCGTGAATTCTATGAATTTCTTGAATTTCGTGAATTCCATGAATTTTTTGAATTCCTTCGATTCTATGCATTCCATGAATTCCGTGAATTCCATGAATTTGGTTAATTCCGCGAATTTCTGAATTCCGTGAATACAGTGCATTCCGAGAATTCATTGAATTAAATGAATTCTATGAATTCCGTGAATTCTACAAATTCATTGAATTCGTGAATTCCATGAATTCGATTAATTCCTTGAATTCCATGAATTTCATGAATGCTGTGAATTCCATAAATATCGTGAATTCCTTCAATCTCATTAATTCCGCGAAGTGCGTGAATTCCATGAATTCGTTAAATTCCATTAATTCCTTGCATTCCATGAATTCCGCGGATACCGTAAATTCTGTAAATTCCTTGATTTCCATAAACTCCGTGAATTGCGTAAATTCCGTGAATTCCTTGCGTTCCATTAATTTCGTGAATTCCTTAAATTCCATTAATTCCGTGAATTCCTTGTGCCCAATTTTCGACTCATAAACGTTACAATACATGTATTGCAATGTTCGACGGTGATTTCACACTTTACAACACTTACAATACGTGGATTGCAATTTCGCCATTCAAATACCGTGTTTGCAATTTTACTTTTACTGTTGGAGAATTCCAAACATCTTTGACAGTGCACATGCATATTTAAGGAAAATTAAAATTATTGAATCGAAACTATTAAAAATATTTTTTTAGCTTCTTAAAAGTTTTTGCAATTTAGAATTGCAATTAAAAGGCTAAAAAATTATACGCTTAGCTGCAAAAATAATTAAAATTCGACCAGCGGTTTCAGTGATACAGTGTTTTCAAAAAAGTTCTGTCTCAAAATTCAAAACCCTGTAACATCTGAATTTTATAAAATTTTGTAAAATATTTTAATCATGAACTTCACTCAGCCAACACTAAAGTGTCATAAAAGTTTAATCAACATCACTAGAGCCCCAACAACTCTAATATTCAGGAAATGGATTAATCCAGGAGTGAGATTTTGTGATGCCTATAAATGGCTACAAAGAACATTTCTTTATATAATCTGCGTACAAATTTAACAAATAGTATATAATAATATATTTGAAAAATAGATATTACCCGTGTTATTATTTAATATACAGGAGATATTTTACTAATATTTAATAACGTTTTTAGTAATTGATTTTTAGCAAGAATTTGAAATATGAGGATATTTATTCTCGTATATAGTAAATGGAACGACTATGCTATTTAATTCAGAGAACTAATATACTCATTATAAAAATATTCTATATAATTGTTAAAATAATTACTAGGTGTGTCAATGTACCTTCCACGCTAAGAAAACTGAAGAATCGCTTCTTTCGTTATATCATTATTTACTTATTCGATATTAATTTGTACGATATATAAAATTCCAATCTTTTTCTACCTCGTAATTTTTCATATAATCAAATATTGTTCAAAAAATATATAGATATGAGTAACATATAGAATGAATAATATAACAATGAAAAAAAAAACAAATTCTTCTAGCAGCTTTAGCTCAAAAGGTACAATTACATAGTTATTGATTGTTTAAAGAATTAGAAAGGTTGTAATGAGTACATTTTTCTCCACATATTGATGATAAACCACGTTCAATTAGAAAAATTAGTTGTGAATTATCAAATAAATAATCAAATAACCGAAACAATGTTTCTCTACATTATTCTCAGCATACCAGATACATACATCCAAAAACTTTATATTGTTAAAAAACTTATAACTTATTCATGATAAATACATTGCTTTTTCATACTGATTAAAAACCGCACCCGATTCAGAAAATGGCATCATTTGCTAACCAAACGCAAAAATAGATTCTTTAAACAATTAATAATGATCCAAAAGTTTAAAAAATGTATGTGGCATATCGATTAGTGATGATTTAAAAAACAGAGTTCTTAAACAATGTACTACTACTTTGTATAGAGCGGTAGTCATGGGTACGGTCCTCATAATGCCATTATATATATATATATATATATATATATAAGATACACTACTTCGCATAGAACGGTGTTCACGGGGACGGTCGTTTTAATGCCATTCCATATATATATAAGATACTCTACTTCGCATAGAACGGTATTTATGGGGACGGTCTTCGTAATGCCATCCGGCATTATGGGGACGTTCCTCATAATGCCGAAACGTCCCCATAAGGTTAACAACCACCGCAGGGTCCCAGTGGGAGCGTCTGCCATCAAAAAAATGACACCGGCTCCCAGTAGGACCGCGGTAAATCACACTCATGGCCACGTCTCACAACCGTGAGATGGGTGGTATATATATATTAGTGCAACATTAAAAGTAAACATTCAGGTAGATAATATGGTATGGGAAGCAAATCGATCACTAGGGTTTTTATTCATAATTTCTCGCAACTTCAAACAAGAATCTACGTTGAGAACTCTATACTATGCTCTAGTTAGATCTAAATTAGAGTATGGGTCTGTTATCTGGAATCCGAAAGTAAAATATCTGTCAGAGTTTATTGAGAAGTGCCAGAAACGCTTCCTTAAGTTTCTTACTTTTAAGTCTAAGGGTGAATTTATACCCCCTGGATATGACTATAAACAACTCTGTCATAGGTTTAACGAATGATCTCTTGAGAGTAGGAGGCAGGTTCAAATGATTATATTTCTATTTAAAATTACAAGAGGATACATAGACAGTCCCTACCTCCTCTCTCTGGTGCCATTAGCGGTACGTCAATTTTTTACTAGATCGCGGGTTCCATTTTACACCTATACAACTGAGAATTCTGGTCATTCACCGATACTGTATTTCTGCGAAAATTATAATGCTATGTACTCAAGTTGCGATCCCACCTTTGACGCCATAAATCAGTCTTTAAATTGCTTTATCTCTGAAGTGCATAATTACGTTGAACATTCCTTCACTTAATATGTCTGATTTATAACAGTAACGCGTTGATGTAGCCTATTAGGTATTATATACATTTATTTATTATTTTTACTGATTACAAGCTATTTGATTACGTGTAATCCTGTGATTGGTCCCCGGACTGTTGGACTTATTACAAATAAAATAAAATGAAATGAAATTAAAAATACCCTCTCCAGCAAACGAGAACTTCGCGTCCCCCAAACAGGCAGAGAAAGATACGAAAACCGTCCGGGTTTGCATAAAATCTTTTTTAGTTGAAAATTCAACACAAGTTGACAAGAGTTGCTTTTTCTTGGTTGAATTAAACTGTTTATGATTATTAAAATTAAAGTCTTTTTTGTTCGAAATACCAACTACTACACTTTTCGTTCAGAATTGATCTTTTTTAGAATGAAAATTTTATTACTTGGTTAAAAGTAAATACCTTTTGTTAAACGTTAATTTTTTTTGTTGAAGTTTGATTATTTTAATTGAAAATTCAACTCTTTGGTTGAAAACTGAGCTGTTTTGTTGGAAATTCGTTTTTTCCTTGGGTGAAAATTAATTTTTTTATTGACAATTTAATTATTTCAGTTGAAACTTTAACTATTTTGTTGAAAATTGTTTTGTTTTTTGAAAATTATTTTTTTTTTAAATCTGAAAATGTAATTATTCCAGTTGACTATTCCATCACTTTGGGTAAAAATTCATCTTTCTAGTTGAAAATTACTTTTTTTAACCGATAATTTATCTATTCAATTTTTGTTAAAAAAAATTTTATTTTTAAGTTTGAAATTGGTCTTTATTATTATTTATTTATTATTATTGGTTTTCATGGTCTTGATGGAAATTAATTTTCTCGATTGAAAATTCGTCTTTTTGGTTTAAAATTCAACTATTGCAGTTGAAGATTCATCATTTCAGTTGAAAATTATTATCTTTAAACTGAAAATGATGTGACTATTCCAATTGACTAGTCTATCATTTTAGTTGAAAATTGTTCTTTTTGTAGGAATGAATCATTATGGTTGAAAATTCATCTTTTTAGTTAAAAATTCAACTATTACATTTAAAGATTCGTCATTTTAGTTGAAAATCCAGTGGGCAAGAAATTTAAGAACGTAATTGGAACGTCCTAAAAACGTTTCTTGGATGTGCACGTCAAAAGAAGTTATTTGAACGTTTCAAAAACTGTACTAAGTCAGACCAAATAATGTTCTGAATACGTTTCATGTTCCAAATATTTCCTTAAAACGTTGCTGGAACATTTTATGTTTAAGGAACGTTACTTGGACTGGCATAGGACGTTCTCGAGCCGTTCTAATGATGTTCTTTAAAGTTTGTTCCCACTGGGAATTCATCATTTTGGATTAAAATTCAACTATTCCAGTTGAAGATTCATCATTTTAGTTGAAAATTAATTTTTTTAAACTGAAAATATAACTATTCCATTTTTTTAATTGATTTTTTTAAATTCAAAATCCAAATATTTGGCAGCAAAGAACTCCGCAGAATTTGTGCAGAAATCGGCTTTCGGCTAATTTGTTTGTAATTGAGGGAAAATGTAGTTCATGTCATTGTGATCAAAAGTCTCAATGACCACAGACAAGGCGCTGTGGCCCAGCCAATTAAGAAAAGATGTGTTGCCCAGTCGGTGAAGACAAGTCGCTGTTGCCCAGCCAATTAAGGCAAGACGGTTTGCCCAGCCAATTAAGGCAAGGCGGGTTCCCAGTCGTTTAAAGGAAGCTTATATTAAAAAAATTCAAGTTAACCGTCAAACAAGTCTCAAGAATAAAGGCCAAGGTCAAATTCAAGTTCACTATCGTATGCCTCCCTGCAAACCCTACAACTTTTGTCTTGATATTTTTAGCATAAAACGCTTTCCTGAAAAAATATTGAGGTCCGGCTCTAAAAATAAAACTCTCTTTATAATATAAATACCTACATTCATGGCTGTGATTGTGGCCTGCACCATGACCAACTGCATATGCCAACGACCTACCATGGATTACTGCGCATATATTTTTGGTTTAACTGGAGCTGATCTCCTCAGGTATCTAGAGAGAAAAATGTCATACACTCTAAAAATTGGCCCTTTTCGAATCCAAACATAGCGATATTTGAACCTCAATTACACCATGAGAACCTCATTTCTTACAGTTGTGGTCTGTGAGAATTTTGATCACCATGATATGAACTAAATTAGCCGAAAGCCAATTTCTGTACTTCTTTAGTGTTCAAGTATAAGAAATTTTTGAATATTTGAAAGCTATTTCTTATAAGTTCAAACTTTTCATTTCAAGGTATTTCCCTTACAACCAGAATCATCATATTGTATACTTTTTACTCTAAAATTTTCATATTGTTGAAATAAATCAGCATTTGAGTAATAAAACAAGTTCGCTGATAATATGAGCTTGACCTTGAAAAATACACTACATCAGAATCACATAATTTGTAGGACATTTAATTCAAAACCCGCCATTATACCCAACTCGCCCCTAGTTATTATACAATATTTCAGTGACAAATGTCAGAAAAATATCCCGGCTCACGAAGAAAATTAAAAAAACTCGAGCCACCAAAACCTTTTGGCATGGCACTGGTCATTTCTCACAAGCGATAAGAATTTTCTTGATCAGCATATAAGGACCATTTCGTTCGATACATCCAGAATGCGATACTCTCCGTTAGGGAAGTGCGTTGCGTGCATTATATACATAATTGAAAAATAAGGTTAAACAACCACCGCAGGGTCCCACTGGGAGAAACTGCCATCTAAAGAATGACACCGGCTTCCAGTAAGACCGCGGTAAATCACACTCATGGCCACGTCTCACAACCGTGAGATGGTTGGTCACAGGACACGACGAAATCACAACGACAGGCCGGCGAAATTATCGGTTGAAGACCTTTCAGTTTCACGAAATACAAGCACCTATCCGAAATTTGAGGTTAGAGTACCACTAACCTGCCATTTATGATATTTTATTTTATTTCGTGAAACTGAAAGGTCGTGAATGGACAAAAGAATGGAACATGACTGAGAAAATATATTCTACACTTCAGAAATATTTCTATTTGTACATTTATGACTTTTACGTTTATAATATTTTATCGAGAACGTCGTGCGACATATTCCCATGAGGTCATGAAACAATACTCAAATCAAGGTTTCCCGCTCTTCGGGCCTCTTATTTTTCATTGGTCAGTCACAGACGTGGAGGAGAGTGTACAGGGACCGTGGTGGGAGTTGACGGAACTGCTGTTCACTGGGTTTAAATCATGATCAAAAATTTGATCATGGTTTAAATGCTTTTTGTATTTTTAAACAAAATTTATTGTTATATTTAAATACAATGATTGTTGTGTAAAATAATAAAATTAACCAGCTTTAACATTTTTGGACTGTGTTAGTGTTTTTCGTTGGAAATTACCATTTTTATTCAAGACTAATTAGATTTTAAAGAAGATTAATAATTTTCACAATTTTAGGTTATATACGTTGGTGATTCACATAGGAAATTGATATTTTCAAAGAAAAATAATTATAATTTGAATAAGATTCAGAATCTTTGAACAATTTAGGATTATGTTATTGTTTTCGGCAGAAATTGGCATTTTTAATTTAAAAAAAATTATATTTCAAAAAAGATTTACAATTTTTAACAGTTTGATGTTATGTTGGTGTTTTACCCCGGAAATCGATATTTTTAGTAAAAAATTATTAGATTTCAATGAAATTAAAAAAGGTTTGTACAATCGTAGGTTAAACTAGCGGTTTTTACCGGAAGTATCGATACACAGATCATTTTAGGGTTGTTGACATATTTTATCGGAAATGAAAACATTAGATTTAAAAGAACATTTACAATACTAAACAATTTGTTGTTATGTTAGTATTTTCTTTCATAAATTGCTTTTGTTAATAAAAAATGATTAGATTTCAAAGAATATTTACAACCCAGTGGGCACAAAACCATGGAAATCCTAAGAATGTCCTTGGGACATTCCTAGGTCGTCCAATGTCAGTCCAAACAGCGTCTCTAAGACGTCTGATGTCCCAAAGGTGTCCTAAAGACGTCTTAAAGACAAAGGACGTTCTCGGGACATCTTTCGTACTGACATTGGACGTCTCAAGAGCATCCCTAGGATGTCCAAAAGACATATTTCAAAAGACGTCTTAGGTATGTCCCGAAGACGTCTCTAGGACATCCTTATTTTTTTTGTCCACTAGGAATATTTGAACAATAATAGTCTTAGGCTATATTGACGTTTTTCATCGGAAATCGGTTGTTTTGAACAAAAATAATTAGATTTCAAAGAATATTTACAATCTTTCAAGAAATTTAGGTTATGTTGATGTGTTTCGCTGCTTTCAAATTCAAATGCGATTGGTATTTCAAACAAAACATTATTATTAGATTGAAATACAATGATTTTGGGTAAAAAATTAAGGATGTCCTAGAGTCGTCTTCGGGACATCTCTAAGACGTCTTTTGGACATCCTAGGGATGCTCTTAAGACGTCTAATGTCAGTACGAAAGATATTCCCAGAACGTCCTATGTCTTTAAGACGTCTTTAGGACATTAGACGTCTCAGAGACATTGTTTGGACTGACATTGGACGTTCTAGGAACGCCCGAGGGACGTTCTTGGGATGTTCATGGTTTTGTGCCCACTGGGAAGATTCATAATTTTTAACAATTTTAAGTTACGTTGGCTATTTACATCAAAAATTAATATGTTTAAAGAAAAATCATTATAATTTGAATGAGATTCAGAATCTTTCAACAATTATTTAGGATCATCTTGGTGTTTTACCCCGGAAATCGGTATTTTTAGTAAAAACGTATTAGATTTCAAAGAAGAAAAAAAAATTTGTACAATTGTAGGTTAAGCTAGCGGTTTTCACCGGAAATATCGATGTAGATAATTTTAGTTTTGTTAACATTTGTTATAGGAAATGAAAACATTAGGTTTCAAAGAAATTTTACAATATTATCCATTTTTTTATGCCCGCGTCTTCTTTCTAAAATTACTATAGTTGATGAAAAATTATTAGACTTCAAAGAATATTTACAATATTTGAACAGTAATAGGGTATATTAGCGTTTTTCAACGGAAATCGGTTATTTTGAACAAAAATCATTTGGCTTCAAAAATTAAACTTACAATGTTGAACAACTTCAGGTTGATTGTCTATACAAAAATATTATACATTAATTCTGAAGTAAATATATAAATAATCATCAATTATCAAAAATATTGTACTTTCTTCCCAGATAGCACAAGAGTTTGCGGCTAGCTTGCCTAAACCTTGCGATGCAAGGTTCGGAAGCTGGCATCGGAAGGTTCAGGCAAGCTTCCAGCAAATAAGAAAATGTCCGGCATGCGGCAATATTGCGAGGCAAACTTGAGGGAGACTTGCGTCGTAAGTTTGAGGGAAGCTTGCGAGGCAAGCTTGAGAGAAACTTGCATTGTAAGTTTGAGGAAAGCTTGCGGGAAAAACTTGAGGAAAACTTGCATCGTAGGTTCGAGGGAAGCTTGCAAGAACGCGTGTTTGTTTTCTAGTTTGTTCAAATCTTTACTTTTCTGTTATTAACAGGATAATTCATCCCGAAAAATATCTGCGACATTACCTTGTAAGTTTGATGCCAACTATTTATGTTTTTGTTTTTAAACTGAAAAGCTTCTCTAAAATCAAATTATTTACGACAGGCTCAAGACCTTCGACCCGATGGCAGAGATTTTATGTCCTTTCGACCAGTTAGCATTAATGTTTCGTCGATTAAACAGGCCGACAGTTCTTGCATTTTCAAGGTCGGAAACACTACTGTAATTTGTGGAATTAAAGCAGTAAGTTCCAGTTATTTAATTTATTTTAGAAAAACGTTGTAAATTACTGAAATTTTCAAAAACTATTTATAATTTCTTTACTTTTATAAGTAGGTTTATTATTTTCGATAACGAATATTTGAAGAGATGAGAATGATAACTGGATAAGGGCAACAAGTACAAAAAAAATTGTACAAAATAACAAAAATATAGTAAGACATTTATTGAACCTGTTAAATATGTGCAATGTGTATTCTTTGATATACCAAAGCTTCAAAAAAATATTCACACGGGAATTCAAGAATTTATGAAAATATGAGAATGACAACTGGATAAGGACAAAAAAAATGATTTCTATACTAAATGCTAGAAAATGTAGCCAAAGTTATATAATTATGTGGCAATTATTTAGTACGTAGTGTATACAGATACGTCATTTTTTGATGTATTTTAATTTTGTAGTCCGGCATTTTTTGCCTGATTTAAATTTTCTAGTACGGCAAATTTTGCCGGACTTGAATTTTCTAGTATGGAAAATTTTGACATCTACGAAATTTCTTTTGAGAATGTGTTCCTTAAGGTCGATAGAACCTTAAGTAAATTAGTTCTTCTTTTTATGTAAAATTGACATAATTAAAATAAAAACAGGTCACGATGAAGCTTACTAAGAGAGTATTTGCCGGCGAAGCGCGAGATGAATACCAAATCGAGCGCGAAGCTTCTGGTACACGACAAAAAACTTTCAAAATGCCCTCATGCCAATTTTTATTTCGATAAAAAAGTAAAAAATTGTGTTTATAGATAAAAAACCATCCAAATTTTTACTAGATATAAAACATATTTCGAAAAATTTTCCATGAAATTTTCACTCAGACAAAAATTCAAAAATTCAGAAAATTTTCACAATTATGGATACAAATTGAAAATGTTATAGATTAATTAATTATAGTAGAGTTGTCATAGAAATGAAGTTTGAACAAACGGGATCTAAGCCCTTTATTTTTCATCTAAGAATAATTTTATTTACTTTTTTAAGTATTTAATTTTCAATAAAGTAAGTTCATTTAACAATAATAAAATCAAAATGTATGTAACACTGTATGATGGGATTCGGTAGATTTCATGCTTGACGGGTGATACTCGTACATATAGAAATGCCCATTGTTAATTAAATTTTAAGTTATGTTTCACTTTGTCAAACACATTATGGAAAAAACATGAAGATGGATTGCATTTTGCTGTTTTCCTAGTTATTGCTGGTAGAATTAGGCAGGTTAGCCAAAAATTTCATTTTTCAAATTCCCTGATATTTCCTTGACCAATTTTTCATTTTCCCCAAACATTAATATTCAATTACCAGCATTAAATTCTTGTAATATTTTTGACATAGTTAACAGAAAAAAATTGATCTAAATTGTTAAACCTTCAAGCCAAAAGACGAATTTCCTGTGCAACAATTGAATTTTCAAACAGAAGATATGAATTTTCAGCAAAAAAATTAATTCTCAACAAAATGGTTAAATTTTTAACCAAAGAGATAAACCTTCATTTAAGAAAATAATTTGAAAAAAAGTCAAGCTTTGAACTAAACAGATAAATTTTCAACTAAAGATATGAATATTCAAAGAAAAAATTATTTATTAACAAAATGGTTTGACCAAAATTTTCAAATACAATAGTGGAATCCTCAAGCAAAGTAGAATAATTTTCAACCAAGAATTGCATTTTCATTCAAGAAAGATAAAATGTTCACTTAAACAGATGAATTTTTAAATCAAAGTAGAACAATTGAAAAAAATAGTTAAATTTTCATCCAAAAAAGATGTCAGTTTGACTTTTCAATACCAAAATATGACTTTTATACCATTAGTAAATTTTCTAGAAACAGTTAAATTTTCAACAAAATAGTAGCTTTTTTAGCATGTAAATACACTGGGAAAAAATTGACAAGACCCAGGAGACCAAATTAGAATTACAGAAAATTGTAAAAATTTGGAATTTCGTTTTTAATAGATTTTTTTTTACTTGTAGTCTAAAATTTTTTTAGAGAATGTGTGGAATTTTTAAGCAAAGAAATAGGACAGAAAAAATGTAAAATAATTATATTAGATACCAAATTAAACAATTTGCTGTAATTCTAATCTCGACTCCTTGGTCTTGGAATTGTTTTTCCTAGTGCGTTTGTGTTAGTGGAAAATAATTAATTTCCAATTGATAGCGTTTGAAATTGAAAAAATATATATTGAACGATTTAGAAATAAAAACTTTTTCAATGAAACAATTTTAGATCAGGTAAAATTTTATCAAATGTACAGTATTTCGAATACGAATGCACAGTGGGCCAGGAGACCATATTTCTTGTCAAAAAGTCAAATTTTCAAACTCTTAAATTAGCACGAAGAGATAGACATTGCAATCAGTAATGGTTAGAATATCTATAACATACATTATTTATCAACTAATGAAATCATACTCCGCTGGCCACTGTTCAAAGTATAAAAATATACTTTAATTTTTCATGTGCTTTTGGTTTAAATATTTGAAATATTTCATTTCTAGTAATTAATTTCATAATGATTGCTTATTTTATTTCATCCGTAGACAATAGGGTGGGTTGAAAAAAACTAATCATTTTTATGGACTTGATATTATTGTGTGTTTCAAGTTTTTGATCATGTTCTTTGGTGTCTTTCTCGACTCCGAAAATTCGGACCGTTCTTCAATGAACGTTCTCTGAAAAATAATTTAGGTTCAGTAGACCCCTGTTTCAAAAAAAACATTGTTAGAATCTAAAGAAACTTCGGGAGAATTATTTAAGATATTTGATGTTTTTTTTACTCATACAAATACACTAGAAAAAATTTTGCATGCTTGAAAATAATAATTTGAAAAAACAAAAAACTCAGTTTTTCAAAAATTTACTGTCCTTATCTACATTTATTAATTTTTAAGCATGTCAAATTTTTTTCCAATGTATTTGCATGTGCAGAAAAGCCTCAAATATCTAACTCAATTTTTCCCGACGTTTCTGTACATTTTAAAAATGTTTTTTGAAGACAGGTGTCTACTAAATCTAAATTATTTCCTAGAGAACATTAATTAAAGAACTGTCAGAATTTTTGGAGAACATAAAAAAATTTAAACACATAAAAATATCAAATCTATGAAAATGATAATTTTTTGAAAAAATTGTTTATAACGCGCGCTTAGAAGGCCTTCATCAATCGACACTAAATAATTTATACGTTTTTAGGGTCCCAATACACTACTTTTCCACATAGTTCCAAATTTGATTTATAAAATTTGGTTCTTTTGACCCACCCTATTAGACATGGACGATTGAAAAGATGAGAAATAATAAATCCCCCATGTAATTATTATAGTTCCTCTAGCGTTTTTAACATAAGATATTTAAAAACATAATCTCAGGAAACAATTCTATGTAGCTTAAATCTAAAAGAATATACTAAAGATCATGTTTTAATAAACTTCTGTTATAAAGTTCTAAACTCAAAAAATAATCTTGAAAATGCATCATAGTGAATAACAGTTCACCTAAATGGTTTAAAAAACAAGAAAAGTGTGTTTGCAATTCTATTTTCAAATATCTAATTATGAGGCTCCTCCGACGTAGGTATCGTAGGTATAATGAGGAATAAAGATGAGGTGCTTATTTAATTACATTGTTGCCAGATTCCGGGTCTGGTAAGGTCGGAGCTACATGCCCAAACAACTCGTCGTCTATACAGTAGCCGTATATTGATGGTCGCGACGCCTGGGCGTGATAGCTTAAATTAAAAATGTATATAAAATTAAGTTTGGCCGCAAAATCAAGCCCAGCTTAAACTTCGTCCACACACTGAATAAGGCCTCATATGACCGAATACACGAATAATCCTTACCAGACCCGCAGGCGGGTCTGACAACGCCAATTCGGGCTTGGTAAGGTCGAGCCAACGTAGTTTTCGGGCTTGTATAAACGGTTTACCATATATATAGTTAAAAGTTTGTCATAAGGACAACCGCAGGATTTCGCCGGGAGCAGGTGCTAATCTTAAAAATTGCCGAGACATTAACACCAGCAATATTGGATGAGATTATAGACGCCCAACGGCAGAGACTTGATGTTCTTACTGCTAGACAGCGTCGGTACAAGAAGACATGACTACCTATTGGTCAGGTGTTTGGGGGAAAACGAACACAAGCAATTTAAACTCTGCGTGGTTCCAACTAGAGAAGTCAAGAGCCAGCAATAATCCTGAAATGGAGCTGACTAACATACCTGTCTAGTGTGCATCCTACGTTGGCACGGTGTTTTCAGAAGATCATCGATAAACCAGATCTGATGTCTGGCTTTATGCTCCAGGGTACTACGTATATGTTGCCTAAAAAACTGGACACTCAAAATCCATCTGATTTTCGACCGATAGTCTGTCTTCCAACAATATATAAATGTCTTACAGCTATCATAGCATATAAGGTATATTCTCACTGCGACGAGAATGACATCCTTATAGAAGAACAAACAGGATGTCGTAAAAACTCGCGAGGCAGTAAATATCAAGTCACCATAGACGCTGTTGCCATAACGCAAGCTCGTAAACAGCAAAGAAACTTGCAACATGGCATACATTGACTACAAGCAAGCATTTCCTTCCGTACCACATGACTATTTGCTTCAAGTCTTAAAAATATACAAAATTTGCCCACGCATCATTGCCTTCCTAAGTCGTGCGATGATGCTTTGGGGTACAAGAATCAAGTATTTTGATCATAGAGAATCAAGGATAACTAGATCAAAACGCATTATGATGTGTATATTCCAAGGAGACTCCTTCAGTGCATTATGGTTCTGTTTAGCATTGAACCCACTGAGCAAAACACTAAATAGCATGTCTCATGGGTTCCGAATACAGGATAACGAGGATGGTCATAAAGTGACCCATCTTCTATACATGGATGACCTGAAGCTATACGCTAGTTCAGACCAGAAACTGCAGCAAGTGATTGAAGTCACAAAGCAGTTTTCTAATGATATCCACATGGAGTTCGGACTAGATAAATGCAGAACAGTGCATTTAACCAGAGGCGAATTAGGGACCGCAGAGCTAGAGAACGATTTCGAGAATGACATCAAGGTAATGGCTAAGGGGGAGTCATATAAATACCTGGGTATTCTGGAATCTAAGGGTATTCAGCATACGATAGTTAAGAAAAACCTAACGAATGCCTTTACTACAAGACTCAGGTTGGTTCTGAAGAGTTCTCTCAACTCGGCAAACAAGATCAGGGCAATCAACACCTATGTATGAAAAATAATTGTTTAAACAAATTACATTTGTTTAAACAATTAAAAAATGGTTAATATATTATTTCTATACACTATACAATCAGAAAAATAATTATATGTATTTAATTTAATTTTTTTAAAGTTATCGAAAAAAACTGCTCAAGCAAATCAAAATTGTTTAAACAAATAGAAATTTAATAAACAGTAAAATATATGTATCAAAATTATATAATTATTCAACAAAAAGTAGCATAGGATACCAATTTGGGAAAAAACTGGACATCTCTGGGTCAATTTTTAGAAATTTTGAGAATAAACAATAAGTAATTGTTTAATAATTACATAATGTATTTTTAAAAAATTTACTACTCCAAACAATGAGAAACTATTACATTTCAATCAGAAAATACGATTATTTTTTACATTTTTTGGGAATAAATAATTGTTTAAATAAGTTACATACGTTTAAACATTTGAAAATTGTTTAAAAAGTCATGGGAAATATGCAAATGGTCTATTAGTAATTATTTGTATGAAAAAAACGACGGAAATTGCTAAAAAGTAAGAATACTATAATACGTATAAATGTAGTTTTTTTATTTTTGGGTCATATTTGGGGTGCGTGGGGGAGGAGGTAAGTTAAAAATAAAAGTTATTAGTATGGTTTTATTTCATACGTACACCTCTTCAATCCCTAAAAAAGTTGGCACTTTTCGATCAAACCCTGAAGTATGAGTTCAATTTCACAAAAATCCAAAATTTCCCATGTTGATTAAATGGGATTTTGAAGTGCCCGGTGGGACGTGTAAATATTCGAATTTCGAAAAAAATAAGGATTTTTTTTCTCTGAAAATGGAAACTTTTTTTGGGAGGGGGGACTTGCCCTGTAGCTCGAGAGTCTTTATAACTGATGAACAGTCAAATTGAACTGATTCCAATGTAAGATACTACAACTTACCGTTTTGCGTGCCAAATTGCAATGTTATTATTTTTTCCCTTCCTCTTTCGACGAGCTGCAGATAAATTCAAACGAGTCTTATTTCCATAGCGAGGAGACATTATGAAGAAGAATGAAACTCACACAATACACATCGAAATTTCAAATTAATATGCACTGATCATTCTCCTAGGACGAGAAGGGACAAAGTGACTCTTGAAATATGTACTGATCTCAAATATTCATCAGCACTGACCTGGCAAAATATTTCATTTTACTGACAAAGTTTAAGTTTATTACCTCTTGGATCATGCTTACTGCCTAAGGCTTTAGGACCTTAGGTAGTAACCGTTTCCGTTGCCCTCGAACTTGGCGGGGTGAGGTAAAGGGTGAGAAGAATAGCGTGGGCGTGCCAAAAGGTCCGCTTAACTGTTCTGCCTTCCGGATCGGTACACGGAGAAAAATGGATGATTAAATGCAGATGTTCAAAGGGTAAGATTGTCCATTGTCCATGGATTGTACCGACTAACATGTAGATATTCATGCCGAAGATCTACTATATTTTTCAGATGTTAAGCGTAAACATATTTTTATGTTAAACCGAAACACATTCAGATGTTAAATTCGTCCGAGCGCATGCGCATCGCGCATTGAAATTTAACGACTATAATATTTCACCGCTATATATTTTTGATATTACAATTATGGAATATTACAATTTCGGAACATTTCCAAAGAATCAATATTAGCTATCCTTAATTAAAATTGGATAACGACTTTTTTCTGTCTAAACACGACGGAATAAGGTTCTTAAGTTTCAAGTTATATCGACTCGAACACATTTGTCAAAATGTTTGTAAATTTAAAGTACAATTTGAGTTTAAGTAACCTAAAATGGATACAATTTTAAATGCTGATTACAGATCATTCTTTATCAGCATACTTACCCCGTTTTTATTTTTTATTTTAGACTACAAATATTAAACATCAGCTTGACTGAATGTATCATTTGATCGACATTTCATACCCTTTATTCAATTTATCTGTTCTTCATTCATGTACAAACATTCAGGTTTAATTTTAAATTCACAAATAAGTTATCAATTGATTCCTTAAATGATCAGAAATAAGTAAACTCTACAAATATTTACAGCCGTTATTTGAAATAACCATACATGTAATATTTCGGATATTTCAGTTGAACATTTTGGATGTTACAGAGTAACAGCTCAATTTTAAAATCTACAGATACTAACTTTGAACGTCTAGATTGCTGTCCTATGGTTAAACATAAAATATGTTAAACCTGAACATCTAGATGTTACGTTTAAACATCCATTTCCTACTGGGAGCCGATGTCATTTTTTAGATGACAGTTGCTCCCAGTGGGACCCTGCGGTGGTTGTTAACCTTTAGTTGTTAATTATATATATTATAAATATGAAGAATCCATGCGCAACTCATAAAAAATGTATTTTTCATGTTTTGTTCGCTTACTACTCATTTACTTCAAAAGTAATTTTAGATACATATTTAAATACGAAACAATAGTTTTCAAGCTAAAGCAATCGTTGGTATTGGTCTTAGATTTTGGAAGTATATCGCAATTGAAATTATTTTTCTGAATGTACTAAAGTTGTGTTTTTTAGTCATACTTAAATGAACTACATTAGGTGAGACGTGTCATTTATCGTTAATTTTTGCTCGCTGAATCCGAATCCGAAAGATAAAATGTTCTATCGCTGCAGGTTTTTGAGCAAATTTAGTTCAAAAATTCCTAAAAAGGCGTTTTTGGTCATTTCTGAAAAAACGTAGTGATCAGATCTGACAAGACTTCTAATGGGACTCAAATTAAAGCATATACATTATGCTTTGGGACAGGTCGAAAATAGCACATCTAGTTAGATTGAACTAAAAGCCATATAGAAAAGTTGTCTTTTAGTGTGAAAATCATCGCACTTTTTTAAACCTTTTTTCTGCTGGTTAACATCATAGTCAAGCGCAATGGTCATGAAGGTAGAATTTTGCTCAGTTTCCATCTGAGTTTCCAACAGTATTGAGAAAAATGCTGCGCAAATGAAAAACGTATCGAAAATAGAGTTGCATGCCGAGGCGTGAAATTCTCGTTTCTCGTTATATTTTACTCGTTTAGCGAGAAAATTTTTGGAACGTGCCCATCAAATTTCATTTGTTCATACTCGATTGTTCCATTCTCGATTCATGAGAAATGTTCTCGTTGGCTGTCAAAAATGTCTGTCAGTTTAGTTTTAAAATAAAATGCCAAAAAAAGAAATAGTTTCAAGAATATTAGAACAGAAGGAGATAGAATGCAGAAAGCAGGTACTGACTGGGGAGAATTCAGAAAATCAAGCCGATGGAAATACAGTGGCTTGAAATTGAATAGAAATCCAATTTTCTCAATTCAAATTTTTATATTTATATTAACCCATAATGAGCTTAAAATGATATTTTATTTCATGTTGATCTCCGTTTATTATTATTGTTTAATTTATGCCTCGTTTTAGTCGAAACTTTCAGAAATATCAAATAATCTAAGAAAAATATATACAAATTCAAAAAATTTGAACAAGTCAATGCTTTTTTAACACTAATTTAAAACTATAACTTAATATTTATAACTCAATATCCATTATTTTAAAAGCTGTATTTACACCTGAACAAACTATCAATATGTAACTTTCAACCAATGAGGCGAATGTTCAACAAAATACATCATTTTTCCATCAGATAGTTACATTTTCAAGCAAGAGGATTAATTTTCTATCAAAAAGAACGAATTTTTAACATAACATATGGATTTGCAACCAAAAATGGTATAGTTAAATTTTAAATTGAAAGAAATACATTTTTAAATAAAAGCCGAACATGTGAATTGAAAAAAAGGTTAATTATCAACCCAAAATGATGAATTTTCAACCAAGAAGATTAAGTTTCTACCAAAAAAGACAAATTTTCAAAATAATTACAACAATTTTCAAACAAATATTTGAATTTTGAAACTAAAAAAGATCAATTTTTAACCAAAAATAGAATAGTTGAAATTTCATTTAAAAAATTCAATTTTCAACCCCAAAACGAATTTTTAACAAATTAATTTCAACTTTCAGCCCAAGAGATGAATTTTCAACTAAAATTAGGAATATTCCACAAAAAAAAATTAAATTTCCAGTCTGAAAAGATGATTTTTCGATAAAAAAATGTAATAATTGACTCTTCAACCAAAAATAATTCTTTATTTTAAATTGAAAACAGTTTAATATAACCAAGAAAGGCGAATTTTCGTAAAAATACATTTAAATTTAATTCTCAAATATTTAGGTTCTCCTTGAAGCAAGACCAAGTCTAAACGTCCGTATATCAAATGGTCTTAGATGAAAGCGACTGAATCGATGTAGATTCATTGTTTGAAGATAATCCTGATGCTATGTATATCTATGGAGATTGGCATTGATAATTCAATCCCTACTGTGCAAAAGGATAAGCGGACAGAAGTACACGTGTTTTAAAATGGAGAATTCATCAAAGTAACTACTAATTAGAGAACACCGAAATCACATAAGCGATAATTCAATTAGATTCTTCATGACACTTAATTCATGATCTACTTGTATTTTGACACCTATAATTCAACATCAAATGCGAGAGCAAATGTGATTTGTACAGTTAAATATTTTGATGAAATAACACAAATTATAATAATTAATGAATGATTATATATCTATTGAAAATAATAGGTTTCCACGTACACTACTAGAAGGTTCAAAACTTCAAAAATATTTGATCTAACAAAAACTTTTTAATTTGACAATTCAAAAATTTATTCTCGACTATTGAAGATTTTATTTGTATTTTTATTGTTTATTTACCAAGTTCCCCATATAAAATGAGAAATAAATAATCTTTTAAATTTTTTAGTAAAATTCTCATGTAAACTAGAGCAATTTCACTTTAAAGCATCTTTTATACTGGTATTGTGAATAATTTTGTAATTCCTGTAGATTTAAGATTTCGAAAGATGTAATTTTCACGTTGCTTAAAAGCTTGCAGATTCTTTAGCCAGATGATGCTATGTTTGGATGATTTTAAGAATGATTGTTCTTCCATAAATAAAATATTAAAATGATTGTATATGATATAATTCTCGATCGTTCTCGCTCGCACTGCAATAATCTCGTTTAATCGAGACGAGACGAGAATTACAATATTAAAACGAGAATCATTCTCCTTCTATTCCACTTCTCGCTCGTCTCGCTCGGTATGCAACTCTAATCGAAAAAATATATATTTTTCCCATTTTTGAAATTCATGAATAAAAGAAGAGGTCGGCAAGTGGGCTCAAGTGAGGATTTCGTAATTTTTAATGAACAGGTCCCGAAGGATAGGCGGATTTCCGAGGAATAGCGTGGTTGTCTTGCAGATTGGGAGCCACGAGAGATAGGTGTAGCCCTGAGTGATTAAGACGGGATTAGGAAGTTCCGTGGGATATGAGGGTCCCGAATCATAAGGTGGTCCCAAGGGATATATAGAGTCCTGAGGAGTGACCCAAAAAATAAGTAGAGTCCTGTGGGATAGGGGTTGCCCAAGAGATAGGGTTGTTTTTAGGGATAAGGGAGTCCTGTGAGATTAAGACACTCCGTGGAAACGGAAAGTTGCAAGGGATAGGTGGAGTCATGGGTTATAGGAGTCCTAGGAGATACAAGGGTTTCGAATTTTAGATGAATTTCCTAGAGAGGAGTCAACTAAAGTTCAAGCCTTTCAACCCAGGGGCTTTCCACAGATTTTGATGAAACTTTTTGCATTGCACAGCTGAATGTGTGTAATGGCTCCTTTCAATGGCTATCAAACACAAAATAAATGACCCAGCTTGCTCAAAATTTAATAGTAGTCTATTTATAGATGGCGTTGACGGGATCAGTGGTGCATTTAAAGTTACTGCGCAAAAAAATTCAAAGAAATTATTTATATATAATTTATCTAATTAATTAATTTCTTACAGAAGATATCTCTGTAATATTTTGTAACGAGGTTGGGAAAAATATTTTGCTTAGAAGTATTAGGTCACACATGAAATATATTCTTTTAGTAATTTATATGTATTATTATGAAATGATTTGAATTTAAATTTTTAAAAAGTACATATTTTGTATTATTGAAAATTAAGAGTTGAAAAACTGTTTTTGAAGGAAATTTTTTGAATTTGTACTTTTATTTTATAATCATACGTTGAATAGTGACCTAAATTTAAATTTTTTGCAAAAATAAAATTTTTCACCTGAGACATGGGGATGCTGAATTTGAATAAAAACGGTATAATAAAAAAAATTGTTCGGTTCCGAGAAATTGAAAATTAAAGCGCTCTATATCACAGTAATATATTAAATTTTTTGTGGCTGTAAATCTGAAAAATATATTTATTTTTCATGAAATTATAGTAATTTCTACAAATATCAATGTGAAAGTTAGTTCAAGTTAACAATGCTTGAAATTGAATTTTACTATCCACTTTTTTCCGTGTATATAATATAAAATGAGCTTATACGTTCAAGATAAATACTGCAACTAAAAATATACATTTTCCTTACTACATAGCAAATATTTATCGATGGAAATTTAAAAAAAAATTAATAAAAAAATATTGTGGTTATCTGTATATACATGCCACCCATCTCACGGTTGTGAGACGTGGCCATAAATGGGATTTACCGCGTTCCTACTTGGAGCCGATGTCATTTTTTAGATGACAGTTGCTCCCAGTGGGACCCTGCGGTGGTTGTTAACCTTCAGTTTTTAATTATATATATTTATTTCTCTACAAGAGATGCTTAAAATTGTGTTTCTTCTATAAAATTCAAGAAGCAATTAACAAGCATCCATCAAGGTTCTTTTTTATACTTTGAAAAATATCCGAAATTTTGTATTCTTATGAAATACCAGTGTATCATCCACTTGACAAAGTTTCACGAAAACAATGAAATATTTTTCCTTTTATATTTTATTCATCTCATTGTTTTTTGCTCGTATTATATTGTTTCCAATATAACTAAAAATGTCCATTCATCACTTGTTGGTTAGGATATCTTGAAATCCTGACGTATAAAAAAAATTTGGATAATGGACATCGTTTTCAGGACATCAAAGTACTTCAGATTTATCTAGTCCAGACTTTCTAGTACAAATTTTTCGATTTGTGTGATTTCCTGTTCTACTATCTATCCAAAAATAGGAATGTAACAAAATTTCTCGAAAATCTCGCAATCATTGTAGTTAAGAGTTCAATTGGCTCTTGATTACTTTAAAATGTTTTATATCTCAAATTTGAAATTTTGAATATTTTATTCACAAATAATCCCTTCTAATGAACAAAATCATAGAAAATCGTATGCGAATTCAGAAATATTTGCGCAATCAAAACTTTCAAATCACCTAATGAATTATCGAAAATATTATTGTATAAGTTTTATGTAATAGCTTTTTGCCGGAATTTAGTATAATCAAAAGAAGATTTTCAATATAAAATCCTAAAGTTTCAAGGACTTAATTTAAAGAAATTTTATTTTGTGTCGATATTTTTCACATGAAATCAGCATTATAATTAATAAGTTATTATATATTTTGGAAATGAATAATTTTTCAAAAGTTTGCGTTTTTTGGTTTGAGTATCATTTATTACTGGAAACTGCTATTTTAAAACAAAAATCATTAGATTTTGAAGGTTCGTAATTTTTGAACAGTTTTAGGTTACCTTAAGGTTTCAGACGGAATATTAGTATTTACAAACAAAAGTCATTATAATTTAAAGAAGATTCAGAATCTTTTAACAATTTTGGATTATTTTATTGTTTTTTGTCTTGAATTGTTATTTCAAATGAAATTTTTTTTTTAAAGAATATTCACAACTTTGTATAATATTCAGTTTATGTTCGCGTTTTACACCAAAAGACGGTGTGTTCAGTAAAAAAATTATATTTTAAAAAACATCCAAATTTTTCAACAATTGTAGGTTAGGTTAGCGTTTTTTAATATAGATTTTTGAAGAAGATTCACAATTTCAAGCAGTTTCAGGTTGTATTAAAATTTTTCAGAGGAAATTGGTAACTTTAAATTAAAATCATTGGATTAGGAAAAATATTTACAATTTTTTTAACAACTTCAGGTTAAGGAACGTTTACATATTACGTGACATTAAAAAAGGGATTCGTTTTTACGTTAATGAAAATCTTCTAGGGGAAAAGAAATTTGATCTTCGCAATGTGAGAAATAAAAAATTCTGCTCTAGAAGTCTATTTAAAACACTTGGTTGGAAATTTTATATGATGAAACATCGCATGTTGGCTATTATTACGCCATAATTATTAAATAATATATCGCAATATAGTTCGAATGTGTCCATAGGCATTAAAATACAAATGGTGTTAAAATTGATCGTTGTCATTGGCATGTTAGCACCAGCTTGTCCTGATATTCACGTGTCGACAGTTAAACTAGGATATGGAGATGTCCTCAACCCGGGTGGTAAATGCGATAAGGTCGGTTTACGCGTATTTGGACGTTTATCGTCTTGAGTAAGGGCAGCACGCAATCCTAACGTTTCAGTTGAACGTAACCTGGTAAAGCCCAAGAATTAATTCTCCAGCCTTCTTATCACCCTAAGATTAATTTTCATAAATGCAGCATTAGGTTTTTCCCAAAAATAAAATATGTTTCTGAAAACTTTGACACAGGGTGCCAAAAAGCACTTTTTTATACAAAAATCAGTCGACAGCTCAATTTTCAACGGATTTTGACGTATTACTATAAATGACTGTAAGGCTTCCAGGCATAACGTGTAACTGCTCATTTTTATTTTAGGCAAAACAACATTTTTTGTTTATTAACAAATTACATTTTCTTTTAATAATTATAAATTTTCAAGTGTGTTGCAGTTCTAAAGATTCTCAAATGCAATAAAATAGCTTCTAAATCAGTATAAAAACTTAATGAAAATAATTTTTTATCTGTCAATGTAAGAAAAAATTGTGATTTGCAATGCTCCTCTTATGCAATTCTTTAAACAATCTTTGCAAATAAATACACAGTCTGATAATATCTGAATGAATGATTTTTTTGTAGAATAAACAGGAAATGTTTTTTCCATGACTTATTGTTGTAATATTTTGTAATTTCACAAACAATTTTATTTCTTCAAACAATGGTTATTTAAAAAAATTCTTGCGTTTATCGTTCTTCCATGAATACACTTAATTCTTCTCTCAGGCCTCGAGTGTGCAACGGAGACTGCTGTCCGAAAATCGTAGTTCCAGAAAATTTGGCACTTCTCGTTTCAGACTCCAGTGAGGGGTAGTGTCGCTGCACACTGGAAGGGGAAGGGTACGCAGGTAGCCGTGGAGGAAATGACGACTGCCCAGAGAATCTGCTCCAAAACTCTCACCTGGAGCCTGTATACCTGAAAGCTTGGTAATTAGTACCATTGAACTCACTATTCCTTTATGTACTTGAAGTTCTGAACGATCAAATGAACGAAATTTTTTACTGATGACTTTGTTAACCAGAAAAAGTGCTCAAATGTTGGTTTATTTATATTGGAAATAATTTATTATTGAAAAAAAATTATAATGCATATTTTAAATTGCAATTGGAACAATATTTACGGGTGAAATAGAAATGGAGAAAAATATTTCGTTCATTTGAACGTTCGCAACTTCAGGTACATTATTCCTTTGTATTCAAACATATACAAATCTGTTTTAAATAGTTAGTTCTTATGATTTATTCTAATGATTGACTGTTAAGCATCAAAAGTGCAAGTAGAGATTTTTCCATTATGTTTGTGTAGACAGATTAGAATTTCTCAAATATATCTCATTTTATGCAAATCATCAACCGCATTAAGGATGTACTTACCAATCCACAATCGGCCCTTTTCAGGGCCATTATTTTGTTTTTCAAAGGAAATTCTTTCTTGTTCAAGAACATGATTATTAAGATTTGAGAACATTTTTTTTGTGTCATTTTTTTGCAGGAATTACAATTCACGGTCAACGCACAGAGGGCTGAACCAGGAATTTATGATTCAAAATCACCTACAGCCTACAATTCTTGACTGATTTTCAAATATTATTTTTGATCTTGAAATTAATCACTCATTTAATCCCAATCAAAATGCCAATAGATTTCAAAGCATCTAACGAATATAATTGATTAACTAAATGTTAAACGTATTTTCTATAAGCAAATTATATTAACAAAAATTGTAATATTATTTGCTTGCAAAGTATATTGTTACCGGTACCGACAGTGTATACACTTCGTTTTTTATTAGTCCAATTATTTTTTCTAAATCGGTCAATTTTCATTTATTTTTATTCAATTTGTATGTTCGATATTTATTTTTGCGTTATTTTTTATTTGTCCTTAATCTATGATCATTATTTTTTATTTTATAATTAAATGTTTGTTTAAAATTTAAATTCTGGTAATTTGAAATTTTAAGAAATGAAAATATTGGGGGATATTAATAATTTGTTAATTCGAACTTTCAATTAAAACAAACCGAAAGATAAAATTTGTGATTTAAAAAATTAACGAATGATCAATTGTAACTTCAGTATATGTGTCGCCATTCACAGGGTACGCTTTCTAAAAAAAAGTAAAAAATATTTACCGGTACCGACATAAGTGCTGTTCTATAGAAAAAAGCATGGTTTTCTAAACTCAATGAAAAGCATCATAATGTTATTCAACTCACTTATTGATGCATTGGCAAGTAATTCGTATTTGTATAAGTCTAAATTCCTGGTTTAGCCCACTGTGCAACGGTGGCCAGCGATAGTTAGTCGGTTTAAGTAAAGGGAGGTTGTGTAGTGAGGGAAAGCGTAGTGGTGGAGGGGGCTCGGTCCCTAGGCGTAATCAGGAACTACTGAAAAATACCTACCTGACCGCTGCGCTCAATTCGGAAAGAGAAAAGTGAGGGCGGTTGACCGTGCGCTCAATTCTGTTGCACCGCTTCCAACTGTGCACGTGCTCAGAAGGAAGACTCCCAACTGTGCATGTGTCATTTAGTACGATCAGATTTTCAACTTACAAGTCCGCGCGCACAGATGGGATACTCCCAACTGTGCACGTCTCAAATAATACGATTAGATTATCAAATCACAAGTCCAAATGGGAAACTCTGAACTGTGAAAAATCTAATCGTATTAATTTAGACGTGCACAGTTGGGAGGGCACCTTTTGTGCACGTGAACTTTTAAGTGAAAAATCTGATCGTATTAACTGAGACATGCACAGTTGGCAGTATCCCATCTGTGCACGTGGACTTGTAAGTTGAAAATCTAATCGCGGTAATTGAGTCGTGTACAGTAAGGAGGGTTACCGTCTGTGCACGTAGACTTGTGATTTGATAATTTAATCGTATTATTTGTGATGTGCACATTCAGAAGGGTGCCATCTGTGCGCGTGAACTTGTGAGTGGAAAATCTAATCGTATCAGTTGAGAAGTACACCGTTGGAGGTATCCCATCTGTGAACGTGGGCTTGTGACTTGAAAATCTGATCGTCGTTATTGAGACGTGCACAGTTAGGAGTCTACCATTTGTTCACGTCAAAATGTCGATGTGCAGAGGTAAGAGTGTCCCATCTGTGCACGTCAAAATGTTGACGTGCAGTGTTAAGAATTTCCCATATGTGCACGTGCACATTTGGGCCGGTGCGCAGTTGTACCACCGGCCCTCGACGTGCACAGTTGCCGTGCAAAGTTGTCCGTCACCAACGTCTGTACGACGTTGCCAAAAAATAATCTTTTTCAGATTCTTAGAGGGTGAATAGATTCTCCGACTTTTGGGCTCCACAAAAATACCGACTTGGATTTTCGGGCTCCAACATTTAACGCTAAAATTCAACCCCTCTGTACTCCATCACTAGGAATTTTCTAAAAAATAATCTTTTTCGGAATTTTATAGCATAGTGTTTTTGATTTTTGAAATCCTCAAAAATACCCACTTCCATTTTTGGGCTCTAAACCTTAACGCCAAAACCCATAAGCTCTGTACACCGACAGTACGACCTTGCTAAAAAATAATCTTTTACGAAATTTCACAGTGTCACTCGAGTCTCTGATTTTTGGGGTCCTCAAAAATACCAACTTCGATTTTCGGGCTCCAACCCTTAACGCCAAAATCCAACCCCTCTATACACCATCACTAAGGCTTTGCTAAAAAATAATCTTTGGAATTTCACAGCGTCAATAGAGGCTCTGATTTTTGGGCTCCTCAAAAATACCAACTTAGAATTTTTGGACTTAATCCCTTAACCTCAAAAACTAACCCGTCTGTGCATCGCCATTACGACTTTCCTAAAAAATCATCTGTTTTAGAATTTTACAGACTGAATGGAGTCTCTACGTACCGCGCAGATATGACTTTGTCAAAAAGTAAACTTTTTCCGTTTTTTTAGAGGGTGAATAGAGTCTCTGATTTTGGGGCTCCTTCAAAATACCAAGTTCAATTCTTGAGCATATTTTCATGCTTTTCTCAAATTTGAAATAATTGTGAAATCTAGCTTTTGACTACCGGCCGGAAGGGGCGACAGCTATCAGTCCCAAATCTTGTTCATTCGGACTGGTATCGGATTCAGTCGGATTCATTTGAATAATACAAACAATAAAATAACCTCGGAATAGACTGAAACTATGATTGACGAAATACATACACACGGTAAACGTAAAGATCGAGTTTCAGGCGATGAATGGGGACTTGGTGTTTGGAATTCTAGAGGAGTGAATGATCTTAAGATAAGAGAACTACGAGAAACTATGCACGTAAGGAAACTAGATACTATACAATACTATACTACACCATACAATACTATACAATACTATACAATGTCAAAATAATTTGAATAAGAATTTTGTCCACATGAAAGTTTACAACGTAAAGCATATAGAGACTTTTACTTTTGGACTTTGCTCGAGGTTTACTACCTTGCCGTAAATTCGCATATCGATTGATTATCCAAACTCTATCATTAATTTGTGACTAGGAAAGTTTCTTTGTTCCATGTCTCCTATTGTAATCACGTTCTTGCCTACCCTTCCTTTCCTTTTCTCTTTAAAAAATTCCGCTGTGCGCCTAAAAGTTCTAAAGCCACTCGGAAGTGTTGGAACACGTGAACGAATTTTCCGAGAGAACATCAATTCCGCAGGCGAATAGCCGTTTTCGAGTAGGGTATGCTAACAGACCTAGGTTTAAATCAGTATATTTTTTTATGATATTTTTTGTCGTCTTTACAGCCGCTTCTACACCGCCATTGCTTTGAGAATATTTAGAAGCGCTCGTCACAAGTTTAAAATCGTATTCTTTAAATAAGTGATAACATTTGGTTGCAAATTGAATGCCACAATCACTCCTTATTACTTCTGGTATGCCGTGTCTACAAAAAAGCTCTTTACATTCATTAATTAAGTCGTTCTCTGCCAGAGTTTAATTCAGAAATTTCAAAAAATCTCGAGTGGCAATCAGTAACAATAATAAGATACCATTTTTTCATTTAAATAAATCGATATAATTGAATAATATAATATATAAATCGGAATAATTAACCTGAAATTATACAGCAGGAATCCTTCTGCAAACGAGAAACTATCTTTCAATTCGTAATAGAGAGATAGGCCTTCGGGCAGATTATCCTTTGTAGGCCATCGACTTAAACAATATTCTTTAATTTTTAAACAAACATAATCGCATTCCTGCTCTTCTTTGATTTTCTATAAAAAAAAACCTTGCGATGCCGGTAAATTACTTACACCGAAATTTACATGTGCTAACGTTTCAGATTGTAAATCATCATCGTTCTCTTCAACCACAAGGGGATTCCCTGACAGGGCATCAACTAAGACTAATTGCTTTTCCGGAACGTATGTAACATTGTAATTATAACGCATCAGACGCATTCGAATTCTCTGCAAACGGGGTGTTATTTCATCTAAATGTTTAGTTTGCAAAATTTGAATTTATGGCTTGTTATCGGTTTCTAAAACTATATTAATTCCCGTAAAAAATTCTGTGAATTTTTCTATCGCGAACGCGAGGGCTGAAGCTTCTTTTTCTATTTGGCTATACCGTTTTTCCACCAAACGAAAGGCACGCCATCTTTAAGTGAAGATGTTAACGGCTCTAAAATTTAAGATTTTTTTGGTATAAACTTCGACGCATAATTGAGGGCACCCAGAAACTGTTGTAAAGAAGAAACATCTGTCGGATCAGGAAAATTCAATAGAAACGCTACCCTTTCTGGTAAAATATCTCTACCCCTTTCGAAAATGTCCTACAAAATTGATCTCCATTGCTCCAAAAATGCATTTATCTTTGTTCAATGAGCCGGGAGACCCGAAATCTTGGCCAAAATTAATAACATCGCGATGCATCGAACATCAGGCTGAAAGTCCTTACTCGGGGTTTTTGCGGGACGCTGATCACGAATTTGTGGTCAAAAATTCAAACTTCAAAATAGCAGATTCAAAATACCGGCAAAAATTTGGAAAAGTTAACAGATCGGGCTAAATGTGCTTATCAAGGAGTTTTCTGGACACTGATTACTAATTTTTAGTAAAAAATTCAAAATGTCGTATTCAAAATGGCGGCGAAAATTTGTGGAAGCTGACGCATTGTGACGTAGCGGTCCACAGTGGGGTGAAATGAAAAACGAGGTTCAATATGATATTTAGAGCGCAATAATGCACCGATTTAATATAATTTTTTTAAACAATTTAGGATTAAATTTCTTAGAAAAAGTTCTGAGTGGATATTTCATTTTTTTGTTTATTTAATTTTTATGTTGACGGATAAAATGTTTTGCATTGATTCCATGTTTTATCTCCTAGACAAAATTTTTCTTATACTTCAAGTCACTTGGATTCATTGCACAGCGATATAAGAAAGAAGAAAAAATTGTTACCTTATAAAGCTAATTGTTATAAGCAAATTTTATTATTAACAAATAATGGACATAATTAAAAATTTGTTTTCAAAGTATATTCCTGCTCTAAAATTGCTTGCGTTTATTCTTTGGATGATACGTGTCCATCAGAATTTAAGACTGCATATTATAAATAAATTCTATAAACAAATGTACATCGCAGACATTAATAGGCAGAAACAAATCTTTTATTCTTTTACTCTCGTTGTAATGACATTACCAATGAAAAATGTACCATCCGTTGATATTTGATTATTTGATAAACAAGATATATAAACAAATGCACATTTTAGGCGTTTTTAAGCGAAACGAAATAAATTTTTCTTCTAATCTTGCTGCAAATTTGTTTTTCCAAAAATTTGTTTGCCAAAATGTTTTTCCAAGAATTTGTTCTTTGAAAAAAAATTTTTGTTTTTATAAAATATTTCGCAAAAAAATTCTTTTTTCATAAAATATTTCGCAAACCAATTTTTTTGTCGAAAATGTTTGTTTCAAAAAATTTTTTTCACCAATTTTTTCCGACAATTTTTATTTTCACAACTTGTTTTTAACACATTTTTTTTCAACAAAGTTTTTTCAAACATTGTTTTTAACAAATTCGTTTTTTCATAATTTTTTTTGTCAAAATGTTTTTGCAACAATTTTTTTTTCCAAAAATTCTTTTTTTTTCATAAAATATTTTTGCAGACAAGTTTTATTGTGAAAACATTTCTTTTCAAAACATTTTTTTCAATAATTTTTTTTTCAGAAATTGTTTTTCAATACATTTTTTTTCAAAAAGCTTTTTTCGAACGATTTTTTTCAACAAACTCGTTTTTACACATTTTTTTCGAACCCTTTTTTTTTATCCAATTTTTTTTCAATCAAAATTTTTGTTCAACATATTTTTTTCACAAAGTTTAAAAAAATTTTGTTTTAAGATTCTGTTCAGATTTAAAAAAAACCCTTACTTGTAGGCGCTCGGCGCCTACTTAGACTATATTTTTTCTTTTGAACTTGCTGAAATCATATTGCCAATGATACTTAAAGAAAAAATGTTGCTATGCATTCATATGTCTTTCTTTTAGTGACAAATTATACATAAGGAAATGAAATAAAGAATAACGAATAGAGAATAAGAATAATGAATGAATAAGAAAAATAAAGAATCATTTTGGGCGTTTTTAAACGAAAAGAAATCGTTTTTTCATCTGACCTTGCTGAAACTTTATTACCAATGAGATTTTCTGAGAAAATTTCACTATACCTCAATATTTGTTTATTTGATTAACTAATTATATTAACAGATTTACATATAAGGCTTTTCTAACTTCCTTTCGAATATTTAAATTTTCAACGTGCCCGTTACAGCTAGAGTAAACACATTGACGGGTTAATGGAAAAAATGAAACCTGGAATGTATAAACCGGAAAATTGGCGGCTATTCATTGACTCTTCTGAGCGCAGTCTGAAAGCAGTGTTATTGCATAATACTGATACTATTTCTGGTGCACATTAGGTCCGATCTGACCCCCGTCCGCTCCATGGATTTTAATTTCTTTTATATAATTTACTGAAGGTGATACCTCTAATAATATCTAGTATAAATTGGCAGAAATTTCAAATTTCAGTTTCAAATTGATCGTATAAATAGATTCATACCATTTCCCGGGCACCTTTGGTCCGATTTGACACCCGTCCGTTCCATGCGTTTTGAATTTGTTTTTAATACCATTTCCAGGGCACTTTTGGTCCGATTTGGCCCACGTCCGCTCCACGAAATTTGAATTTTTTTTCATTTTATCTACTGAGAGTAATACCTGCAATAATATCGAGCTTAAAGTTGGCGCACAATTTAAATTCAACCTCAAAATTGACCGTATAAGTGGATTTATACCATTGCCGGGGCACATTTGGTCCGATTTGACCTCCGTCAGCTCCATGGATTTTGAATGTTTTTCAAATTTTATTCACCGAAGGTGATACCTTTATTAATATCTGGTATAAATTGGCACATATTTTAAATTTCCAGCTTCAAATGGATCGTATATATAGATTCATACCATTTCCAGGGCACCTTTGGTCCGATTTGACCCCCGTTCGCTCCATGGATTAAAAATTTTTCTGTATTTTATTTACTGGAGGTGATACCTTTAATAATATTAAATTGTAAATTGGCACACATTTGTGATTCCAGCTTCAAATTGATCATATAAATGGATTTCTACCATTTCCGCTGCACCTTTGGTCCGATTTGACCCCCATCCGTTTCAAGGATTTTGAATTTTTTTTATTTTATTTACTGGAGGTGATACCTTGACTAATATTTAGTTTAAAATTTGCACACACTTCAAATGCCAACTTCAAATTGATCGTATAAATGGATTCATACTATTTCTGGTGCACCTGAGGTCCGATTTGAATCCCGTCTGCTCCATCCATTTTTAATTTCATTTACTGGAAGTGTTACCTTTACAAATATGTAGTTTAAAATTGGCACACATTTTAAATTCCAGCTTCAAATTGATCGTATAAATGGATTCATACCATTTGTGGGGCACCTTTGTTCCGATCTGACCCCCGTCCGCTCCATGGATTTTAATTTTTGTTATATAATTTACTGAAGGTGATACCTTTAATAATATCTAGTATAAATTGGCACAAATTTTAAATTTTAGCTTCAAATTGATCTTATAAATAGATTCATACCATTTTCTCGGCACCTTAGTTCCGATTTGACCCCCGTCTGCTCAATCGAGTTTTAATTTCACTTACTGATAGTGATACCTTTAAAAATATGTAGTCAAAAATTTGAACAAATTTTAAGTTTCAGCTTCAAATTGATCGTATAAATGGATTTATACCATTTCCTGGTCACCGTTGGTCCGATCTGACCCCCGTACGCTCCATGGATTGAAATTTTTTTTTAATTTTATTTACTGGAGGTGATACCTTTAATAATGTCGAGTTTAAAATGGGCACAAATTTTAAATTCCAGCTCAAAATTGACTGTGTAAGTGGATTTATACCAATTCCGGTGCATCTTTGGTCCGATTTGACCCCCGTCCGCTCCATGAATTTTTAATTTTTAGTTCATTTCTTTTACTGATGGTGATACCTTTGATAATAGGAAGTTTAGAATTGGCATATATTCAAAATTCCAGGTTAAAATAGATCGTATAAATGGATTCATACCATTTCCGGGGCACCTCTGATCCGATTTCACCTTCGTTCACTACATATATTTTGAATTTGTTGTGATTTTATTTACTGATGGTGATACCTTTAACAATATCTAGTTTAGAATTGGCACAAATTTTAACTTCCAGCCTAAAATTGACCGTATAAGTGGATTTATACCATTTTCGTTGCACCTTTAGTCTGATTTGACTCCCGTCAGGTCCATGGTTTTTGATTTTTTTTTTTTTAATTTCATGTGCTGAAAATGATACCTTTAATGATATCTAATCTAAAATTGGTATAAATTTCAAATTCCAAATTCAAATTGACCGTATAAGGGGATTTATACCATTTCAATGGCACTTTTGGTCCGATTTGACCCCCGTCCGCTCCATGGATTTTTAATTTTTGGTTTATTTCATTTACTGAAGGTGATACCTTTAATAATATCTGGTTTGAAATTGGTACATATTTTAAATTCCAGGTTCAAATTGATCGTATAAATGGATTCATACCATTTCCGGGGCACCTTTGGTCCGATTTGACACTCGTGCGCTCCATGGATTGAAATTTTTTTTAATTTTATTTACTGAAGGTGATACCTTCAATAATATCGAGTTTAAAATTAGTAAAAATTTTTATTCAAGCTTCAAATTGACCGTATATGTGGATTGATACCATTTCCGGGGCAGCTTTGGTCTGATTTGACCCCCGTTCGCTCCATGGACGTCTCCAGACGTCTCGAACTTCAGCCCTAATCTCAGAAAACAAAGTGCCATTTCTTTCAAGGATTTCGACGCTATTTCAAGTGGTGCAAACTGCCCTATGGCCTAGAAGATATTATAACTTATCTCATTGTTCTTGCTCCACGTCTCTTATGTCCGTGACACTAAAATCAGAGTAGATTATACCTGTTTATTTAGTAAAAACATTTTCTAATCCTCTGCCGTGCCATTTATCAAAAGCGACGGTTCAGTTGGCATCAGGCATCAGTAAAGCGTTTGTCCTATAGTTTAAATCCTTCTTTATAGAACTGCTTCTTTAAATAAAAATATTTGAGGAAAAAGTTGAAGCAGCCTTATAGTCAGTGTCACTGATATTCAAATGAGATTCGTGAAGCTAGGGTAGTAACTTATATAGGCTTTATAGAAATTATGATGTAACAAACTCTACACTTTAATAACGTACATAACTCCCTCCAATTAGAGAATTCACAGTACTTTACCGCTGATGCATCGGTTATATTGTTCTTTCCAGAGTTTTGTTCAAAGTGAAGCCGGGTTTCAGCAATAGTTCTTGTAATTACAACGATTCCGTGTGGAAATTGCCAAATGTTTGCCCAGTTACAAGTTTATCCCCAACTTGGGAAATTATTTTATCGCTACTACAGGGTACGTGAATATCTTAAATCTAGTTTAAACCAACCCTGTTTCACAGCTCTTGATTGCAGCGCGATCAACTTGGCTGTGCATCTGTTTTCAGTCGGGCTCCATCTTGAACCTCTTGAACACAAATATGTTGGTTTGAGGTTATGTTGTCGAGTGTTTTTGTAATTTCTTCTGTATTATTTATTAAAGTTTGATGCAAATGATCAAAAATTGCGAAAGTGAAAAGCACTTGTCGCGTTTGAAATTTTAATTAAAATTGGTTTAATAACTCCTTGTTTATTTAATAAACTATACATTATTTTACAGAATTACACTTTTGCACTATCTTGAATCGGCAGAAAGTCTTGGTGGTATCTACCTGGAAAACCTGCGAAAAAAGTCTCAAATATATTCGAAAAACTTCTCTAGATATGACTGTTTCGTTGCTTTATCAAAGCACAAGAACCTCTCATGTGCCCTTTCAATCGCCTCAATGCAATTTTCGATAAAAAGATATCTTCCGAATTTTAGCGAGATTGATGTGAAGATTGTGGATGAATCCTTAATGCCTGGACCCTTGGGATTTATGCTGCAACCTGGATCACCGTATGCCGAACGATTTGGTGAAGTTCTTCTGAGGTTAGTGGAGAATGGTTTGTTGGACAAATGGAAAGTACGAGGAAAAATTGAACTGCTTCGGATGTCACGGAAGAAACAAGAGAAAACTGAAACAGTTAAAGTGAAGTACCTGCTAATGTCGACACTACTTTTAGGTAGCTTGTTGTCATTTGTTATCTTTGCTGGAGAATTACTTTTTTCACAACTTTTGGAAAAAGGGTTCTTCATCGGTAAATAGTCCATCTAAAACAATTCGTGTGGATGACCAAGGGAGAGAAATTACAAGGTTAGAGAAATCGCCTTCTACGTCTCGAAGAGTATATTTAGTCAATGCTAATTGATCCGAGGAATTCGTAAATTCGCCTCTGGCACCAAAACGAGCGGAAAGAACGTTCTTGGTCCAGAAATACAAATCTTGTCTACACAGTAATTCGCAGAGATATTTTTTACCTGAAGTTGGATAGAAACATAGCAAAAAATTGACAACTATATAAAAAGTTGTGAATCAGCCTCCCGATAATAATGGTCCGACGTCGAATAATTTTACTTGCCAATTGTTTGCAAAGTTGTTATCCAAAAAATATCTCTGGTGTTTACTGTGTAACAATAGAATACAGGAGCAAGAAGAAAGAGTATAAGTAAAGATGTAAAGGGACGGAGGTTATGTCAATACTAGTGGGACACATTCTAAATAAAGAAGAACATGATCATTTTAGAAAAAAGAATTGGTTTCTCTATTATAGTATCGGAAAATACCTACTAAAGATTTAAATTTTTTTTGTTATCATACTCTACAATCGCTGACCTTAAACTTCGTAAAATAATGTAGAAATATCGACTATTCGTTTTTTCTCTCCAGTAACCTAGTTAAAAAAAGGAATCAATATTTCGATTTTCACTCCAACGTGAAGTATCTTTCAACTTGAAGATATTTTTATCGAATTTTGTTTTATTTTAGTGCTGGTTATTTGCTGCAGCTGAATTTATTTATTTCACGGAGAAAAGTGGATAGTCAGATTCACTTTCATGCATTGTTAACTTGATGTTTACTTGTTCGCATCGTAAAAGATACAATTTAAATAGTTTTTGATACTCAATAAGATAGTGATGCAAATATACAAAACCCCAAGTCAGCAATACAATTTCAAATTGTAAAAAGAAAGACTACTAGAACAAGCAGCTTCAGCAACCACTCTAAATAGTACAGTTGAACGTGTAAGCTGTTATAATAACTAGTTTGCATAGTAAGCAAAGAATTGTGAGTTTGACTTTTGCAAGTGAGTTCGATCTCCTCTTTGGCATTGCAATAAGCACCGCGCCAGATCATAAGCCTTACTGTTTGAAAGGGTAAGTAAATAAGTTCAGTGGAATAATTGGAAACGAGTAAGCCCCCTCCGCAAAATTTTTTAGGAGGTCCGTTTGAAATTAAAAAAGAAGGCCGATTTATAACTTGCTTATCAGTAAGACAATAGGTTTTCTCTTCTCAATCTAGAAGACAGACGCCCCCCCCCCCCGGCGACAAAGCAGGGTTTCGCTTCACAGTAGTTACGCCGCTGACATTTTACGAAATTAAATTGTCGGAAATTATTTTATAATGTTTTCTTTTTTATACTTGAATACTGTTTTTTTGTTTGGTACCAAATTTTCAGAATTCAAAAATATTCCAACGCCTAGGGCGCTCACCTGTTGGATCTCGCGCTTCGCGCTCTATTAGGTATTCATCTCGCGCTTCGTGCTCGATTATTGGTATTCACCTCGCGCTACGCGCTCGGACATATTTGCCTGATGCTTTAAGCTCGGTTCCTCTAGATTTTCGCACTTGGTGTGCTCGCTATTTTTATGACCTGCTTTTGGTTTAATTATGTCAGTTTTACGAAAAAAGAAGAACTAATTTACTTAAGGTTCTATCGACCTTAAGGAACACATTCTCATCAAGACACTCGCGCTTCGTGGTCGATATTTGTTTTAAAAATTATGTAAATGGGAGTTTATATGTTCTCATCTGTCAATTCCCGGTCTACCTCTGGCATGGGACCAAAAGCTTCTTTTTTTCAAATTTTGAAAAAAATGATCTCAAAAATTTTCAAAATGCGCTCACTTTTTGAATTTTTATTCAAAATAGCTGGCTAACGAACAGGCAGACACATTCGCAAAATCCTGTTTTTCGGGTTCAAATGGTCTCCAAACGCGGGCATTTGACTAAAACCGGATGGGGGGGGGGGGGGTCAAATTTTACACAAATCTAATACCTCCTCTGGATGGGAATGTAAAAAATACTCTTTTTTTACTTTGTTTCTACTATGGAATTTTCTGCTTATGATATTTTTAATTTCTTCTGAAACTGAAAATGATTAGGATCGTACTTGATTAAGCTACCCTGGTTCTAATATTATATACTTGGAAGAATTTTTTTTAGTAGAATAATGCACTGTTTTTGAAATATAATTTTTTGATACAATAATTAAAAAATAATAAATAAAATCTAAAAAGTGTATTGTACGACCGAATAAGAAGGAACTTATGAATTAAAGAATAATTTTTAATGAAATTTTAGTTAAGATTTGTTTCCAATTTTAACGTAGTAATAATTTTTACAACGTTGTCAAACTGATATTTGTAAAAATGACTATCATTTCATGAAAAAGAAATATTTTACAAATTTACAGCCACAAGAAGTCTACCATATTACTGTGATATCGAGAGCTTTAATTTTTAATTTCTCGGAACCGAATAATTTTTTTTTGTATCAAACCGGTTTAATTCTAATTCAGCATCCCAATGTCTCGGGAGAAAAATATTATTTTTGCAAAAAATTTTAATTTGAATCCCTTTTCAACGTTGGTGCAGTGCAATAATTTAATTATTGAACTGCACTCGCATTACGAAACTGCACATTTAGAGTCATCAAACGGCTCCCTATCTTCATTTATTCTCAAGATAAAGTTTTTGTAAATAAATCACATGTAGAAATGATAAATATAACTTTTTGTTCACAAAATTATAACAATCACATATATCATTTTTTACGAGGAATAGGCAGATTGGGACATTTGTTTATAGAAATAGGGTCATGCACAAAAATTTAGTTTGCCTTACAGTTAAGCTTTTTATAAACCTTGACTCCCAAAGAATTTAAATATGAAATGAAAACTTAATTTTGTTCATTTAATAATTTATAATAATTTATTAAAAAGTGACAAAATATCAACCGGAAAGGTCGATTTGAAGAAGATTTTGGTATCAAAGCTGAATGGCACTTCCATGGTACATCTCATGGTAAGGGTGCATGTGATGGTATAGAAGCGAATATAAAGAGACAAGCAGCACGTTCGAGCTTACAATGTTCTCCAAAACATCACATACTAACTCTCCATGTTTTGTTTCAGTGGGCAAAGAGGAACTGCAAGGAAACCGAAGTTTTCGTCTTACGAGAAACACGCCATCTTCTCGAATGGCAAACAAAAAAGAAACCACAAAAAAGGTCTGCAAAGAAAACAACTGTTGAAACTATAACCAAAAAATCGAACAGAAAGACACATAATATTACCATATAATATTACTTAAATTAAAAAACTGGCACTAAAGCGTTTCACAAAGATCCTCGGCCTGAGCGTAGGACGGAAGATAACGCGCCACCCGCCCTATAATGGCATCTAGTTTACGTATCGTTCTATTACTCAAAGACGAATTAATTTGCCACTCTGAAAATTAGAGGTCTCATGGGAAAAAATTTCAGCTTTCTTTTAAAACTATTTTGAAGGACAAAAAAAGTGTCGAAATTCGAAAAAAAGTCTAATTTATTTTTGATTTTCAAAAATTAGGGTCAAATTTGGACTTTTTTAAAAATCGTTACGACCACCAAGAAGTTTGTGAAAAAATCTATCAAAAACATTTTCAGTGAAATTTTGTTTAAAGCAATAGAAAAAAAAGTTACATATGTCTGAAAGTAAGGCTTTGCTTAAAAAACCCCAAAATAGTACTCCCTCCACTTTCATGAATAATTATCAAAATTAATTAATTTTTGGTGTGAGGAGTATTATCTGACATGACTACAATTGGGCCAATTTTTATCCCGATCGGACAACTTTCATTTTCGAGGTGGGTACACTTGAGAAATTATGCCTCATATGACAGATCACGCTTCTGTGACAGTGTGTTTTTATTGTGTTTGGTGTTCTTTATTATATGACTGTTTATGTGAATTTACAAATTAATCTTTCTTATTTCACGAAAAAATAGCGAAAGATTGTAATATTTAGCTAAAGTTGAAAAAAATCTTACCAGAAAAGAAAGTTCGTCGATGCCAAAATTTGCCGGACTACAAAATTCAAATCCGGCAAAAAATGTCGGAGCTAAATACACAACGTAAAATTGTTGCGTCAATTTAGGCCATTCGCTAACAAAAGTACGCCTACCAGGATTACTAGATCTGAGACTGAGCTCAACCGGCCTTTACACAATATTCTAGATATCTGTACAGTATTTTGGAAAATTTGTTGACAAGCCAGCCGACTTTAGTATAAACTGGCTAAAAGTCCAGCCAGCCTCGTACACGGAAAAATGGCCTGCCCGACAAAACCTGGTTGTCTGGCAACCCTGACGCCAATCCATGGGCGTAGAATGGCGTCTTTTGGAATTAAATTTCGTAAATTCGTCTAGTTTGGCGTAGAAATGTGTTGCTCCGGGGTACCTACGTTCCCGAGATTCGCTGGAATTCAAAGGGGAGTCCAATTACTTTGTAATTCGCTTTCTGAAGGGAAAAAAGAGATTTTGCGTTGTAACATTATAAATACATATCTCAATTTAGTGCTGCCCTAACGAAACAAACGGAACTAGCCGAAAAGAGGGACCGTTCCGATCCTTTTCGAAATGTATGTGAACTTTGCAAACGATATTTTTTCAAACTTATAAAAATATTCCATTGTTTGTCGATTGCACAACTGGAAAAGAGGGAGGGAGCGAGTGAGTGAGTAAGCGACAATCCTAGATCAAAAGGGCGCTGACGACAAGGAGAGACAACGAGATGATGCCAGAGCTTATCCCAAGATTTTTTATTGAAATCACAAAATTTGTTGGATATTCCTAATTTCCCACAGTGTTTTCCAGCGTTTTCAGTAAAACTTCATTATGCACAGTTATTATTTTTAGTAAACCTTGTTTTTTATTGTATAGATGGAAATCGATCAAAGAGACGCTTGTTTTGGCTTATGCAAGTCCAGCTCATAGCAATTTTTTTTCGTAGTATATTTATTTTTACAATACAAAAAAGAAATTTGATCAAGAAGGGCATAATATAGTAATTACAAATGAGACTTGGGTAAATTGAATATTCGAAGTTTGGAACATTTAGAAGTGATAATGTGCAGCCATAATGAACGTGATGTACGAAAGTCTTTAAAAAGGCTTTCTGAATTATGAGAACTTCCCTATTTCTAGGTTTTTAGGAATCATATTTCTGGATTCAACAAGAATCAATTGGATTACTGCAATTTAAAGTTCTTCTAAGATAAAAATAAATTATTTTTACGAAAATATATTTTTTTAAATTCGATTCGGAAAGAAACTGGAAACATTCGGAAAGAAACTGGAAGCATTCGGAAAGAGAAAAGTGGAGAGTCATTCGGAAAGAAATCGAAAACATTCGGAACGAATTAACAAGCGGGACAATCAGGAAAGAAGCCGGAGAGTGGGACATTCGGAAAGGTTGGATAAGTGGGACAGCTCGACGTTCCGAAAGAAATCGGGAGCAAAGGTCACATACAATTCGGAAAGGCTTAGAAAGGAACCCTTTTCCGAACTCTTTCAGAACCCTTTCCGAACCTTGCCGTTTTTTTCGATAGGGTGTGTACAATCCGAGGAAAAATCTTAGTGTTTTTTTTTAATCGAATGATATCAAAGACATTAAAAAACTATATTTCAGCTGTTACCACCTCTCGCGACCGTGAGATAGGTGGTTACAGTCTGCGACGAATTCAATGCGATGATCCGACAAAAGGCTCGTGCATCCTGATGACACGGATCAACCCAAGGTCGACCGCCTTCTGCATTTTTCCCGCATGTCTCTCACCATTTTTTGACACGCAGGGATGCTTTTCAGGCTATTAACCAGTGAAACCTAGGCACCTCCAAGAGCGCCGATGATCAAGCCGATGATCAAGAGTCCGGATATAACCATCGCAATTCCCATACCAGGTCCCTATACCTCTCTTTCTTTTCCTTCTCCTTGGCTATGAAATTTTTGTCAGCTAGTGCCGAAAATTCGATAACGAACATGGTTCGTTTCTCAAAGTGAAGGAGAACCCTGTCAGGCCTCGAGTGCGCAACAGAAACAATTGTCGATAATATGAAGTTCCAGTATATGCGGCACTTCTCATTTTCGACAATTGACTCTATCGCCCTGGGAGCGTTTAGCGGAGCGGTATTTGGGCTAATGTCGTAAGAGCGACAGAGATGGTAATAAAGCATTCTTAGTGCCGCATTGTGCCTTTGAATGTAGGTCGTTCCCGCCTGAGTTGGACCACTAGATCGTATGTGTCCTACAAGTTCAGGGTGTGCATGACACGCTCTGCAGCTATCAACGGGAACGTCTTGGCTCAAAATGTGACGACCGTATGCTAGAATAGAAATAACACCGTCTTGACATACCACAATGAAACCCTCCGTGCCCGACTTCAATCCGGGTGATTTAAGGAAAGCAAACGTTAGCTCATACGACATCGACTGATCCTGAGAGGTCGCCCGGTATCCCAGAGTCACCGTTTAAGACACCTCACCCAAGTGCCATTCAGCTTTCGGCACGGTTGATACGCCTCCACTTAGAGGTTATTCCTTCGGGACCATCCCTGGACAATTGTCCGCGATTGTCCTAATATTGAACATTTTTCTGTTTCAAACGCATTCAATTCAAACCCCGTACCTTAATATTTGATATAATATAAGTTAGAGGATTACTGTCGTTTTCAGATTTGATATTTTATATATCGTTATTGTATTTTTTGGTGAGATATAGTTACAGCTAGCGGTTACTTTTCAACAATTTTCAGTAAAAAATATCTCTTCTAAAAAGCGAAAATTGTATTTACGCCAGCTGTCAGGTAAATACTTCCTTAGTCAAAGCAGCTACTGCATACAATAATTTTAGTTGGTCCAAACATTTAGCGGGCTGTTACATATTAATGTCACAGAGTTGTTTGAATAGAGTTTTCTGAACTTTTTTTCTCAGAAAATACTCCACTAATTTTTCAAATGAACCATAATTTGTAGAATTTTATGCAAAATTGTAAAAAATCGAAATGTTTAGCCTCACCAAAAATATTTTTTCTAGGCTCACCAATTTCCGGTGATCCTAGCCGCACATTCCGTTCACTATTCTCGTTCTGTTATAACTACGTATTCTAACGCACTTTGCCAAAAATAGCAATTATTGGTCATTTTTGAGGTGGAAAAAGGGTAGGGAATGACAAAACTTCCCTCTTCCCTTTTTCAGCTTGAAAAATTACCATTTGAAATCAAAGAAATTTTATAAATATTTATCATTTATTAATCAAACAAAAATTATTTAATGTTAGTTATAAAACTTTTTAATTTTTATTATTCCAATTTTTCAAATTATTAAATTGTTAAATATTAAAGTTAATCAACAATTAGTGAAATTTTTTCAAATAATTTAATATCGACCTTTTAACATTTTTCTCAATTTAATGTATTTCTTCTTATATTGTTTCGATCTGAACTTTCATTTGAAAATAAAATAAAACAATTTTAATTTTTAAAAACTTGATTATTTTTTAGTTTTTTCCAGAACAATGGAAATTTTTTTTACCAAATTTATAGAAGTGAGTATAAAGTGATTATTATTCCATGGAACCCCCGAAAAGTTGAAAACCAATTAGTCTTTAACATAAATTTTTTTGATCATTTTTTTTTTTTTTGTCAAAAGAACCAATTTTTCATGTTCTTTCAAAACTAGAAAGAAGGTTTTGCAAAAGGTTTCAAACTATTTACTCCAAAAGACGGAAAAGTCAGAGTAAACAATTACCAAAAAATATATTATCTAAAGGTACGAAAATTGATTCAACTACTTTTGTGATTCAAAATTGTTTATTTTTAATGGCTGTCAATTAAAATAGATAAATGAATGAACTTTACATAATGCGATTAATCTACACCGAAATTCAAAGTTGCATGCCTATGGAGAGTCTTAGGAACACTTTTTTGTAAAAATGTAAGACAGTTCATTTTATAGAAATGTAATCCAGATCGAATGAAGTCTCATCTCATGTCCAGAAAAATTGATCACGGACTATACAAGTCACCCTATAGGAACGCATGCCATAACGTGCAGCCCTTACGAAACTTCCGGTTCGCGTGCACGTGGACTCAATACACGTAATGCCTCGCAAGGAAAGGGGTTCGCAGAAGCATGCAAAATATCCGGGAAAACGGTATGAACGATACGTGGAAGAAACGTAAAACCAAGTTCCGGAAAGCGATAGAACAGCCTGTGCACTTGTGCTGAATCGGAATTTTCTTTTACGATGGCTGAGTAATGAGGTTTGAGGATAGAAAAAGACCTGCCACATCAATATATATCTAACCGCGAACTTGTCGACAACAGAACCTAGAGAATATTCTCAAAGGAATTCTGTCACAAAAGGACTTGGAATGTCCCATTTCCAAAAAAGTTTTCTCATGTCTGTCCTATCTTCTAAATCGTCCTTTGTGTACATAAGAATCCTTCCTTGAGCAAATTTTGCAATTGCTCAGATTTCGATTATTATCGAGAATTGAAGGAGATTAACTCATCAATATCGGGAGAAAAAACTGTTGAAATATAATTATAATTTAACAGTAAATTGTGATCTTAGCATCAGTTACAGTAAAATTTAAACAACTAATCTCAAATAACTAGTCATAAATTAAAGTAAAATGTCAAAGTTTTCTATTTTGCTAACAATCATTATTGTTGCAAAAAATAAATAGTTCTAGAAATAGTTCAAATGGAACTTGAGATTTAACTACTTACAACTAAATGAATGAAATGAACATCTCTTAGTACAAAAAAATCATTTTTCCTATTGAATCTCTTTGAAAGATTTCTTGAAAGCTAGTTAATATTAATTTTTGTTCAGGATTTTAATTGAAAATATTTAATTATATTAACATTGGCACAATTATAATTTTTAGACAAATCATCATGGGAAATATTTTTATTAGGGATGCGTATTAAAGTTTTATAACGTCACTTTCCGCTGTGGGTACATAAAACGTTCACTAATTGCACAAAACTCCAATACCATATTCAATCATTTGAAATAATTGTCGTAGCTAGCTATTTTATTGATGATTTGATGTAATTATATGTTTTATACTTTTTTCTTTTCGGCAGGAGTGTTTCACGTTACGTTTACTAATGCCAATATCAGGGCTATATTAAATACAGGCAATAGAATAACATTATTTTTTACACGTTATAATGTGGGCTTTGTGTATTTTTTAACAATTTGTTCATAAAAATTATAACTTTGATATAAAATGTACGTCCAATAATAATATTAACTAGCTTTCAAGAAGCTTTATTAAGAAAAGTGATTTTTTCCAGGAAGAAATATTCATTTGTGCTATTTCTGTTCGCACAATATTAATGCTGAGGTACTGTTAAAACAGTTAAAGTAAAAAAACACTTACTTCAGTAAAAAACGTCTACCATGGCGTATTTATTTCATAAATTGTTTATATCAATCGTTTGCAGCAATTTTTAAATTAATTATTAGCTACAAATCTTGATTAAATATTAGTACTAACTTGCTTCTGACAGAAATTATCGAAAAAAACTAAAATTTCCACGAATAAACGCTCCTTCAGAAAATTTGATTAATACATTTGTTATTAACAATTAAATATATTTCCTGGTAACAACTACAAATCTAATACAAAATTTGTGGCATTTTAGGTAAGAAATCAGTGTTCTCAACATTTACGCACTATAATAAAGTACTATTACGCGTTATTACATGATTATTACGTGTGAGGTAGGGGAGACCACCCTACAGTAGATAACGATCCTACAGTAGTTAATCGTTAATTAAAAATACGAATAGATGTTAAATAATTAATTAATTGTAATAAATATTCAAGACACGATACGTGTTAATACACTGTTAAAAATGTTTGGAATTCTACAACACTTCTACAATACAAGGGTAAGGTAAAATTCCAAACAAGATATTTAAAAATCTCCGTAAGCTTGGGTATTCTCTTCCTCTAAATATCGAATCGATTGTGGCTACACCTGATATCAGCGCATATAAATGTATTTTCTCGTACCAAAATGCGTGCGAACTAAATATTTAAGCTATTGAAAATATTGCATTGTATCCGCTTTAAATCTTACGTACTTCGAATGTACTTAACCGAAGTGTAGCCAAAATAAACCCTCATGGGTTTCAAAAGGCTTGATAAAAAATAATAAAAATAAAAAGACCGCCCAAATTTTTTCAGTGCTTCGAGCTTCTTTCCCACATGTTCAAAGCACTTCCGGCGTTCCGCTGAAGGCTCGAAGGACTAAGGACGTGAAGTGTGCAAAGCACTACGCAAGTAATCACTTGGGTTCTAAAATAAAATGAAAAAGGTGGAACTCCGGATACTTTTATCATTGTATATAGCAGTTTCTACAGAAACTATTGTTTCGAAAAAAATGTGAAAATACGATGTAGTTTTGACCATAATTCAAAAGCGTCTAAACTTAAACTTTTTAAATTGAAAACAGCTTAAAACGAATTAAATTAAAAACAGAATACCTAGAAACTTCATAGATGTCTTCACTAAATGGGTGTATTTATTTCTGCTTATTTTGTGAGCACTTTGCCTCCTTTTGGTTATCAATCAAATAAATTCGCTTTCTCATAGAGGGAGGGTTTCCTCTAACAAATTAAAAAATGTATACGTTGAATTTTTTTAAACTTATGTTCCTTTCAGTGGGTCAATCGACGCGTCTCTAAGACGCGAACAATTTCAGTACTGTTACATCCCAAATATTAAAAAAGTTTTCCTCGTATAAATAAGATAAACAATATATTTTTAAAAATTATAAATAGGTATTGCTAGATCATACGCTCAGAGAAAAGTTGTCTTGAAACAAAAGCATATTCCCCTTGCCTGTTATGTTTGGAACCAATGAAATTCCTTTTAAACTTAAATTTAAAAGGAAATTCGATTTGTGTCAAGAAGCATCCTTCTGACGCAAAATGAAATTTCTCGGAGTGTAAGAGGACATGGAAGGTTCTTCAAAAGGTCATTCTACGCGCCTCGAAGACGCGAACAAATATAAATAACATATAGTACTGTAGTATTCCTAATATCAACAAAGTTTTTCTCATATAAACAGAATAAACCATTTTTTTGGAACTTCATAAATCGAAACTAGTATAAGGTCATAAAAGGTTCCACAGTAGGTCGATCGATGCATCTCGAATAAGCGATCAAACAAATCAGATATAGTGTCGTATTTCAAATATCAAAAAAAGTTTTTCTCATACGAATAACATTATAAAATTTTACATTCTCATTCATGAGAGTGTAATGTAATTGTCAAAATTTTCGATTTCTTTAGTTTTAATGGATCTTTACGTTTCGGCACTTACAGAGTCCGAAAATCATAACATTTTGTCGGCGTCTGTATGTATGACTGTGTGGTTACTGTGTGATCAGCGTTTGATACACTTTTTAGGGTCTCAAAATGAAAGGTCGAGTTCGTTAATTAGATATTTCCGACCAAAATTAGAAAATTTAAAGCATTTTCAAAATTAAAAAAAATAAATTGTTCAAGCGTTTTATAAATGTTTGTCAAAGTTTCTGGTACATGACAAAAAGGCTTGCAAATTATTTTCCTGGCAATTTTAATTTCGATGAAAATTAAAAGAGTTATATGCTTTTCAACGTTTCCCAAATTTTCAAAAAATAGAAAAAATTATTTTTCTGGTAGATTAAGAAATTTCAGTCAAAATGATTACTATATATCAAATATATTTCAAAACGACCCCAATGAAATGTTTCGAATAGACCGAAATACAGAAATTTAGATCATTTTAAAATTATGCACTTTTTTTAAAAAGGATCCGTAAGTTTTAATCTCGACTTTGTCTACATCATTTTATTTCTTAATTTATGACTGTAGTCCATCAGGGGTTTAAATCACAGTTTTTGATTTAAGGTAAAATATTTATGATATTTGAGAAAATTTAGTCAAAACGAGCGCAATACGTAAGAGTGTACCGGCGTGCCCCAGGCGCGCTAAACTTGGCGCTAAGCGCCGCGCGCGATGAGAATGTGCCCGCGTACTAGGCCTATTTTCTTTTGAAGAGTGACCCTAAAAATCGCCTATTTTTGTTCCCAGGAATTTTGACCAATCATTCCAAAGATATTAGTGACCGAAAAACTCCCCCATCGCAATGATCGAATTTGGCAGAATCAAGTAGAATTAGCATTTGAATGTTTCTTATGTTTGTCGAATACTTCCAAATGTTTCTTTAATGTTTTGGTAATCTTCTGCTTTCCGAGAAAAAAACAATGCATTTAATCTTTGAATTTAATTTATAGTAAATTGCTTATTATTTAAACCTTGGAAGCATAACTTTTTTAGCTATAGGTTTTTCATGAAACTTGGTATAGAGGGGTTTTTGGGGGTTCTGTCCCCGAAGAATACTATTGTAGGGTAGGGCGGGGTCAAAAGTGCCCAAATTTACTTTTCATAAAACTGCATCAAAACGACATTAAAGTTCCAAATTATGATCATGATAAATTTGAATGCATTCCATCTATTATGTTATATATATTTTTCTAAATGCTGTCTAATGGTACTTCTTGCCCCACACGTGGGGCGAAAAGTTTATGGCGCTGGGGTAAAAAGTGCCAACATAAGTAAAATAATTTTTTTTTCAAGTTGCACAAAAGGAACTCACAGTACATATAGGAACAAAATATTATAAGTGTTTACACAACTGATATGCTTAGAGACTAATTCAGCGTAATTTTCGCAATTCATCAGTCGAAAATTTTCAATTGCCACTTCACAACATATTTTTCATAACCCTAGTTTCAGCATACGTGACACTGGATCCATTGCTCACCTGGGATGCTTTCAGAAGAAGCTTCACTACAGGCAGCTGATAATCAATTTTGTTCTACAGCTAGTGATTGTGAAATAGCCTAATCTCATACAAACTCTGGAGTAGAAAGTGCCACTTGGCACTTTTTACCCCCGCACATTCCCATTATTCACAATCAACATTTCTGAAACACAAAATATTTTGAACAGTAAGCTGTCTGCACTACAAGCATACATAATTACGCATCAAATTACAATTACTTCATGGCAGTGGCACGTAAGAATAAGTGTTGGTACCAAAAAGAAACAGCGACGATAGAACTACTTTCTGCACACACAAAAAAAAACTCAACCTTAGCCACGATCTCAAAAACAGCTTTTAGCGGCTACCAACCCCTATCCGTAGTTTATGGTGATTCAACCCATCGACGGAAAATGTCAGGTCGAGTAACAAATTATTTGTTTTTGTGTTATCGTATGTGGCACTTTTTCCCCACGGTACTTTTGACCCTGCTCTACCCTACCCTCGCAGAAATTTTGCCGTGGCCCTGACCGGGGACCGATCTGGCCAAATGGGGCCCAGATCGGGAAGCCAGGTCGGATCAGACCCGTGATGAAACGCACGGCCTATTTTTCCGTCGCTAGTGAATAGGCTACCTAGATATATGTATTTGTCAACTTGCTCTAATCTCTCACCATTCAGGTAAATTTACAGGTAAATTTACATTTCAGGTAAATTTACAAATCAACATAGAAAAGAGTCATCGGAAAGATATTCTTAGTTGACTCCGTAAAAAAATTGTGCCTATTTCTTGAAATACAGCCAAACTCTGAATATGTTTATGGAAATTGTTTAAATGATTAATAATTATTATAAATTTGCAAAGTACCGTAGAAAAGAGTTATTGGAAATACATTCTTCATTGATTCCAGAAACAAATTGAGCCTATCCTTTAAAAAATAGCTAAACTCTTAATTTGTTTATGAAAATTGTTTAAATAATTAATAAATCTTGGAAATTTGCAGAGAATTGTAGAAAAAGTCATCAGAAAAATATTCTTAGTTAATTTTTAAACAAATTGAGCCTATTCATTGAAAAATAGCCAAACTCTGAATTTTTAAATGGAAATTGTTAAACTAATTAATAATAATACTTTTAAATTTACAAAGCAACCTACAAAAGAGTCATCGGAAAGACATTCTAAGTTGAGTCCGCAAAAAAATTGTGCCTATTCGTTAAAAAATAGCCAAACTCTGAATATGTTTGTAAAAATTGTTTAAATAATTAATAATTATTGTAAATTTGCAAAGTATCGTAGAGAAGAGTTATTGGAAATTCATTCTTGGTGATTCCGTAAAAAAAATTGTGCCTATTCGTTGAAAAATGTGCAAACTCTTAATTCTTTTAAATAATCAATAATTCTTAGAAATTTGCAAAGTATCATACAAAAAAGTCATCGGAAAGATATTCTTAGTTAATTCTGTAAAAAAATTAAACCCATTCGTTGAAAAACAGGCAAAAGCCTATTCGCTGAACAATAGACCATTTCTGTATAAAAATTTAGCCTATTTATAGAAAAATAGACAAAAGCCTATTCGCTGAAAAATAGCCAAAAGTCTATTCGTTGAAAAATGGCCAAACTCGGAATTTTTTTATGAAAACTGTTTAAATAGTCAATAATTATTCAATTTGCAAAATATCCTTGCAAAGAGTCGTCGAAAAATTAAAAATATGAAAACTCTGAATTTATTTATGAAAATTGTTTATATAATTAATAATTCTTAAGAATTTACCAAGCATTAGTGGAAAAAGTCATTAAAAAGATATTCTCAGTTGACTCTGCTTTCTTTAAAGATATATGTGCCAAAGGATTCACACATTTTTTAAATTTTCTAAACTTCTTTAAATTCCAAAAACAATTTTAAAAAATAGCACAGCATGAATTAAAATTTTCAAAAAAAATTGAGCCTATTCGTTGAAAAATAATGGTAGCAAAACTTTTTATTATCAAATAATGCCTTATGGGCTACAATAATTAAGAGAGATATGGCTTGATACACGACAAACTTCAGTACAAAGATCTATTTTATGTATAGTTCTATTCGCGGTCAAAATGATCTCGTCTTGAGGCAATCGTGTCCTGAAGACGACTGACTCCGTTGCGGGTTGACATCAGCGATATCGACCTCATGTCGGGATCCTTTGTATTAGGATCATGGTCTATAGATTGGCGCCTCTAGGAAATGTTTATATAAACACTGTTTATATAAACATCCGGGAAGGCGAAGGCGATACCCTGGGCGATGGGTGGTCCATGGGTGGCAATAGAATATGCTCATGGGCACATAGTAACAAGAAGAGAATATTCCTCTTCATAATTAAAAGCCTGTTCGCTGATCAATAGCCAAAAGTATTTTTTTTAAAATGTCCAAACCATGAATTTGTTTATGAAAATGGTTTGAATAATAAACAATAATTAAATTTGCAAAGTATATCAGGAAAGTCACCGAAAATTTAAAAATATGCAAATTCTAAATTTACTTATGAAAATTGATTAAATAATTAATAATTCTCGGGAATTTACCAAGCATCATAGGAAAAAGTCATCAAAAATGACAATTGCTTAAGATTTCAAAAATAGTTTAAACTTGGAAGAAGTTCTAGTCTTCGAAAATGTAACTAAAATATCAGTATAAATATTTTCTTCGAAAACGTAAACAGATAGATAAGCGTCATAGCTCGAGAGCACTCACACTCTCGGATCTACGACACAACACTGACACTGACATAACACATGCAAACTAAGTAACGCGGTAACACGACTCAAAGCAACTTTCAAAGATAGGAATACATGAATTTTCAACTAAAAAGGATAACTTTTTAACCCAAAATGGAATAGTTATATTTAGAGTTGAAAAAATTCATTTTTAACCATAAAAAAACTAATTTTCAAGAAGACAGTTAAATTTTCAACAAAACAAAAATAAATAAAACACAAATAAACAACAATTACTACATTTCTACAAAACAGTTGAATTTTCAACCAAAAAAGTTGACTTTTTGTTTGTTGAATTTTGAATAAAATAATAAAATATAATGTTCACTCCCTGAATTTATAAATTATACAAATATCTTTTTTAAGATCATCATTTTTATTTAAATAATCAAGTACATAATGTAGAATATTTTAATTATTTTAAATACTTTCAGAACTTCCATTTGTTTAGTCAATTTGATGTTTTCCTTTCTTTCTAAATATTAGTAGAATTCCATACATTCCTTGTTTTTGAAATTGAATTGAGCAGTCTCATTAAGACTGCGCCCTCTGAAATTGTGAACAAAATTGAAGTCCGCGCAAAAAAATCGCGAATTTTCGATTTCGGTCATAAAAAATCAGAACATACAATATGTCCTGACTGTGCTATAGCACAAAAGATAAGAAAATCAGGACAGCGATAAAAATTCAGGACATGTCCTTATAAATTATGACGTCTGATCACCCTAAATTTATTCCAATCGTTCTCCAAAAAATAGGAATGTCACAAAAATATCGAAAGCATTGTTGTCGCTTTTCCTCAATGCCAATTGGGCAATTTGAAAAACTCTAAGGCAAGAATTTGTCCAAATTCACACATTATTAAGAATTCAGTTTTACTTGAAGGGCAGTGACTAAATTTCACATTTGCGTGCATAATAAAACTTATATTCAGATATATTCAGCAGGATTACAATTTTTATTTGACATGATAAAAAGTAACTTTGTTCTCTTTTTAATTCTGTGATATGGCAAATTTCACTTCAAAATCGACACTTTAAATGTTTTTCATGTTTTCGAAAAATAAATATCTCTTGACCAGGTCGAAATTGCTCAAAAATCGCTGTTTTGAGTTTTGGCTTTTGGTTACAACTAAATTGCCGTTGATTTTCGTTATTCAAAAGCGCTTAAAAATTTTAAGTACTTGATTAATTTAATTTTCTTTACAAAAAGTTTCCTTAATTGTAAACCTACTGATTAAACTGTTTAATAAATGAGTTATGTAAATGAAGTTAGTAATGTGAAGACCTAAATATTTGACTTGCTGGAAAAGTCGTAAACGCAGAGGGCTAGCTGGCGCCGAGCATAGACGAAAAGATTCTACAGTTTTTTCGAAATCTTTAATTTCTTTTAAATTATTTGAAATCATTTCAAGTTTTACATTAATTTTAAATCTCTTTAAAACTTCAACATATCTATTCAACGTATTCCAATAAAAAAAAAAAATAATAATGTTAAGTATATATCAAATTACAATTTTATAATTGAATAAAAGTGCTTAATTTTGAATAAAGTATTTTGAAGTTATTTCAAAATTGAGAATATTCTATAAAATCACAATCCGGAGTTTATATTTCTTTAACTGCTAAGACTTTTGAACACTTCAATTTGTCTTGTAAAGTCAATCGCTGTCCCTAGCGTACCTCGCTTCACTCGCAAGGTTGAGCGCGTTTGTCAGTTCGCGCTTTGCGCTCGATCATATATTTATCTCGTGCCTCGCGCTCAATAATGTATTTACCTCGCGCTGCGCGCTCGGTCTTTGTATTTCTCCCAAATTTGTGCACAGACCTTTTAAAATTAAATGTCAAATCATCGACAACTGTAATTTGGTGATTGTGAATTCTCTTTTGACAAAGCTCCTTCGGCTTTAACAAATACATTCTCATCACGTACCTCGTGCTTCGCACTTGATTGTGTCCAAAATGCGAAATTTTCTGTATAATATTATCAACATTATTATATCAAATGTATATTACATTTATTTGTGCACATCGGCCTGTGATTGCTTATTTAAATATTGCAAAATAAAGTACAAATTGTATTTATCATGATTACTGTAATATTTGTTACTGATTTTGCATTTAATTTTATCCTCAGCTACGGTGAAAATTTTATATCATTTCAATAAATGTATATTATTACAATTCATAATATGCTTCGAGATTAAAAACAGACGTATTTTCCTTGTCTTGGTTTTTTAATTGAAAAAAGTGCGCATCCTATAAAAAAAAGCAATTTTGTTATTATGTATTTTATTGTAACTTGTGTCGTTTTTTCATAAATTTGATTTGTTTATGTTCAATGTTATTTTATACGATTTGAACCAAAAATATGCATCCTAGCGTGAAGTTGTTCTAAGAAATATTTGTAAATGTAATTTAGGCGAATTTTGTAAATCCAGTAATTTTTGTTTTATCAAAAAAAGTCATTGTGATGAATGGTTTGTGTTTTTGAGTTCTATGAACACCCGCATAGAATTTTTATATTGAAAAAAGTGGTCTCAACAATTTTAAAAAAGCGCTTACTTTTTGAATTTTTAGCCAAAATGGCTGGCTAACGAGCTTTACCTTCATTTTAGAACACTTGAAGAGTATACCGAAGCCCAATCTAATCTGTCAATTTTTTCGAAAATGATCGTGCTAACAAAAGAAAAATCCGCATATATACATACACACATAAATACATACATACACACACTCAGGCAAACACATTTGCGAAAGCCTGTTTTTTGGGTTCAGAATGTCTCAAAACGTGGACAGTTGACAAAAACGGAGGAGGTCAAATTTTACACAAATTTAATACTTTCTCTGATGAGAATGTAAAAAATAATTTTGTTATGATGCATTTTATTGCAACTTGCGTCGTTTTTACATAAATTTAATTTGTTCATGTTCAATGTTATTTTTTACGATTTGAACCAAAAATATGCATCCTAGTGTACAGTGGTTCTAAGAAAATTTGTAAATGTAATTTAGGCGAAAATTTTTGTTAGATAAAATGTTATTGTAGCGTGTATCGTTTTTCCAAAAAGTTAATTTTGTTATTTTCAATGTATTTTCATAACAAAAGTTTATTACAAATTTGTAGAACTTTTTTGGTCGAACAACTTCCGTCTATTCATATTTTTTCGTACCTTGCGTCGTTTTTACAATTTTGTTGTTGTTATCAATGTTATTTTAATGATGGAAACAAAAATTACGCATCCTATCAAAAAATGATAAATAAAAAATGTCTAGCTCTTTTCTAAGTGAACAACTTTTGTCTATTAATTTTTTTGTGGTTTGTCGTTTGTCCAAAAATTTAATTTATTTTATTCTTAAATCAGTTTTTTACAAATAAAACAAAAACTACACGTCCCGTCAAAAAGTGACTAATAACCAATTTGTACATATTTTTTCAATGTACAATTTTTTACTAATTATCTTCTTTCGTATCTTGTATAGTTTGACAGTAAAATGGAATTTTTCATTTTTTTTTGTGGGATAAAAATTTGAATTTTCGATTTTTCAACGAAATTAAAGAAAATCTTGAAACAATATTGTAGGTTGTTCGAAGGGAAAAATTGTTCTTCTCCTGACTTTTTTCATATCGTGCGTTGTTTGGCCTAAAATGTTCATTTTCGTTTGTTTTTTGGAATTTTTTGAATACTCCAGTAATTTTTGTTTTATCAATAAAAGTGACTAGGATAAATGGTTTGTCTTTTTGAGTTCTACGAACATCCGTTGAAAAAAAGTGATCTCAAAAATTTTGAAAAAGCGCTCACTTTTTGAATTTGTATCCAAACGGACGGACAATCAGACAGACGCGATTGCCAAAACTTGGTTTTCGGCTTCAGGCAAAAATAGCTGCCTCAAAATAAAATCACCTAAAAATAAAGTCACCGTTGTTCCTCGATCCAGCGGCCAACTTGAATTTACCTGAAATTCTTCTTTTCAAAATTGGCAAGAAAATTATATATGATTTTAATTATTTTTATGCAAGAAATATGAGAATCTACATTTTAAAAAAATGTTAAAATCTTTTCAAATTTTAAATTATTTTACAAATTTTGTCAAAACTTCTACTTATCTTTCAAAACGTTTCGAATTTTTCCTAAAAATTGATTTCAAATAATGCAAAATAACGAAAACTGCCTTCAAATCTTCCACATTCTTTATTGACAATTTTATGTTTGTAAATATTGTCCTGAAATAATTTTTTAAAACTAGAATATCATTTAAAATTTTCTTAGGAATCATAGAAATTGTTCTTATTCTCATGGAATCTTCAAAAATAGTTAGAAAGATTCTACAGTTTTTTCGACATCTTTACTTTCTTTTAAATGATTTGAAATCAAATATAATCACCGCTGTTCCTCGGTCCAGCAGTCATCTTGAAAATATTGTGTGTGCATTGTGTGTGGGTCCGAGAAACTGCTCAAATCATTTCCACCTTTCTTTTCATCATAAGCAATAATCTTAAGCACCTACTATTAAGGAAAAGGTATCAAGTGGACTTTGAAAAATCGGAATTATTATTATGTTTTTTTTTCAAATGTTAAAATACTATTTAATGCATTTTTAATATGAAAATTTTCAAATATGGAGCCTAAAAATGGATACTTCCGTTTGCTCTAGTTTACGGGTATAGTATGTGGAATGAGAGTGGTGCGAAATATTGCAAATTTGTGAATCTAAATTTCTAAATTTAGCGTTTCTAAACTTTTAAACATTATTGGCAATTGTAGAGTACAATAAGGTGTTGTATGTTATATTCAACATAAAATCTAAGGAGAATTTTCAAATGGATAATTCATCCAAATCAAACAGATCAAGCGGAATAAATTGTGAACGAAATAGTGAAATTTTGAACCAAAAAAATGAGTTTTAAACCGAATAGATTAAATTTCTATTTAAAAAATCTCGACAAAAAGTGTAATAGTTAAATTTTCAGTTAAAAAATTTATTTCAATAAAAATTTAATTTTTTAACAAAACATAGAATAGTTTAAACACATAAAATAAATTTTCAACGAAATAGTTACATTTTCATCTAAACAAATTAATTTTCAATGAAAAAGATTAAATGTATATAAAAAATTGACAAAAGCTTTATTTAAATTTTTAGTTAAAAAAAATTAATTTTCAACAACATGCAGAAATTTTCAAACAAATAGTTGTATTTTCAATTGAAGAAGATTGATATTCAACTCAACATGAAATAGTTAAATTTTCAGTTAGAAAAAATATTTTTCGATAAAAAAAAAAATTATTTTTAATGAATTTTTAACAAAAGAGTTTAACTTTCAAACAACTAGTTTTATTTTCCACGAAAAAGATGAATTTTCAACTAAAATTATGAATATTTAACTGAAATACTTAAATTCTTAACCAAAAAGATAAAATTTCAAACAAAAAGATTAATTCTATATCAAGAAGACGATTTTTCAACAAAATGCATGAAGTTTCTACTAAAAAAGACAAATTTTCAACCAAATAAATGAATTTTGAACTAAAGTGATGAATCTTTAACATTAATAATTGATTTTTCAACGAAAAAGATTGATTATAACTAGAAGATTAATTTTTACCAAAAAAGACCAGCGTAATTAAATTTTCAATTAAAAAAATTATAAAAAAAAAAATTAATCACGCTCTCGAAAAATTTCCTAAATTAAAAACAAATAGTTAATTTTTAAGCAAACAGTTTCACTTACAACCAAATAGTTGGATTTTCATTCAAAAGAACATTGTACCAAAAGAGATGACTTTTGAACAAAAGAATGGAATTTTCAACGAAATTGTCGAATTTTCAAATAAATAGTTGAATTTTCAAGCCAAAAAGACGACTTTTTTAGAAGACAGTTATAATGTTCATTTCTCTAAATTGAAGAATTAATTAATAAATTTGTAAATGTTCAAAATTATATAATTGTGCGCTACTTTGAATTAGAAATGTTATTTTTATGAAAAAAAAATTACAATTTACGAAAAATAATTATTTCAACAATTGTTTTTGTAATTGAATTTATGTTATTGTCACTTCGTACCAATTTAAAAAAAATGGTTGAATTTCAATAAATCATTACTTATTATTACGAGGAAAATATTCCCAATAATTCTACTCATTTCAATTTTTAAAATAAGTGAATAATATTCAAATATATATTTTTTTAAATGTTAAAAAAATGTTTTTGACGATTTGAGCCATACCAAAATTTTCTTCCAAAATTGGAAACAGTGGAGTTGTAGAGATTGTTTTCCCCGAAAAAATGAACCATCATTTATTAAAATTCAACCATTTTTCAAAAATTGATAAGAAGCAATTGTAAGAAAAAATTAAAGTGAAAAAAAATGGTCAAAATATACGTTTTTTTGTAAATTTTAAAAGTTTTTCATTAAAAATGATGTTTTTTATTTTAAATGACATCATCAGTTGTATTATTTTGATTCTTGAAATTATAGAAAAACTATTTTTTACAGAGATCTGATTTTTGGTACAACTATCTCAAATTGAAAAATGTACACTCAAAAAAGAAGACCAAAAATTGTAAGTCGTTTCAAATTAATAATTGTTCAATTGTTATTTATAAATAAAAAATTAACACTTGCCATTACAAACTACAAAATTCCAAAATGGAACAATTAAAATTGTGATGTTCAGAATTAAAATTTAGCATTCTGAAATGTTAACAATTCAAGGCTTTCTATTTGAAAAAAAATGAATTTTGAAACAAATACTTAATTTTCCACTAAAAAATATCATTTTTTGTACAAAAAATGCAACAGTTAAGCTTTCAGTTGAAAAAATTAATTTTCAAAACAAAAAAGGATTTTCAACAAAATATTTCAATTTTCAACCAAAGTGATGAATTTTTAAATAAAATTTTGAATCTTCAACTCGAATAGTTAAATTTTAAACCAAAAAGATGAATTTTCAACTAAAATGATGAATATTTAATTGGTACACATGAATTTTCAACCAAAAAGATCAGATTTTAAGCAAGATGATGAATTTTCAAATAAAACGATTAATTGTCTACCGAAAAATATAATTTTTCAACTAAATACATGAATTTTTAACGAAAGAGTTGAATTTTTAAAAAACAAAAAATTAATATTTACTAAAAAAGTTCAATTTTCCACCAAAACTTTGATAATTAAATTTTAAGTTAATAAAAATGTTTAACTAAACAGATGAATTTTCAACTACAACTATGGAATTTTCAATTGGAATAAGTTAAATTTTCAGTTTAAAAAATTACTTTCAACAACACCAAAATAACTTTGGTTAGAATTGATATTTCTTATAATTTATTCTAACAACTTTCAACAAAAAAACTAACTTTATAAACATTTACATTTTCAAAAAAAGTTATGAATTTGCAAATAAAATTATAAATATTTAACTGGAATAGTTGAATTTTAAACCAGAAAGATGAATTTTTAACTGAAATGATGAATCTTTAACAACAACACAATTCATTTTTAACAAGAGTTTAACTTTCAAGCAAATAATATTATTTGCAACCTAAGAAATGAATTTTCATCTAAGATGATAAATATTAAACTAGAATACTTGATTTTTTAACCGAAAAGAATTTTTAAACAAGATGATTAACTTTCAAATAAAAAGATAACTTTCTACAAAAAAAAAATAGATTTAAAAAAAAAATACGTGAATTTTCAACGAAATAGTTCAATTTTCAATTAAAAAGGACAAATTTTCATCCAAATTGTTGGATTTTGAACTAGAAAAGATCAATTTTCAACTAAAAATGAAATAGTTAAAATTTCAATTAAATTAATTAATTTGGAACCAAACTGACGAATTTTCCACTAGAATGATGAATTTTCAACTGGAATAGTTCAATTTTATGCCAAAAAGATGAATTTTCAACCATAAAGATTAATTTTCTACAAAAAATTGAAGTTACATTTTCAGGTAAAAAATTAATTCTAAATAAAAAAATAACGAATTTTCAATAAAATAATTCAATTTGCAACCTAAGTGATAAATCTTCAAACAAAAAATTAATTTTTAATCAATTAGTTCACCTTTTACGCAAGTAATTGAATATTCGATTTAAAAAATACATTTTCAGCCAAAAACTGAGAAGTTACATTTTTCCATAAAAAAATTAATTTTTTAACAACAGAAAAATCAGTTTAAACGAAGTAGTTGAACTGGAAAAGTTAAATTTTCAATTTAAAAAATTAATTTTCAAAAAAAAAAAAAAAATTTTAATAAAATAGTTCCATTTTAAACCCAAAAAATGAATTTTCAAACAAAAAATTAATTTTTAACAAAGTGGTTCAACTTTTACCAGAGTACATACTTGAATGAAGTTTAGCCAATAAGGAGGCTTTCCCCTTCCATACGCAACGCTTGCACAGTTGAAAAAGTCGCGGTCCGTTAACGTCACTGTCACGCAGCTTCGTGCAATGATGTTAACGGACCGTGACTTTGTCGACTGCGTAATCGTTGCGTATGGAAGGGGAAAGCCTCCTTATTGGCTAAACTTCATTGAAGGATATCTCGGCGAAGGAAAATGATATCTTAAATTTTAAAAAAGCGTTTTAAAGTTTGAGAGTTGTACTTTTAGATAGCATGACCCGATTTCAGAAACAACATTTTTTCGCGATGTAACATAAGCTCAAATATACCAAAAAAACCGCATTTTACGCACTTTTAGGTTGGGATATCTCAAGAACCTGACGTGGTGGGAAAATTCTGACCTCGGATTCGGATTCTACGCAATCCATTTTTTGCAGATTTGCGACTTGCATAATTGTTTAAGAATGTTGAAGGAAATTATATTTATAAATATCTAAATGAATAAAAAAAAGTGCAGACAGCGAGAATCGAACACGCAACCTTCGGTTATGAATCCGAAGCGCTACTATCTGAGCTAACCCTTGTAAATTCCACAAAATTAGCTACAAATAATGATAAAAGAATTAGAAATGAATATAAATAGAAAATCGGAACTTCCGGATGTGAAAGCTTGAAATTTCTGAATTCAAGTTACGCCACCAGAGAAGGAATAAAATTAAAACGAACAGCGTGAACTTAAGCTATGTGTAATAATTAATTACGAAACTGATTATAATATATTCAACCCGACACGAATGTCGGGTTAATGTAGACAAAGAAAGTCGAAAGTACATACAAATGCTACTGCCATATGAAATAAACTTCACAGATGCGCACATCTTACAGAAAAAAAAACATTTATAATTACATAAAATGTTGTGTCTCGAGCGAATAATGCGTCACTTCGAGCGCAAGAAATTGTTCAAAGGTACGAAAAATGCAGGAATATGATAACGGTACAGACTACCAGACAGATATGGATTAATTACAGGATTTAAAAAAATTAAAAATTAAAGATTAATGATTAAAGATTAATAGTATGTGAAGAGTAATTACTCATCATTTAGACAGGAGAGTCTTTTCCACACATTTGTTTAGCAGCTTTGCTCTCTTTTTTTGGAATGACTGAAATATATCCCGAAAAATAAAATTTCCGACAAAGAAATTATTTGTAATCAAAAATTTTCACTGAAAAATTAAATTCCCAAAAAAGAAATTTGTGATCAAAATTTAAACTTCCTGCATGTAAAAATGAAAATAAAATCTTCCAAAAATTATTGGATTAAAAACGCGTTGACTAGAATTGTGCATTAAAATTTTAAAAAAAATTATAAATGATAAAATAAAAAATAATAAATAAAATACTTTTCTTTGATGAGTAGATTCTTTTATTTCACTTATATATTATTTTATTATTTATTTATTTTTCAAGCAATTTTTCAATTGTTTAGATTCAAAAATTTTCTAATTCGTAAATTTTCCTGTGTCAGCAATTTTATTTTAGAAATTATCTATTATCGGGAATTTTTAAATTCAATAATATAATGAACTGTCGGGAATTTTTAATTTTCGGCAATTTTATAATTTCGGGAATTCTCTATTTCAAATATTTGAAAAATTTCGAATAAGTAAATTCCTGAATGTTTATAATATTAACGGATTCGAAAATTCTTGTTGATAAAATACGAATAATACATTAAAAAATATGTAAAATTATATAAATAAATATAACCAAAATTACTTTATTTAGTATATTTATTTTACTTTAAAAAAATTTTTTAAATTTTAATGAGACGGCTGAAAATCCCAAAAAATAACATTTCTAACACTGTAAAATTCCCCAGAAAGAAAATATTCAAAATAGAAAATTCCCAAAATTATAAAATTGTCGACACATTAAAATTCCCGATAATAGATAATTCCCAAAATAAAATTATCGACATAGGAAAAATTCCGAATTATAAAATTCACGAATCTGAACAATTAAAAAATTGTTTGAATAATAAATTAAACAAAAAATCCTGACAAATAAAATTCAAAACAGTAGACAAATCCCGACAAAGAAAATATTCTAATTATAAGATTCCCGAAACTAAACAAAGAAAAAATTGGTAATAAATAAAATAAAAAATTAGAAAAAATTAGATAAATATATTTTTATTTTATTTATTATTTTATTATTCATTTATTATTAAAATAGTAAAATTACCGATATTTCAAATTTTGTATTAAAGCTCTCTTTTTTCAATAAAATAAAATTAATTAAATTATTCAAATTAATTAAATTAATTAAAATTTAAGTAATTAAATTAAAATATTATTCTAAGTGATAAAAGTATTGAATATTATTTTTTCAGAAAAGATGAAATTTGAGTAATCTGTAATTTGAAATTTTGAAAATTTTCATAAATTCAAATATTATTCTAACAGATGAAAAATATTAAATAATTATTTTTTCGGGAATTTTAAATTTGAGTAATTTGAAATCTCGGAAATTCACTAATTTCGGGATTTTGAAATTTAGAGATTTATAGAAAAATCGGGTTTTTAAATTTTTGTAATTTTGTAATTTCGCGTATTTAATAATTGCGGAAATTTGATTTTTTTTCTAGTTTCGTTAACTTGAACTTTCGGAATATTTCAATTTTTATAATAAATGTTTTTTGTAGTTTTTTTTAGTAATCTGAAATTTTGAAAATTTTCATAAAATAAAATATTATTCTAACAATAAGAGATACAAAATATTAAATATTAATTTTTTGGAGAATTTATTACCAAATTTGAAAATTTCTGATAATACAATTAAAAAATTGTTTTAGTAATTAAATAAAATACTTTTCCTTCATGCCCCCATTTTTATTTTATTATTTATTTAATATTAAAACCATTTTTTAATCATTTAAATTCAAAAATTTTATAATTCCACAATTTTACATTTTCAAATATTTTATAATTTCAGAAATTTTCTAATTCAAAAATATTATGAACTGTCGGGAAACTTCATTATCACGGAATTTTCCAATTCGGGAATTTCAAATTATTAGCAATTTCATAATTTTGGGAATTTTCCATTTCGAATATTTTCTTTTTTGGAAATTTTAAAGTATTAGGATTTTTATTTTTGGGATTTTACATTTAATAAAATAAAAAATAAAAAACAAATATTTTCTTTTTCGGAAATTTTGCAGTATTAAAAATTTTATTTTTAGGATTCTACAATCGTCCCGGGAATTTTAAAATTTCGGAAATTTTTTATTTCAAATATTTTTCTGTTCTAAAACTTTAGTTTTGGGAATTTTATTTTTCGGGATTTTTCAGGGAATTGTGGGCAATTTTATAATTTCAGGAATTTTCTAATTTGAATATTATCTTTTTCGGGAATTTTACAAAGTTATTAATTTTATTTTTGGGAGTTTACAGTCGTCCCGGGAATTTTATGATTTCGAAAAATTTCTGTTTTCAAAATTTTCTGGGAACTTCTGCAGGCATTTAAATCTGGAATCTGAGTAGCTTTAAACGAGCAGCACTGAAACGGCACTGGGCAGTGCTGTTTGAATGCCGTTTCAGTGCCGTCCAATCAGCAGTCTCAAAATTAACGTAAATAAAACAAAGGTAATGGTGTTTGAAGTAAAAAGTGAGAAAACAATGTTCAGCATTGTCTTCGATGATGAGAGATTAGAACAAGTTGACAAATAAGTATATCTGGATTGTCTATTCACTAGCGACGGAAAAATAGATAGGGAGTTATATAGGCGCATAAATGGGTGTAAGGAAGGTCATCGGTAGAGCAGAGTCCATTCTCAGAAATAAAAACAAATAAAAAAAAACTAAAATGACCATATATAATTCTATATTTGTACCAACTGTACTATACGGTAGCGAGACATGGACATGTCAAGAAAAGGTAAAGTTACCATTCGTCCTGTATTGCTCAGGACAATCCCACATTTTAACAATGTGTCCTACGAAGGTAAATGTCCTGCAAAACGTCCTGTAAAATACGATTTTTTGCAAAACGTCCCGCAAAAGGGCTTTTTTCTGCTTCGACACTTCGGAGTTCCTCTCTAGGTTCTCGACCAATCAAATTTGAGATTTCAATATTACGTGTGATAAAATATATTTGAATAAATTTGTTTCATGACTCAAGACTTTCTTAGCGTAAACGTACTGAAACTGACCCCCCCCCCCAATCCTACTGTCATATATGGGAAAGAAATCAGTTAAGGGGGTTCGGACATGTTGAAAGAATGAAAGATGAACGACTGACCAAACAGGTGTATAAAGGTAAAGTAAATGGTAGAATGTCCAGAGGTAGACCGCCGGAAGAATGGTTAGAATCTGTGAATGACACATTAATTCGAAAAGACATACGAAGCCATAGAAACAGGAGAGCTCCCGTGAAAAAATGCATGGACGTGAAGGAAGCTAGAGAAGTATGCCAGGACAGTAAAGTGTGGAGAAAAATAATAATATAAGTAGAATGAATGACGCCTGAAACGAAGACCTTGGATACTAATGGGCCGGAGTGGGGAACCTCAGATAACAACCTTGTGAGGCTCTCCATTCGAAGTGATCACTGATGAGATTGATCAGCAACCTGGCTCGGATTTGTGTTGCGGAAGAAACGTTTTATTTAAGTAAATAACGCGAAAATTCTAGATCAATCTAAACAAATCTCTCAGCAGTCTGATTTGTAAATCCGCACAAGTAGCGGAACCACTCTCATATCCTCCTGTGCTATAACAGCAAGTTTAATTGAAACTAGTTTTTCAATTTGATAATATTAGATTGAAATATAATTGAAATTGTGCAACTACAAAAATTGGAATCATCTACAGCAATCGTGTTACGTATTCTTCTTTAAGAATAAAAATGTTCACTGTAATATCGTAAAATTGTACTATTTTTGTTCAAAGATTAAAAATAATAAATTATATAAAATTAAAAAATATTAGATCCAGGAATTTCACTAATAAATAATAATGCCAAAGTAAGTGTGAAAAAACTTTACAACTTTCATGGAAATCTGATAACTAACCAAATTTTTCAACATGCAAGTCAAAGTTTGTAATTTTAGACCCAAAATTTGTGTTTCGCGCCCAAAAAACCCCTTTAACTAAATTTCATGGAAATCTACCACACAAATTTAATTTTCAAAATTTGATTGAAACTTTGAAGTTTTGTAATCTTGACGTCAACTTCATGTTTTATGACTCGACAGCCCCCCTCGTACTCACTTTTATACAAATCTACCAAATTGATAAAATTTTCTAAATTTGTGTCAAATTTTGGAATTTTTATGTTTTGACCAAAATTTTCTTTTTTCTTTTAAGGATACTGACTTTCATGGAAATCTACAAAATGAATTGAATTTTCAAAATCTAAGTCGAATTTTGGAATTTGTTCATTTTAACCACAAATTTGTGTTTTGTGTCCCGAAAAATCGTCCTCTACTAACTTTCATGTAAAACTAACAAATTAATAAAATTTGGAAAATTTGAGTACAAATCTTTGAATTTTCGAATTTTGACCCCAAATTCGTATTCTGTGACTTCAAAAACCCCATCGTACTGTCTTTCATACAAATCTACCAAATTAACGAAAATGTTGAAAATTTTAAAGTGTGAGCCAAATTTTGAAATTTTTCAGTTTCGAACCTGAATTCATATTTTGTGCCTCGAAAAACCCCCTCGTATTGTTTGTCATAGAGATCTACAAAATGAATCAAATTTTCAAAATTCAAGTCAAACTTTGAAATTTTGGAATTTTGTCCCCAAATTCGTGTTCTATGACTCGAAACCCCCCTGGTACTGACTTTCAAATAAAGCTATCAAACTGATACAAAAATAATGAAATTTTCAAAAGTTGAGTCCAATTTTTGAATTTATGAATTTTGACCCAAAATTCGTGTTCCTGGACTTGAAAAACCTCCTAGTGCTGACTTTCATGAAAATCTACCACAATAATGAAAATTTGGAAAATTTCGTAATTTGAGTCAAATTTTGGAATTCTGCGTTTTTACCTCAAATTCATGTTCTGTGACTTGAAAAATCCCCTCGTACTGACTTTCATGGAAATTTACCTCATTAATCAAATTTTCCAAATTTGTGTCAAACTTTTGATTTTTTTAATTTTTAGCCCAAATTCGCATCCTTCTTTCTTCTCTCTCATTTGGCCAACAAACAGTTTTCATAATTCACGAATATAATTCTAGGAACCTTTTAGGTTGGACCCAGGGTTAAGAGGTTCCCCAAGGGTTTGGGTCAGGTGTGGACCTTTCAATTTCCTGAGGGTCCAAGCCCAAACCCGGATCCTTTAATTTCTTGAGGGTCTGGGTTCGGAGCCGTGCTGGATAATTTAGGTCTCCGGACTGTCTAAAAATTAAGGGTTCCGATCCCTGCTTGTTTTAGATTTTTCTAATAAGTGTAACTATGAAGAATTAACATATTACATTTTATAACTGGGACACCATATGTCTAATCTTCTTAGAGCAATGTGGAACAAGTAATGTGAAATTATTATTTTCCTTAAAAAGTAGCTAATGGATTTTGATTAAATGTTTCGAAAATAATTTTTTGAAAGTTTTCAAAATTCGAGCATTTCATAGAAAATGCTTCTCTAGGTTGAATAATCAACTACTTGATTAAAAATTAGTTGATAATGTTAAAAAGTAATTCATTTTGATTAAAAATGAAACTATTTTCTTGAAGATTCCTCTACATACTTTGCTTGAAAATTCGTCTATTTCAGTAAAAAATAAACTACTATGTTGAAAATTTCTCTTCCTTATTTGAAAATTAAACTCATTGTTTGTGAGTCCAACTATTTGATGGGAAATTGAAAAATTAAATTGGTTAGGTTCTATTATCTGGTTGAAACTGCACCGTTATTGGTCGAGAATGATCTTGTTGTTTTAAATTCACCTTTCCAGGTTGATACTTCAACAACTTCAGAATAAATTCGTCTGAGTAGCTTAATTTCTGGTTCAATAAAAAAAATCATTGCTAATAGGGCGACGAGGAGCAATTTTTCCGTGCTATTACGATTTAATTCGGAAATTTTTGTGTAATTTGGCCCACCCTGATGCGCATCCCCAATCTATCCCTTCTTTCAGAACCTGCGCATCGCAACTTATAGCGCATTCGGTTATTGTGCACTGGTGCACTCCAAAGCACTCCGAGCTGCTCTGAGGCAAGTCTGAGGGAGAATCATGAAGGAGCAATTCGGAATACTCTGAAGTGCAGCAGTGCAGGACAACTGAATTCTTAGCAGCACCCATATTTCTCTTTGAAATTCTAATAATATACCTAATCTCAGAGACAGAGATTCTTTCAAACGAATTTTTCAATATATGGATCTCAATTTCGCCGTTGTGCTGCTCTGCAGCTTCACCTTTCCATAATTGCTTGAAGAGTCTTTAAGCGTGATTTGTCCCGTTCCAATCATATATCATTTCGTTGATATTCCTAATACCGACTTCACTCTGTACTGTTTTTTTGTTTCCTTTTTCCCTTCGAAACACTTCTAATATAATTTCATATTTTCTTGAAAATCGTGTCGCTTTTTCTTATCTCCTGTTGCTCTAATTTTACCTTTTCTTTTTCTAGATTTTCCAACCACCGCGGTGCTATAAATTTTTCTTAAACATTGAATGTGCGTCATATATATCTTCGTTGCGTCTTCTCAATTGTCCATCTCCCAGGTAGCATTTGTTTTCAGATTTTCGTTGTGATCTTCCCCCCTATGCGCATTCTGTCCATTAAGGTGATCGAAAAAAAATGTCAGATTTGAAATTGTTGAATTGATTATGCACCATTGCATTCGTATGGAGGAAAATAATAACATTGTTTTTTTTGTACAGAATGTTTAATTACTATTAAGATGTGGCGCAAAGCTCCCAAAGTTTAGTAGTTTTGAATCATAAGGCAAGCGTTTGTTGGCAAGTTATTTACCTGAACACTAATCTGAAAACCGACCTTCAATAGCTTTATATTGTATAATCATCAATTGATTTATGGTTATACTAGCCTTCTGTCTGGGATTGGCGTAAGCGAATAGACAAGCTACCCTTTCTTGAAGTACTTATGATGGTCGTGATTCTTCAAAATCTTTTTCAAGAAAAGCACCTAGAGTAAAAAGTAACTCAAATAGCTAGACTTTCAATACGATATTATTCCTGCTACTATCAAGCTCTCTTGTCATAATTTTTTCGCCGTAAGGTACACTTTTGTTATGTGTCAATTTTAAACAAATATATAATATGATAAATAGATATAGGTGCCTGAAAAGTATCATAATGGCAAAAGTCAACATTAAATATCAGCTTCAAATATGAAGTTTTTTTAGAGTACTTAACGTGTAAGTTTCTCGATGAAGTTTACAATTTCACATCTCTCGTAAACATAAAAAATAATACATCAGAATTTGGAAAATATGAAAGTGGAATCACATGTAAACAAACAAAAAGGCCAAAAAAGATATTGGGAGCTTTGTGGTCATAAAAATAATAATTTATTATTAACCAAAGTACAATAATTTTATAAAAACTACTTACTTCATTTATAAAACCATTCTTGCTCGATCTTGCTCGCATATTCAAGTTTGCACGGGATGAGATTGAACAATTGAAAACAAAAAGTTCTCGACGGCAAAAATATCTCAAATACGGGCTTCATCAGACGAGATCCTAAAAATTCCTGTACCGGCGAGCATCTTCACCGAAGAGAGGCTGAAATTCTTGTATACTTATATTTCGACTGATTTTTGTTTCAAGGTTTGTTTTTTATGCCATAGTTTGGAAAAAAATATTTTTGATGTTTTGGAAAGTCTTAAAAAAGCCCAAAATTTCAGCATTGTTGATTTTTGTTGATTTTCTAAATTGGCTTAAGTAGAGGTGTCTGTCTCAACAAAAATCCGTTTCTTTTCAGAATGTACAATATCCTAAATATCAGGTTTAGTGCTGGAAAATATCCCCGAAAAATTCTAAAATTCTAACTCAGTTGTTTTATCAAATTTCTCAAATTTTCTGTTGAGACGCTGCCTATCACCTGGCCATCGATTTCTGAAAGTAACTCAAAGTAGTCTGAGAGAAAAATCAGCTACCTTATTTCTATAATTCTCATAATAATAATAATAGTAATAACTCAGTTTGGCTGATGACGAAAAAACACATAATTGTGTTTTCATTCATACATTTATCTATCTCTCTGTCTATTTTTCTGACAATAGTGAATAGACTACCAAGATGAACGTAAACTTATCAACTAGTTTTCATGCCTCATCATTCAGCACAATATTGCATATTGTTTTTTCATGCTTACCTTCAAACACCATAGGTTCTGTTTTATTTACTTCAATTTTAAGGTCCGTGTGCCTCGTACTTGGATTCAGTTTGTTCAGCATTCTTAGCAAGTTTTCGGTTGACTCTGCTATTACAACCTTATTATTTGCAAACGCTAATTCACGGACCCTCACTGTTTTGAGATTCACACCTCTTTTGCCAGTGAATATAATAAATAGTGATAAAAGCATAACGCATCATTGCTTAACATATTGCGTAATATCGAACCAGTCACTCAGTTTTTCATTCAAGCTTACACTCGCTTGGGTACCTTCATACATATATTGTCTTTATCGTTTGTAGGAGCCATCCATTGACTCCGTTCTCTTTCATGACTTTCCAAAGTTTACTTTCATCCACCTTGTCTTGCGCTTTTTATAGATCGACAAATGAACAGAAAATATTTTCATCAATACAATTAAACAATTAGCAAATGAAAATATTATTATCAGCCGTTAAAACTGCGTACAAACAATTTTTAAAAAATATAGAAAACTTATAATCTGAGAGATGACATTAAATTTTGATATCCCCTCGCTGAGCAACTAGAAGCGTACGAAAGAATATACTTGATGTACAAACAGAAATATAGGATATAGAAACAGTGCAAACGACGTACAAACGTTAGTTAGAAGAAAAATTTAGAAATTGCAATTTCGGAGATGATACATAATTTTGATTTGCCCCTAGCTGGGCAACCAAAAGGGCAAGGAAGGAACTATTGGATGTGCAAACCGTACAATCGACGTAAAAACGTATCCAGAAATAAATTATAAAATTGTAATTTTTGGGGGCCAACAGTAAAAGAGCAAAAAATAGAAAAATGTGAAAAAAGAAATAATTCATGTCATAACGTATGAAACCCTTCAAAAGACTTTGAAATCACCCAAAAAACTCTGAAATTGATTTATTTCACTCTACAATAACTAGTGAAAGATATACATGTTCACAAGGCCTGAAAAAAATTATTTAACAAATTTGATAACAAAAATTTTTATTTTCTGTAGTAGTCTTATTTATGTGGATGTTATAGGATTATTCCTAAGTCTGCATAAGATAAAAATTTACTTTTACCTTCAACAAACAATGTAGAAAATATGTCTATTACAGTTTTAAATGATTTTCGAAAATATAGGTTTACTGGGAGCCGATGTCATTTTTTAGATGACAGTTGCTCCCAGTGGGACCCTGCGGTGGTTATTAACCTTTAGTTTTTTATTATATCTATATATATATATATATATTTGATATTATATATTTATATTATGTGAATTAATCTCTCAGGCTTAAGATGGCTACAACCCAATATGCCGAAGGTATTTATGTTAGAGTTGAATTTTTATTTTTGCATAGTTTGCACGCGGCTGTCCCGATATATATTATCAGTCATGGACGCATATTTGTAATGCAATCAAGTGATCTGATAAGAGCAGTGTGCCTAGATTGACATTATATGTTTATTATTATTATTATTGTCTCAGGCTTAAGATGCTTACAGCCCAATATGTCGAAGGAATTTTTTGTTAGAGTCAGATTTTATTTTAGTTGTCTGCACGGGGCTGTCCCGGTATATATTATCAGTCAGGAACGCATTTTTGTAATGCAATCAAGTAATATGATAAGAGCAGTGTGCCTAATTTGATATATTGCACAAAGCTTGGGTTTTACCCCATCATTCACGGATTGGGTTACAGCCAAGTGCAATGGGGGGACCTACAGCTCAAGGTGGGATCCAAAACACCAGAACCTCAGTAAAGGTACATAGCAAAATTTCCAGAGGTACCGGCTCAGGGATAAAACCCAGAAGGTAAGCAAAAGCTGGAACTTTACGCGAGAAACTTCGTACAACACTGTTGACAGTGCTGTCGGACCAGATAAAGTGATCCCAGAAGAACATCCTTTTGCAACCGTCTGGTGATGGACTGAGCCTGACACTGGCAAGCCGGGATTTTGTTGAGTTGGCTAAGAAATGAAGCTTCCATGCCTCCAAGACAGCCGATTATGAGAACTACAAGATGGACTTTGTAGCCTTGGCACAGTCTGCTCAGCTCGAAAAGAAGTGCTTAATATTTCGCCCGTTTTTCTTCCTCCGTTGTCGTTATATTACCATCGGCTGGTGCCGAGAATCAATCACGTCAATGATCTTCGTCTTCAGATCTAGAAGGACAATATCAGGCTTTGTAGCACTGATACGTTCCGTGGTGGAGAATGAGAAATTCCAGAAGATCTTACACTGATCATTCTCCACAACCGACTCAAGTTCCCCCTGGGCCTATGGCAAGACTCTCTGCGTATGTACCCGTAGCATGCATACTTCGAGCATCCACTCAGAACATGTCCAAGTGTTTCTGTCTCTTGCTTGCACGCTCGGCAGTTGGTATCGCCTACAGAAACATTTATTATGCACTCGCGGTAAACTAAGCTGTTTATAACGCAGTCTTGACAGGCAAAAAGAAATCCCGTCAGTCTGCGTTCTAAATCTAGCAGGCATGACAAACATTTTGGACAGACCCATCGATAGCTCTTCTCTACGTATAACGCCATAGAATTTACCATGAAGGGGATTGCAGCATGTTCTCTTAGTAGAAGCGAATGATCTGCTTCCTGTACAGGACATCAGCATCAAAGGTGTAAGTGATTCTAGGCCATGTGTAGTGTCGCTGGAATTAAATGGGAGCAGGCTGTAGCCAGAGCAGTATAGGAACGGCCAGAATATTGATCGCCTGCATCTTAATCTTCGCAGATAATTCGTGAGCCCAAATTTTTCTGGGAATTTGACGATACCTTTCTTCGAGGGCGGTTTTTAACACACGCAGATTTTGGGTTTCCGCTTGCGGTATTCCAAGATATGTATACGTTTCTCCATTACCAAGATGTTGAATGGTATTTTCGCCTGTGAGTCTAACATCCTGATCGTCACGTGATGATGTAGTTTCTTGTCCTCCTGGTGTAGGTGGACGCAGGTGCACTTGTCCTGTCCGAAGCTCATTCCAATCGCTTTAGAGTACCTATTTACTGCTGCCACAAGGATGTTAAGATCCTCTTTTGTATAAAAAAAGAGTTTAAGGTCGTCCATGTGTGAAAGGTGGTTTACCTTATATTCTCTTCTGTTTGGCGTGCGAAACAGGTATCCCGAGCTTTTGCCTCGGAGCAAAATAGATAGCGGCAAGAGAAAGATGCAGAAAAGTATCGGACTGAAAGAGTCTCATTGAAAGACCCTCCTCTTATATGTGATGTAGCTGGTAGTCACTTGTATTTTATCAGATCTGAAGACAAATCTTGTCCGCCACAAAAGCATTAGCTCTTTCATGCATTTCGCTATTTTTGGATGCATCTCCAGGCACACAAGGAGCCTAATCAGTAGCTCATGGTTCGTGTTATCGAATGCCTTACGGTAGTCAATCCAAGCCATGGACAGATTGGGTTGATACCTGGTCGAGTCCTGAGTAATCCACCTGTCTATTAACAGGTTCTCCCTGCAACTTGCCAGCCCTCTCTTGCATCCTCGTTGTTCAACTATTGCACTCCATACCGGTTCGATTGATGTTAATAGCCTCTCTTTGAGTATGCCAGTGAATAGCTTGTAGCTTGTGTTTAAAGAAGCTATGGGCCTGTAGTTCTTTGGACATGGAAAATCTCCGGTCTCAGGGATCAATACCGTACATACTTCCACTAGCCACAGCGCAATAGGTTATCGAGCTAGATATTGGTGCGTAGAAGTGAACTCCTTCCATTAAAAGCTGTTGATTTTATCTGGCCCGGGTGCTGAAAAGTTTTTAGTTCTAGCAATAACTTTCTTCACTTCTTCCGCTTTAATTAGTGGATACTCTTCCTTTCGATATTGTAAACTTTGCCTTTGGCAAAAGTTACGAATGATTGATATATCTGGAGCGTCTTCATTTATCTGATAAGTATCTCTATATACTTGCTCCCAAATGACTTGAATATCTTCTCGAATAGGCGGATTTTTGATGGCACGTTGCGTTTTATTGAACAGACGTGAAGGATGAGTAGAAAAGGTGGAATTTTCCTGAATCCACTTCACTCGCCGTTCAAGGCGCTGTTTCGCTGTTGAAAGAGATCTTATTTTTTGCGTGCAGTGCTGCTTGATGGTCAGCAGTTTACACTTGTTCAGCGTGTGATTTTTTTTTCTTAAGTTTCGAGCAAGCGCCCTAACTTTTGGAGTGAATATTTTGTTTTAATGTTATGTAGCTCATCACGCACTGAACATTTGATGCATGCCGTCTCGCCGTTTCAATTTTCAACTGAAGCTGTGCTATTCGCGAGTCTTACTCAGGCTTACTGAAGTATCGTTACTTCTATTGTCGCTAAGCAGGTAGACAACCTTCTCATGAACTACACAGTTCAGATTCCAAATATAAATAACTTCCAGGAGCAAATCGGGGAGATCAGTATAAGCTTCAGCTAATTTGTCCATCCTGCGAAATACTTTTTGGTAGATTTTTGATCCCCTGCTTCTCATGTTGGCATTATCGGCTGTCTTCGTGGGTGGTCTTCCTGGAACGGGTGGTATGTTCCCTGGAGGATGTTGATCTTCTTCTTATTGATAAAGAGCTTCATATCCGTTTTTGCGCAAAAAGGATACCTGATCTCTTAAATACTGAGGCGTTTTATGAGCATATATATATATATATATATATATATATACACCCACACACACACACACATATATAAAATTATTAATTCAATATTATACCGAATCACTTTTTTTTTATTTTTCTCGAAATCCAGATTTTAGTGGTTACACCCGTTTTTGAGAAACCGCTTCAATTCTTTATCTCGTATGCTTGAAGTTGTGCAAGTTTGAATTGCGGTTTTAATCGATGCAATTTTAAAGAATTTTAAATCGAACTCGTTCAAAATTTCACAATCTCATATGCTATCAAGAGACATTTACAATGATATGCGGTATGATAGGTTTCATTTCAGCAAAATTTTAAATTAAAACATTTCAACTTAATAAAATTTATATAACTTATTTAATGCAATTGTTTGAACAATCATTAATTTTACGTGCTTTTTTCATTATTTATTTCTTCTGTCACAAGCCCCCTGTATTCTTATTCAGAAAAAAATATGTATGATGTAAAGATTTTGCTAAGCGACTATTTCTGAACAACGTTTACAGTTACCAACGTGGGCGCCAAAAAGTATGATTAAAACAAGAAGGAAATGAGCAAACATTGAAAAATTAATAACTAAAAAAATGTTCTTGCTTTAAATTTTGAGCGATTTCAAGCGGTCTTAAACATTATATCTCGCATATCTGACAATAGAAAAAATGATTCTACAGAACAAGTGATAACAATTATTCAAAAAAATGGAAAACAAAATACTTTGTATTAAATTCAAGATTTTAAAGTTGACTTACTTTTATTTGATTTAAAATAGTAGAATTTAAGATAAGGAGGTCGATTCTTAGGTATTACAATTCACAATAATGGGTTATGACACCGCCTGTTCGATGACTGATGAAAGGTCCAGAAATCCAGGCCACGATATGGGCTCGCCTCAAATTTACGCACATAGTCTCATTCGATTTCATCATTAAAACCTTACTCTGATTTCGACACTCAAATTTTTCGAAAAAGCTGTTCTTTCGTATCCGCTCGATAAGAAACTAGTTGCAAAACATGTTCTAATTTAAACTTTTCTTTGATATATGTAATCGGCCTCAAGAAAGTTGAAACTCTACTTTGTATATTTCATTATAATGGCTATCCTGCTGGAACAAAACTGCCAATTCGAACGATTGGGGTCAAAACGAGAAATTGATAAAATCAAAGAACAACCAATTACCTCAGTTAGATTTATCTCCTTTCGCTTCTAAAAATATCCTCCAGTTCTAAATTTAAGTATCAATTTATTCTGACTGAAAATAAGTACTAGTAAAAAAAACCGAAAGTCTTTTGAACAAATTCTCACTTTAAAAATCGAGTTTTCTCAAAGTATAATCAATTCTATTCTAGGCTGGAGGCTACACTTCAAATTCAATGAGAAATAATATTTATTTCTTTACAGAGTGCATACTATGCATTGGGTAAACAAAGACGTGTTTTCAATGAAAGACTGATTTTTCTTTAACAAGAAAATGGAATTAGTACTATCTCCTGGATATATAGGAGACAATGATGGATCTCCGTTTCACAACGAAGATGTTCGTGAATGGTCACACGTGGATCGTCTTACGGGCATGCTGGAAAATGCTCGAATTGAGACGGGAAGGTGGCAGGCCAGAAATCAAGGTGCTGCTCAATCTTATGGAAAGGTGATTAATTTAATTCGAAAAAATTATTTTCCCATATAGTTTTTCTGGTAAAAAAAAATTGATACATATTTCTTTCCTGATAGGTTATAGACTCAAGGGAACGAAACTCAGCCGATGGAAATTTGGTCCAACGAGCTCAACGAAAAGTTGAGGTATTTCAAAGCCAAGGGGTGGGAGGAAAATCGATTCAAGTCGTGCGAGCATCTCAATGGTCTTCCTCCAGAGTCTCCGATTTAATTCATGGTAGTCCTCTAACAAAATCGGCAGTGAGTATTTTTCAGAACAAAAAATTTACGTTTCGCTAATTAAATTTCGCGCCAATAAATCAGACTCGTGACGTCATTATGGTGGCGAGACTGGCCATTTAAGGCCAAAAAAATTCCCGAGATTTCCCTGATTATTTAAATTTTATAATTTGAAGTATTCAAAAATCAGAACAATTATAAAGTTAAAGCGAATAAAATTGAAAATTCAGCAATTTCAAGCTCTGATGTTCAATATTGTGTAAATTCAAAACTTTCAAAATGAGATAAACTTCAAGTCAAAACATTTAATATTAAATAATTCGAGTTTGGACGACTTAAATGTTGAACAACCAGACAGTTTTTAATTTTACAATTAATAATCGTACAAGTAAGAACGTTTAATTTGAAATTGTTTAATTTTCGAAATTTCAATCTTAATATATTCGGTTTTGCATGTAGTGGATTTATAATCCTTCAAGTATTAAAAGGCTTTCATTTTTAAATTCCACAATTTTGAACGATTTAAATTTGAACAAAAAAATGTTGAATTTTCCAATAAAAAAACCTGTTATAATTTGAACGATTTTCGAGATTTTCTTTTTTATTCGATGTGGGAATTTTTGCTCGTTCAATTAGTCTCCAAAACAAATTTTAATTTGGAAAATTATAAAATGGCGGCTGTTTTTTCTAAAATTATGGAAGACAATTATATTTTTGAAAAAATGGAATTTTTTTATTTTTCTCGGATACAACGAAAGGTAGAAAAAATATTCAGATAAAAGTTTACATGCCTAGAAAAATTCGACAAAAAATATCCCTTGTTCTTTTGTGATATTTTGCATCGTTTACGAGAAGAAAAACATTATATTAAAAAAAATGTTCCTTGCCCAAAAATGATTAGATCCCTATAAAAGTGATAGAGGATGCCTTTGTTATGTAATCTAAAACTGCAAAACAAAATATAAGAAAAAATAAAAAAGGTGGGACTGTCAAGAAAATCTTTATTTTTTTCATCGAATTTTGAAATCATGAAAAGAAGATTTTCAGGAAAACCCCACTATTTTATTTTTTCCAATATTTAAAAAAATTTTCTGCTAATATTAAAAAGGCATCCTATCAGTTTTATGCGGGCTAAACCGTTTTGCAGCCCGGGGAATTAAGAAAATATATTTCTTGATTTTTTATCGTAAGCGATGCAAGCTATCACAAAACAGTATGAGTTTTTTTTTTGTAGAAATTTTCTAGATGTTTTTACTTTTGTATTCTTCGAATGATTGCAAAAAATCCGAAACACAATTTTGGATTAAACTGTAAAATACGTGTTCCTATATTTATACCATAGAATGATACAACAAAATACCAAATCATGCTGACATAATGGCCTAGACTTCTATTGAAACGTTGCCTGATTTGAAATGGAATTAGTTTAATAAGGTTTCAATTTTTGTTTCAAAATTTTAAGCGCTCCTAATCTAAAATTGTCCACTGTAAAAATGTTTAAACAATTTTTTTAACAATTTTGAATAATTTAATCTAAAATAATTGAGCGGTTGGGTGCAAGAACGGCCTACTTGCATTTTACGTAAGGTCGTAAGTCCAGTGCAGACTAGTCAAAATACATTATCGAGCGCGAAGCGTGAGATAAATATATTCTCGAGCGCGAAGCGCGAGAAACAACAGTCGCGCGCCCTAGGCGCGCTCAAACTTGCCAGCGAAGCGAGCCGCGCGCCCAGCGCGCAGTGAGAATCTGCCCGCACAGCGGGCATATTTTTTTCATAGGATGCGTATTTTTTTGAGATATTTCGATGTTTCAAGTTAAAGAAAACACCCAGTATAGTTAGAAATAGTCATGCTCTGTATTTTACGTCGTTTTTGCATTGAAAGGTATTTTATTTGTTGTAATTCAAAAACATATTAGGTTGGCTTTCCCTTTATTGTGAAAGTATTTTCCTTAGAACTATCTGAACTTAGTGAAAGGTAATTAAAAGTGGGAAATGTTATTTGTTTCCATATAGGCATATTTTTTTGTTTAAAAGATGTACGGTTTCATGCAAATTTTATGTGGACCAGATTCTACTTTCATTCTTGAAAAAAAAGTAATAACAAAAAGATTTGCCACATCTGTCGATAACATTTTAAAAGATAAATTTTTTCTGAAAGTATACGTGGATTTTATCGTAAAAGTGTTAGATTAAAAGATTAGATTGGAAAGAAACTATTGAAGCGTGTTTATGTAAATATTCTAATAATATAATTTAGTGAAATTATAAAAATTTGAAGCAAATAATTATTGTTGTTTAATGTAATTTACTTTAATTGAAGTATACTCTTCATCTAATAATCGAATTAAAGCTAACAGCAAATGTTAAAAGCCAGATAAATGGACTCCTTTTATAGCGAAAGTAACGAAATTGGAATACCATCATTGTACAAGGGAAAATTTGGTTCGCATCACTGCTCAAAGCTGCCTACTCGACATCGGGGATTTCAATTACATGGAAATGCGAAAGCCTTCTCCTGGAAAATTAGTTGACAATGCGTGCTAGGTATTCCATATGTCAAATAAAATCCATACTCATCAATCGAGTACAAATTACATTTGAAAATTACCGAAAAACACATAACTGCGAGCATTATTATGAAATTTTTGTTAATTAAAAAAAATTATTTTGCCAAAAAATTATTGGTAAAATGATTTCATATGCAGGATAACATTTGGAAGCTATAATTGCACAAGTTACTGGTTTGGTTCAAACTACCATACTTTTTCCACTTTTTCCTACTTTTCCGACTTTTTTTACAAATTGTGTGAATAAAGTTCTATTTTCGTACCTTTTTTTCTCAGAAGAGTAGGATTTTGTCATGATTTAAAAGGAAAGCATTTTCTAGATAAGTTATTTAGTGTTATGAATACAAGTATAAGATACATTAATGTTGTATTATTAGTTTCTGAAAACTCCACAAAATAATTTCATTAAAAATAAGTTTAATTATTAAGTTGATATTTTTAGAAATCAAACAGTGTGTACACTGTACAGTAGGGTGGTGATAAGTTCTATGCAAGGCTGAATATATCCTAATTAAAGAAAAATATTAAACATTGTAAAACAATAGAATAAATTATTGTAAATTGAATGGTGAACAGGAAAATGAAAAATTTTGAAAAAATCCAAGACGGCGGCTAACTTAATACAGGGGTCGTACATAAATTACGTAACGCAATTTTCCGACAATTTTGACCCCCCCCCATTTGTAACGCTTTTTTCGACTTTTCCCTGTAGTTTTTCACCATTATGTAACACTAAGCTAGACCCCCCCCCCACAAAAAAGTGTTACGTAATTTATGCACGACCCCATACCAAAAACAGCTCATTTCTATGGTTTTGAGGAACTATTTCAAATTTTTTCGAAAAAAAGAAGTTTAGCTTTAGAAAGTATTCAATGATACTAAAAGTTAAAAATTTGAAAAAAATCCACGATGGTTGCCAGACGAATTTTAAAAACTCATTCTGGTAAACTTTATTTTCTGGCGCAGTTTTGGCGATTTCTTTGGAAAGTATAAAAGTAAAACAGTTTTGAAAATTCGACTGGACATTCTAGGGCAAACATGGCTATTCTTAATTAAATTGACGCTATTTATTGATTATTCATTTCTGACGCGTATGAATTTTGTTGTTTACAAGTCAATATTGCACTCAGATTTTTTTTTAGATTTGTACAATGACATTCATAGATGGCTCAAAGACATTTTCTTAATAAAATGTTGATCTAATTACATTTTCTCCAGTTTTTTTTTATGGAGAAACAGTGTCAATTTATTCATTTCGGCAAAAAAAAAAAATAGTCAAGTTGTTTGCTAACACGTGCATATTAGATGGTAGTTTATCGCCAATTAAGTTTTCCTTTTCTTTTCTAAAAGGTAAATCATTACCCCTTCTTCTGCACTTATGATAATTGATTCTTTGTAATTACAATTTGATAACGGAACTTGATCATATATTAATAAAGCTGCGATATCCTACTGCTTTTAGCGTTTTCTATTTTTAATTTAAAGGAAAATTAAAAAAATTACTAACATGGAGAAGAAAAAAATGTTGAATGATCATTTCTCGCAAAATTACCTTGAATGGACCTCAAAGTAATATAATACGCAGTTATTAAACCTTTTGACAAATTGTTTTGCCGCAATGAATAAATTCGCACTGTTTCTCAGAAGAGAACTAGAGAAATTTTAATTGAATCAACATTTTATTAAGAAAATTACTTTGAGCCATTGATGAATGTCATTGTACAAATCTGGAAGAAATCTAAGTGCAATATTGAATTGTAAAGAACAAAATGCATGTGCGCTAGCAATGAATAATCAATAAATAGTGTCGATTTAATTAAGAATAGCCATTTTTGCCCTAAAATGGCCTTGAGCGACCTTTGAATGTTACTGCAAGAATCAGAAAAAAATCTGAATGCAATATTGTATTTAAAAAAACAAAATTTATACACGCCAGAAATAAATAATCAATAAAGAGCGTCAATTTAATTAAGAATAGCCAGGTTTGCCCTAGAATGGCCTTGAGCGACCTTTGAATGTTATTGTAAAAATATGGAATAAATCTACGTTCAATATTGAATTGTAAAGAGCAAAATGCATGCGCGCCAGCAATGAATAATCAATAAATAGCGTCAATTTAATTAAGAATGGCCATTTTCTCCATAAAATGGCCTTGAGCGACCCCTGAATGTCATTGTGAAAATCTGAGTGCAATATTGAATTGTAAAGAACACAATTCATACGCGTCAGAAATTAGTAGTTGATGAACAGCGTCCAACAGAGGAAGACCGATGCTTCAAGACCCGGAGAAACATCAACATTCAGGTTTCTCTCATGCCCAAAGATCTGGTTGAACTGGATGACGAGCTTCGTGGAGATTTTTCCGAAGAATCCGACCTCTGGACTATCAATTGTAGTGTGTATAACGCAGCGAGAGCGTTGACAGATGCAAACCGTAAAACAAAACCAACGGTTGATCATAAGACCAAAAGAAGAATGCATCAACTCAGCACAAAGATAGGCTGGGCAAGGCAGTACGCTTCCCGCATTCAGTGTGTGATTGACTACATATCCGCAACCCGAGGACGCGTTCGGTGGCTTTGTCATAGGCCCTTCAGTTCTATTCGAAAGGAATAGAAACCAAAATCGAATATATATATATGAATAATTAATAACATATCCATGATGCTTCTGAATCTTTTTGTACGATTTAAAAATCTCGTGTGGAATATTCCTTTTAAAATTAAAGGCCGGGATGCAAGAATCGGGCGAGCGCTCGAAAACGTGAAAAATTATTGTCCAATCGTCTTGTAATGTCCAAATTTTAAAGTTCAACAAATTAAATTAATAAAAATATGTGCTTGTAGAGAATATTAAAATGGAACTTTTTTTCTATTCAAAGTTTTTCTTCCCAATGTATATTTTTAATAATAAAATTGAAAAAGTGGGAAATTTTTTATCCCAAATTCAATTATTTTTTAAAATATAAATCGTCTTTACTCAGACAAATATGATTGAAACTGTTTGAGATTTGGTATACACATGCACTATATGCTAGCGATGCTTACAAGATAAAGAAAAAAGTCAAAACTGCCAATTTTTTTATTAATAATTAATTGGAAATTGAGACATGACGGTAAGCACGTTTTTTTAGGTTCGGCAAAGAAAAGTATTGAGTGAACTTTAAAATTGAAACAACTTCCAGTGAGACATTTTTTGCTCACTATTGAAGGAAGATTTCTGGAAATTTTTATATCAATTAATTGAAAATTGGCCGAAAGATCCATTTTGTCAGAAAGTACGCGACGCCACGCCGTCTATGACTCGTTAGCAGATGCAAATGCTTCTCAACGTTAGTAGTCTCGCTTGTACTCTCCTATAAACATAAAGGACTCGTCTTTTCAATAATTAAAAATAGAAAAACCTGCCCCTTCCCCAATTAATACAAAACCGATTGCTTTATATTTTTGGACATTTCGTTATTTTCAGTGTATTAGCAAATAACTAAAAATAGACAAATTTGTGCTTCGCAAGTTGTTCCACGCATTACTTTGTTTTCTTCTTTTTAGTAATAATGGATGTAAACAAACCGTCTAGTGTCTTTGTTTTGAAATTCTTAGTATGAAAAGGACTCAGTGTCTCTAACTGTTTCGGAAGTTGCCGATCCCTCTCTGATTTATTACATAAAATTGAATGTATATTTTTTGTTTTGTTACTGTAAAACAATATAATTAGACTTTTTCAGTTATTTTTGAGTCTGTGAATTTCTAATTCATAAAATATTAATTTACACTAATAAGATCTTTGAATACATGGTTTAAAGAGTGTATTATGTTTTATACCAATTTTCTCTTAAAATTGAGTTAGAAAGTCGTGGTTTTTTCTGAATTTTTCTGCTTTTGGTCTACTTTTAAATTATAGTGAGGTAATAAATCATTTACGTTAACAAGCATAATTTTTTAAACAACTTATTATTGTTAATAATATTCCCGTTGAATAATGTTTAGAAAGTTGCGGATTTTTTCTTAAATATTCAACTCTTCGTCTACTTTTTTATGTAGAGTGTGGTAATAATTACTTAAATTTAACCAAAATAATTATTTAATCAAATTATTCTTGTTTTTTAACTATCTTTTCCTACAATAATGCTGGATAGTGGCGAGTTTTTCAGAAATTTTCCTCTTTTTGTCAACCTTTCAATTGAAATGTTTGACTTAAAGACCGGAAAACCCAAAGATTATTATTACTGAATCTGGGAATAACTCTTGGGTTTTCCGAACAGTAATAAAATGTTTACAAGTAGGTCAAAATTTCAGAAAAACTCACCAATATCTACTATTATTGCAGGAAACGATAGTTAAAAAACAATAATAATTTTGTTAAACAATTATTTTCGCTGAATTGCATTAATTATTACCTCGTTCTAAGTGAAAGGTTGACAAAAAGAGGAAAATTTCAGAAAAACTCGCCACTATCTAGCATTATTGTAGAAAAAGATAGTCAAAAAAATAATAATTTGATGAGACAATTATTTTGGTTTAATTTCAGTAATTATTAACACACTTTAAATAACAAGTAGACAAAGAGTTGAATATTTCAGAAAAAATCCGCAACTTTCTCAACATTATTCAAAGAGAATATTATTAAAAATAATAAGTTGTTTGAAAAATTATGCTTGTTAACGAGAATTATTTATTACCTAACTATAATTTAAAAGCAGACCAAAGGCGGAAAAATTCAGAAAAAGCCGCGACTTTCTAACTATATTTCAAGAGAAAATGGCTATAAACAATAATACATACTTAAACAATTTATTCAAACTTCTAATTATCAGCGTACATTAATATTTTATGAATTAGAAATTCACATACTCAAAAATAACTAGAAATGTCTAATTCTATTGTTTTTCAGTAACAGAACGACCATAATACATTCTTTAAACAATTTATTCAAAAATATAATTATCAGTGTTAATTATTATTTTATGAATTAGAAATTCACAGACTCAAAAATAACTAAAAAAAGTCTAATTATATTGTTTCACAGTAACAGAACAAAAAATATACATTGAATTTTATGTAATAAATCAGAGAGCGATCGGCACCTTCCGAAACAGTTAGAGACACTGAGTCCTTTTCATAGTAAGAATTTCAAAACAAAGACACTAGACGGTTTGTTTACATTCATTATTACTAAAAAAAAGAAAACAAAGTAAAGCGGGGAACAACTTGTGAAGCACAAATTTGTCTATTTTTAGTTATTTGCTAATACACTGAAAATAACGAAATGACCAAAAATATAAAGCAATCGGTTTTGTATTAATTGGAGAAGGGACAGGTTTTTTAATGTTTAATTATTGAAAAGACGAGTCCTTTATGTTTATAGGAGAGTACAAGCGAGACTACTAACGTTGAGAAGCATTTAAATCTGCTAACGAGAGTCGTAGACGGCGCGGCGTCGCGTTTTTTCTTACAAAATGGATATTTCGGCCAATTTTCAATTAATTGATCTAGAAATTTCCAGAAATCTTCCTCCAATAGTGAGGAATAAATGTCTCGCTGGAAGTTGTTTCAATTTTAATGTTCACTCTATACTTTTCTTTGCCGAACCTAAAAAAAACGTGCTTACCGTCAGGTCTCAATTTCCAATTAATTATTATTGAACAATTGGCAGTTTTGACTTTTTTCTTCATCTTGTAGGCATTGCTAGGGTATAATAAATGTGTATACGAAATTTCAAACAGTTTCAATCATATTTTTATGAATAAAGACGATTTATGTTTTAAAAAATTATTGAGTTTGGGAACAAATTTTCCCCACTTTTTCAATTTTATTATTAAAAATATACATAGAAAGGAAAACTTTAAATAGAAAAAAGTTCCATTTAAATATGCTCTACAAGTCCATATTTTTTCCATTTAATTTTTCGAACTTTAAAATTTGGATATTACAAGACGATTGGGCAATAGCACCGGCACACAAAAAAAAGTGGTCTGACCGGCGGACTACACCGGCATATCTATATGTTTTTGGGGTCGCTGAATCCGAATCCGGGGTCCAAATACCCAAGTTAGCATGTAAATTCAGAACTATAAAATTGTAACCATTTAAATTTAGCGAAATTATTAATTTACTGATTTATTAATTTCAGCTAGTTTTATTTTTATCTTTTTTTATTTTAAACTGAATTTTTAATTTGTTATTTCAAACCTTCCTTCAGAATTAACACGAGTTTACAGCCATTTTGCCCATCACATCTCACTATTATTTTCCCATGTATTTTGGCTTACCAAACGCGAAAATCACGCTGAAATTTTTTTTTGTGAAAGCGTTTTCGAGATATCAATGTTCAAACCTTCTTTTCAATTTCCAGAGTTGTTCCTACGTTTTTGAGCACATCTCGAGCTCCAATTGACCGATTTCCCTAAACGAGCACTCAACCTGAAGGCGACTGAATCCTCTACAACCTTCTACACTAAAGTTTTCAGATCGGCCGAGTAGTTCCGATGCTAGCAATTTTAATAAGTTGGCTAATATTCGCGATTTCTATTCTTTCCAGGACGATATGTGAAATGTCAAACTCGTTTTTTGCAAAAAAATACAACTTGTCCAACTTATTAAAATCGCTAGTAAAAGTTGTACAGGGTTCAGTCGCCCCCAACTCGAGCGCTCGTTTAGGGAAATCGGGCAATCAGAACTCGAGACACACTCAAAAACGTCGGAACAAGTCTGAAAATTGAAAAAAAATTCAAACATTGATATCTCGAAAATCCTTCCATAAAATATGTGTGTGTGTGATTTTCATGTTTAGTGGGACAAAATACATAACAAAATCATATTAAGATGTGGTGGCAGAAAATTTGTTTAATTTTGTAAACTAGTGTTATTATTCATTCTTGAAAATTTCCAATCAAATCTTTTTCAATTTGAAATTATTCATTTTTTTAAATCTTCAACTAAAAATCGGACAATTTTCAGATATTACGTTGAAAATTACAAATTAAAATAAAGAATACAAAACAAGATTGCTGTAATATGACTCAATTTTTTGAAATTTTACAATTTTAAGCTTTTGAATTCGAAATTGCTTTATATTTGCATATAAAATTATTAAATTCAAAACTATCAAGGATTTTAATGTGAAATTTATAAATATTTAGTAGCGGAATGGTCCTTACATTTTGAATAATTATTTGAATTTGAAACTACAATATTGTGAAATTTAAAATTCGAAACCTCCAAAAATTATTCTAAAAATTAATTTAAGAAAAAACTCTAGTTTCAAGGCCTCAAAGATTAAACTATTTTAGAATTGTGCATTCAGAACTATAATTTTTAATTTAAATTATAGAAATTTCAAAGACGATAAATATATTAATAAGTAACATATCATGCCGTATCAAGTGACATTTAAAAAAATTAAAAATGTGATAATTACAGTCTTCAGCCGTGTATGCGGTATGGCCATAGAAGGCGGTTTTCGGCGCTATCATTGTTTACGTCCAGAAAATTTCGGACGATGCGGCACGTGTTCAGCAATACTGCCTTCTAAATTAGATGTAACGAATTTGAAGCTTAAGGACTCAAGTTAATAATCGTGGGGCATTGAGGGAAACGCCTGCTGGTAGTCAATGTAGGCCATGAGCAAATTGCGTTGGTGGTATTTCACATGCAACACAATCGAGAGGCAGATGATTGGTCGGTAATCACTGGGACTACCAGCTCTCCGTCATAAAAGAGAGCAAGTGGGAGGGGGGGGGGGGCAAAAAACTACTTATGCATGCAAAGTTACAATTCAATTAGATATTTACAAGTTCGTCAAAGTACAATATAAGTATCAAGGAGGAGTGGGGGTGTCCACAAATTGGAACTCTTCTCTGCATGATTTTTTCATAGATACACTTATTGATGGGGTGCTATAACAGTTTAAAAATTCAGGGGCTGGATCCATGTGACACCATAAAGGTACGAGCGAGGGAATGGTGGAGGGCTTAAATTGAAACTCCACAATACTATAATGTTGATTAGAAATTGCATGAAGGGCCCTATGAAAACTGTAGTGAGAATGGAAATTTTTAAATTGATTTTAAAGTAGTCGTAATAATATGTCGATTTTTTAAATTAAAGTTATTGAAAGAAAAGAAAAACTCATATTTCGTTCCAGTAAAAAAAAGAACCTTTAATTCAAAAAAGGTCAAATTCATTTTTTACCTTAATTTTTCAATCACGTAAATCAGTGAGATTTTACTATACATCGGTGAAAATCTTACTCATCTAATTCAGTTATTCATTTCAAACTATTCGAATGAGTGAGATTGCGTTTTGAAATAATGCAAATCCTTACTAATTTAAATCAATAACCAATTATTCACTGATTCAATTGTGAAGAAAAACTATCGGTATGAATGTATCTTAACGACAGAATGTTTGTTGAGAAATAATGCCCCGTATACAAGTTAAATTCTAAAAGGCCTGCAAAATTAGACATTATCGCAAAATCAGACATTGATACTCGTACAAGTTTAAAGTAGTAGCCTGCAACATTGTGCAATCGGAAATCGAAATCTTCAAGAATGAGCAAGTTCAAATATATTGCCCGAAAAACTTAAATAATTCTCAAAAAGCATTAAGAAATGTTCATTTTAAATGGATTCTATCTATTCATCAACACTATCCTAAGAACATTATAGATTGAGAAATCTGTAATCTTCCTGATTTTAGCCTTATTCTCACCCCCCCCACCCTTAAACTTATGCTTGTCTCTGTCATTTAAGGTATAAAAATATATATGGATAATTATTAAAATATTGAGAGAAAAAAATGGATAGAAAGGGAAATTACTTTGAATTATTTATAAGTCTTGTACCCAGCTCTTTAAATTTGAATCAGTGAGATTACGTTGTCAATCAGTGTAAATTCTTACTCATTTGATTCAGTAACCCTTTCTTATTAATTCGTGTTTAAAAATTAGGAATTTATTTCCCAACATCTTCCTCAATAAAAACAATCTCACTTAGAAAAATAGATCTCTGAGATATACGATGTTTTTACTTTCCTAAAGTGTAATCTCAAGTAAATAAGGAACCAATACCACTGAAAATATTTTTCAGTTTCTGTCCTCCAATTATCAGCATTTATGCTAGTAGATACCCTGAGCTATGGGCGGCCTGTGATTGGTTGAGAGGCGTGGCCTAAAATGAGGGTGGGGGTAGGAGAGGAGGCGTGGTCTCTCCTGATTGATCGAGGGGCATGGCCTAGAACCAAAATGGCGACCATTGAGATGTGTGGCTTGAAAAGAAAATGGCGGACATTATAAGGTGTGGCCTAAAACAAAATGGCGGTTTTCCTAATTTATTGAATGAATTATTCCGAGTTGGAAAAGGGGGTGGGACCACATATGATTCCGTCGAATGGATGATTTCCAGCTGGAAGAAGGGGAGGGAGCCTCACCCCCTCCCTGTGCGAACCTGCGATTTTTCATAAATGGAAACGTTCCACCTCAAAAAGGGGAGGGGGCCCCACCCCCTCCCTGTTAGTCTAAGAGTAGAGGATGTAAGCTATCGAGTTGGAAAAGGTGAAACGAGCGTGGAGCGCGAGGTTTACATGATTTTTAAACCAAATATCGAGCGCGAAGCGCGAGTGTCTTGATGAGAATATGTTCCTTAAGGTCGATAGAACCTCAAGTAAACTATTTCTTTTTTTTTTAATGTAAAATTGGCATAATTAAAACAAAAGCAGGTCATAACGATGAAGCTTACTAGGAGAGTATTTGCCGGCGAAGCGCGCAATAGCAAGTACACGCAAAGCGAAAACCTAGAGGAACCGAATGTGCCCGAATGTGCCCGCGAAGCGGACAGATCTTTCGAGCTCCTTTTGCGCTGTGATCCCTATTTGTTGCATTATAGTGTGACATATGCGCACATATTTATAGGCCATTCTATTTTATTTTGACAAAGTCAGTTGCGGCTTAATTTTTAAAAACTTTGATATCTAACTATAATAGTTAATAGAAATAATAAGCTAATTATAACTATCAATAATAAATAAAATCCGGCTATTCATACAAAAATTTCGACGCAAACAGCCCATTCTCCCTGGAATTCGTAAAAAAATCAGATATTCGTACTGAAATTTTGGTGCGCGTAGCGACGGGTTATAATAATTATCAATATTTTCGGAACTTATTTATTACACACATTTTTTTAAATTCCTTATTAATTGTATTTCAAAGTTTGATTTTTAAAGTACACGGGTGCACGTTTATAATTTTTTAATTAAAACTTATCGCATAAGGCAGGAGCGCATCCAGGAGGGGTGCCACGGAGCCCCCCCCCCCCCGAAAACCCAGACTTACATTTGAAAGATTTTTTTTGTCGACCCTTTTTTTAGCAATGTTCCCAACCAGCTCTGTGGTGCCCCCCACCCCGAAACTCCTACCTGGATTCGCCCCTGGCATAAGATTAATTTTTTATCAGGATTTTCAGAATTTGAGCCCTTTTTCAATCTTCGATGCTGAAATATTAAAAATTGTACTTTGAAATTCGTCACTTTAAGGGTTTTGTTCTTTTTAGAAGATGAATATCTTGTAGGGAGAAAAATAAAAAAAAATCAGGATTTCATGGGTTGCAGTACAGAACTAGATAACTTACATTTTTATCGAAAATGGGTTTATTGCATAAAAAAATTCTTTAAAAATCAAATACACATTCTGGTAAAACGTTTTTTTTTTCAAAATTTCTTTTTTGATACATTAATTTAAAAAAAAAATGACTTAAAGTTTTAGTTACAATTTTAACGAAGTAATATTTTTTATGAACCTTTTAGTATTAACATTTACTGAAATTAATATAATTTAATGAAGAAAAATATAATATTATCTTTTTTTGGGGGGATTTTTAGAAAAAAAATGTCTTATCATATTGTGTTCTCGCGATTTTCAATTTTGATTTTCTCAGAACAGAGTAATTTGAAATTTTCAACTAGTAACATTTTTGATTAAAAAAGTTTAATTTTGTTTTAAAAGTAAGTCTTGATAACAGTCAAAACTATTGAACATATAGAAACTTTGTTTGAGTCAAATATATAATCAAATTTATTACCACTCTAATGCACTTTAGTTGTGATTGGCCTATTAAATAAAATAATTGTAAACTTGCAGATCGCATTTGGGTTTATTACTGTTTTCAAAATGCACTCACATGAAAATTACTACATTTGCATACCTATATATAAAAATTGGCTTTTAACGGGTTTGTTTTGCAAAAATTGTTTAAAAAATAAGAGAATGCAAATACGGCTATTTGTTTCGCAAAATAATAATGTAAAGCAATCGATAATCTGAAGCGATTTTATATTATTTATAAGGTTAATGTACAATAATAAATGATCACTAATGTTAATATTTTTCCTGCTTTTTTTTTACTTTACTCTTAACCTAAAACCCACAACATTGATATAAAAAGGTTGGAAATCACATTTGGTCTCATTTAGTTTCAATGCTATGCATGAGCCGCGTAGGAATCTTCTTTCCAAGTCAGTATGTTTAATGAGTCATCTGTTATCCACAGAATATGATGAAATATCTGCAAAATTTTCAGCTTTAAAAGTTACTTTTGCTCATGTTATCTAAAAGTAAAAAAGTTTAAGGACTGTCGAATACGTCTGATTTCATTAAATTACATTTTTCATGGTAGAATTGGACTTTCTCTCAATTCTATATAAATTTGACATTTTTTTGGACCCTTGAACTTTAAAAATTAAATTTGGAAATAAAAAACGCAATATAATAGATTTATGCGCTAAATGTGTTTCGAAAACATTGAGAATTATTGTAGAAAGCATCAAAATTTTGCAACCGACTTCGGCAAAATAAAATGGAATGACCTTAGGGGCGATCCATATACCACGTGGTCCAAGAGGGGGGCCGGGGGTCTAGCCAAATTCCACGTGGACTAGGGTCGCCCAAATTTTTTTTCTTCAATTTTCATGCATATCACCTCCAAATTTGTTCCCATCCACAAAAAAATAAGTGCGTTAAAAAAAAAGATATTTATAGGTTCCGCAAATCGCATGAAATTTAACACGTACCTATTTCCTGTAAAAAAGACGTTTTTGGAAACTTTGTTTCAGAATCGTCAATATTAGGTGTATCGATTTGACCCTCAAATTTTCTCTTCACAATCAGCCATAGAATGCAAAGAAAAAATAATTTTTTGAATTTCACCCCCACAAGTCTATGTTATAGGGTCCCAATAAAACCCCATAAGTGCAAAATTTGGTGTTTGGAGTTTTTGGCGCTAAGTATTATTTTTTTAGTTTTATTTTAGTGAAAATTGTTTCTAATACATAAAATATTACTTTAGATTGATAATTATATGTTAAAATAATTTGGTTTAAACAATTTATTATTGTTTATATAATTTATTACTGTTTAATGCTAGAAAGTTGCAGTTCTTTCTAAAATTTTCCACTTTTGGTCCACTTTTAGGTTATAGTGAGGTAATCATTAATTTAACTTGACAAACATAATTGTTTAAATAATTTATTATTATTTTGAATAATATTCTCTTTGAATAATCTTAGAAAGTTGCGGTTTTTTCTCAAATGTTCAACTCTTTGTGTACTTTTCTTTTTAAAGTGTGGTAATAATTACTGAAATTTAACGAAAATAATTATTTAAACAAATTATTATTGTTTATAAACATTTTCTCCTTTAGTAATGCTAAATAGTTGCAGTTTTTTTTCTGATATTCTCCACTTTTTTCAACTTTTCACTTAGAGCGAGGTAATAATTAATGCAATTTAACAAACATAATTGTTTAAATAAATTATTATTGCTTATAACTATTTCCTCCTATAGTATTGCTAGATAGTTGCGGGTTTTTCTGTAATTTTTAACTTTTTGTCCACTTTTTACTTAATGGATAATAATTAATGCAAGCTAACAAACATAATTGCTTGAATAATTTTTGATGATTGATAACTATCTTGATAAATTTAAATTTGAAGCTTTTTCGGGTTTCAATCGTGTGCAAAGCTACGAAACTTGCCGACGTTTCGTGAACATTGCAGTTCACTTCTTCTATATATATATATATATATATAATATAATAATTCTACCTAGCTTCTGTACAGATATTCGTCTTTCAAGTGAAGTATAATTTTTCAAACGGCCAAAGGAAATGTACCCAAACTTTCTGAGGGGAGTGTATCAAATTTGACAAATTAACAGAGTAGAATGGACAACTTCAAGTAGTAAGCACTGTATCACGTACTGAATACATGGCAAAGTATGCTATTCGCCTGTCTAATGTGAAAAGAAAGTTTGCCAATTATGCATTGTACACGCATTTTATATTGTGCAAAACATATCGACAGATTTATAGCTTCTATCAAACCATAATTAAAATTTGTGACTTGGTGATTATGAATTCTCGTTCGTTAAAGCTCTTTCGCCTCTAACGAGTATTTTATCATCACGTGTCTCGCGCTTCGCTCTCGAATTAATTATGGCCAAAACGAAAAATTTTCTATATTATGTTGAACTCTGTTATATCAAATGTATGTTTTATTGATTTCAGTACCTTGATCCGGGACTTCCCCTGCAGGTGAAAAATTTTGCTATTAATAATAATAAAATTCTGGATATTTTTAACCTAGATCGAACCACCTTGGTTAAAAAACAAGAAAAAAACGAGATAAAAAGAGAAAAACGCTTTTAAAGTTGGCAAGTGCCATAATTGCACGTATTAAATTTTTGGTTCGAACGTAAAATTCAAATTTAGAGATTGAAGTACAATACCATTGTAAAATAAAGTGGTTCAAAATTACCAGATTAATCAAGGTAAAAAATGAAATAAAAATACGAGTGACTAACGCGGTAATTTTACCAAAAAAGTGTAAAGTTACAGTGTTTCGCGCGTTAAAAATACAATCGAAAACCATACGTCTTATCAAAAGAAAGTATTCTCATGACCGTGATTTAGGTTAATCTCTTTCTCTAATGTAAAAGAGAATGCTGTATTTTATCTTATACTCATTTGAAGAAAATGTAATAAAAATTTGTTTAGATAAAGAAAATAATTATTAAAAAAGCAAAAATGACTTTTTTAAACTGAAGTGCTCACCTTTAAAAAAAAACGATTTTCAAATCTCAAAACGAATTTGAAAGCATGAGGAGTAAAGGGCAATCCTGCGCGGCCCACTCGGCCGTACTTGTACGTTATAGGCATGCTGACCAAGTCCATAAAGCCAGCCCCCCTCCAATGCAACTTCGAACATTTTATTATTGCACAATTTAGATTTTTTGAAGGCTTTTTTTAGGCACAAATAAACAATTTACGGCTCTTCAAGTTTTTCAAAAATCAATTTTTATATGTCGGGCTAGGTATTCGCAAACCTGAAAGTTGTAAATAAATTTAACCCCTATTGGTGAAAGCTGCAGGTCTGTTCAAGTAGAACCTCCACAGTGGAATTTAAACATTGTCTTCACGCCATAATTTTGGATTATTTTTAGTGTATTTTTGGTGACCAATGCCAATTTTTGAGTTCTTTTATTTTTCTATAAAAGAAAACGAACTTTGAGTGAAGTACTGGCACCCAGAACCTGCACTGCAGTCAATTTGAGAAATTACAAAAATCAACCACTCGAGAATTTAGAAATTCTTTTAAACTCCCCAAAACTGTGAACCTTCATTTAAAATAAACAACCCCTATCACCTAACATCTACCCCGCAAAATAAATTATGGGCTATTTTTAGTCTCTCCAAAACCCCCAAAAATTATTGTACAAAATCAACCCTAGCACTAAAAAACTACCCCCGGCGCGTTTAGCGAAACCTATCTAAGCAAACATTCTAGAAAAATATATATGAAAAATATATGCAAAAGTAAATTCTTTCAGTCACAATTTTTTTTAATATGTAGAACTGTATGGCCGAAGAATTGATAGAACTAACTATTCGAAATTAAAAATTAGAAATAGGTCAAAATTGTTTTTTTTTTCAATTTTAATTTCATTTTTATTGAATCGCGCGCAGAAACTTTCTTCAAAAATAAATAATTGACCACTAATTTATGAATTTTTTAATTGTTAGCAATTATCATTTTTTCGTAAAATCGGCCTTCTTTCGGAAGTGAAGCATCTAAGGTCTTGATTGAAATATGACTCTTATGTAACCATCTCTCTCTTCATCTCCACATACTGTAAAGCATGCTTCGGTTACCACTGTTAAATTAATGTGCATCAAAGTTGACTTTTTGTTCAATAAATTGCTAAACCCTCTGTTGCAAAATTATAGCTTAGAGGATTTAGAAAATTTATGAGATTAACAGTATGTAAGAAAAGTCATATTCAAACAATACATTTGCCATAGAGGCGGTAGAGCGCTATGTTAAAGTAGTATCCTGTAAGTAGTGGCCCCGTCAAGAGATACTTTATAATCTTGACACGATCCCGATCCGATCCTAGCCTCCAGTATCGGTTGCGTCAGTTTTCGCTCGACTCGACTTTGTTTCTGAAGTCGATATATCGAGTTGGGATCGGCTCGGGTTTTCGGTTCTCCTTCGGCAGATGTGCATTTCTTACTTGACCCGAGCAGAGAGGTAAAACTGACAATGGGTCGATGTGAGTCGGTCAACCCGGACTCATCCTCTCCCTGGTTATACCGGTTATACATTACCCTAACCGAACCCCGATGAAATCGGAGTTCCAACGTCGCACGTTAGCTCAATTGCCCAATTTATTTTTAGTCTCGGTCTAGGACCGCTAAGTAATAAAAATACATCTAGCGAAGGAGAATCGAAAACCCGAGCCCTTCCCGAGCCGATATATCGACTTCGGAGACAAAGTCGAGCCGAGCTAGAACCGACCCTGGGTATCGCAAACCCGATCCCGACCTAAGAAGAAACCTACACGATTCTTACGCGATCACGAGAAAGTATTGTATCGAACGGCACCACTACATGTAAGGTATTTAGGGCTGAAGAATTGGATGGTTACATAAGGGCCATATTTTAATCACGTTCAGAGTTGCCTCACATTCGCAATGAGGCAGACTTACCTAAAAATGTTCATTGCTAATAAATATTAAATGACTAAATTACTCGTTCTTAATTTATTTTGAAAAAAATTTCTGCGCTGAATTAAATAAAAAAGAAATAAAAATAACAAAAATTAATGTTTGATCTAATTTCAATTTCTAATTCTTGAAATATTTTCAATTTAGAATAATTACTCACATAAATTGATAGAAATATCTATAATTGAAAAACAAGGTTAAGCAACTATCGCAGGGTGACACTGGGAGAACCTGCCATCTAAAAATGACACCGGCTCCCAGTAGGACCGCGGTAAATCACACTCATGGCCACGTCTTACAACCATGAGATGGGTGGTCACAGGACACGAGGAAATTACAACGACAGGCCGGCGAAACCCTCATGTGTCTTGAGGACACGAAGCGACCCAAGGATGGCAGCTTTCTGCATCCATCTCGCAAGTGCCTTGGTATATTTTTGGCACGCGGGTACGGCTTTAAGGTTACGAACCAGTGATAGTTTCGCACCTCCGAGAGCACCTATCACAACGTCGGAAAATGGCTTGACGAGTGGTTTGCATCGAAAGATAAAGACTTTTTTTGGCGTGGCATTCATCACCTTCCGATTCCAGAACTCAGTAGGACGGTTGCGTTATTTTCTAGAGACACGGATGATATACGTGCGCGGCCGCGCGTAAATTACTTATATGTAACTATAAATACAAGGAAGACTCCAATTTCCTGAAAACTTTCGATTTTAATAGGGTCTCTCTTTATAATTCCGGTCATAGAAATGTAAAAGTCGGAAAGACTACTGCAGCACGTTTAACTTCTCTCGTTTGGAACAGCAGTTTTCCCACATATAAGAGAGCAACGTTGTACCACATTTTAAGGCCGCGCTGCACGAAAAATGGCGCTGCTGCCGCGTTAAAATCGTGGTCGTGTTACCCTACTACACCGAACGCAACAGCTGTTCTAAATTTCTTTCCATGGCAGTTTTATTCATATATTATAAATATTTATTCAACAACAATCTTAAGCTAGATTTATAAAAGTATTCATTAATGTATTATGTCTCTTTGACTTAATGTATGAATAATTGCGTGACACTCAGGGCTCTCTAGTGAGTGGTTATTATTAATATAAAATTGCAGCGCATATACAAAATTGTTCGGATACGTATAAAGCATTATACAACGTTCTCGAAAGAATCGCGAATAATCTTCCAACTTCTGTGTACTATGTCCATAAGGATCATCATACACCTCACCCTCCTCCTCATCGTCATTTATCTCCTCATTTATCTTCTCATTCATCTCTTTCTCCTCTTCTATCTCCTCTTCATCCACTTTCTCCTAATTTATTTTATCTTCCTCCTGCTCTTCTTCCTTATCCATTTTCTGCTTCTCTTCAGCATCCTCCTCCTTGTCTTTCACCCCTTGTTGCTCCATATGCTCCTCGTTTTTCTTCATAACATTAACATTTTGCTCAAATTTTTCGCTTAAAGAGTCTTTGTTCTGAGTCTCAAAACTTAAGTTCATTTCCACATTGAAAGTGAAATCTTACTTACGTTTTATTCCTGTGCTGAAGTGGTTTTTAACCTTTGGACATGTTAACTTTATTGTTTTTGGCATTGAATATTTATTGAGGACACGACACTTTTGCTTTAAGACTTTACGCAACTTTGCAACGACTGAACTATTATTATTATCAATTTCATCATTGTCCTTCATATCATTTTGAATCATTTTCGGAATATCGTCAGACAACCTGAGCGGAATAATTTCATACTAGTTATTTTCATCATAGCCATTCATGTTAAAAGAGAGGTTATTTGATTTTTTACACGAGCACATATGATGCATCTTCAAGTTATCTACTTGTGAAAAACCTTTAAGCAATTTTGGCAAGTAGAATTCATTTCGACACTGTAAAGGTTAATTGACGATTAATCGGTGGATACTGACTGTATATAAAGACACGCTAATTGAGGCACTTAGAGCAAGAGTAGAGTAATTATCATTGTCGATGAAAAGTACGTTCGAAAAGCATTTGGAGCAAGAAAAAGACATGTTTTGTTCCGCTGTAAATACGAATAGATTAAAGTTGGAGGAAAAGAGCGACAACGGAGTTGCTCTTTTCCTCGAACTTTATTGCGTTCGTCTCTACCACGGAGCAAAACTTGTCTTTTTCTTGCTCCAAGTATATCTATTCACGGAGGATTCTCGTCCAGTTCTTAACTATTCGCAGGATATTCTGAGGTCCATCAAGCTAGCACCTCCAGTCCTCCACAATCGAAATTCCCAAATTTCTTTGTATCAGAATTTTTGGGCTTTTTTGGGCTACTTTTAGGCTGTATTGCCGATTTTTGGGCTCCACTACATCAAAATTTAAAAAAGTTTTAAATCAAATACCACAGAATTTTGGGTTTTTTTTGGGCTCTTGAACGCGCCAACAAGCAATTTACAAAAACCACCCCTCCTAAAAATATAACTACCCCCTTTGTAAAAACTTAAACCCGGAAGAAAATAAGTACAACAGAATTTTTGGCTTATTTTGGGCTCTCCAATGCAAACAAAAAATGTAAAAAGCACCCCCTATGTGCAAAAAGTCCACCCCCTTGCCAAAAATGAAATCTGAAAAAAACAAAGTGCATCAGAATTCTGGGCTTATTTTAGACTCGCGAATGCACCATATCAAATTTTCAAAAACCACCCCTTTAGTAAGAACTCAAACTTGGAAGAAACAAAATAGAAATTAGTATTGGACTTTTCTTGGGCTCTCGAATGCTTGCATTTTTTTTTAAATCACCCCTACATCTAAGAAATCAAACGCCTATCCATCAATTCGAATTTGAATGTTCAAGGAGCCCAAAAATCAAACTCTATTGACACTTTAAAATTATCAAAGAGATTATTTGTTGACAAAGTCGCATCTGCGTGGTATCAAGGGGTTGTTTTGAAACGTTAAGGGTTAGAGCCCAAAAATCGGACTTGGTATTTTTGAGTAACCCAAAAATCAGAGACTCTATTTCCACTGTAAAATTCTGAAAAATATTAGTTTTTGACAAAGTCAAATATTCGACAAATTCACATATTCTATTCGGCATATACACATATTGTAACTGTTTTTAATGAAAAAATGTATTTGCTACTTTACAAAGGGTGGCGACTTGACAGAGAAACCGGGAATTTTATTGACCGGGAAATGACCGGGAATTTAATGTAAAACCCGGGAATTTACTTTTAATAGTAGCAAAATTCAAGTTTTCATTATTTTAATGATTTGTTTCAAATTAGAAAAGTGATTTCTGCTTTATTTACTATTTCACGGCTTATGCATCTTAGATTTTTCGGAATATCTCAGTTTACTCTAATTGAATTATAATTTATTATTGTTCAAGAGAACTTATTTTTGTTGACATTAGTTAGTAGTTGTTCTCATGCATCCAAAGAGTTTTTATTGCAATATGAAAGTAAGAATATATTTTAAGATACTTAATATTAATACACTTATTTGTTCACGTGCAACTATCACTTAATGCACTTGACATAACTTAGAAAATTCAACATCATAAGAAGAAACTTTTGAAAATTTGTTGCTCTGTGAGATTTTGTTCGCTGACTTAAGTTTGATAATCGAATTGTTGATAGCCGAAACATACAGAAACAATCATTTTCTTGGAACATGGAATTTTAGAAAATAATTATCGTTTTTATTTTAGGACAGAGAGTTTCTGTGAAGAAATATAATTTCACTTGGAATAGGGAATTTTTTACATGGAACGGGAATTTTTTAAAGGAATTATAATTCGGATTTAGAAGAAAGGAATTTAAAGAAATCCCTCTTCCAAGTCAGAATTCATCACAATTTGAAAGTCCCCTCTTCTAAATTGAAGATAAAGAAAGTTCGTCAAACAGTGTTTAGAGTAGAAGTAGTATTTCAAAGAAGAAATATTTCTGAACTATAATATAACTTTTTTTTATTTTTTTATTAGTTGAATGTTTATAGTCGCATCAACTGCCAGGGTCATTAGCGACTGTACTGTAGGGTAGTTCGGGGTGGTGGTAAATTCTATTCTATGACGTCAGAATTTACTACCACCCCGAACTTTTAGAGTAGAGTAGAGACTCGTGGTGGGAGAGACGAAGCGAGGGATCCACACGTGTGAAAAGAGCTGGACTCTCCTGATTTCCCCTCGCTGCCGAGGCCTGACCTACGACAACGCCACCAATTTGGAACTATTCAGCAGAAATTTTAATTTCAATTCAATATTACCAAGAAATCTTACAGTACATAATTAAATTTAAACCGTGGAAAAACATTTTTGAATAAAATTAATTGATATTCACTGCTCAAGGGCAAAGAGGTACCCTACAGGCATATTGCCCACATGAAGACAGGCCCGCCAAATTTGCATTTTCAAGAAATGTTTGTAATTACAAATTCTGTAATTCATATTATTCAAGATATTTTACTTCTGGGACACGAATAATTGAAATATTATCTAGTAATGGCAAAAATGTTTTATTCACTAATAGTATTTGGTGAATTTTAGTGATCTCACAGCATTCTATTGTGAAATGTTTATGACTCTTTACTAGTCAGAATATATTATTTGGCGGCGTTTTTTACCCTCCTTGCTTTCAATATAGTATATGGGGTGGGTCGTATAGTTCACTTTATTATGAAGGACAAAGGATTTTTCAAATCTTTTTCTAAAACTATGATGTTCAGGAACTACGTTTTAAAGGAAAAAAAAAGGATTTTTTTGGGGACCAACATTCAATTTTTTTCTAAAATTATGAAATTTAGCGACCAAAATTTTAAGGAAAAATAGTGCATCGCGTCATAAGTGCGGAAGGTGGGCAGTTCTGCTTGAGTGTGAAAGTTTACAGCACGTGGCTGAGACGAGACGAAGTCGACCCGTCGCCAGCGATGCTAATGTACCGCCACTTTTTCAACTGCGCATGTACCGAAAAGCGCGGGTCCATTTTAAATAATAAAATATGCACTTGTAATATTACATTAATAATAAATTACTTTAAGACATGAGCTATTCCTTAGATTCAATTTAATTAAATTTTCCAAAATAAAAAGCTTTTAAAAATATTTATCTGTATTATTATTGATAGTATTTATTGACTTCAAATAAACCAGCGCTTTTCGGTACATGCGCAGTTGAACAAGGGGCGGTCCAATAGCACCACTGACCGTCGCCTGAGTGCTGCAATTCACGCGAGTCAGAACTGCGAAAATTATTAGGAGAGCTAAAAAGTGTGGTTATGTTGACCTCTGTTGCTTACCCAAATAGTTACCCATAATTTAGCAGAAAGTATCGGGGGTGTGAGCGATTAAGTTTTTGGATCGTATAGCCAATAGTGAGGTTATGTTGCTATACGGGATTCCGACATTACTGGAAGTTTATTTTGGATCCAAATGCACAAGCGTAGCGGCTCGATGTGCGCAAACGCAGTTGTTGAAATAGTTTTTGTCTCACTGTTTCAGAAGTGGCCACTTTCCGAACGCTCATTCCTTTTTTGTTAACAATGAAATGAAATACTGTCCATACAAAGGGTTTAAGGTAAAAAGGTAAGAATAAAAACTGTCAGCCAAAAAAAAAAACAATTATTTCTAATAATACAGTTCTAAAGTTCACAGTTTCCAAGTAAGTTGGAAAAATGCTCTTTTCTTCACAATAAAGTAAAATACTGTCCATAAAAAGTATTTACCGTGAAAATTACAAAAACAGCAAATGTTGATCATAAAGATTTTTTCCCCTCCTGATAATATACGGAGGAAGGCAACAAAACATGATAAATCAATTGTACGCGGAAAATAAGTTACGCATGGTTTTAACATTTTTAGGACTTGACGAATATGATTATCGACCCTTGCTTCACAAAAATAATTATATTCCATCAAAATCCCGCTTTAAAAATTGTGTAACCTTCAAAATATTTAGAAATAAATTCGTTTATTTTGTAAGTGTTCAATATGCTTTCAAAACTGCAGAAATACAAGCTGATAGGTTCAATAATTGAAAAATATTGGATAACTAGTTATATGGTTTCTTCTATATGATACTGTTGGAATTTTTCTTATATCTCTGGTTTCATTGAAATATTGCATTTATCTAATTAATGAGAAATTTTCTCAAATGGATGTATCATGTTTCATTCGCTTATTCAATATATAGTCACTGAAGTTCATATCTTTAAACAAAAATTGAAAAAGGGGTCAAGTGTGCTGTTGGAAATTGTCATGTGGTTCCTCAAGGACAGTCCAGTCGGAAACTTGCACTTTTTTGTCTGAAATAAAGATATTAGTAAATATATCTGGCCAGGTGCAACAGGCCAGATTTAGATAGAGCAGATTAACCATCCCTGTGTCGTGTAAATTTCAAAGTCGTAATTGTACACACATTTGGTGAAATTCATAGACTTACAGTCAGGGCCCCTCACTTCTTTGGATTGCAACTCATTCAATCAATATCTGAATTGTTTAATACAAAGAATCTGAAAGCTTAAAGTCTTTCGAATTCAACGATATGATAAATTTTATCCTAAAAATTGATTGTCAGTAGTTCGAGGGGAAAACATCCCAAAAAAAGGGTTTGCCGGCCTCCTTTTGCAAGTGATGACTTTCACCTATTTCCAGGACGAGGCTGACGTTAGAAAAAATCTGAAATAATTTCCAGATATCCTCTCAACATTCTTTAATTCAATACATTTTCCAAAAATCTGAAGTATTCAATAATTTACTTTTTACGGGGATTTATTTACAAATACCTTATCTTGAGAAAAAATGAAGATAGGAAGCCGTTTAATGGCTCTACATGCGCAGTTTTATGATGCGAGTGCAATTCAATAATTAAACTTATGATAAAATCATTCTTACGAAAGAAATATCATTTTGAATATTTCTAACTTTAATCAGTGTTGGCGCGTGGGAGGCACAGCAGGACTAGTGGTAGAACAGAAGTATCCTTTCGATAACAATAGTAACTTTTCCTGCTGTGCCTTCCACGTGCCATGTCTGATTAAGTTCAGAAATATTCAAAATGATGTTTCTTGCGTAAGAAGGATTTTATCATAAATATAATTATGGAACTGGACTCGCCTCACAAAACTGCGCATGGAGCCATTGAACGGCTTCATATCTTCACGTGTTCTCAAGATAAGGTATTTGTAAATAAATCCCCGTAAAAAGTAAAATATTGTATTATATCAGAAAGAAGTTCGAAAACCTCTGCTTTTTGGGCTGTTTTGCCCTCGAACTATTGACCATTTTTTGTTACAATAAAAGTGCTCATATCTTTAAATTCGGACGACTAAGCTTTCAGATTCTTTTTTTTTTAATTTAGAAATTTTTTTGAGCAAGTTACATTCAAAAGAAGTTGGGGCCCCGACTTTAGTACCTAAATATAAAAATTCGATACCAAAAACGTGATTTAAATGAAATTAGCAGGATTTTGTCTAGTTATTATTATTATTATTATTATTATATCATTAAGCCGTTTCCCTTTCGGGGTAGGCGTGAATTGCTCGGTGGTAATATGCGATCTCCTCAAAACTCATGATGATTCCTCACAAAAAATTTCAAAGTTAATCCATCAAAGTTTCACTTCTGCCATGTGGCCCCTCTGCCACACACTGTTTTTTTTCTGACTCGCTCTACGTGTAGACGTCTTCAGAATACATACTTGTATTTTCAATTCAAAATATTTATAATTATGTATAATATGTATAATAAACAACTTTAAACAACGCTATGTTTTTAATTTAATTATTGAATTTTTTGTCAACTCATAAGGGAAAATAATAATCGACTCTTTTAGCGATTTACAAATTCTACCGTGTTCTTATTTCGTACTTTAGATTCTTGCATTTATTTGATCATCTTTATCCATATGTACCGATCTCATGAATTGATCATTATCTGCAATATCATGTTATTACATTCGAAGGACATGAATCAAGGGGAAAAAAGGCATTTATATATTACTCAGCTTTTTTTATTTTCCTTGAGTTTCGACTGGTTTTTAGGTCCCAGAAGATCATTAATTATTTTTGTAAAATCGACGTGAAATCAATCTTAGTCGAGTAACGCATATCGCGATATGATTTTACGCTTCATCTAATTTACACCCTTCGAGCTCTTAGGCTGTAAACTAATCTCTTGTAAATAACCAGCAAGCTGCGAACGTTAACGGTTGAGTGATCAGATCCGTAATTATAACCTGCTGTAAGGACTAAGAATTCGCTCGTTGTATTTCTTCAACTATGTCAGTAATTTTCTTTCGTGATCACTTATCTCTAAGTCACAGGATAATTATGTAACGTGACTGCTGTTGTTTTGACTAAACGAGATACCGAACGCGAACCAAGTTCTACGATCTTTAACATGCCCAGAAGTGTAACTGCTATCTTTTTTCAAAAATAGGATGCATACTTTATTTCTTTTCATTTTTTCCTAGTGGCATCCCACTAATTAAATTTTTGGTAGGAAGTTAAAAAGGTTTGGAGTTATTATAGCAAAGATGTTTTGAACAAATAACCTCTTTTTAAAACATTGTAATTCATTAATAAATTTCTTCTTGCGTTTAAAATGTAGGATTAAAAATGGTAGCGATTGAAATTCTTAAGTTTTTGATTATTTTTAAAAATTTCAGAAAATCGACGAGCTATTTTGAAAAAAAATTACGCAGCTCGCTTCATTCGCAAGTTTGAGCGCGCCTAAGGCAAGCGTCTGTTGGATCTCGCGTCTCGCGCTTCACGCTTGCGGTCTTTGTACTTCCCCCACATGTTTACATAAGCGAACTCAACCTTGATTGAAGTTATCCAGTATACATACGACGCCAGATAGACAGATGCCAGACAGACAGAGACCATCATAGAACCTGTTTTTTCGGATTCAGGGGATCTCGAAACTTGGGGAATCAAAGAAATCCGCGATATTCAGTTTTCACATAAAACAAATACTTTCTCATTATCATAAGAATGTAAAAAGCATTTCTTGTACCACTAGAATATAGTCTGCAGTAGGGTGTACTAAAAAAACACAATGGTTTTCTTTTTTAAATAATTATAAACCGTGGTCCTGGTCTCAAACAGCCCCAGAATGATCTAAATGATTAATAAGCCAGAAAATAGAACTGATGGTACCATACGTTCAGAAAAAATTGACCCAATTAGACTAAAAATACTACCTGAAGCACTTTCTAACTATGTGCGTAGTTGAGGTAAAATTAACTGTTTTTTAATAAAATGATGTTGCACTTATTATTTATTTATTTAAGGTTCGTTTGATTGTTCTACTGGGAGCTGGTGTCATTTTCCTATAGGTGGCAGTTGCTCCCAGTGGGACCCTGCGGTGGTCACGCGAATTGAGGCATGACCATGGAATTTTTTCTCCTATTATCCTCAATATTTTCATAGAATGTAATAAAGAAACTAGCAGCCATGTTTAACATTAGTCTGCATTTTCAAAATATATATTATAGTTCTAATATAACATGATTGGTTGTTCCAATGAAATTTTTTTTGCATTGTCGCTATTAGGGTGACCCAAAAAAACAAATGTTTTGAATTTTTCGCGGTACCCCCCCTATTTTGTCAATTTCCAATATTTCCTAAATAACATGGATAACAAAATTTGTATATTCTGTCCAAAACATGAAAATGTATGATAAAGTATAGGAAATGTTTTCATTATCGCATTGAATAGTTATTTGTGATACAAGTGCGCAAAATATGTGATTGTGTGTGAAAACGTAGACGAGTGCTTCGAGCCGCAGACGAATGATGCAATCACACGAGTTAGCCTTCACCTATGCGCGCGTGTATCACACGCTATTTTTTGCAACGCCCGTCCGAAAATCTTAAAAGAGAAGATTTTTAAACTTTGTAAGTAAATTTTTTTGAAAAACAATGTTTTGAAAAAAATGTCTGAAAAACAAATTTTGGAAGAAAAAGGTTTGAAAAAAATTGAGTCAAAAAATTTGGTAAAAAAAGAATTTGGTGAAGAACAATTTTTGAAAAAAAATCGATACAAATAAAATGTTGAAAAAAAATTTGGTAAAAAAAGGTTTGAAAAAAATTTGTTGCCAAAAAAAATGTTAAAAAATAATTTTTGGCGCTTATGCCCTTTTGCTGTGCCAAATGTTGGCGCTTGTGCCCTTTTGCACGACGGACGAAGACGGCTACAAAACCCTGAAAACAAAACTTCAATCATTAAAAGATTTGTTCAAGTGAAATCTAAATTTATTTCAGGAAGATACCAACACCAGTGTTTAAAGTTACCTATGCTAGTGTCTAAAGTACATTATCACGAAAGTGCGCATGCGCAGCTTTTTCACCAGTGCCTAAAGTAAGCCATCTTCGAACTGCGCATGCGCGCAAATTGTTTCGCACACAGTGTGCTCTAATAAGGTCCTTTAGGCACCATTTAGAAGCATGAAAACGTCAACTTTTGAGGTGGGTGTTGCAGAAAGAATTTTTTTTTTATTCTGAAAAATGAAAATTCACGATTTTTGCAAAAAGAAGACGAGTTATAAAAAAAGTTGAAGAATCGAAGTTATTCCTCAAAAAAAGTTCTACAAAAAAGTCCTTTGGCACTTCTTTCTGTCTTGCGTTATTATTGAACTATTCACTAAAATATGAATAATAACAATTTTCCGCTGTCATAAACAATCAAGTAGGGTGTAAATATTCGTTTCGAATATTTAGACTTTTAGAAAGTAATTGTGTAGGAAAATTGGTTCTTCCTGTTGATTTACACCCTACTTGATTATTTATGACAGCTGAAAATTGTTATTATTCATATCTTAGCGAATAGTTCAATAATGACGCAAGACAGGAAGAAGAAGTTTTTTTCATAACTCGTCTTCTTTTTGCAAAAATCGTGAATTTTCATTTTTCAGAATAAAAAAAATTCTTTCTCCTCTCGAAGACGCGGGCACAAGATAAACTCTACTGAAATACAGGGATTGGGAGCGAAATGCTGGGTGAACGCTCGATGCGTTCCAAACGTGCTCCTCCCCTGTTCAGATTTTCCGAGGACATCTATAAAGGATACTCTCCGATGCAGATACAAACGTCTCATACGACGGATTTGGTCTTCCGAACTGTCGGCGCAGAACAAAGTACCTGCGACAAACATACTTGCCGTCCCGGTACGACTCTATTCATTTGGAGTAGTTCCATAGACGAAGCACGAGCTCAGAGCCCTCGACATCGGGTGCCGAAAAGTTATGCACATGAACAAAAGCATGCATACTAAATCTTGAATGACTTTACAACAGAATTATTCTAAGTGCAGTACATATAGTCAAGAATGGACAAGACCCTGTTCTTAGAATGGTCAGGAAACACAAAGAAGTGGGCAAAGGAGCGTTTCTGTATAAAGCAGCGGAGGAGGCTGCTGAAATACTCGGCCTTGATTTCAATATCAAGGATGAGCAAAATACATCGAATCTTATCCATCTCGAGTACTCACTCCTAGAGGCCCGGATTGAGAAAACACCAGAGAAAAACTTCCGCGAACAGCTCCTCGACAAGAAGATACACGGCATCTTCCACAGATATGTGGAGGATCTGTCGATGTCGTATGACTTAACATTTGCTTTCTTTAAATCACCCGGATTGAAGTCTGGCACGGAGGGCTTTATTTTGGCATTTCAAGACTGTGTCATTTCCACTCTAGCATACCGTCACCACATTTTGAGCCCAGACATTCCCGATGATAGCTGCAGGGCGTGTCATGCACATCCCGAGCATCTAGGACACATACTATCCAGTTGTCCAACTCATGCGGGAACGACCTACATCCAAAGGCACAATAGGGCACTAAGAGTGTTTTATTACCATCTCTGTCACTCTTACGGCATCAGCCCGAATATCGCTCCGCTGAACGCACCTAGGAAAATAGAGTCAATGGTCGAGAATGAGAAGTGTCGGATATACTGGAACTTCATATTCTCGACAATTGTTTCTGTTGCGCACTCGAGACCTGACGTAGTTCTTCTTGATTTCGAGAAAGGAACCATGTTCGTTATCGAATTCTCGGCACCAGCTGACAAAAACATCACAACCAAGGAGAATGAGAAGGAAGAGAGGTATAAAGACCTTATAAGGGAGTTGCGACGATTTTACCCGAAATATTCTGTTAAGATAATCGTCCTGATCATCGGCGCTCTTGGAAGTGCCAATGTTTCACTAGTTAATAGCCTGAAGGGCATCCCTGCGTGTCAGGAAGATGCTAAGACACTTGTGGGCAAAATGCAGAAGGCGGTCGTCCTTGGGTTGCTCCGTGTCCACGAGACTTTTGCCGGATCATTGTATTGAATTCGTCGCAGACTGGCCACCCATCTCACGATAGTGAGACGTGGTTACAGCTGAAATTTTATCGCGATTTCGTTGGGAGCAAGTGCAATTTTTAAGATTAGCACCTGCTCCCTGCAAAATCCTGCGGTTGTCCTTATGACAAACTTTTAACTATGTATATATATTTTTTTTCATATACATATGCTATATTCCCTTTTATATTTCCCAAATTATTTACATTTATTTATGCATATTCTCTTTTGACTTATATTTAATTATTAATATTTATATAATAAACGACTCTGAAGATAAATCTAAAAATTATGTCTGTTTTGACGTATACCTTTCTCTTTATAAAATACATTATATTTATAGCCTATGACAAAGCCACCGTACGCGTCCACGAGTTGCGGATAGAGAATCCCTGTACCAAGGGTTTCTGCTGAATATGGTTACAATTATTAATAAGCAGTCGCGAATAATTGTCCAGGGATGGTCCCGAAGAAATAATCCCTAAGCGAAAGCGTAACAACCGTGCCGAAAGCTGAATAGCACCTGGGCGAGGTGACTTAAACGGTGTCTCTGGGATACAGGGCGACTTCTTAGAGTATGTAGCCTTATACTTGCATGCGGGGCCCTACAAGGACGGAAAAACTCTATCCCTATCTGCTCGTGGGAACAACAATGTCACCATCAAACCACCAAAAAGTTCTAGACGCGGTTCAAAACGATCGAACGCGCAGAGCACCCGACAATCGGTCGGCAAAGAATGCCGATTACCCTAGAGTTCGGGGTGGGGCAAATAATAATTTATATGGAAACACGACAACAAACCGACGAAACGTCGTCATTGAGTAGACAAATCATCTCTAGGATGACGTACTAGACTGCTACGATGCCAGCATTATCCCTGTTCTCGGAGGCTTTATGGCGCGTATGCACACTCTGCGGTGCCAAAAACACCCAGAGCTTCAACACGTTTCGCATCACTCTTTGCGAAATCAACACGCCTACCTCTTGAAAAATGGATATATACACGGTGCGCTTTCACAAACGCTGCTTGAACAAGCTGCTGACGAAGATGAGGAAGCGGCATTAAGACGAACCGCGGAAAGCAGACACTTTCTAAGAGATGATAGCGATTTCAGTGCAAGGAGCAACACTGACATACAGGTTCCTCCTAAGCCCCAAGATCTGGCTGAAATGGATGCCTCCCTTCGTGAGGATACCTCGGAGAAGTCCGTCTCTGGACAATCAATTGTTCGGTTTATGGTGTTGCGAGAGCATTGGCTGATTCAAATCGAAGGCTGAAACCGACGATGGATCAAAAGACCAAAAGACGCTTGTATCAACTAAACAAGAAGATTGAATGGGCAAGACCGAATGGGTCCCGTATTCAGTGTATGATTGACTACATACATCTGATAGGCCGTTCACGGAAAGGGTTCGAAAGTTCGCTCAAGAACTAAGGATCCTCAATAATACACTGAAAAAGTTAAAGCTGCTGACCATGAAGCAGCACATTGTTGTCAAAATACGGGTGTTATCTGACGCAAGTTAGAGAATACAGAAGAGGGAGAGATGGATCAGGGAGAATCAACAGTTTCTCGCTGAACCATCTCGCCTCTTCAGTGATCATCCTGTTTCTGTCAAACATCCACCAAAGCCCAACGAGGTAGATACTTTTTGGAGATAGGTATACAAGATCCCAAAAACGCTGGAGTTGAAAGAAGATACTGATAATATCATCCGCTTCAAGGAGTTTTGCGACAAACTCATAACATCGGAGGAAGAATATCAATCAATCACTGCCGAAGAGGTGAAAAAAGCACTTAGTAGCACGAAGAACTTTTCCGCTGCAGGACCAGATGTTATCAAGAACTTCTGGTGGAAAAAGTTTACTTCTACAAACCATCATTTGGCCCGCATATTCACCTCGTATTCAAAGTCGGAAACGCCCATTCCACAGTGGCTGGTATTAGGACGCACTATACTCCTGCCGAAAAAAGGCAACTTGTCCAACGCAGAGAATTATGGTTTTGAATTAGGTTATGAAGACACTGGAGATTCAGAAGTCCGCGTCCGCCTTGACGGCGTGAAATGTATAATCGCGGAACTAAGGAATTGATATGCAAGCTTTTATTCATAAGCATTATCTTACTTGTGGTGACATCAAGGGCCTTAAGTTCGTTCTTCGTCCATTGAACCACCCCAAACGAGTAGAGTAGAACCGGGACGGGCCGCGTAAGATCATCCGCGGCTAGAGACCTGACTCCAAGGAACAGTGTTGAACGATGTTTTCTCGCGTAAATTTCCGCTCTTGCTTACCTTCTACGACAGAAGGAGCAGAAGTGGATAACGTACACGTTCCAGTTGCGTCAAGATTGGTTGCTTTAAGGAACCATGATCGTAGCTTCCGGAGCCTAAAACTTCTCTCATAATAATATCCATTGATATTGAAACAAATGTATTTCTATTGTCTTGTTTTTATGATAAAAAAGGTGCGCAACCCCTTAAGAAAAAATTTTGTTGATTAACATTTTATTGCACCTTGTATCGCTTATCCAAAAAATTAATTTATTTATTTCCAATGTAATTTTTTACGATTTAAACAAAAGATACGCATCCTACCCAAGCATAATTAATACAAAATTTGTAGATCTTTTTTGGGCGAACAACTTTTGTCTATTAATTTTTTTTCTTGCCTTGTGTTGTTTTTAACAATTTTCCAAAAAATTTTACTGTTATTTTTTACGATTAAAACAAAAACCACGCATCCTATCAAAAATTGGTTATTAAAAAATGTGTACATCTTTTTTGGGTGCACAATTTTTGTCAATTAATCTTTTTTCATAGCTTGTGTCGTTTGTACAAAAAATTGTATTTTTTATTTTTAATGTTGTTTTCACGAAAAAAAAAACTACGCATTCCATGAAAAAATGATTAATAACAAATTTATAGACCTCCTATGAGTGAAAAACTTTCGTCTTTCAATTTTTTTTCGTACCCTGCGTACTTTTTCCAAAAAGTTAATTTTTTTATTTTTCATGTTATTTTTCACGATTATAATAAAAACTACCTATCCTATTAAAAAATAATTCATGACAAATTTGTAGCTCTTCTTTCGTTGAATAAATTTTGTCGATTCATTTTTTTCTTAACTTGTGTCGTTTGTCAAAAAATTTAATTTTCATTATTTTTAATGTTGTTTTATATGTATAACACAAAAACTGCGTGTTCTCTCAAAGAGCGATCAATAAGACATTTGTAGATCTTTCTGTGTGCACAATTTTCTTTTTTTTAAATCTTTTTTCTTATCTTGCATATTTTGACCGAAAAATGAAATTTTTTATTTTTCATTATTTTTTGTGCTATCAAAATTTGAATTTTCGATTTTTCAAGAAAATTCAAAAAGTTGTTATGTTTTTCATTCTCATAATTTTTTTTTTTCATCGAGAAAAGTCTTGGAGATAAATTGTTCGACTTTTTGAGTACTGTGAATGACCACACATAGAATTTTTAAATCTTGAAAAAAATATTCTCAAAAATATTCAAGATACTCTAACTTGTTTAATTTTTATCAAAAATAGCTAGCTAACGAACTTGAACTTCAGTTTCTGATGCTAAAAGAGTTTACCAAAGGCGAATCTAATAGAATAATTTTTTCGAAAGTTATCGTGCTCACAGACAGGCAGACATACAGATATACAGACAGACAGACAGGCATACATACATACATACATACATACATACATACATACATATATACGAGGGCTGTTTGATAAATCAGTGACTTTTCGACTGAAAGATTTTTTTCGGCAAATGAGCGTTTTACTTCTCAACATAATCTCCTTTTAGCTCAATACATTTAGTCCAGCGTTTTTCCAATTTTTGTATTCCTTCCAAATAATAGGTTTTCTCAAGACCCTCAACATAGGCGTTTGTTTAGGTGATGACCTCTTTATTCGACCCAAATCTCTTACCAACCGGCCATTTCTACAGGTTTGGAAACAGGAAATAGTCGCAGGGGGGCTAAATCTGGAGAATATAATGGATGAGGTCCAAAAGCTCTGAATAATATTGGCCGTTGATCGTTTTACCCTTCTGAAGGTAATCGATGTGAATGATACCGCGTGCATCCCAAAAAACTGTGGCCATGACCTTGTTGGCCGACAGATCCACCTTGGCCTTCTTTGGTGCACGTTCGGATTGCGACTGAAAATCGCCAAAAATTCCTTTGCAGTGGTCAAACGGTTGCGCTTATGGTCAAATGTTAGCAATGGCGGCACCCATCTCGCGAATAGCTTTTAAATGTCCAAATATTCATGTAAAATGTGATGTACCCGCTCAGTTAGGATGCCTACAGCCTCAGCCAACTCACCCACTTTCATTCTCCTATCGTCCAATATCATTCCATGGATTTTTTCGACGATTTCTGGCGTGATGACTTCTTTTGGGCGACCTGAAGGTTCGGCGTCACTTGTGCTGGTACGACCAAAACGGAGCTCTGTAAATCACTTCTCAACCATTCAAATTGATGGTGCAGAGTTCCCATAGTATATATCCAGCGTTTCCTTGGTTTCAGTGATGGGTTTTCACGCAAAACGACTAGTGTCATTTTAGAAAGCATAGTAAGTGCGGGACACGTGGGACGCTACTCCAATTTTCCGGGACTTTTTGCGGGACAAATTCCAAAGCAGGACAGAAGGTACTAATGCTCCCTTTTAAGGTAGAAATGTGATACAAAAAAGCAGAGTGTTCATGGTGTTGTCCTAAAAGCGAAAAAGTTCTTCGTGGCCCTAAGTGCTCTTGTCACATCTTCAGCAGTAATTGATGGATATTTCTACTCAGATGTTATGAGGTTGTCGCAATGCTACTTGAAGTCTACATCTTTGGTCCATCCCTCCCTCTTCTGTATTTTCCTACTTGCGTTAGATAACATCCGTATTTTGGCAGCAATGTGCTGCTTGATTATCAGCAGCATTCTGTATTGCCCATCCAATCTTCTTGTTCAGTTGATCCAAGTTTCTTTTGGTCTTTTGATCCATCGTGAGTCTTAGCCTTCGGCTGGAATCAGTCAAGGCCCTGCCGCACCAGAAACTGCACGATGGATGGTCCAGAGGTCGGACTTCTCCGTGATATCCTCACGAAGCGAGGTATCTATTTCAGTTAGATCTTGGGGCTTAGGACGAACCTGGATGTTAATGTTCTTCTTTGTCCTGAAATCGTTATCATCTCTCAGGTGGTGCCTACTTTCCGCGGTTGGTCTTAATTGTTCATACAGCGGTTGGGTAAGCGCTCTACGTACATATCCAATTTTCAAGAAGTAGGCACTACAGAAGGTGCATAAGCATAATAAAGCCTTACACAACAGGGATAATGCTAGCATTGTAGCAGTCCAGGAAGTCATCTTTGAGTCGATTTATCCCGGTATTTCAACGTCATAGTTTAAGATACCTCAGTAACGTACCGTCTAGCTTTTGGCACGGTTCTGAAGCATCCGCTTGGGGTTTATTCCTTCAGGAAAATCCCTGGACAATTTTCTGCGACTGCTCATCAATTATTGTAACTACATTCAGCAGAAACCTTTTATACCCCTCATAACCCTTCATATATACATATATATATATATATTTATATATATATATTTGGTTTTGGTTTCTATTCCTTTCGAATAAAACTGAAGGGCCTATGACAAAGCCACCGAACGCGTCCTCGGGTTGCGGATAGAGGGTCCCTGTACTTTTTAACCAGATATTTTAATTTTTAATGGAATTTTCTACCAAAAAAGACGATTTTTCAACAAAATAGATGAATTTTCAAATGAAAAAGATCAATTTTCAACAGAAAATAGAATATTTTAATTTTCAGTTAGAGGAATAAGTTTTTAAGCTAATAAAATAAATTTTCAACGAAATTATTAAATTTTGAACCAAACAGATGAATTTTCTATCAAAAAGATTAAATGTCTATAAAAAAAATTCGATAAAAAATTTAGTTAAAAAAATTAATTTTCAATAAAAACACTAATTTTCAACCAAAGAAAATTTAATTTTCAATCAAAAAAGCATAATTTCTAACAAAAAAAAAAAAGAATTTTCAACCAAAAAGGTGAATAAGTCACCAAGAAGATTAATATTCTACTACAAAAGACAAAGCTTTAACAAAATATAGAAATTTTGAAACAAATAGTGGTTAAAAATTCAAATTTCAATATAAAAAAAAAACTAATTTTGAACCAAAAGGATTAATTTTCTACTAAAAAAATATTAATTTTCAATAAAATACAAGAACTTTCAACCAAATAGTTGAATTTTCAACAACAGATTATAAATCTTTAACGAAAATAGATCTTTTATGTTAAAAAATAACAAACATAATAATTTTCTGCTGAAAAGACCAATTTTCAAAATAACAAGTTAATTTTAAGCTATGAAAAGGAATTTTCAAACAAACAAACAAAAAATTCAACAACAAAAATTAAATTTTCAACACAATAGTTCAATTTCTAACTAAATAAATGCATTTCCAACTAAAAAATATACATCTTCAACAAAAAATGGTAACTACATTTTCAGTTATAAAATTAATTTTTAATTAAAAAAAGAATTTTGAACAAAATGGTTCAATTTCCAAATGTAGAAATGAATTTTTAACTAAAAAAGGTCATTTTTGAACCAAAAATGAAATAATTATATTTTTAATTAAAAGATATCAATTTTTAACAAAAGAAAACAATTTTCAACCAAGAAGATGTATTTTCAAAATAGAAGAATAACTTTCTACCAAAAGGAAGAATTTTCAACTGAAATTTCTTTTTAACAAAAATGGAATACTTGAATTTTTATATGAAAAAATTAATTTAAAAAAAAATTAACAAAGTAGTTAAATTTTCAACCAAGAATAATAATTTTCTACCAAATAAATGAATTTTTAACCAAAAAGATTAATTTTAAAACCAGAAGAATAATTTTCTACCAAAAATAAGAATTGTGAACTTAATTTTTTTTACTGGAATACTTAAATTTTCATTTTAAAAAGCGAATTTAAACAAAAATAGATACATTTTCAAAGCTCATAAATGAATTTTTAACCAAAAAGATAACTTTTCAGACAAGAAAAATAATTGTCTACCAAAAAGAAGAATTTCGAACTATTTTTTTTTATGGAATACTTAAATTTTCAGTTAAAATTTTTAACTACAATGCTGAATCTTTAAGCAAAAAATAGGAATTTTTTACAAAGTAGCTCAACTTAGACCAAGCGGTTGATTTGTCAACTGAAAAAAGTGAATAATTCTCAACGAAATATGTATTAGTTAATATTTAAACAAAAAACTTTAATTTTAAATCAAAAAACAGTTTCATTCAACCAAAAAGGCGAGTTTTTAACCATAAAAGATGAAGTTTCAACCAAATAGTTGAATTTTAAACTAAAAAAGATAAATTTTCAACCAAAATAGGAACAGTTAATTTTTCAATTGAAAAAATTAATTTTCAACCAAACATAACACGAATTGTCAACAAAATAGCCAATTTTTCAACCAAAAATTTAAGTACTTGGATAAAAATGCAAGTATTTTGTTTATGATTCATCTTTCTTCGTAGAAAATTAATCTTTTATGTTCAAAAATAATAAGAAGAACAATTTTTTACTAAAAAGACAAATTTTCAACGCAACAGGTTAATTTTAAGCTACAAAAATGAATTTCAACAAAAAATGTTAATTACATTTTTAGTTATGAAATTAATTTTCAATACAAAAAAAAAGAATTTTTAACAAAATGGTTCAATTTCCAACTACAGAAATGAATTTTTAACTAAAAAAGATCATTAAAAAAATGAAATAATTAAATTTTTAGTTGAAAGATATCAATTTTCAACCAAAGAAATCAATTTTCGACCATAAGGATTTATTTTCAATTTAGAAGAATAATTTTCTATCAAAAGGAAGAATTATCAACTGACATTTTTTTTCACAAAAATGGAAAACATAAATTTTTATTTGAAAAAATTAATTTTTAACACAAAAAAAAACGCAACAAATTTTCAACAAAGTAGTTAAATTTTCAAACGAGAAGAATAATTTTCTACCAAAAAGAAGAATTGTGAACTTCCTTTTTTTTTACTGGAATACTTCAATTTTCATTTATAAAAACCAATTTGAACCAAGATAGATGAATTTTCAAACAAATAAATGAATTTTTAACCAAAAAGATAAATATTCAACCAAATTATTGAATACTTAACCAAAACAGATTAATATTCAAGCAAGCAGTTGCATTTTAAACTAAAAAAGATCAATTTTCAAGAAAAATATGAACAGTTAATTTTACAATTGAAAAAATTAATTTTCAACCAAACATAAAACGAATTGTCAACAAAATAGTTAATTTTTCAACAAAACATTTAAGTACTTGGATAAAAATTCAATTATTTTGTTTATGATTCATCTTTCTTTGTAGAAAATTAATATTTTATGTTCAAAAATAATAAGAACAATTTTTTACTAAAAAGACAAATTTTCAACACAACAGGTTAATTTTAAGCTACAAAAATGAATTTTCAAAATAAAAAAAAAATGCAACCATAAAAATTAAACTTTCAACACAATAGTTCAATTTTCAACTAAAAAAAACGCATTTTCAACTAAAAAAGATACATTAACAAAAATGTTAATTACATTTTCAGTTATAAAATTAATTTTCAATAAAAAAAAGAATTTTTAACAAAATAGTTCAATTTCCAACTACAGAAATGAACTTTTAACTAAAAAAGATCATTAAAAAAAATGAAATAATTAAATTTTTAGTTAAAAGATATCAATTTTTAACCAAAGAAATAAATTTTCAACCAAAAAGAAGTATTATCAACTGAAAATTTTTTTTTAACAAAAATGGAATACTTTAATTTTTATTTGAAAAAATTAATTTTTAACACAAAAAAAAACACAACAAATTGTCAACAAAGTAGTTAAATTTTCAAACAAGAAGAATAATTTTCTACCAAATAAATGAATTTTTAACCAAAAAGATGAGTTTTCAAACAAGAAGAATAATTTTCTACCAAAAAGAAGAATTGTGAACTTACTTTTTTTTACTGGAATACTTAAATTTTCATTTATAAAAACAAATTTGTACCAAGATAGATAAATTTTCAAACAAATAAATGAATTTTTAACCAAAAAGATGAATTTTCAACAAAATAATTGAATCCTTAACCAAAACAGATTAATATTCAAGCAAGCAGAAAAATATGACTTTTAAACAAAATAATTAAATTTTCAACAAAATAATTGAATTTTCAAACAAAAAAGATTGATTTGTGCTAAAAAAGATGAATTTTCAAACTAACAGGATGCATTGTATATTCAAAAAGACGAATTTTCAGTAAAACAGTTGAATTTTCAGTTTAAAAATGTGACTTTTTAACAAACTAATTAAATTTTAGACAAAAATAATTAAATTTCCAATATAAAAAAATGAACTTTCAACCAAAAAAACTGATTTTTCTATAAAGACATGAATTTTAAACCCAAAAGGGCGACTTTGCTACAAAAAAAAAATAATGTTTAACAAAACAGTTGAATTTTAAATAAAAAAATATGACTTTCCAACAAAATAATTGAATGTTCAAGAAAATAGTTTAATTTTCAAACAAAAGAGATTGATTTGTAATAAAAAAAATTTTCACCAAAGCTGATTTTTCTATCAAGACATGAATTTTCAATCCAATTGATATATATATATATATTATAAATAAATAATTTTATATATTAAATATTAAATTTTTCATAATCATATGACATTTAATCATATGATTCAAATTTGTTAAATTTAGACAAATAATATATTCAAGACATGAATTTTCAATCCAAAAGGACGAATTTTCTATTAAAAAAAGAGTTTTGAACAAAATAGTTTAATTTTTAACCAAAAAATATGACTTTCAAACAAAATAATTAAATTGTCAACAAAATAGTTGAATTTTCAAACAAAAAAGATAGATTTGTACCAAAAAAGATGAATTTTTAAACTAACAGGACGAATTATATATTCAAAAAGACGAATTTTCAGTAAAAGAGTTCAATTTCCAATACAAAAATTTGACTTTTTAACAAACTAATTAAATTTTCCACTAAATTAATTAAATTTTCATTTATAGAAAAATGAACTTTCAAACAAAAAAGGTGATTTTTCTATCGAGACATTAATTTTTCAATTCAAAAGGACGAATTTTCTATTAAAAAAAAAAAGAATTTTTAACAAAACAGTTGAATTTTCAGCCAAAAAATATTACTTTTAAACAAAATAATTGAATTTCCAACCAAATAGTTGAATTCTCAACCAAAAAATATGACTTTTAAACAAAATAATTAAATTTTATAGAAAATAATTAAATATTAAATTTAAAAAAATTAACTTTCAACCAAAAAAGCTGACTTTTTAACAGAATAGTTGATTTTCAAACAAAATAATTAAATTTTCGACGGAATAGTAGAATTTTGAACAAAAATAAGTGAATTTTAAACCAAAAGTATAATATTCGACTTTTCAATTTAAAAAAATGAACTTGAAACCAGAAAATCTGATTTTTCAGTTAAGACATGAATTTTCAATCCAAAGGGACGAATTTTTTATATAAAAAAAAGAATGTTTAATAAAACAATTGAATTTTCAACTACAACATATGACTTTTAAACAAAATAGTTGAATTTTCAAACAAAAAAGATTGATTTATACTTTAAAAAAATGAATTTTCAAGCTAACAGGCCGAATTGTATATTCAAAAAGACGAATTTTCAGTAAAAGATTTGAATTTTCAATAAAAAAATGAACTTTCAACCCAAAAAACTAATTTTTCTATCAAACAATGAATTTCCAACCTACAAAGATAAATTTTTAATCAAGCGGTCGATTTTAAAAAAAAAATAAAAAAAAATGATTTGTACCAAAAAATATGAACTTTCTCTACAATAATAATATAAATAATTTTCGACAAAATAGTAGAATTTTGAACCAAAATAAGTGAATTTTAAACCAGAAGTATAATATTAGACTTTTCAATTTAAAAAAATAAATTTTCAACCAAATTTTGTAAAAAAAAGGGGAAATAGGGGAAAGAGTGTGAAGTCTGTTATGATTCGTCAAATATAAACTAATAGCGAATTAAAATATAATTAATAAAATTTTTTTATAAAAATTCAAATTTCAGGAAAAGAAGAAAATCTTGAAAGATATCAATACGTATCGGCAAGTTTATCAGCGTCCAGAAGATCGACGTGATTATGATCTCTACGATCCAGAGGGTTTGAAAAAAAATTTACAAGCAACTTTAGAGTGTGGTGATCCCAAATTTGGATTATCTTCTTCTCAGGTGTAAGAAATTCAAATTTTTTATAAAAATCAATTAAATATCAATTTTAGAGATCACAGTGCAATTTTAAGGAAAATAGGACAATTTTCCTTCGAAAAGGGGGATTTTTTTAAATTGGAAATTTATTCAATTAATTAACACTTTTATAAGAAACCAAAAATTTGATCAAGCTGGAAAATAAAAGAAAAAAAGCAAGGAAAATATTTTTGACAATTGATGGAAATTGTTATCTTAGCTTTAGAATTAATATTTAATATTTTTGTGTAGACAGTGAAATCGATGAATTTCTGTTGAAAAATAGCGACTTCGGGTTAAAAAATATTTTTGGAAATCTAATAACTTTTTATTCACAATCACAATTTTAGACGAAAAATACTAAAATAACATAACAAAAAATTGTTTAAGATTATAAATCTTCCCTCAAATTTATTGATTAAAAAAACATTTGATTATTTTAGTTTAAAATAACTATTTTCGTGAAAAATTTAATCATTTTATTGAAAATTCGTTTCTTTTTTGGTTGAAAATTGATTTTTTAACTGAAAATTTAATTGTTCCATTTTTGATTGTAAATAATTATTTTATAGGTAAAAATAAACTATTAGGTTAATAATTAAAGACGTATTATTTTGGTTGAAAATCCATCTCCTTGGTTAAAAATTGAACCATTTTGTGGAAAATTAATGTTTTTTTCTGAAAATTTAATTATTCAGTTGAAAGTCAAACTACTTTATTAAATTTTTTGTTTGAAGATGTATTATTTTATTAAAAAATTCATCTCCTTGGTTAAAAATTGATTATTTTGTTGAAAATTAATTTCTTTTGGTAAGAACTTAAGTTTTTTAAATTAAAAAAATTTGTTCGAAAATTTATGTAGTTTGTTGAAAATTCGCCTTTTTCGGCAGAAAATTAATCTTCTTGTTTGAAAATTCATTTATTTTCCTGAAAAATATTCTTTTTTCCTAAAAAATTAATCACCTTGCTTGAAAATTTTAATTTCAGGTTAAAAATGTAATTATTTTGTTGAAAAATTGAACCATTTTGTTGCAAATTTGTTAAAAATTTAATTATTTTATATTTTTTAATTACTTAATTTATATTATTTTTTAATTTGTCTTTTTTCGTATAAAATTAATCTTCTTGATTAACAATTCATTTTTTTCGGTTGGAAGTTGAACTACTTTGTTCAAACCTAATTTTTTCGTTGGATATGCATTATTTTAATTGAAAATTCATCTCCTTGTTTGAAAATTAAACTATTTTTTTTTTTTTTTTTTTTAAAAAAATTTTTTTTTTTAGTTAAAAATTCAATTTTTTGGTTGGAAATTTATTTTTTTTTTTAAAAATTATTTTTTTTTTGAAAAAAATTTTTTTCTTTTTTTTAAACTTGAATAGATCAACTTTTAATGAAAAATGGGATAATTAAATTTTTATTAACAAACATTTTTTTCAATTAAAAAAAAGGATTTTTCTACAAAACAGTTGAACTTTCAACCAAATAGTTACAATTTCAGCACGAAAAAAAAATGAATTTCCAACCTAAAAAGATGAATTTTCAACAAAAAATGTGATACTTGATATTTCAACCAAAAAGATTTTAATTTAAAATAAAAAAAACCTTGAATTTGACCATTAAAGACGAATTTTCAACAAGATTTTCAACCAAAAGGATTAATTTTTAACAAACAAAAAAACAAACTAATTTTCAACTAAATACATTAATTTTCTACTAAAGATGATAAATTTTCACCCAAATATGATATATTTAAATGTTGATTTAGAAAAAATTAATTTCCAACCTAAAATGAAACGAATTTTCAACAAAATAATAGTTAAATTTTCAAGTAAAGAAATTAATTTTCGATAAAGTAGATCAATTTTTGACCAAATGGTTGAATTTTTAAACTTGAGAAGATTAACTTTTCACAAAAATTTGAATATGTAGTTAAATTTTCAAAAAAAAAAAGATTTTCTACAAAATAGTTGAATTTTCAACCAAAAAGTTAAATTTTCAGCAAAAAAAAAAATAATTTTGAACCTATGAAGATCAATTTTCAACAAAAAATGTAATAGTTGATATTTCAACCAAAAAATATTTTTATTTAAAATCAAAAACAGTTGTATTTAATAAAAAAAAAGAATACTAATTTTTAACAAAAGACTTCAATCCTCAACTAAAGTAGATTAATTTTCAACTAAATAGTTGAATTTTTAAACTTGAAAAGATCAACTTTTAACGAGAGATGGAATAGTTAAATTTTTATTAGCAAAAGATTTTTTCAATTAAAAAAAAAGGATTTTTGTACAAAACAGTTGAATTTTCAACCAAATAGTTACAATTTTAGCACAAAAAAACAATGAATTTTCAACGAAAAGTGTAATAGTTAATATTTCAACGAAAAATATTTTTATGGATAGAGATAGATAAATAGATTCGACCAACCAATTTTTTTGTAACAAAATGCTTGAATCCTCATCTACAAGAGATTCTTTTCAACTAAACAATTTTGGTTTTTAACCAAAAAACTGATTTTCTTCCAAAAAAGAAGAATTTTCTAAAAAATATATCAATTTTTAACTAAATAGTTAAATTTTCTACTAAAATGATCAATTGTCACCCAAATATGATATAGTTAAATGTTGATTGAAAAAAAGTAATTTCCAACCAAAAACGAAACGAATTTTCAACAAAATAGTAGTTGAATTTTCAAGTAAAGAAATTAATTTTCGACAAACTAGATCAACTTTTGACCAAATAGTTGAATTTTCTACCAGATTGTTGAATTTTTAAACTTGAAAAGATCAACTTTTAATCAAAATTTGAGTATGTAGTTAAATTTTCAATAAAAAAAAATATTTTCTACAAAATAGTTGAATTTTGAACCAAAAAGTTAAATTTTCAGCAAAAAAAAATAATATTGAACCTAAAAAGATCATTTTTCAAGAAAAAATGTAATAGTTGATATTTCGGCCAAAAAATATTTTTATTTAAAATCAAAAACAGTTGAATTTAATAAAAAAAAATTTTTAACTAAATAGTTGAATTTTTAAACTTGAAAAGATCAACTTTTAACGAAAAATAGGTTAAGTCTTTATTAAAATTATTATTATTTATGTATTTTAAAAACATTATTTTTTTTCAATTAAAAAAAATGATTTTTCTACAAAACAGTTGAATTTTCAACCAAATAGTTACATTTTTATCACCAAAAATTGGTTGAATTTTCAAACTTCAAAAGATCATCTTTTAATCAAAATTTGAGTATGTGGTTAAATTTTCAATAAAAAAAAAGATTTTTTACAAAACAGTTGAATTTTCAACCAAAAAGTTAAATTTTTAGCAAAAAAACAAAATTAATTTTGAACCTAAAAAGGTCAGTTTTCAACCAAAAATGTAATATTTGATATTTCAACCAAAAAAGATTTTCATTTAAAATCAAAAACATTTGAATTTAACCATTAACTAATTTTCAATAAAATATATCAAAATAAAACAAAAAAGTTTCAACCAAAAACGAAAAGAATTTTCAAAAAAATAGTTGAACTTTGAACCAAAGAAATGAATTTCCAACAAAGTAGTTCAACTTTCGACCAAATAATTGAATTTTTTACTAGATTGTTGAATTTTTGGACCGAGAATACGAATTTTCTACAAAACAATCGAATTTTTAACAAAAAACTTCATTTTCAATCAAAAAACAGATTAATTTTTCACCAGACATAATTTTAATTAAAAAAGATGAAATTTCTACAAAAAGAAATGAATTTCCAAACCAAAAAGACGATTTTTCAATAAAATAGTTTAATATTTAATCAAACGAAATTTCTTAGTCAAGGAAGAAGAAAAATGTCAATCAAATTCTTGAATTTTCAAACGAAAAAATTTCGCTCAAGAGAAATCTGTAGTTTAAAAATATATTTCGTTGTAACAAGACCTCAACCAAACAAATTTACATAAATTTATCTCAAATTACACACGAATAACAAAGAAAATCAATAAATAATTACAAAATTATTCCGAAATAGGTTAATTGAAAAATGATTTTAAAAAGTGAGGTTATGTTACTCCCTGGTGTAAACAAACGAAACAAATCATCAGAAATGTTTTATAAATGTAAAAAATCATCCAAATCACATAATTTTATTAATATTTGTGATAAAATCTCTTATAATACGAACCATTTGAAGCAAAATATCCTGAATTGTTGGTCCAAGATTGGATGCAAATTTTGGCTTATTTTCTTATTTACCGGGAAATAATTATCATTTTAACACATATTAAAGTTTCTCACATTTTTGGTTTCTCAAATTTCAACAAAATAAACATGCGAAAATGCACGAATCGATTGAAAAATAGGATCAATAAAACTGTGATAAAATAGGCGGTATATTCTTTCGTTTGTTCATATGTTTCGTTTGTTTACATCTGACTAAGTGCTGCCAACTTACCAACTTTATTAACGGAAAAATGGTACGACTGAAAAATTGAAAAAAAAAAAATTCCCGACACTGTAAAATTCCCAACTCATAAAATTTCCAATTAATAACATTCCCGAATAATAAAATTCTAAAATTATGGTTTGAATTTAAAATAACAATTGAAAGAAAATATATTTCTGGATGAAATTTTTGTTCAATTATTGTTATTTTAAATTTAGACAATAATTTTAGAAACTTTAAATATTAAAAATAATTGTTTTGATAAAAATATTTGATTACTGTATTTTTAATAATAATAATAATTATTATTATTATTGACTTTAATTAATTAATAATAATTGAATTAATAGTTAAATAATAATGATTTAATAATAATATTTTCATAATAATTAAATAATAATTAACTAATTAATTACATTAATTAGACAAATTTCTCTAAGATACAAATGCAAAATAGCAGAATACAGGTCTTAAAATTTTTACTTTAGTTTTTTCCAAATTTATTCAACATTAAGCGAAAATTTTGTAAAAAGAAGCTTCATAATGTTCTTCCTGATGTTAGTAGAAAAAACAATGACAAAAGAATTAATAGCCTACGAGAAAATTGAGTGAATCATCTTACCCCCTATGCCCATCTCGCCCCACCCTACCCTGTTTTGGTTGAAAATTCTACTACTTGGTTGAAAGTCGAATTACTATGTTAAACATTTTTTTGTCGAAGGTTCGTCAGTTTAGTTGAAGATTCATCTTTTTATTTGAAAATTCATCTCTTTGGTTAAAAACATATTTCATTTTGTTTACAATTCGTACTTTTTGGTTGAATTCAACTATTTTTTATCATAAATTAACATGTTTTTTGGTTGAATTATCATTTATTACATTTTTGGTTAAGAACTAATATTTTTCTGTTAAAAATTCATTTTTTTTTGGATAATGCAGGCCTCGGACTCACTACACTATTGACACTATTTTACACTTTTTTGAGCGATTTACACTGTTTTGCAACTATTTCGAAAACAATCACACTAAATACAATATTTTCTCACAATTGTCTCCTAATGCCACTATTTCATTACTTTTCTCAAACAAATATTTTTCAACTTTTTCACTGATTGGCTACATATTGTCTCAATGGCTAATTAGGGTTTGTCCAAACCGTTTGAATTTGCAAGCCAAAAAATGGCCTTTTAACAAAACAACTGAATTTTCAACCAAATAGGTAAATTTTGAAAGAAACAAATGATTTATCAACAAACAACATAAATTTTCCACAAAGAAGTTGAATTTTCTACCAAATTATTGAATTTTGAAACCAAACGGACAAATTCTCTACAAAACAGTTGAATTTTGAACCGTAAAATACTAATTTTGACCAGAAAATGTAATAGTTGATATTTAAACCAAAAAATATTTTAATTTTAAATAAAAAACGGTTGAAAATAATAAAAAAAGACAAAATTTCATCAAAATTCTTGAATCCTCAACTAAAACAGATTAATTTTCAACTACACAGTTCCACTTTTAACCAAAAAAATTATTTTGTAGCAAGAAAGAAGAATTGTTAACAAAATACATATATTTTCTACCAAGTAGTTAAATTTCAAACACAAGGATTAATTTTCTATCAAAAAAGACGATTAAAAAAAACATGAATTTTCAAACAAAGAGTTGAATTTTCAACTAAAACAGATCAATTTTAAACCAAAAATCGAATAGTTGAATTTTTCATTAAAAAATTATTTTTCAATAAAAAGAAAACGTATTTTCTACAGGACTGTTGAATTTTCAAGCCAAAGAAATAAATTCTCTACAGAACGGTGGCATTTTCAACCTGAAAATATTAATTTTCAACAAAAAATGTAATAGTTGATATTTAAACCAAAAAGATTTTAACATTAATTAAACAACAGTTAAAGATAACCAAAAAGGAAGAATTTTCAACAAAATACTTCATCAAAATACTTCAACAACAAAAAAAAAGATTTTCTACTATAAAAGATCAATTTTCAACAAAATTCGTAACTTTTTAACCAAATAGTTGAATTTTCTACCAGAAAACAAGAATTTTTAAAGGTTCATTAAGCTAGCACCTTCACAATCGAATTTTAGAATTTTTCATAACTCAGAATTTTGGTGTTTTTTAGGGCTTTTTTTGGGCTTCTTTTTGGGCCCCAATTAAAATTCTTGGGCTCCTTTACTTTTTTCAAAAAATCAATTTCCTTGTGGAGGTGCTAGCTTAAACTTCCCAAAAACACAAAATAATAAAAATGCAATTCCACCAGAATTTTGGGCTTTTTTTGGGTTCTTGGAATCCACAACAAAAATTTCCCCAAAACAACCCTTAAGATCCAAAATCAACCCCCTTCAAAACATTGGAATTTTTCGCGAATTTAATCCAGTCATATTTTTGGGTTTTTTTGGGCTCCTCGAAAATACCCACTCCGATTTTTGGGCTCCAACCCCTAACATTAAAAATCAACCCCTTAGCACAACGCAGATACGACTTTGTCAAAAAATAATATTTTTTGAAAATTAAAAGTGTGGATAGAGTCTCTGATTTTTTGGGCTACTCGAAAATACTCACTCCGATTTTTGGGCTTCAACCATTAACATTAAAAATCAACCCCCTGATACCTCGTCATATCTGCGTTGTGCTAAGGGGTTGATTTTTAATGTTAAGGGTTGTAGCCCAAAAATCGGAGTAGGTATTTTCGAGGAGCCCAAAGAAAGTCCAAAAATATGCCTGGATTAAATTCGCGAAAAATTCAAATTTTGTGAAGGGGGTTGATTTTGGAGCTTAAAGGTTGTTTTCGAGAATTTTTTTTTGTGGATTCCAAGAGCCCAAAAAAGTCCAAAATTCTGGTGGAATTGCATTATTATTATTTCGTGTTTTTAGGAAGTGGAGGTGCTATCTTAATGTAAGCTAGCACCTACACAAGAAAGCTGATTTTTTGGAAAAAGTAGAGGAGCCCAACAATTTTAATTAGGGCCCAAAAAAAGCCCTAAAAAAGGCCAAAATTCTGAGCTATGAAAAATTCTAAAATTCGATTGTGGAGGTGCTAGCTTAATGGACCTAATTTTCAACCAATTACAAAAATTTTCAACTTAATATTTTGAACAAAGTATTTGATGTTAGTTCAAATTTTATTTGATTAATTTTTATCTAAGAAGTTGAATTTTTAAACTAAAAAAGATCAACTCTTAACAAAAAATGGTGTAGTTAAATTTTTATTGAGGAGCATTAATTTTCAATAAAAAAATGAATTTTCTATAAGATAAGTTTAATTTTGTACCAAATAGTTGAATTATATAACAAATTGTTGAATTTTCGAGCCAAACATATGAATTTTCCGCAGAACAGTTGAATTTTCAACAAAATAATTAAATTTTCAGTGTAAAAAAATAATTTGTAACAAAAAAATTAATTTTCTACTAAAATTATTAATCTTTGAATAAAAAAATAGTCTTTTAAGAAACTAGTTATACTTTCAACCAAGCAGTTGAATTTTCAATCTAAAAAGATGAATTTTCAATGAAAAATTTAATAGTTGATATTTCAACAAAAAACATTTTAATTTAATGTAAAAACCAGTTGGATTTAACCAAGAAAGACGAATTGTCAACAAAATACATAAATTTTCAACCAAATAGTTCAACTTTCTGTTAAACTATTTAATTTTTGGGCCGTAAATACGCATTTTCTACAAAGCAGTTGAATTTTGAACCCAGAAATGTGAATTTTCAAACCAAAAATATGAACAAAGTATGTAGTTAAATATAAAATTGTTTTATTTTCAAAAAAATCATTCAATTTTCAACCAAATAATAAAATTTGTAAATAAAAAAGATGATTCCTTAACGAAAATTTAATAATAGACTTTTCAATCGAGAATAATGAACTTTCAACCAAAAATAGTTGGATTTTCTGATTGGATTCTATTAATTCAGTAAAAATAAACATGATAAGCGGTGCAGTTGACAATATGACCGAGATTGAATTAAAGGAATGTCATGTAGGCAAAAGTTACTACCCAATCCTCCCACGCTGGTTTAAAGAAGTGGTTTCAAATGAAGATTCTCTACAGCATGTGTATCATTAATTCAACAGAAAAAAAAAAAAATAAAATATGAAAATTGTATGTAATCCGTAGTCGGATCAAAATTAAATGAAAAGATTTCAATTTTAATTTATTATGATTAACAATGCTTCTTTCCTTTTATCTCTCGCTAATTCCCATAGGGTCATTCAAATTTCAGATCAGATCAGGTGATCCATTATACCATGAATTCAATTTAAAAGTATCTAAACTAAAAATAATATTTTTTCGAACCGTAAGTTAGATCAAAATGTATGTAACTGGTTATTATATCACAAAAAGAAAGATAATACAAAATATTTACAAATCAAAGCCAGTTAATAGTAATATTTTTTGTTCATAAATACAATTTTCAATCATTAAAAAAATTGATATTCCATGATTAGACATATATAAAGTCTAAATTTATAGAAAAAATTTGAAGTCTTGACTCAAAATGATAAACTGTCAACAAGTAGTGAAATGTGTTGATTCACAGTTGAAAAAATTAATTTATAACATAAAAGTTAAATTTTCAATCTGAGAGGTAGATTTTCAATTAATAAAATGAATTTTTAATAATTTTTTTCAGATTATTTAAACATTTTTCGATAGATCTTAACCTAAAGTATTTCAAATATAAAAAAAACGATTTTCCAAGAAAGTGGGCTTTACCTAGTTGTCATTCTCAGTGCTAAAAGTCGCAAAACCCATTTTTTCACTTATGAGGTTTTTTAGGACCCTATTTAACATCTACAATTTTTTTCTATTCTGTGGCCAATTGCCAACTCGATTTACCTACAATTGACGATGCTAAATAAAATTTTCAAAAATATATATTTTTTTAGGAAAATAGGTGATGAATTTACTGTGATTGCGCCACCTGTAAACATAATTCTTTTCAAATAAAAAAAGGGGTACATTTTTTTATCGATTTGAACAAATATCAGGCTGATATGTAGAAAAATTCAAGAAAAAAATTTCCAGTGCATTTTTGAACCATCCTAGTATGTATGCTGTAACCAAGGGTGGAAGAACTGTAATAATGAGCTAGACCGCTTGGTTATTCAAACTGTTAATCTGGTGTAGTACAAGAAATCCAGTGCAATTCAAAGTAATCGACTTTTGACCCGGAGCAATTAAAGCAACTTAAGGTAATTCTAGTATACTAGAGAAATCCACTTGTAATCTGGGACAATACACATGGTATTCCACAAAAATCCACTTGTACTTCACTTCTAATCTAGAATAAACCATTCCTCATCTGGCGTAATCGACTTTTTAGGTAAAGCCGAAAAATGAAATTTTACAGATGAAGCAAAGAACGTTTTCTGTGATACGATTTGAAATAGAAAATTCTGAGAAGATTATGGAAGCTAATGGTCCTTGTGAGCTATACTTTCAATATATTCGAAGTATAGCTTCTGGAATGACTTTATCTGGTTTGTCAGCACTGTTCCTCATAATATTGTACAAAAGTGAGTAGCTCTAAAAAAGTATCCATATGCCAAACCTAAATCTTCAAATGTCCTGTGTGCCACGTGAGATCATCCGTGGCTAGAGACCTGACTACAAAGAACAATGTTGCACGATGTTATCTCGCGTAAATTAGCTGCTCTTGCTGACCACCTACGAAAGGAGCAGCAGAAGAGGATAACGTACACGTTTCAGGTGCTTCGGTATTGGTTGCTTCAAGGATGTACACTACGTGCAATCGATCTCAAAACTCGTCTACTTTTAAAATGATTTATAAAATCGACTTAAATAGATCTATTATTAATTTCTGCAAATATTGATGGAGGCTTCTGAACGTAATTCAGAAGAAATAATTCAGGATCAAATTATATATTCAACAGTAATTATTTGGGATTTTCGTTTTGTCTTTCTCTTTAGGGAAAAGTGACAATGATTACTTAGTCCTATCGATCTAGGCCTCCTTTTATTCTTCGAAGGATTTTCTACAATTCTATTTGGTGGGGTTTTTTGAAAAGTATCAATTCAGAACTGATTTAGTGATTGTTGTTTTAAACAATTATGGTTTCGATTGTTGTGAACACCACCCGAATAGAAATGTAAAGAATCCTTCAAAGTATAAACTGAGGGTTGGATCATTTGGATTAAGTAAGAATTGTATTAAAGCGACACAACAACTGAAGCTCGAAATAACTATTTTGAATTAACAATTTTACCCTGAAGTATTTTTTCTAAAGTATGCTTAGGACCCTTCTTGAAGATTGGCACAAGTTAAAAAAGATTTTTTTTTCATTTCATAAATCATCTTTAAAAAATTATGGATACATAAATACTACAATGACAATGAAAAACAAATATGGTTAGATAGTCACAGTATAAATGATAAAATATCAACTCTTCCTTACATTCATGGATTTTCAGGGAGAATAAGAGGTTCTCTCAAAAAGTTTATCATTAATGTTTATTTCAATAATAGCGACAAATGAAAAAATTTTGTTTACATGAATAATTTTGATTGTCGTAATAAAGTTTATATTGGAGAAACGTCTAGGAGACTACAGACACGAATAGCGGAAGAAAACAGAGATTATGAAATTGGTAATAATAAGACTGGATTTTCGCAGCACGCTTGGAATAATCACCATTCTTTCAATTTCAATTACAATAATAATAAAATACTAGCGAGAGAAAATATTCCTCATGAACGGGAATTTCTCGAATCAATTTTTCTAAAGAAATATTTTGACATGTGCGTTAACTTTCAATCTGAAAGATGGAATATCAACAATTGTCACTAATGAAGTGTAAATTCATAATCGTTCATTCTATTTTGGATTTTCAAACTTTTAAGCGTATACTTTTTCTCAAATCCAAGGTGAAATCCTTAAAAACTTTAATTTTTGCTTCTTTTTCGGTTATAGTGATTGACTTGCTTTGTGTAGTACAAAGTAAAGGAGACGTATTTCACCTTTTTCATATATCATCTTTATTTAACATCAATTATTCTCTGTAGTTTTAGATGATTTGAAGAACTTTCCTTATATCCTATCTTTGTTGTTACATACATAGTTTAAATGGAACTTTTCAATTGTTTCTGTATATCTTCTTAAAATAAAAAATTTCGTTCGTCAATATTTTATTTTATTGAGCACAATTTAGCCGGAAAATGGAACTTTTTATTTCCAATACAATTTTTCACTATCAAAACAAAAACTATGTTTTTTATCAAATAATTCTTTGAGAAATAAAGTGTAGATCCTTTTCAGATGGACCATTGTATGCATTACATTTTATATAATATTAGATAGTTTAGCCGGACAATAAAAATTTTTATTTTTTAAAAAGCACTTTTGATTGATACACTAGAGCCGGTTGTCAAAAATGGTTGGCTCACGAAATCACCCATATTAATCAAATTCAGCAAAATGAAATTTTTTTAAATTATTCCACGACAGAAGAGTTCGGGGACGTCCGTTAGCATGTTCGCTATCATTCCCAAATTTTTAAGGCAAAATCTTTATTATTGTAGGAAAAAGCCGGGGGAACCTAACAATGCTATAATCGATAATTTTCACAAGTATCACATGCCCTTAAAGTGCAAGGAATATACTACCATGTTATCAGTTGTAGGTTTTACCATTCTTAATACATTTTCTCAAGCTATGCGCTGATCATTCTTTTCGGGCTCTCCAAACGTGTTTTTAATTGTCACAACTGATAAACCGATTTTAGGAAAACGGAAAAATCGCAACGTTTCATATTTTCGCGCTGTAGACGAACAGCCAAACACGCAGCAAAACTCTTTGATTTTTGTTTTTCGCGTGGAAAATTCCATAATAGAATTTTTCAAGTAACAAAATAAACTTCTGCTTTAATTTTAAATCAATTTTGAAGCACTATGTATTTATTTTTGAATAAACAGTGTTTTTCTGCGATTGCCCATGCGATCTGTCAAAATCTACCTGGTTTTGAAGGTTTCAGAGTCTGCCACCAGATGGTGTATCGCAGCGCATCGGATCCTAATAAAGATCTGCATTTGCCTTTAACAGATATCTTGTTCACCGAAAGATAGCAAAGGCGCGAAAATTCAAAACAGGCATTGATTAATAATATTCGAAATCCTATTTATTGAGTTATTGTTCAACCTATGTAATTGGGACCACCCTAATAAATGAAGATAATAGATTGAAGTGTGTTTAAAATGGAAAATTATAATTAGGAATGGAAAAAACTTCATAACCATAAGTAGTCTAAGTTGTCTTTTTAGGTTGTAACCTCAAAGTTTACATGCTGTTCCCTTTCAAATGAATAAAACATGAAATTGAGCGTTTGAGTAAAGATAATCCTCGCAAGTATATTTTAATAGAAAATTGTAATTAGGAATGTAAATATATTTATAACCTTTATAACGACAATTTTTACATTTGTAGGATATAATCACGAATTTCACATGACAGTCTATTTCAACGTGATTAAACGTGAACTTGGTACTTACATAAATAAATTTCTGAGTTTTTCTACATTATCGATCAAATTACCGACCGGTTATCAAGCACTGTTACCATATCTCCACAAACTTTTGCAGAAAGCATGCCTCGCATGTCATGTTTTAAGATTTTATTAATCTTAATACTTTTACAACGTTCATAAAAACAATTTATGATACCAGAAGTTTAAAGAAATTCTTCACCTATCAGAATCTAATATTTTCATGCTTCAAGTATTTCAAAATATGCTGTAAGTGCTTAATTTCTGCCAAAGACTTTTCCACCTGTTTCCGTCAAAACTTGTTTGTTCATAATAACTCTGCTGACACGTATTTTAAAACGAAAATGCCATCACATCACTATTTTTCCAAACACAGCAAGTTATTTTATGCAAAAAACTAATATGTGAATCAACAAACGTGGGAGTTTTTTTGTAATTGACACCATGCCCCACACGGACACCATACCCCACTCTCTCCTACTAAATTAACAGTCAGACACAATGCTACTAATTTCATTAGTAAAATTTCTACCAATTCGGATCTAGAGATCCACCGCTAGTTTATATATTATTCATACTTTTTTGGAATTTCTTATTTTTGTAAATTCCATGATGAATTATGTACTAAAAAGGCAGCCGCTTAAAAATGATTACATCAATATAACATTAGGAAAGTTGAAATAATTACTTTGATGTATAGACTTGTTCGCTGAAGATGAGGATGCTGTGGTTGGGATGTGGTTTGGCGAGGTAGTACCCTCTTCTTCTTTTCTTGTTTTACTTTATTTCTTTTCGACAACCGCATTCGCGTTCTAATCCTCGACCGATGAACGCTTTCGAGTTCATAAGAATAACAACCGTCATTAGGAAACATAAAATTTGGGGAAAAAAAAATTCGAGCCGTGAGAACTCGAACCACTCTTTTGCAACTCACCCTCAAGCCTCATACTCAAGCCTCGAAAGTGAAAGATTCATCAGTATTTCCTGCGCATAGAATTTCTTTATTTAAATATAAGTTATATGATGATATAATCATAATTATCTATTAGGGGAAGAAACGTTAAATTGGAATCAAAAGCCAAAAGAAGCACTTTAAGAAGTTAATCGACCTTTATATTGATAAGTTATGCTAATGCTTCTGCACGTGTAAACTGGCTTCCGAGGAGGAACCCAAATCAAAACAGGCGAATAATCATGCAGTCTGGACGTCAGAAAGATAGTTTATAAGGGGTGGTCTCTAAAGAAAGAGAGCCAAAGATATTTTTTATCTCCAACTTTTACATAAATCATATATTTACATATAAACGATAAAATTCTTAAAAATAATTAGTTATCGTAAAATATCATATAAAATTATTATTAGTAATAGCTTCTGATTATGAATCATATATTATAATTATATGTAAGGGATTTGAGAAGATTCCAAGCCATTTGAAAGAGATGTCAATAATTTCAATTAATGTCAAAAGATTTTGAAGGGTTTGAAATTTCAGAAAATTTGAAATATTTTAGAGTATTTTAATAGATACTAAGGAATTTTCCATCGATTTCAGTCATTTAATTGGATTTTAGAGGATTAACAAAATATCGAGTGATTTTAAGATTTCAGCTAAATATGAATTTGAGGAAAATATTTTAGAGAATTTCAGAAAATTCCAAGGAATTCTTTTATTTCAATGATTTCAAGCAATTTTGAAGGTTTGGGCATATTGTAGTGTATTTAAAAAGAATCCAAGGCATTTTAAAGAGGTGTCAATAATTTCAAGCAATTTTAAAAGATTTTAAAGAGCTTAAAATATTTGAGGGAATTTTAAAGTATTTCAAGGAATTTTGTATTTATTTCAATGATTTGAAGACAATTTTAAAGATTAGGAATATCTTAGAGAATTTCAAAAAAATTATAGGATTTGAAAACTTGTGGAGTTTTCTTTAAGATGCCAAGGATTTTTTATTTGATTACAGTAATTTAATTGATTTCAAAGGATTCGAAATATTTATTTAATTAATTTGAAGGAATTTCAAAGGATTTCAAATATTTTAGGCTGTTTTTGAAATTTTTTATCTGATTTCAAAGTAATTTAAAAAATGTCAAGAATCCAAGGAATTTCAAATGGATTTCGAGGCCTTTAAAACAAAATTTTCAAGTTTCAAGGAATTTAAAAATATTTCAAATAAATATGTAAGGAACTTGAAAAAACTTCAAGGCATTGCCAAGAGATTTCAATAATTTAAAGGAATTTCAAAAAATTGTAAATGATTTGAGAACTTTTGGAGTATTTTAAAGGATCCCAAGACATTTTTGAAAGCCTAAAAAAGTTTCAAGTGATTTTTAAAGAATCGAAGAATTTTTTTCATTTCAATAATTTGAAAGAATTTCAAAGGATTGGAAATATTTTAAGGTGTTTTTAAAAATTGAAAGGGGTTGGTTAAAAAATTATGACAAATTTGTTATATTTACAGTTTTCAGTAGTAAACAATAATACAAAATTACGAAATTTAAAAATAAATTTTTTGCTCAATAACAATTTTTTTGAAAATGCAAAAACATGTTTTTTGAATTGAGTCATATGCACACATTTTAAAAAAAGTTAAATACTACGAACCTGAAATTTATTCAGCTTGAACCAAAGAAACATTTTATCATTTTGATTTTTCGGTAAAAACTTTTGTTGTGATTTATGATTTTTGGGAGTTCATACTTTTTTTTGCGATTTTGGAACGTTATAAACACCAAGAAAAAAATGTTTCCCATCAATAATAAAAGAATAATATGTTTCTTTGGTTCAAGCTGAAGAAATTTTAGCTTCGAATCAATCCGAAAAACATGTTTGTGTACATTTTCAAAACATTCTAAATCAGGTAGATTTTTTTTTAATTTATGAAATTTTAAATTGTAAGCTCAAACGATTAGATTAATTTTAGCATTTTTATTTCGCTCTAGCGAAGTGTGTAGTTTTAAATTTACATTGAAGGTATTAATTATAGTAAGGAAGAAATGACAAATCTTGAAAAGAAATATTTATGAGAACGATGTTAAACATGTAAAAAATGATGTATTTGAATAATTTCATTTTTTTGTCATACTTTTTTATATAATTGTGAATGGATTTCCAGCCATCTAAGTATATCCAATTTTCAAATAGAAATTCTTTAATGGCTGAAATCATTGAAAAGTCATAAAAAATTATTAAAAAATATAACATTTTTTATAAAAAGATTGTTTTTTCGACATGTAAAAATGAATGTTTAGCCTTTCCCCTATTTTCCCCTTTTTCGTGAGAAAATTACCCTTTTACCCCCTTTTTGAGCTCCTTTGGCGCTATGATCCCTGTACTATTTTCTCCAATTGCTCGCCAAGCAACTATTTTTTCACTTTGTCTTTGAACATATTTTGAAACTTTTTCGCTAGTTTGGCTAAAATATCATATCTGCCATCTAAAAATCTAAATTTCAAAACATTTCAAGGGATTTCACAGATGACAATTTTTTTCAAATTTAAGGGATTTCTATAAATTTCACGAGATTTTAAAGATTTCAAGAGAGTTTAAAGAATTTAAACTTAATTAAGGGATTTAAAAGTATGCTATAGTGTTTCAAATTGCTTAGAGTATTTGAAAAGATTCGAAGGGATTTCAGAGAACTTAAAAGATTTCAAATGATTTAAAAAAAATTAATTTTTGTCAATCAACGAATGTAGACCCAATGTTAATTGCTGCGAATTTTTAAGAAGAAATCTAGGTGTCCTTTAGAAAAAAAATTGTAGGTTGAAATTGGATTCGATAAGAATTGCAGCTCTGACCTCAAGTTAAAGCTAAAACATAAAAATCGATCATTGATATTATAAAGTATGCTTATATTTCTTTTTTAAAATGCGCGGTAATTAAAATTGGGTCGATTTTATCATTCATTTTATGGGGTTACAGAGGATTTCAAAGATTTAAAAAGTTTTTTAAGGAATTTTCAAAGATATAAGGTTTTAATATGTTATGCGGGATTTCACAAGAATATAGTGTATTTTAAAAGATTCCGAGGACTTTCGTGAGATTTCAAAAAATTTCATACATCTATAGAAGTGTGTGTCAGAAGTGCGTCACTTAACCAAATCAGTAAGGATTTTCACTTATTGATCAGTAGAATATTGTTTACTGGAATTTCAATAAATTTTTCTACTGGGAAACTAATAAAAAAACTAGTGGTATTTCAGTGAATCACTACTCCCATGAATTTTTACAGATTCAAATAATTATAAGTACGTCACTGATTCCCGATGAAATGTCACTGATTCGAATTAAGAGAGAGCACAGGATTTCAAAAGTATTAAAAAAATTCTATAAGATTTTCAGGAATTTCTATAGATTTAAAGGGATTTAAGAAAATTGGCGAGTTTTCCAGAGATTTCAGTAGATTTTGGTGGATTTCAAATATTTCAATGGATTTCAAGGAGCTTTATCAGATTTAATGGGATATCAGAGAATACGAAAGAGTTTAGGTTTTCTTTTTTAATTCCAAGCAATTTGAAACAAGACTTAAATTTTTTTTAAAGTTTTCAAAGGATTTCATAGGGTTTAAAATTTGTTGAAGGGTTTTAAAAGTTGTTTAGGATATCAATGTTATTTAAAAGATTTAACGAAATTTCAAGGAATTTTTAGAGAACTTTAGGAGTTTTTTGAATAAATTGAATACAATAAAATATTAAGGGACTTGTAGGGATCTCAAAGGGCTTACATGGATTTTTAGGAGTTCACAAATTTAAAGTGATTTCATCACGTTTAAGGGAATCATATTATTTCTAAAGAAATGCTAAGATTTCAGGTGATTTAAAAAAATTGACGAGTTTTACAGGAATTTGTAGAGGATCTCAACAGATTTCAGGGCATTTTATCGAAATTTTTCCAAATTTATGCTGAAAGGAAGGGAGAAAATAAATTTTAACAATACTTCGTTATCGTTATGCATAATAGGTCACAGGAAAAACAGCATCATCTATCTCTGCTGATAGTAATAAATAGTTGATAATTACTTATAGAAGCAGAACATTATAATTTATTCGTAAGAATAGTGATATTAGAATTTTTCATATTTACCTACTATTTATCATGAATTCAGAGGGAGATAGTTTTGACACGATTTGTGAACCAGAACATACCCTGGCGACTAGCAGGAGGCAGGGAAAGAGCCTGCCAAATCTAATTTCGAGACGCTTTATTTGATCATATTTTACATCGGCTTTGACGCTGCCCTCGGAAGGCAAGCTTTTAAAATACATTACACGTTGCAGCGGACGAAAAGTGGCATGAGAGTGGCTGTATATATAGCAATCATTGCTGAACGATCGTCCTTTCATTCCTAAACCAACTCTCACAATAGAAGAACAATTCAAAATGTTGAATGACAGGAAAAACAGAAATGGCTTTACCGAGTTTTCCACCTCCAAATTTTTGAACAGTATACTGAGGAAAAAAGTTCCGGTAAATTAAAAATTTTTTTTGAGCAGATTTTGTTTGTTTTACAAAAACTTGGTTGTGATTACCAATAATTTAGTTGTAAGTACTTAAAAAAGTGGTTGGCGTGACAAAGAAATGTATTGGCTTCAAACAACATTTTTGGTTAAGTTCCGTTTGTTGCTTGTACCAAAGAATTTGGTTGCTTGTACCAAACACCCGAAAGCGCATGCGCAGACGCTTGAAGCATCAATTTTCAATGTGGCTGATGTCAGATGAAATCCAGAGAAAGCAACGTATTGTCGTTTTGATCTGTGCACTGATCAAAGAAACTTGCGGCACTAAAATAGTATATTATGCACCTAGGGGGAGAAAAAGTGCCTCTTCCCCTTGGCACATACGATATTCTTTATAACAAATGGATGATTTCAGACATTTTTCGAAATACATTCATGATTTCAGTTCATATTAGATTTTGAATAAAGATTACGTAATCATCTTCAAGACTTATTAGGATGCCTGATTTTGTAAACTTTACACAGCTCTTGAAACAAATCGTTCCCTGAAGACACTTTCCCGTAACTTCAATGTGGAACAGATTTTCAAACGCACAAAACGATGTATTCACAAGAAAAGCACCTCTAGAGGCATTATTTGTGCTCATACTTTTACGCACTCTATCAGCGTTTTAGGAAAAAATGCCATGCGCGCGGAATATTTGAAAAAGATTAAAGAAAGAAGAGATTCATGAAAAGTGGAACTTAAACATATAGTTACGTAATCGCTCAAACAATACCCCCTCACCCCATGTAATCATAAGCAATCATATACATCACCCCCTACCCCCCTATGATGATTACGTAATATATGGACGGCCCCTTATAGGTACATTTCTTATAGATATTGCTTCTTGTGATTATAGTAAATCATTTTTAATTACAAAAATTTTATATTCACGGCTCTCTTTCATTGATATTCCTCCAATGACTTTGAGATACCCAATAGCTCGCGTGTCAGATATGTTGTCAAGGCCTAAGAGGCTCTTGCAGGAAAAACTAATTGCAATCTTTACCCAGATTTCGGGGTAAAGATTACCTGTAACAACAATTAACTCATGTGGGTAAACTTTACCCGCACATCTCGAATATTCATCTGCGTTTTCCAACGTTTGGAGAGTAATTCTCAATGTTTACCTTAAAGACCTTGTAAACTTCATATCATCTGCTTGCAACCAGCAACACACTGCATCTTTACATTGAAACATCGTCACTCAAAATCAAATTACCGAGTGATTTCTTTCGTTGTTCGTTTGCAAATCTATAATAGTTTGCTCGGACGAGCAATTTCACCGACAATTTCACAAATACAGCTGTTTTCTCAAGCAAATTTGACAACTCTTAAAAATCGCCACGGTTTTTAAAGATAAATGGTAGTCCATCTGATATGATAATGCAAAGTTTCCGACGGAAAGTTTCTAACAGAAAATTCTGAGCAGGGACAGGAAGGTGTAATACGTGATATAATTTACATGGCCACTTACTATGAGGGCCCTTTCACACGATTGCAGATCCGCAAGTTGCGGACTTGCGCAAGTCATCGGTTCTGAAAATAGAGATTTTTTCGTTAGCATAAAAATCTCCGAATGGCGGTAATTTGAATGATCGATTTTTTTTAATAGAAAATTTAATGTTTTTCAAATTATAGGCAAGTGTATTGAGCTAAAGACAGTACGTTTCGGATGTTCCCTGATTTTCATCGCTCTTTCAAGAAAATAATAATTTTTTTTTGCACAGGGGGTAATTTTTTTTGGATATTTGTTAACATAAAAGAATTACGCTTTTGCAAACAGAAGTCAGTATAAGTATACGGTACGTCTTTGCGAAAGCGTAGCTGGTATGACCCCAAACATAACCTCTATAGTTGCTTCTGAACAATGATAATCGACATGCTTGTTCATGATCATTTATTATGTTAACCAATGCAAAAACACTCACCTCATGTGCACGAATATATTTGTTTGTGTGAGAAGCGAGACAAAACAGGAAACGCCCGAAACTCATGCATACATACATAACTTTGACAGAAATCAGCTGATTTGGCATGTGCTCGTTTCTTTTCATCAAAACATTGAAAATTTTATTTAATTCATCTTCTTTGTTCTTCCATAATTATTTTTAGCTCAGTAAACTTGCCTCATACTTATCGTTTATGATCATTTTAAATTCGATCGGACCTCGTTGACTATCTCATATGGTAAAAGGAGAGGTCCGATCCTAATGAATCATCGGAATCCCAAACCACATAGAATACCTTCTACTTTAATGACCGTGGGGACTTTTGAGAGTTGTAATATTTATTCTCTGTTGACCCGTAAGAGCAGGTAATAGCAGACAGATTACATCGTACATAGGTAATATTTATCTTCTGCCTGCACCAGCGAGTAAAAATACGAAATTACCTGCAACAAAATTTACTCCCAGTTTTTTCTGTGCGTATTGCCCATATGAAGACAGGTCCGCCAAATGCGCATTTTCAAGAAATGTTTGTAATTACAAATTCTGTCATTCATATTATTATTGAAGATATTTTACTTCTGAGACATCAATACTTAAAATATTATAATTTTGTAATGACAAAAATGTTTTACTCTATAATAGTATTTGGCAAATTGTATTGATTTCACAACATTCTAGTATGAAATGCTTATGACTCCTTCGATATATATTTCTACTATAATTTTGTATTTAATGCTAGTAAGAATGTATTATTTGGCGGCGTTTATTTACCCTCGTTTCTTTCAAGGGTGTATTTTTGTAAAGAGAATAGGGAGATAATAGGGGAATCACTACATTTAAAAAAAAATCAATTTAGACACCATATTCCCAAGATTTCAAGCAAAAATACCTTCATTGCATTTTCAACCTTATAGTGGAATTTTCAACATAAAAAGATGAATTTTCTACCAAAAAAGACGAAGTTTCAACTAAAAATATATATTTACTATCAAAAATAGAATAGTTGAATTTGTAGTTGACAAAATTATTTTAAATCCAAAAACAGGACATTTGCCATAAAATATATTCATTTTCAACTTTCATCTACGACCAAAAAAATCAATTTTTAACGAAAAATAGTTACATTTTCAGTTTCAAAAAGTAATGTTCAGCCAAAAAACGAGTTTTCAAAAAATTAGTTGAATTTTTAACCAGAGATGAATTTTCAACTAAAATCATAAACCTTCAACCACAAAAATAAATTTTTAACAAATTAGTTAATCTTTTAACCAAGTAAGGTAAACGTCCCAGTAATCGTGATGCTAACAGGGTGCACAGTCTTCACCTTTTTTTCTTAGTTTCCCGTTTTTTCTTGAAATTCCCCTCTTTCCCTTATTCTAAAAAACTTCCCCTTTTCCCCCTTTTCTCTTTGAATACACGGTATTTGAAAATACAATATTTGAATTAGGCGGAAAATTCTCTGGAAATAGTAAGTACTTAAATAAATTATTTATGAATTTTTCCTATTGGTCCAAAAATTATAACGAATTTGTTATATTCACAGCTTTTACTTGTGAACAATAATAAAAATTAAGAAATTTAAACTATTCCATTTTTTATTGAAAATTCATCAGTCTGGTGGAAAATTAATTTTTTTGTAATTGAAAATTGAAATATTTTATTTATTGTTTCAAATTGATCTTTTTTAGTTCAAAATTCAACTCTTTGGTTGAAAATTCATTTATTTTATTTAATCGTCTTTTTTGGTAGAAAATTAATTTTTTGTATTGAAGTTTCAACTATTCCAGTCAAAGATTCATCATTTATTTAAAAATTCACCAGTTTCGTAAAAAATTAATTTTTTCAATAGAAAATCTAACCGTTCGATTTATGGTTGAAAATTGATCTTTTTCACCTGCAAATTTAACTACTTTCTTGAAAAGTCATTTATTTTGTTGAAAATCTTCTTTTCTGTTAAAAAATTAATCTTTTTGGTTTCCAACCGAGCAATTCACACCTACCCCGAAAGGGAAACGGCTTAATGATATAATAATAATAATAATAATAATAATGTACACTCCTTGAGCCATTACGCGACAACCATTAATAATGTGCTCGATGGAGTCGTTGATATCTCTGCATAATCGGCACCTGTTACCACGTCTTGATATAACGCGTGTTTGAAATGATTTCTTTTGCGGACAACCCTGTCATAAATCGCAATGAAGAATCCGCCCATTTTTGGAAACAGGGCGGCCTTTTACAGCCAAATATTGGATGCCTCACTATCTAGTTCACGTTTTTCATCTGTACAACATACAGTAAATAAGTGAAAGAATATTTAGAGTTCAATATTGAAAATCGCGCGTGTCACAATACAGATTTACGCGAAGCGTTCAAATCTGCAGATTTGTGAGGGACATGACATTTTGTACATCTATATCCTATATAAACCCCATATTTACCTATGGTAGACGTTTTTAGGTTCCAAGCCGTAACACAGTCAACTTGATCTTTGAAGCTCGAACGGCTTTGATTGCATCGGGATTTTTATATCATTGTGAAATATTCCTTAACGAAGAACCGCTCCAAATCATTCGGGTATTTTTAACTCAACGTGAAATAGTTAACAAAGCATTAAGTTTTGAATCAAGCTGGCTAAACGTTCTTGAAAGAACTTATTATCGAATTTGATTTTGATCACTTGCATAATTTAAATTTATATAACAAACATTCGATAGAATTTCTTCACTGTTCTACAACGTATCGGGTATCTAATCGATAAGTCAATCTCACTTGCTCAAATTAGTGGTTCTTTTCAAGCTGATGGAAACGAATTTCCGTTTGTTTTTTGGATTTGAAGCTTAAAGTTTTTGAAGATTAGAGGAATGTCCTATTGGTTACAAGATTATGCCGCATTTTTATATGTTCTGTTTTTTCTAGCAAACAATAATAACAGATTATAAAAAGAAACAATTTTGTTTTAATTTATAATTTTTTCAAAATTAATAGAAAACACGTTTTTTGGATTAAGTTAAATGCATCCATATTGGGAAAAGTTTAATATGTTGAACCTGATATTTTCTAAGCTTCAACCAAAGAGATATGTTATCATTTTTCTTTTTCAGAAAAGAATTTTTAATGTGATTTAAGAATTTTAGGATTTTGTATATTTGCAGCGATTTTGAAACGTTTTAAACACCAAGCAAAATTTATTTTCCATGCAAGGAATATTATTTTTTTTTTTTTAAGATAAAGAAATTTTAGGTTCGGTGTATTCAATTTATTCCAGAAAAGTGTGCATTTAAATGAATAACAAAAACTTGTTTCTTACACATTTCTTAAAAGTTCTAAACTGACAAGAACATTTTTCTATCTTTTATCGTCTCTTATTATTGCTTACTAGCAAAAACGGTACATACAAAAAACTGATGATAATCTTTTAACCTATAGGCATTTTTTATTGAGTTTTAAAAAATGTCGATTTATAAATCGACGAGAAGATATTAACCGATTTTCAACTATTTTTTTTTACTTCTTTCGGACTGTCAACCCACACAATATTTCCTCCAGCTTAAAAGATACGATTAATTCCAGTATTTGGACGTCGCCGTAACGAACGTGTCTTCTTTCAAGTATGATTTTTGTGTTATAAGACCTTTTTATTCAATTATATAATTCTGTTATATTGAACTAAAAATGCTCAAATTGATCAAATCTTTTGAGCTGAGGAAATAGCTTTTTTAGCCACGAGTGCGTCAATCGGTGGCCCCGCAACACTTAGGGGCCGTCCATAAATCTCGCGAGGTTGTTTTCCTTTGTTTAAGTAAAGATGAGAATAAACTTTTCCTAAAGTAAAAAAGTATTCAATGATATAAACAAAAGGAAAAGGCGTCACAAAATTTATTGACGGCCCCTTATAAGTGCGCAGCAAGGGGTGGTGTTGGTAGGGAACGGGGAATTCGGATGGCAGAGCCCTCCGACAGAAGAAAAGCATCTACTGATTTATAGTTTATGCAGTTATCAGAAACAAAAGAGACTCGGGATTCCCCAGTTTCTACTGATTTTTTTTTATTACCAAGAGATGGCGGCAGGCGTCGATTGGCGTGAAGAAATATATTTTTTGCGGGAAAAAATATCAAGGACATCTATGAAACAAATTTTTCATACACTCCAATAGTTATTTCGTGGGGGATTAAGCATTTTGCGGTCGATAAACCGACGTAAAAAGTAGCATTTCTTACGCACGTGTAACAACAAATAATTTGTGTGTTGGCATCTGAAAGAAGTAACAAAAAAATTGAAATCGGTAATATATTCTGTTCAGTTTTCTTATACATTTTTGAAAATAAAAAGGAACCACATGGGGTAATTTTAGTTAGTTAGTTAGTTCTAGGACGGGCGAGGAGCCCATCGAGAGCTCCTCTGGCGCTCAAGCTATAAAGCCTATTGTGCCACACCCTTACTTATTCGCTCTCAGCAGTCAAACCGAGACCTCTTGTCATGCGGTTACACCACATATTGTGCATATGACAGTTCAAGTGGTTGTGTCTAGTTAGGATTAGAAAGACTGTCCTTTTATCTTTCTTGGGTCAACCCAGGATTGCCCTGGCTCTGTCCATCCCATGGGTATAACCCAGGATGGATTTTGCCTGACGGCAACCCCGGACCTGTTCCCAGTATTCCCGGTGTTTTGTTCGGATGTAGCTTTTAATGGCCAAACCGATACAGCAAGACGTTATTCCCAGTACCGGATCTGGTCCTATGTATTCACTTGCTGCGCCATGTTTCGCCAACTGGTCCGCCTTTTCGTTGCCCTTGATCCCTGTGTGACCAGGGACTCATATGAGAGCCACATTGTTTCTTTCTGCAAGTTAGTTTAATGCCTTTTTGCATTCCAAAACCAGTTCTGATGTTATGTCTGGTTTCCCTATTGCAGTTAGTGTCGCCTAGCTAATGCAACAATTCGTAATCTGTCGGCCAGCAGCATTTCCTTCTATTAATGTTACAGCACATCGAAGGACGGCCAGGACCTCCGCCTGAAAGACAGTAGCATGTCGACCAAGTGGTATCCCTTTCCCTCTCTTGCTGCCGTAAATTCCTGCTCCTAACCCTTCCTCACCCCTGGAGCCATCTGTATAGCAAATGTCCCCTTGGAGGAGCGGGTTACCATTTGCTTCCAATAGATCGCTGCTTGGGATACAGACGCGGAAAGTTTTGGCAAAGTTGAAGCGTTTTGTTATTTTATCTTGCCTCATCTGTAGAATCGGCAATGCACTGATTTCACTCGGAACTCTAGTGTGCCTAGTCTCCCGAGTCCATATATTTGCTCTTGCCAGACGGCCCATCGCGTGTGCCGCTCTAGCGGATATCGCAACATGTAGGGGTTCTTCACAGAGCATGAATCTTATCGCCGCTGTGGGTGTAGTCCTCATTGCTCCAGTCAAACCCCTAAATGCTAGCGTTTGTAATCTTCGCAGCCTGTCCTGCATTGTTTTGAGCATGAATGGGATTTACCGCGGTCCTACTGGGAGCCGATGTCATTTTTTAGATGACAGTTGCTCCCAGTGGGACTCTGTGGTGGTTGTTAACCTTCAGTTTTAAATTATATATATATCTTCTACTTTTTACATATTTTATATTTATTTTATTTTTTTATATATATATCAGATATAGGAAGGAACGTCGAACAATTTCATGGTATTTTTAAAGGTTTGAAGCATTTTTTAATAAATTGAAGGGCTTTCAAAGGATTTTCAAAGCTTTTACGTATTTTAAAAGTTTCCAAGGATTTTCCAATAGATTTCAATAAATTGAAGAGATTTCGAAAAATGTTATTTTATTTTTAAAGTTTATAAGGACTTTTAAAAAGCTTTACAAAATTTTAAGGAGTTTTAAAAGATGTCGAAGGATTTTAAATATTTTAGGATATTTTAAAATATGCATAGGCATTTTCAATAGATTTAAATACATTTTAGGGATTTCAAAGGATTTGAAATAACATATAAAAATATTTTATTGCCGTAAAGTAAAGTCTATATTAGACATATTATTGTATTGGGAATCGTTCATTTCAATTAACCAATGGACAAATGTATAGAACTGTGTACTTTTTATCGATTGGTTTCGTCATTCTTTACGTAACTCTGGGTTCAGATCCATAGAACGTTTCAGTCGAAGAGACAAAGACCTGGTTACTGACCTGCGCTGTTTTTTTCTAATGCATTCGGAATAAATTAAACATACATCAACACATCTTATCCTATCAATAATGAGTTTAAAAATAAAGTATTTTTCGTTTAAGTGCAAAGAGTTTTAATGAATAAGTATATTATACTTTGAATTTCAATGTACACCTATTGCCGATATTAAATTCAATTAAAAAAGTTTTAAATTCCTAACATTTCAAGTAAAAATATTGTATTTTTAACAAAATAGATCAATTTTTTTATCAAATAGTTGAATTTTCAACCAAGAAGATTAATTTGAAAGATTTCAAGGGATTTACAAAATTTTCAAAACATTTCAAGGGATTTCTAAAAATTTCAAAAGATTATAAAGATTGCAACCGATTCTAAGAAGTTTTAAAGATTTCTTGAATTTCAAAGAATTGTATAGGGTTTCAAAGTTTCTAGTGTATTTGAAAAGATTTCAAGAGATTTAAGAGAATTGCAAAGATTTCAAGTAATTTTAAGGGATTTCATTTGCTTTCAGACGATTTCGAAGTTTTCAAAATTTTTGAAGAATTTTTAAGATATATTAAATTTCCAGATAATTCTCAGAATTTAAAAGTATTTCAAGTGGCTTGTAAGGATTTTACCAGACCTATGCAAAAAAAGCTTCAATTTTTGAAATCTTTTGAAATCTATTGAAATTCCTTATAATCTTACAAAATCTTTTAATTTCTTTTGAAATCTGTTGGAATCAATAAATTAGTATTAAAATCCCTGGAAAACTCTTTAGTTTTTTAAATCCTTAATATCTTTTTATGTATTTTAAGAGATTTTAAGGAATTTGAAAAAATATCAAAGATTTCAAGGGATTTCAAGAGACTTCAGGAGATTTTATGGGATGGGATTTTAAGAGATTTCAGAGCTTTCAAGGAATTTAATAAGATTTTACTTATTATAGAAAAATGAAAAAAAGTAAGAAAAAATGAATATTTTCCTTGCAAATGAGTTCGAAAATTTTGTATAAATTATTTACAATGATGAAAATATAAAAAGGGATAATTTTATTTGTATAAAAATGTAATGCATGCATTTTTCGGACATTGAGAACATAAAAAAAACAAAAAATCAATAAAACGACAAAATTCCAAAAGGGACTTCTAAATCATATATAAAATTTTAAATTTCTTTTTTTGGAAAATATTTATTTAATATTTAAAAATTTGCAGGATACTATTTTGCAACTATTTTTCAAAATGTACGCCACTATTGACACTATCTTGAATATTTCAAATGAGTCCAAGGCCTGCAATTTGAATAGCTTACTCATAGAGGGAGGTTTTTGATAACCCTCCCAAATTTTCAAATCTAATTTTTTTGACATTTCGATATAATTCTACCCCAGGACTTCGAAAATGCAATTAAAAAAAAATGACCGTATGTCTGTGTAAATTTTTCTGTTTACTATGTCTAGAAAAGTAAAAGAGCTCTGATCATGAAATTTTGACGAACTGTAGCTCTAATCGATATCCAGGTCTGGTAGGATTTTTAGATAGATCGGCCAATTAGAAGCATTTTTTTTGCGTTTGGAAATTTGAAAAAAAATTGTTAACATGTTCATATGAGAAAAACTTTGTTTTATATTCGAAATATAACGATACTATATCACATATGTATTTGCTCGCGTCTTCGAGACGCGTCGAATGACCTATTGAAGAACCTTCCATGTCCTCTTATGCTCTAGAAATACCTATTTATAATTTATCACAATATATTGTTTACCTAGTTTATATGAGGAAAACACATTCAATGTTGTGAATACAATATGAATGTTTACTGTGTATTTGTTCGGGTTTTCGAGACGCATCGATTGATCTATCGAACAACTTTTCATGACCGCTTATGAACAAGCAATATCTATTTATAATTTTCCAAAATATAATGTTTCACTTGTTTATATGATGCAAAATTATTTAGTATTGGGAATATAACTGTATACTGTAGTTGATGTAATTGTTCGCGTCATCGAGACGCGTCGATTGACCTATTAACGAATCTTTGTTGACATTTCATGATCAATCAATAGCGACTTATAAGGTTTAAAAGCGGCTATATTGTTTATAAAACAATTTTTTTTTAATTCGGAATATAGCCCGGATTTAAGCTAAAAAGTTGTTCGTCATAACAGAACAGATTGATTGACCTTTTGATGGTCTCTCTGATTTTCTGAAAATAAGATTTTCGGTATGAGAGAAACATAAGCTCCACTCGGAAAACGATTTGGTTGAATCAACACAATTTTTGTTGGTTCAAACATAGAATATGGTTATTATATAGACAATAAAATATTCGGTTGACCCAACTACATTTTTTGGTTGTTTTTACCAAATATTTTTTTAGGTGGAGTATTTGGATGATTCAGCAAAAAAATGTCATTCTTTATATAAAACAGCGCATCTTGATTTATAACAATTCAATTAAAAATATTTTCCACAACAAAAAACTTGAATACATTTCCGAGCTATTGTTATGGAATAAAAATCGGAAACTTTCTCTCGGTCATAAATGGCGGCAGATTTGAAATGTTTGGGTGCAGAACTCTCAGGATCCTTTTTCTTTGTGCCTGAGTGAGTGCTTGCGAGTTTGTAATATTATGTAAAATCTATACTATATGTAAATATATACAGACTCGTTCGTTTCTATGATCAATGTTTAGCGGATAGTAGGCACGTGGAGGGACGTTTTGTATATAAGTTGACCTCGGGCAACTTTCACCGTACAGCGACATGTAGCAATTGTGGGGATCCCCCCCCCCCCCCCCCCCCCCCCCCCCCCCCAGACACATTCGTAAAAACCTGTTTTTTGGGTTCAGGGGGTCTCAAAACGTGGACATTTGACAAAAACCGGGGGGTTCAAATTTTACACAAATCTAACACCTTCTCTGGATGAGAATGTAAAAATGTTTAATAAATATATTTTCTGATTAGCAGTATGTTTGCATTGAATTCCAAAGACTAACTTATATTTCACAAAAAATCTTCAATAAATACTGTTTATGTACATTGGGGTGCACTTTAGTGTACCTTTTCACGGAGCTCGAATTTGAATTTTTCATTGAATTAATATTTCACATAGGGTTCCCATGTAGGTTCTCGAACAATTACATTTTCCATTAATATACACGCTAACTAGGTATGCATCCTATGTAGAATATTAGTACACGATTAATTCAGAGTCCACGGTCCATGACATGGTACGTTAATAATAATAATTTATTTGAAGTACCAGAATTGTTTTTAATACCCAGTTTGAATTCCGCGCCAACTGCGGTCAACTAGCGTATGACCTTAACGCAAGCGTAGCAGCTCTAGGCTTTTACATTGCCATCAGTTGGCATCACTGGGATTATTCTACGCATACGGATTTCGGTAGCGGTCGCAGCATGGACCTTTTGGTAAGAGATCTATGTCACAGTTACATTGGACAATGCCGAAGGGGACATTTTTTCAGATTTCTGATATACCAATTTTTTCACTTACGCCGGGCTTCAATGTCGAGGTATTAAAAGTTGAAGGTCACTTCTCCAATTGTTTCACACTTTTTCTGTAGTGTTGACGAATGTTATTGTCATTGACTCAAAATTCTGCGATATTTTCTTACCGAGTAGTGAACGTTCAAAGCCAGGCGTTAGAACTTTTTGTCCCGACTTTCTTTCTCGATGCTGGAGTCAAATTACACCCATGTCTAGCGGATCATCTATATTTAGGGGCCATGCCTTTTGATCGATTATAAAACATATGGTAAATCGTAATATATGATAACTCTTCTTTCATGTCCAGGGCTATGAAATAAAGCTGATTACCCAGCTAAAAATTCCTGTACAAGAACCTCCGAGGATCCTGCACATGACCCTGTACACGAACCTGCACTCGAGCATGTGCAGGTAATCTTGATGGTTCCTGTGCAGTAATTTTGCGAAGGAATTGCTAAATGATCTTGTACGCTCCTGCAAAGGTTCTTTTGCGAAAAAAATTAGGCGCAGGTTCCTGTACATAAACGTTTATACGTTTCTTTACAGAAAGCCATCGTGAAAACTCATGTCGCTTACAGCTACAAAGTTGCGTTTCTTTTATTTCCTTGAAGATCCACCTTACCATCGAAAGAGTCAAGCCACTAGTGAACTTTGTTGATGAATCAGTACAGGATCATTCAAAGGTTAGATTGTATACAAGTTCTTTTGAAGGATCGTGTACAGTTTCCTTCACCAAATTCCTGCCTAGGAACCATCAAGATGACCTGTACAGGTTCGTGCGCAGTTTCGTATACAGGAACATCTGCAGGATCCTCCGAGGTTCCTCTACAGGAATTTCCAGCTGGGTAACTATTGATCGTAGTTTTGACGACGTATAATCAAAAAGTTTGGTAGCGCTTATGAACTAATTGCGTGATGTTTTTCCGCAGCTATGGCTAACTGAATATACAGGCTTTATTTGAATATGAAAATGTTTTGCTATTGTTGGAAGCTGTTGCTATTAGACGTTAAGACATTTGTTCCTACCCACTGTAGCGTGGCCTTACCCATAGAAAAGTTATTATTGGTACATAATTATGATCCTATATTCTTCACTTGAAATATTCTAGTACGATAATAAATATAAATTTTTTTTCATCTGTTTAAATAAAAGAGAGACTGGACACTGGCGAAAGATTTCAGTTTAAAAACGATACAACATTGAAATTTAATTGTATTTACCCGTTATTTGCAGGATTTTAAACCGATTTCGTAACACAAATAATGCCATTTTACTTTTACATTTTCCGAAATTTTATTCTCGTGTGGAGGATTTTGGTTTACATTTCGTTTACATTTAATACTCTATAATTCTTGAAGATTGGGTTATTTCTGCCTATGATAATTTCCCTGATTTCAGCTCTGTTTAACCGGGTAACCTTGCCGCTGTGCATGTTTATTTTAGCTCGTGTTGCAGAACCATCGATACGCGTATATATCCCACGGAAAATTGTATTATTACGCTCCAATATTGCCACGACGTCACCATTCGATGTTGTTAGAACATATCGCTCTTCGATTGGCATGGGAGCAGGGGCATTACGTGCTACTTGCAATTCAATTGGTTTATCGGCAGGAAAAGTGTATTTGCGAATTTCAAATACCCGCCGGGTATTGTTATTTGGAATGAGCCGAATAAAGTTAATATTATCAGGGTGAAATCCAAGAATGAACGAAGGGGAATGCCTGATAGGAGGAGTCCTGGACCTAGCATGGCGAGAAGGCGACCTGGCAGGAGAAGTAGACATGACAAGAGAACGATTTCTGTCAGAAGAACTAGAAGTGCCGGGCTGAGGAACCCAAGGAAGTGGGTCGCCATTCGGTAAGCATTCAAAATGTGAACTCAACTCTGGAACAAGCAACAAAGTATTGATTTTTTCTTTAAGTACACAATCGTATGTTGTTATTAATTCTGTGCAATTCCACATGCAAATCTAGAAATGACTGACTGTCGATAAGTTCTTTTTGAATCTCATAATTTCGAACAGATTAGGAAATCAAAAATTAGGTATTAAAAGCAATATTGATCTTCTTACGTTATTGATTAGGCTTATTGATTTATACACTGTTAAAATAGTTATTTGTGATACAAGTGCGCAAAATAGGTGATTGTGTGCGCGTGTGAATTTTGCAGCATAATCATGAGTCGGTGGTTAGCGCACGAGCGAAGTGAGCGTGAAAACGTAGACGAGTGCTTCGAGCCGCAGGCGAATGATACAATCACACGATTCAGCAATCACCTATGCGCACGTGTATCGCACGCTTTTTTTGCAACGCCCTTTCGAAAAAGTTGTGTTAGCAATCAACGAAAAATGCTAGTCTTGAAAGAGAAGATTTTTAAATTTTGTATACAAATTATTTTGAAACAAAATGTTTGAAAAACAAAATTATCTGAACAAACATTTCTGAAAACAAAATTTTGGAAGAAAAATGATCGGAACAAATTTTTGTGATTTTTTTTTTAATTTGGTGAAAAAGAATTTTTGAACAAAAATGATTAAAAAAATTATGTAAAAAAATATTTGAAAAAATTTTGGCGCTTATACCCTTTTGCATTGTGAAATTTTGGCGCTTATGACATTTTGTACGATGGATGAATACGGCTACATAACCCGGAAAACAAAACTTCAATCATTAAAAGATTTGTTCAAGTGAAATCTAAAGTTATTTCAAGAAGATACCAACACCAGTGCTTAAAGTTACCTATGCCAGTGTCTAAAGTACCTCATCTCGAAAGTGCGCATGCGCAGCTTTTTCACCAGTGCCTAAAAATAATACACGCGACGCAATGTGTACAATGCAATGTATCTCCCGAGGTATTCGGACATTTTGAAATGACGTCACAAGCGGAAATACTCTATAGGGAGTTTTTGCATATCGTTTCGTAGCATACGGTAAACGCTTAGGTCACATGACTCCAAAACCGTATTGGCAGATAGCGTAGGTAAGTAAGTTGAGTTTTTGCGCCCCGTACGGCCGTGCGGTACGTTTCACAAACAAAGCGGAGTCTTTCGGTATGTTTGTTTTTTGTTCAACCGACGTCCGACATAAATCGTCGTTTAAGGGGTAATACCTTTGTAAAAATGTCAAAAAATCGATTTTTTCAGCTAAAATGGTACAGAATTACGTTAAAAAAAAGTCTTCAAATGATTTTTCGAAAAAAAAACATTTCTCCGAGTTATGAGCATCAGATGCTAGGGATCCCACTGCGCAGTCGGACGCACGCGGCGCGCCCTTCGCTCCGAAATGCTTATCTGCCTCAGATATCCCTTAGCGACTATTTCTACTCGTAAATAGTATACATGGCTACCGATGGGTGAAACTAGTTAGATTTTGAACTGTATTTGTGTTAGTGTATTAGTGTAGCGTCAGTTTGACCGTTGCATCACGCTAACTCTAACGTGTTCTACAGTTAAAATAATATCGCTGCGAAAGTTTTTATTGAATATGAAGTCGTCTAAAGTAAGATTTGCTACAAAAAAGGCACCAAATCGACGAATCGTAAACGAGGAATAGGAAATAAACGTTCTTTAAATAGCTACGAGGCAGAAGCAGACTTGTCAGGTGTTAGCGCGTCGGCGAAAAAACTGAAAACTGGTACTCCGTGTAATGCGAGTGTTGATCCGTCGTTAACGTATTGCTTCATTGCTTTTGTGTCAGTTTTTTCACAAATATCAGAGCATCTTGTTTGTAGTATTTGCCATTCAAAAGTGCAGTTTCGCCAATCATCAAAACGTGACTTGGGCGTCAAAATAGACATCGTTTGTTCATCGTGTGAAAAAAAAGAGTGGAAATAAAGTGATAGCAAGTGTGCTCAATAGTCCATTCATTAGTAATGCCTATGATATCAATTGTTGAATAATATTGACAATGCGTTTAATAGGAGTGGGTCTCAATGGCTTGTCAAAATTTTGTGCCTTTATGGATATTCCTCGTTCAATGTTCCAGCCATTGTACGACTCGATTGTGAAAACAATTTCCGTCGCAACAGAAAGAGTGCGCGAAGCAAGCATGAAAAGAGCAGCTCAAGAAGAAATAAAATTATCTGCTGAAAAAGGACAAACAAATGGGATCACGAAAAAAATTTGTTTTCTCGAACTTCCGCCATTTTGTTAAAATTTGATTTTTCATTAAACCTCTACATGGTGCTCTTGCTTATAGTTCAAACATTAAGAAAAAACTTAATTTTTGTGTTTCAGATCAATAGCGACGACGAAAAGTTGGTGGCCATGGAGGCCTCTGAAAATTCCTCTTATGCTTATAGCTCTGTATTGACGCCAATTTGTTTTTGAACTCTCTGTAAAAATTAATTTAACCCTTCGTCCCCCACGTGGGGTCTAGGTGGACCCCAAACGCACTAATTTTCTTATGGAAGCCTATACCCCACGTGGGGGACGGAGGGTTAAGTACTTCAGAACATATATAATAAAGTCATCTACTTAGATTTTGCAACTAATATAGCGTTTCTTTGAAAAAAATTCAAAAAATGACCTTCCAAAACTGGGTTCTACATAGGTGTTACCCCTTAAAGCAGAGATTTCCGAAATGGGGGTCGACCTACTTCCGACATCAACAAATTTGAGGTAAGAAAACTCACGGTAAACGTTACGCTAACGAACGTCGGCTGGCGGAAAACGGTCACGCTAACCGCAGAGCATGCGCAAAAACATAATCACGTGACTTTAGCGTTTACCGTATGCTACGGAACGATATGCAAAAACTCCCTAATGACTATTACACTATAGACCTTTTCATTTAAGAAAACGATGCTGCGCAAGCGCGAAAAATTTATAGCACTTCCTTGAGTTTCGTACAATTTTTCTCTGAAACGTATGTGACAATAGTAAATATTAGCGAAAATAACAAATATTTCGGGCGATTAGAAGTTAAAACACTTCCCAACACAAAATTTATGATTTACCAGGATAAAATCAATTAAAACGAGGAAAATTTGGTGCGACCAAGAAGTGCTGTTTTAGAAATTGTAAAAATGACAATCGCGGCGCAAGTCGTACTTGGAATGTAACTATTATTTTATTTCATTTCCAAAACCCTGTTTAATATTTCGAAAGGGTAACATTCCTGCTGATGCACGTGCATCATCGAGAATACTTAAAATGCATATTCAAAATTGCGCGGAATGCAGTAAAAGTTATATGTGTGTGAGGTTATGTGCGCGCAGGGAAGTGTCTTTGTTTACATTCTTTATGCAGGAAAAATACTTGTGGAGAAGTATTTTTCCAGCATAAATAATGTAAACAAAGACACTTATATTTGCCCATTGCATTTCGTCAGACAAAGTGGTCCATCTGAAAAGTTTCCCAACCCCGTTAAAAGTAAGAGCCAGCAAGAAAATTGTAAGGTAAACATAAAAAATTAATTATTTATTCAAGGAGTGTGGAAAAAGGAATTTTGAATGTCGCATATCAAAAGCATGCCTAGTGTATTTTAGTTTTTAGAAAACATGCCATTTTTTGTAATAGAATATTTTGTGTTTTGTACTTGTTTTTTTATTTAGTATTTTTCGAGCTACATGAATTTCAAAACTAACAACAGACTTATAATGGCAGCTATTAATTAATTTTGAACTGAATTTCTTTGAAAACGCTTCATCAACCTTTTTTGTATATATATTTTTCATTATAGATAATTTCACTTTTATGTAGGACACTATTTTTCTACGATGCCAATTATACGACTATTCAAGATCTACAAGATGTAAACATAAACTGCATTCTACATACCGGTCAACAAGTCCTTGCTTTTTCTCTTTTGTATATTTTTCTCTGCACTTCAACCACCTTATTTTCAACTGGTAAATGGTGTTTTCGTCCACCTTTTTATGCTGTAATTCAGCACCTGACACATATTTTTCATTCAATTTTACATTAAAAGTTGGTATTACTGTGTACATTTTAACGAAAATATGTTCTAAACCTTTAAATTCCCGCTCAGTATCATGGCGGCACCTAAGCTTCCGCTCTTAAATGAAAAGGTCTATAGATGATTCCCTTTCCGAAAATCAGTTGAAGTTTTAGTTTTTCATTGATAAAATATTTAAGCTGGATCAATCAGGAGCGCCGTATAAACAGTCGTGTGTGCGCGAGCGGGATTTCAACGCAGTGTTATCGAAGCGAGCGCAGAGGTGGGGTTAGCGACGGGAGAACACTACGTTGTAATCCCGCTCACGCACACACAACCCACTTGAAAAAGTGGACGAACAAAAGAACGTAAAAAAGTACGTATAAAAGGACGTTCAAAAGTACTTATGAAAGTAGGCCAAATAAAATAGGGCTGGACACCGAAAATATTTCGTATACAACCAAATAAAAAACCGGATAGAAAAAATTGTATACACCGACCAAGTTCCGCATAGGGCCAGATTTAAAACCAGATACAAATACCGTATAAGTATCTGGATAGAGTCAGATGAAAACCGCATAGGGTTTTACTGGACACCGAAAATATTTCACATATAGCCGGATAAAAAACCAGATGGAAAAAATTGTATACACCGACTAAGTTCCGCATAGTGAGGGTTTTATAACATTAGTGCATTTTTAACTATAAGTAAATGTTTTAGTTATTATTTGCTCTTGATATGAACATTAAAATTAATTAATATGCCTGTGAAGCACGGATTTGTTATAATTTTTGTTATCGAATTCCATTGCTGATGTAAAATGCAATGGCAGCTTTTTGAGGTTAGGAATAAATTTTAGAATACAAGGACGAACTGGTCGCAGATTTAAATAATTCGTGTGATATCAGGTGATATCATCAAAACGTTGCAAGGTTGCATTCTTTTTTGCCATTTTAATGTAAATCACTCGTATATGTACAAAGATCTATAAACAAATTTTTTTTCTATGAAAAATTACAAAAAGGTACTACAAAAACTTTACGAAAGTTAACATTTTTCTCATTTCTCTTAATACGAAAAAGCTTCTTCGTGTTTGAAATGCATTGAAAATTCGTGAAATTTCCATACAAATTTCACAAAAATTTCATTCATATTTGTAAAATTTTTCGAGAAATAAACAGAAACTATTTTAATCAGGATTGTAATGAAAAATAGCTTTTCATGTTTTCATCCTAATTCTTGTTGGTACATTTTTTACTGCGGGCAGTTCGCTCTTGATTGTAACATTTAATCCTAACCTCAAAATCTCAGTAAGTTGCTATCGCATTTTAGATCAGCAATGGAATTTGATAACAAGAATTATTACAAATTCCATGCTTCGCAGGAATATTACTTAATGTTAATCGTGAAAAGAAAGATCAATTTAATACCACTTAAAGACCAGTTTCAAACCACGTTTGGTCTTTTTCTGATCTGCACCCTTCAGCCTATACCTCCATCACTTTTAGGGTATTGAAATAGACACCACTCTCACTCTCTCTCTCTTTGATATAAGGATAGCTGTATACCTAAAGGTCCTAAAGAAGCTGGGTCATCTTAGTACGTGGCGTCACGAAGGTACCATAAAGCAGTAAAGATTATGGTTATGGGCCTGAATCGTGATGACCCTAGTAATGATAGGATATTGGGAGTTTAAACTTCTGGCTGGGACAAAAGGACTGTGGTCTTCTGGGGTTCAGAAAATGTCAGCTTAAGATCACCTTAAGATAGGCCTATACCTGCCTATACTGTAGTTTTAAGTTGGTCTTTCTTTTATCGAGGGAATGTTTATATTAATAGAAAATAATAACTAAAACATTAACTTGTAACGCTTGTAACTGAAGATACGCTGATGTTACCCTACTGAAAATAAACGGGCGTTTCAACGACCGTTTCGATGGCCATTAAATCGGCCGACAAATTGAAACCGTTTTAATGGCCGTTAAAATGGTCATTAAAATTGTAGTTAAAACGGCCGTTCATTTTCAAGAGGCAGGGGCGAGGGCAGGGAAGCATTCATTATCAATTCGATATTTATTCATAATAATAACAATAACGGTAGTTTATTTTTGGAATGTTCCACTGGAAAGTTCCTGGAACTTTCCTAAGTGGCGAACATTTTACACGTTCCGGGAACGTTCCCTCGGAACGTTCCGTGTTATTAGGGTATCTATTCATCTTAATCAAAAATTTTATACTACGGTTCAAAATTAATTATTTACTATAAGATTTCTTGTTAATATTTAATTCAAAGTCCTTTTGAATTGGTGGCGCTGTCGATGGCTGTCGCCAACAGGCTCTACGATTCGACAAATAAAACAAAGAAGAAGTATTGGATGGGTAGAAAGAGAGAGAGAGAGAGAGAGAGAGAGAGAGTATGATCGTTCCGAAACGAAAAGACCTGTCATTGGAACACAATCGGATCGCCTTTGTTTACCTCATACGATAGAAAGAGAGATCTCGAAACAATCATTTCGAATTCGATCGCATCTCATTGTCTATCTCACATGGTAAAAGAGAGGTTCGATCGATTTCAGGCATCGGCGGGAGTCCCAACCTCAAACTGTCAAGTTTTGACGTGAGAATTGTGAAAACTGTGTTTTTCGTGGACAGTTAATTTAATATTTATAAAAGTAATTGATTTTCTGTTAAATAACTTCGTCGTATATCTGGTTATGAAACTGCGTCGCATGCATTAGGCTATTACGCAGCAGTGCGTGCTTCTCACTTAAAGCGTTTTTTTTTACGAAGTGTTTCGCTTATACATACATAGGTGCAAAAAGGTCATGTGTTTTTGGATGCTCATTTTAAACGAAATGCTCAACGGCCGGAAAACGTTTTAAGTACGTAAGTCGAAAAGACATTTATTTTAACGTGTAACAACCATGCAGTAAAATTAATTGGAAACGGTTCATACGCCCCTTGACTGTTTACGTTCGGAGAGCCTGGATTTAATGTCACCGCCAGTCCCAAATCCGACAATAAATCCAGGTTTGACTGTATTTAAATTATTAAATACATGTTGAAAACATTAATTTTATCACATACAAGTTTCAAATTAAACTGCCACTACTCTACTATTACACCACTAGTGGCAATTTTTGGAATTAACCGGAAGCTTCAATAAGGGAACTTCCCCCTCCACGAGAGTCCCCGGACCTGTGTATACGACTAGAGAGGCGAAATTCTCGGTCACATTAAATTAGGTAATATTCTCGAGAATATTACCGAGAATGTTCTCCTTTCGGAGAATATATGAGAATTTTCTAATATACATTGCAATATAAAATAGTTATAAGATATTTAAATGGATGTAATTATACAATATGAGTATATAGATGCAATAAACATTCTAGAAGTACTATAATAGTTATTAAACCTATTTTGTCAACTAATTTATTTATTTAGAATTTAATAAAAGTAGTTAAATTTACAGGCATGAGTATTCAATAGAAAAATCACTGTCGAAGGTTTGTTCCATGGGAATCACGAGAAGTAGAAGACGGTCGATTCCATGCAGCAATATTTGCAGGACGATAAGTCGAGGGACACACACTTACAGACTTTACCGTGGGTGGGTTCCGAACTGTACAGTTCACCTTTCATTGAGGTTCTCGAACGGACGTACGTGTGTGAAGGATCCTTTACAGGTTCCTGTGAAGGATCATTTACAGGAATATTCATTTGGGACAGAGATATTTTTGCGAGTGTCCCACCTCCTCAGGAACCTGTACAGGATTCTTCATAGATACTTTTTGCAAATGTGTCCCACTTGCACAGGATCCTTTACAGTATCCTTCGTAGGGAATTTCTTGCAGCAACATCCACGATAATGCAGGAACCTGTACAGGTATTTGAATACCCAGGTTCCTTTGGAGGTTTCGAACATTTATTTTTAGAATTTCAATCAATGTAAAAAATTTGCTTGCATTCAGTAAAAAAATATTTTCAGAATCCTTCTTTTTGTCCTGTCAGGGTTCATTTGTGCTGGCGCTGAAAAAAGTGTGTGTCCCTATTCGATCCAGCAACTCAATTTTACCTTTGATAGACGAACTTAAAAAATCATCTTCTTTTACAAGAGTTTATTCTAATGAAAATTTGTTCAATATTATGTATCAAGAAGGAAAAGGAAGCATCAGTAAGGGATGTGGGGGGAGGGAAAGTAGAGAAAGGAGAAGTAGAAAAAGGAAAGTAAGGAAAGTGAGGAAAGTGTGAAAGTAGAAAGTACGGAAAGTGGGGGATGAGCGTTATCTGACGCAAGGAAGAGAATGCAGAAGAGGGAGAGATAGGTTAGATAGAATCGAAAATTCCTTGCTGAACCATCGCGAATCTTCAGCGATCTCCTTGTTTATGTCAAAAATCCCCCCAAGCCCAACGAGCTAGAGACTTTTTGGAGAGAGGTTTACAAGACCTTGAAAACACTGGAGTTAAAAGAAAATACTAATAATATCACCCGCTTCAAGGAGTTTTGGGACAACTTCCTCACATCTGAGGAGGAATGTCCATCAATCACTGCGAAGAGGTAAAAAAAGCACTCACGGGCACGAAAAACTTTTCCGCTGCAGGACCAGATGGTATCAAAAACTTCTGGTGGAAAGAGTTTACTTTTACACACCAACATCTGGCCCGCATATTCACTTCATATTGGAATTTGGAGACGCCCATTCCGCAGTTGCTGCAGTTAGGACGCACTACACTCCTACCGAAGAAAGCCGACCTGTCCAACCCAGAGAATTACAGACAAATAACTTACAGGATGCCTAGGGAAACTGCTAATTGACAGGTGCGTCTGAAAAGACGCAGCAGCCCATCAGCGCGCCCTGTCGATGGCCCGGATTGCCAACCGGAAAGCTTTTGATTCAACCTCTCATAGACTTATCATCTGTCTGTTAGAAAGCTTAAAGTTTCACCCACGCATAGTGAAATGCAGAAAGATTAAGGTGCCTTTGGAAAACTAGATTTACTATCTTATCTGGAAATTATCGTGTGGAAACGAACGTCACCTTGCAGAGGGGCGTCTTTCAGGGCGAGACCATTAACCCTCTGCACTTCTGCCTATATCTCTTGCACTACGCAATACTAGTGGGTACCTCTGTGGCGACACTAATCATCACAAGCATAAGGTTACTCTTATTTTTTATATGGATTACCTCAAGATCTATGCTACTGGTGCAAGGAAACTTCAACTTTCTTTAAATATCTTCAAGGTGTTCCTGACGACCATGAGCTTGTGGATAAAAGTTTTATTAGACATCTTGACACTGGAGAGACCTTTACATACCTGAGCGTACCTCAAAGCCGCATTCAGGATGTAAAATCAGTGAATGAGTCTCCCCGAAGCAAATACAAGCATCTTCTTTCACAGTTTTGGTCTTTAAAACTCTTGGCGTTGGACATGGTATTTGCGACTAATATTCTTGCCGTCCCGGTTCTACTCTCCTCGTTAGGTGTGCTTTAATGGTCGATGAATGAGCTATGGCTCTTGATATCGCCACGTGTAAGATCATGCATATGCATAAGAGCTTCAAAATCAATTCGTCCTTTCCGCCGTGAAAATGGCCACGAAACACGATATGATTGGCAAAGAAGCGTTCTCTGACTTTAGTTCTTTAAGATAATTGCCTAGATGAAGACCACATCATGTGCAATCTAGAATTTTTATTAAAAAAATGTTCTATTATGATATTTGTAATAAGAAAATTTTTGTTTTCTGGATACTTTCTCAGGCGCAGACACAATTTTCATAACAAATTCACTTACATCGCATTTTTTAGGGTAGCAAATTGTTTCTCTCATACAGAAGATTGACATTTGGATCAACTTTTAACTATGTAGCTAAATTTTTAACGAAATAAAGGTGAATTTTTATCCAAGAAGGTTAATTTTACACCAGAAAAGAGGAATATTCAACGAGAGACATCAATTCATAAAAAATTAGTTCAATTTTAACCCAACGAGATGAATTTTCAACTGAAATGATGAATCTTCAACCAAAAAAAGATCAATTTTCGACCGAATATTTGAATTCTTAATTAAAAAAGATAACATTTTCAACCTAAATGTTCTTAGTTCAGAAAATTAATTTGAGTTAAAATTAGTTTAACTTTCGACCAGGTGGTGTATGTTCTAACCAAAAAAGATGAATTTTCAACAAAACATTTTAATGTCCAACCTGATAAAACAGATATACATTGTTTGCAAATAACAAAAAAATAAAAAAAAAATTAACGAAAGAGTTGAATCTTCAACCCACAAAAACGAAAGTTTCGCGTTGAGAAAATAAAGATGTTCTATGTACATGGATAAAACTGTGGCATTTTCCGGTCAGGTTGATTTGAAGTAATGCCATGCAGAAATGTAGTCAGAATGATTCAACTCGAGTGACTAACTAATGTCGACCATCCCACTTTGCTCCCCTAATTGTTAGTACCCGATCATAATTGGTTTGAATTGGTCAGGTACTAAACGGTTTGAAAAAGTGATTTTAGTTCATTTGTTTAAAAATAATAAAAATTGTTGTTTGCTATATTTTCTATGCTATCCTTTAATTAACCCTCATTTGAAAAAAAAATCTTTTAAAATTAGTTAGGAAATACGACATCTCGAAAGTTTTTGAACACAATGAAAGATATTTTTGGTAAAATCTTGGGAACCCAAGAAGATTTTATCCTTTTTATCAGTTCTAATTAAAGATAACATCTTAAAGATGGCGTCCTACAAATTTATAAATTTTTCTGTAACTTTCCGAGCTCATGACGCGAGTTGAAGTTGAGGTTAAAAACTTGAAAGTTCTTGAATTTTTATTTTAAACTTCTCGCAAGATATATGTTCTTCAAGCAGTTAGCAATGTCTCTACTAGCAGCCTTTCAACGTGTAATTTCGTAAGCTTTTCTTGAAATTGAAAAAAAATCTATCCCGCTATTTTCGACCTAGTTATCGTGTTTCAAAGTCATCAGTAACTTCTAGTGCCGCTCACGTTAGCCGTGTAGAGAATTTCCGACGGTAGTGTAATTTTCCCCATAAATATATATAATTAAAAACTAAAGGTTAACAAACACCGCAGGGTCCCACTGGGAGCAACTGAAATCTAAAAAATGACATCGGCTCCCATTAGGACCGCGTTAAATCCCATTCATGGCCACTTTTCACAAACGTGAGATGGGTGGTCACAGGACACGAAGAAATCACAACGAGAGGCCGGCGAAACTCCCGTGTGTTTTGAGGACACGAAGAGACCCAAGGATGACGGCTATCTGCATCCATCTTGCAAGTGCCGTGGCATATTTTTGGCACGCGGGAATGGCTTTAAGGTTACGAACTAGTGATAGTTTCGCACCTCCGAGAGCACCTATCACAAGGACAATTACTCGTACCGAATATTTTAATGCAAACATAAACTCTATACACAATAGAAAATAATTGAAATCGATTAACAAATTGTACACCGATTAGGAACGATTAGAAACGATTGAAGTTTTGACAACTGTGAATCGTTCTGAATCGTGTTCAATTGATGATTTCTAGAAGGGAAGGTATTAGTTTTGTGTGAAAACTGACTATCGCGGTTTTTTTTTAAATATCCAAGTTTCGAGATCCCCTGAATCCGAAAAAAAAAACAGTTTTACGATGGTGTATGTCTGTCTGTCGTCGTCGTCTGTATACTGGATCCCAGCGGACACTGTTATAAAACTGTGATGCAACAGTTCTAGAACGGAAAAGAACAGGTTCTGTAGCAGGTTAAGAACATACTTAGATCATGATCCGAGTAATGTCGTCCCCAAATGGATGTAGCAGATCTATAACGCTGTTACAGAACCATGTTCTGTCAGAGATGTGTAACAATTCTGGAACAGCGTTATATGTAAAAAATATATTTAGAACAATTTAGGAACAGTGTTACAAAATTACCATGTTCTGTAATAGCGCCGTAACATATATGTAACAGTGTTACAATGTAAATTTGTTCTGTAATCGTTCTGTAACAATTCTGGAACCGCGTTATATGTCAAAAATTATTTTTAGAACCATTTAGGAACAGGGTTACAGAGGAACATTGTTCTGTAATAATGCCGTAATACATATGTAACAATGTTACGATGAAAATTTGTTCTGTAACACTTCTGGAACAGCGTTATATTTGAAAAAGTATTTTTAGACAAATTTCGGAACAGGATTACAAAGAAACATTGTTCTGTAATAGTGCCGTAACAGATACGTAACAGTGTTACGATTAATATTTGTTTTGTAATCGTTCTGTAACAATTCTGGAACAGCGTTATATTTCAAAAAGGATTTTTAGAACAATTTAGGAACAGGGTTATATAGGAACATTGTTCTGTAATAGTGTAAGTTTATTCTGTGGTCGTTCTGTAACAATTCCAGAACAGCGTTATATGTCAAAGAATATTTTTAGAACAACTTAGGAACAGGGTTACAGAGCAACATTGTTCTGTAATAGTGCCGTAACACATATGTAACAGTTTTACTATGTAAATTTGTTCTGCGATCGTTCTGAAACCATTCCATAAAAGTGTTACAAGGATATGTCGCCGTTATGTAAAAAATATGGAACTCAAATACGTAACAAATATGGAACTCAAATACGTAATAAATTTGGTTCACCAGATAAATCGTTTTTTGCTCCAATGTAAATATTTGCATTTTTTTATTTATTTAATTTATTGTGTTTTTTAGTTTCATTTTATCTTAAATACTACATATAAGCTGCAAAAATGTAAATTATAAGAAGTATAAATATAAATTATATTTATCAGTGTATAAATATATTATATAATACTAATATAAGTTTAACTACTACAAATGCAAAAATTTTCATTTTTATGTACTATGGAAAAAATACTATTCTTAAAATTACGATATTCATGTAGTCGATATCTAAAGAAAGTTCAATATGCCAGCCACTTGACTCTTAGTCTTGATTGTAATTATGTTAGGATATTGAAAAAATATATATCATAATAGATATAAGCTCGTGTTTTTGTAAGAAAAATAAGTTTCTACGGCATGAACTAATGGGGTATTTGGTTTTCCGTAATTATATATCATAATATCTTGCGTTGTTTACATCTATGTAAAAGTTTGTTCGAATTTTAATAAAAAGTTCGAAATGTAAAACCAATGCGAAACATTGATTAAATTCCTTTTTCATATTTTATAACAAATTCTCATAAAAGGTTCCAAATATTTCTTACAATACCCCAAGTGCGAAGTTAGATACGGCCCAGCACTGGCCCAGCCTCAGCAAAAATATTGCCGAAGATCGGCTGCCAATATCGTGCCATTGCTGGAATGATAACTATGGTATGCACTTGGCAGTCAATTCTGGCCCAGACTCTGGCCGCCATCACTTATGCGTTACTGGCTGCCATTATCGGCTCAGACATGGATACAGATATCGGCCCGATCTCGGCTGCCAATATCGTGCCATTGCATAATCATTTAATTGTTTTTAGGACGCATCTATATAGAATACATATCGTCCGAATATTTTTTATAATTTCAAGAATTGAAATTTCATTCAAACATTTTGTTTAATTTTAGCACCCACTACTGCTATACCAAAATCTATCGCTTAGCAGTAGGGAGTCTTAACCATTGCGCTAAACCTACGAGTTGAAACTTGATGAAAAAGCCATCCTCATAAGCTACAGCTCAAAAAAGTTAAAGCACCAAATTTTAAACTCTCTTTTTCTAATTAAATATTTATTATTATACTACGTTATGTAAATGTAAAATATACGAACTGTTAACAGAAATATCAATTAAATAATTTTCAAATAAATAATTTATATCAATTACATTTTTCTTCGTGTAATATTTCGTTTTTTCGCGTTTTAGACTACTTTACAACTTTCCACAATGACAGGAAATGTAATTTTTTTATGAACATTTGAAATTTTTAACGACGTAACTTAGAAATTTGATCGTGAACTTTGACAATTTTTTAATAACAAATTTTTTTTAACTTTCGTGTAAGGTTTAGTTTTTAGGTGTTTTAGACCATTTTACAACGTTTAAGATTGACTAAATGTAATTTTTTCGGAACATTGACAATTTTACATAAAGATGGAACTTAGAACTTTTTTCTTAAAAAAAAGACCAGAAAAAAGTTGTATTCGCGACAGTTGTATTTATACTTCTCAGACATTTAAGGATACATGATTTATATTTTTAAACGTATCAACATTTTTTTTAAATATTTATACTCTCGGTATAGTATTGCACCGATCGTGGAGCCAGCCGTTAGCCAGTACTGGCCGAATAGCCGATTATCTGTACTGGTGACCAGTACTGGGCCTGTACTACGCCGGTGGTGAACTCCGGCGGAGTGCGGAAATTTCCACCCGTAGTAAAATTAGCACTAGGCCCAGTGATGCGCCTTTGCTGGGCCAGAATCCGGCTTTTCCTATTGTAACATGTATAGCCAAAGTAAAGACGAAGTTTGGAACAGCAGTGCACCGAGTCTGGGCCGAACTCTGGATTTTCCTCTTAAAAAATGGTTCGCCGTAGTAAAATTAACACTTGGTCCAGTAATGTGCCACCACTGGGCCAGCCTCTGGCTTTTCTTATTAAAACATGTTTTGCCAGAGTAAAGACAAAGTTGGGAACAGCAGTGCGCCGAGTGCAGGCCAAACTCTGGCTCTTCCTCTTAAGGCATGGTTTTCCGTAGTAAAAGTAACACTTGGTCCAGTAATGTGCCATCACTGGGCCAGACTCTGGCTTTTCGTATTGAAATATGTATTGTCAGAGTAAAGACGAAGTTAGGAACAGCAGTGCGCCGAGTCCGGGCGAAACTCTGGCTCTTCCTCTTAAAACATGGTTTGCCGTAGTAAAAGTCACACTGGGCCCAGTGATGCGCCTTTGTTGGCGGGTGTATTTATTTGTGTTATTATTGATAGTATTTATTATTGATTTCAAATCACCCGAGCTTTTCGGCTGAAAAAGCAGTGACCGGCGGCGCATCGATACGAGAACGGGGCAGCCAATGATTAGGAAGTTTACTGTATTATAAACCTGTATAGACTATGAAAAACATTTTAAAAATCTTCAGATGACCAACATCTGAGGAGTTATTATTACTAGTTACTATGTAATCATATAACAATTCTTAATTAGCAGACTAAAAATTAATTTCACGTTTCTATTTATTCTTGTAATTATTAATATTATTAATATTAACCACTATAGATTAAATTCTTTTAAAAATGTTATTCATTCCTCTGGTCACCTACATTTTTCACGTACTCGGCAGTCACCATCATGGGTCATGTAGGAACCGCAACTTCTGTTGTTGATAAAAAAATGTTTCAATTGGTTATTTTTAGGCTTATAGTAGTGAAGTTCAGTCGTCAGAGTCTCCCGAATAGGATTCTGTAGTTACAAATTTATTGTGAGAAGTTTGTAAAACAGTGAAAGAAAGTTTTTAACCCCTTCACTGTGTAGACCGAAAATCAGGAAGTGGGCCGAAAATGTGTGGAACGTTCTACTAGATGGATTTCATTGAAAATTTGTACCAAAGTTTCATTTGGGTCGCTGAATGCGAATTCAAGATCAAAATTCGAATTTTCGTAATTGCTGATCCTATATGGTGACCAAAAATTTGGTAAAATCCAATGAGTTTGCGGATTTGAATGAAATTTTGTACCAGGGGGTTATTTTGGGCGCTGAAAACGAATTCAAGGTCAAAATTCGAAATTTCGAAATGACTGATTCAACATGGCGACCAAACATTTTGAAAACCCCTATAAGTTAGCGGATTTGGTTGATTGATTAATTTTTGGTACTAAAAGGTTATTTAGGTCGCTGAATACGAATTCGAGGTACAAATTTGAAATTTTTAAGAGGTTGATCCAATATGGCGATGATGAAAATTGGAACCAGGGGGTTGACTTGACGTTGTTAGGTCCCTATAACAATGGCTAATTGATTTTTGAATATGAACATCAGATTTGTTTCCAGTGAACCAAAACAAAAAACTTAGTACTGACTCTCGTTGAAGGCTGCCAAATCATTGGATTTTTCCAAATTTTGGTTCGCCATATCGGATCAGCAATTCTAAATTTTCGAAATTTGACCCCATATTCATTTTTAGGGATATAAAGATCTCTATAGTACCAATTTTCATCAAAATCCGCCAACTCATTAGATTTTGCAAATCTTTTGGTCGCCATATTGGATGAGCCATTTTTATTTTTTGAATTCTGATGTCAGATTCGGATTCATAGACCCGAAAATCTTTAATACACCAAGTTTCATGAAAATCCGCCAATTTTGCGTAATTTCGATACGTCATGTTGGATCCGCCATTTTGAATGTTGGAATTCTGATACCATATTCGGATTCAGAGACTTAAAAAACTTTTGTGTACCAAGTTTAATGATAAAAGAAATAGTATAAATCTATTTATTTTACATGACGCATATTGCGTCAAACGCACTCTTGGCCATTTTTTACGCAATATGCGTCATACAATGTGAACGGTTTCAAAAAATTCAAAAGATCTGTGAAAATGACCTTCTGCTTTTTTATCGTTTAGAAATCTAGAGACTCCCCTCTAAAAGACTATCAGAGTGATTTTTTCTCTATTTCCAAAAAGTACATTTATTTTGAAAAGTGAGAATGCAAGTTTTTCCTGATTAAAAAATTACATTTTAGTTCTGAAATTTCTTTTTTACATATATTACAGGATTTAATAAAACGTTGAAGTGCAAGCTATTCATTTATCATGCAAAAATTAAAAATAATTGGTTTATTGTTGGCGGTTTTGTGGTTTTAGCAATTCATTAGTTAACTTGACGTCCGGGGAAATAAGACTTTCTTCCAGAAAAAATTAGGAAAGGTTTTTTTTCTTCACCATCATATCCGTGAGGGCAATAGAACTGGATACCATGAAAGTTTCCCATCGGCTCGCTTACGCGTAGTATATGCGTGTACCCATAGCCACGAAAATAATCCCCTAAACAAGAAGGAGTGCTGATTTTTGGCTATTATTTACGAAAAGGTGCATCGGAGATCTTTTACTTCTCAAACAAAAAACTTTTTTTACACTGTTTTACAAACTTGTCGCATACAATTTTTATCTACAGAATCTTATTTGGGAGACTCTGACGACAGGATTTTACTACTATAAGTCTAAAAATAACAATTTTCAATACTTTTTATCGACAACAGAAGCTGCGGGTCCTACACAACCCATGATGGTGACTGCCGGGTACGTGAAAAATGTTAATGACCAGACGGTTAAATAACATTTTTAGAAGAATTTAATCTATCGTTTCTAAAAGGAAATTCTCTGCGCTAAAAATATTCTAATACGCATTTTTGCCTAAAAACCACCCGCTTATATGTTATGAGTCGAAAACCAAGCTCGCAAGTACATTTCGCGGAATACGCGAAAACATACCCACTCCACTCCTGGAGCTGATTACGCATGAACTATGGTCTGTACAGCAAAAGTGTATAAACCTTTTTATATAATAATGATATGTACATAAGATTTATTTATTAAATTAAAAAATATTTTTAATTATTAACTAAAATTTATTTGTAATTAAAAATAAAAACAAAAAAATTTTATTTTTATTTTAAAAAACCACCACTACTACCAGTTTAGGGGATATTTTTCGAGGCTAGGGATATAAGCGTAAGCTAGCCGATGGGGAACTTTTTTGGTATGCATTTCTCTATATTGCCCTCACGGACATGATGGAGAAGCAAAAAAAACTTTCCACTGGTATGTAACAGATAACGCGCAGCTTTTTCTTATAACAAAACTAAATTCACGGTTCACTACAATTAATTATACTTATATATCTGAAAATACATTAAACAAATCGCGATTGTTCGAGAACTGGACATTTACGTCAAAGCGTCACTTGACACATCCAGCAATACGACATGAGACAAAAGACAGATTTCTGGAAACCGACACAAGATCGCAACACTTCTATACCAGAAATGTTAACCAGAATCGTTTCAATCAGAAAAAATCAACTAGAATTTTCTATTCACATTAACAATAATTTATGCCTAAAATAACTAGAAATTTTTTAACCAGACGCGTCTAGTAACTGTAACTAGAACTTTTTTTAAAGTGCTTAATAATCTTTGAAAATGTCCAACTAATTGCATTCCACTTTAAATAATCGAAAAGATTTAAAAACATCATTTCTTAATTGTTATTAAACGTATAAATTTAAAACTTGAAATGGCTTTGGTCAGTCGCATATTGGATTTTCGACAATCTAAGGCCGACCGTCGAATCGAAAAAAACCTGATCCCACGGAAGGGAATCTATTTCCAGAACTCGAATTTGCCAGAATGAAATTTTGTCAGAAGAACGCTAATTTCAGAGCGTGCAACGACGGGCAGACAAAACATTTTAAATAAACATTGAACTTCATTTTTAATACTCAAAAAATTTTATGACACTATTTTGACACTTTTTTTTATTTTTGACACTATTTACACTATTTTTGATCTCTAAAGTGAGTCCGAGGCCTAAAATTTCTATTTTAATTATTGAACAAAGTCCAAATATTTTTGGTTGAATATTGATCTTTTTTTTTAAAAGAATTTTATCATTCTGTTTAAAATTCAACTATTTTGTTTAAAAGTTATCCTTTTTCGTTGAAAATTCAACCGTTTTGTGGAAAATTAGTCTTTTTTGGTTGAAAAAATTTTGATGGAAGATTTAACTATTTTGTTGAAAATTCGCATTCTTGGGTTCTCGGTTTAAAAATACATATCTTTTCATAGAAATTTGATCTTTTTTGGTAAAAAATGCAACTGTTGGATTGAAAATTATTCAATTGTTGGTTGAAAATTCAACTACTTTGTTGAAAGTTGAACAACTTTGTTGAAAATCCATTTTTTCGACTAAGATTCATCATTTTAGTTAAAAGTCCAGCTTATTGATTAAAAATGTAACTATTTTGTTGAAAATAATTTTTTTGTTGGGTTGAAAAATAATTTTTTGAATATAAAATTTCACCATTTCATTTTTGGTTAAAAATTTATTTTTTAGTTGAAAATTCGTCCTTTTGGGTCGAAAATTCAACTACTTGTTTGAAAATTAACTTTTTTGTTGAAAATTGATATTTTCTGGTTAAAAAATAAAAATCTTGGTTGAAGCTTCTTTTTTTGTGTTAAAAAATCAACTATTTGTTTAAAAAATAATCTTTTGGTTAAAACTGAGTTTTTCTGGTAAAAAATTTAACTATTATGTAGAAAATTCATCTTTTTGGATTAAAAATTCTTAACAATTTGTTGAAACGTTTGTTCTTTCTTGACGGAAAAGTCTGTCCTGGTTGAAAATTCAACTGTTTTATGGATAATTCGGCTTTTTGGCTTGAAAATTTAACAATTTGGTTAAAAAAAATTTTTTTCTCTACTGAAAAGTCTTTTCTGGTTGAAAATTCAACTACTTTGTTGAAAGTTGAACTACTTTGTTAAAAATCCATTTTTTGGCCTGAGATTCATCATTTTAGTTAAAAGTCCATCTATTTTTATTAAAAATGTAAGTATTTTGTTCAAAATTATTTTTTTGGGGATGAAAAATAATTTGTTAAATAGAAAATTTCACTATTTCATTTTTGGTTGAAAATTTATTTTTATGAAAATTCGTCCTTTTGGGTCGAAAATTCAACTATTTGGTTAAAGATGAACTTCTTTATCGATAATTGATATTTTCTCGTTGGAAATTTAATCGTTTTCTTGAAAATTCGTCTTTTTGGCTTGAAAATTTAATAACTTTGTTGAAAATAGATTTTTTTGGATGACAATTTTATAAATAGAAAATTACTCTAGGTCATTGTTGGTTGAAAATTAATTTTTTTACTTGAAAATTTATTTTTTCGTTGAAAATTCATATTTTTTGGTTGAAAAATGTATATTTTTTGGTTGAAAATTTATATTTTCCAGTTGAAAATTCAACTGTAATTTAACTACTTCGTAGAAAGTTGACATACTTTGTTAAAAGTCAATTCTTTTTGAATTAATATTGAACTATTTTGTTGAAATTTTGTTTGCTTTATTGAAAATTAATTGTTTAAATTGAAAATTTCACTACTCTGATTTTTATTAAAAATTTATTTTTAGTTGATTTTTTTTTTAAATATTGGTATTTTTTTTGTAGAAAATTCATCTTTTTAGTAGAAAATTTAACTACTTGGTTGAAAATTAACTTATGTTGAGAGTCCATCTTTCTGGGTCAAAATTTCAACGATTTGTTTGAATATTAACTTTTTTGTTGAAAATTGATACTTTCTGGTTAACAATTAAAAATTATTGTTGATGATTCTTTTTTTTGTCTTAAAAAATCAACCATTTATTTCTTCTTGTTACAAATTTAACTGGTTTGTAGAAAATTCGTCTTTATGACTTGAAAATTGATCAGTTTGGTTAAAACTTTTTTTCCTTCTTGGCTGAGGAGTATCAATTCAACTCTTTTGTTGAAAACTAGTTTTTCCAGTTTGAAAATTCATTTTTTTTTTTAGAAATTTAATCTTTTTGGTTAAAAATGCAACTGTTTGATTGAAAATTATTATATTTTTATTGAGGTTGAACTACTTTGTTAAAAATCCATTTTTTTATCAGGATTAGTCATTTTAATTAATAATCCATATTTTAAATTAAAAATTGAACTATTTTGTTGAAAATAGATTTTTTTGGATGACAATTAATTTTTTTAATTGAAAATTACACTAGTCAATTTTTGTTTGAAAATTTATTTTTTTGTTGAAGCCATATTTTTGGTTGAAAATTTATTTTTTTGTTGACAATTTTTTTTCCTGTTGAAAATTTAACTGTTTTGTAGAAAATTTGTCTTTTTGGATTGAAAAATCAACAGTTTGGTTGAAACTTGTTTTCCTTCTTGGCTGAAAAGTCTTTTTTGGTTGTAAATTCAACTCTTTTGTTGAAAATTAGTTTTTCCGATTCGAAAATTCGTCTCTTTTGGTAGAAATTTAATCATTTTGGTTAAAAATGCAACAGTTTGATTGAAAATTATTCTATTTTTATTTAAGTTGAACTACTTTGTTAAAAAACATTTTTTTGGATTAGGATTAATCATTTTAGTTAAAAATCCATATTTTTAATTAAAAGTTTAACTATTTTGTTGAAGATAGATTTTTTGGTTAAAAAATAATTTTTTAAATTGAAAATTTCACTATTTCATTTTTGGTTCGAAAAATAGTGAATCACCTACTTCGCACACTAGCATCACAATATACTATTTTAGTTGAAAATCCATTCATTTGTTTTAAAAGTTTTTTTTTTTATAGAAAACTAATCTTCTTGGTTGAAAATTTTAGTATAAAATTGAATTTTTTCATATTTGGTTGAAAACTCGTCTTTTTTGTTTGAAATACATCTGTTTTGGTAGAAATTAAATCTTTTTGGTTGAACATGCTACTGTTTGAAATTTGGTTGAAAGTTGAAATACTTTTTTAAAAACTCATTTTTTGTTGAAGTGGTTGAAAATTTAACTGGTTTGTTGTAAATTAATTTTTTCAACTGAAACTTTAACTGTTTTATTTTCAGTTGAAAATTTATCATTTCTAGATGAAAAATAAACTATTTGGTCAAAAATTCATGTGTTTTGTTGAAAATTCGTCTTTTTTGGAAGAAAATTAATCTTCTTGGTCGAAAATTAATCTTTTTGGTTGAAAATGAATTTTTTGGTTGAAAATTGATTTTTTCCTGTTGAAAATTCAACTGTTTTGTAGAAAATTCGTCTTTTTGGCTTGAAAATCCAACAGTTTGGACGAAACTTTTTTCCTTCTTGGCTGAGAAGTCTTTTCTGGTTGTCAATTCAACTCTTTTGTTGAAAATTAGTTTTTCCAGTTTGAAAATTCATCAAAAATTAAAAATGCAAATGGTTGAAATTCCCTGGGGCTAAATAGAACGAGCAAAGCTATAGATGTGAAATGCAGTAGTTGCAAGCACTGATCAATGATTATACAATTACCATAATATAATAATATTTACACACGGAACAATAAACAATAATTGTGTTTGTGATGGTGAAAAGCAAAAGAAAAACAGAAGAGAAAAACATAACAGAAGAACTTAATTCCAGAACAGCAGTTGCATTTTTAAACAAATGGTTGAATCATCAAGCCAAAAAGATGAATTTTTTAGAAGACAGTGGAATTTTCAACCAAGAAGGATGAATTTTCAACCAAAAACTTTTCTAACAAAAAGAAAGTGATGTCGATAAAGTCGGACGACATTTCTCTTCAGAAAGACATATTTCCAACAAAATAGTTAAATCAACAACAAAAAATTATGAACGAAACAGTTGCAACTAAATAGTTGAACTTTCAAGCAAAAGGGACGATTTTTGAACAAGGAAGTTCAACTTTCAAACAAGTAGTCAAATTTAAAAAAAAAAAAAGATAAATTATGAACGAAAAATATGATCGTTATCATTTCAAGTTTAAGAAATATTTTTATTCTAAATTAAACGCATTAGAATTTAACCAAAAAAGATATATTTTTAATGAAAAATGTAATATATTTCAACAACACAAATATTTTTATTTCAAATAAAAATCAGTCGAATTCAATCAAAAAAGACGAATTTTTAACAAAATAGTTGAATCCTCACCCAAACAGATTAATTTTTAAATAAACATTTGGCAAATTTACCAAAAAAAAAAGTTGTATTTTCTACCTAAAAGTATGAATTATCCAACAAGAGTTCATCGTCAACCAAATGGTTCAATTTTCTCCTAAAATATTTAAATCTTAACCCGAAATGACAAATTTTTCAGAACACAGTTTAATTTCTAGAACAAAATGACTAATTTTCTATAAAACAGCCAAATTTTCCACCGAAAAATTAGCATTTTTAACAAAGAAGCTCACTTTCAACCAAACATTACAATTTCAAACTAAAAGTGATTAATTTTTAACCAGAAGTAGAATAGATCAATTTTCAGTTCAAAAAATTTATTTTCAACCACAAAAATACGATTTTTCCACAAAATAGGTGAGCTTTCGATCAGGGAGATGAATCTGCCATTTAAAAAATTTACTTTTTAACAAAGTAGTTCAACGTTTAACAAAATGTTGAATTTTCAGTTAAGAATATTCAAATTTTAACTAAAAAAAAACTTTTAACAAAAGTTTTAAATCTTGAAAAAAATTCTATAATTTTGAAACAACTGAAATAAATTTTGAACTAAAAATATAACAGTAGACCTTACAATTATCAGGTTATTGTAGATAAAATCACCGTTTTTTGTTTTATCATAGTTGATACTTCATTCCAAAAATTATTTTATTTTAGATCAAAAATAGTCAAATTTGTGAGAAAACGAAATCAATAAAATATTAGAATCCTCACACAAAACAGACTAATTTTCAACCAGTAACATAATATATCTCAAATTAAAAGATGCCTATTTATCTGCATTATTTCGCATTTTTGAAAAAGAAAAACGAGAAAAAGAGGAAGTTTCTTGAAAACAGGGTTACAAACAAATTATAAATTTCTTATCCAAAAAGACGTTCCAAACCAGCTGTTGAACTCTTCAAAAAATATAACTTTTTAATAAAATGGAGGAATTTTCTAAAAATAATTACATTATCAACAAAATAGTTTAATTTTTATCAAAATAATTAAATTTTTAACAAATATTTAAATTTTCTACTAAAATTATGAATCTTTAGCAAAGCAATTATTCTTTATATAACCAGAAATTTTAATCAATTAGTTGAATTTTCAATTACAAAAGAATAATTCTCAACAAAAAATATAATAGTTGAAATTTCATACACCTCTAAATATCATTTTGCTCTCGAATAAAAAAAATGAATTTATTTTTGTGTTTTGTTGGTGTGCAATTTAGAAACCTCATAAAATTAACAATAAATAAAATTATAATGAATAATTATTATAAATTTCAAAAATGTACATCCATATTAGTAATTACGCAATGTGTGATTCAAGGTGAGAAATAAAATAAAAATGCGGATATTTATTAAATAATAGCTGATTTTAAAAAGATGCATTATCAACCAAATACATCAGTTTTTAACCAAATAATTGAATTTTTATGCTAAAAACATCAATTTTGACCAAAAATTTAATAGTTACATTTTCATGTAAAAGAATTATTTTTGAATAAAAAAAAAACGAATTTTCTACAATACAGTTGATTTTTCAGTTTTAAAATTACTTTGTAATTTGAGAATACGAATTTTTAACTAAAATTATCAACTTTTAAGAAAGTAGTTATCAACTTTCAAACAAGGTGTTGAATTTTTAACCTAAATAGATGAATTTTCAACGAAACATGAAATAGTTGATATTTCATTTAAAAAAAGTTTCAATTTAAAATAAACAACAGTTTTATTTTACTAACAAAAAAGAATTTTCAAAAATTTCAAATTACTGAATTTTCAAGCCAAACTGGCGAATTCTCTAGAAAACAGTTCAATGGTCAACAAAAAAGTTAATTTTCAACCAATGAGTTGAGTTTTCAACAAAATCATTAAATTTTCAATTAGAAACCTCATTCTTAACATATAAATTTGATTTTCTATAAAAAAAGAATTTTAAACAAAATACATGAATTTTTAACCAAATAGTTAAATTTTATACCGAATTGATGAATTTTTAAGCCGAAAATACGAATTTTTTACAAAACAATTGAATTTGAACAAAAAAGTTAATTTTCAACCGAAACAGATTATTGGTCAATTCGTTGGAATTTTTTGAAGCTTTTGTAAAATTTTCAAAATCTTCGAAACCCTTAAAAAATTGGTGTAGTTTTTTTTTCATTTTCTGGAATGTTCAAAATATTTGTGAAATATTTCTTTCATTTTTATTTCCGAAATATTTTGTGTTCGTTTGAAATCATTGAAATCTTTTGAAATATTCTCACATGTGCTGCAACCTTTTGAAATCACTTAAAATCTTTTACATGTTTTGAAAACTTTCAAATCTGGTGTATTACACCCTTGCTTAAATTTTTTAAATTCTTTCAATCTTTTAAAATCCTTTTATGAATTCTTTGAAATATTTGTGAACTTTTTCTGAAATTTGCTTGAAATCTTTTTTTAAATATTTTGAAATATTCTCAAAGATTCTGATATCGCTTAAAATCTTTCAAATGTTTTGAAAACTTTCAAATCTGATGTGCTGCACCCTTGTTGAAATCTTTTAAATTCTTGAAATCTTTTGAAATTCTTTTATGAATTCTTTAAAATATTTGTGAACTTTTTTTGAAATTTTTTTGAAATATTTTTAAAATATTTTTGAATCTTTTAAAAGATTCTGATATCGCTGAAAATCTTTTGAATGTTTTGAAAACTTTCAAATCTGGTGTGCTGCACTCTTGCTGAAATCTTTAAAATTCTCGCAATCTTTTGAAATGAGTAATCAGCACTACTGAAAAGGTAGTCGAGCTAGCCCTTTTCCCTCAAGGAATCATCCCTTTTGAATAACTACAGCATTCAAGGTAAAGGATCTCCCCATTCAAAGCCAACGGAATCGAATGAAGATGTAGCTAAGAAGAAGCGAAACCGTGCGGAATACTTGTTTAACTATTCATAGCTCTCGCATTTAAGTGACAAAGAAGAAGAATACGTTGTTCAATGGACAAGTGACTTTCTGGTTATATTCCATTTGAGTGTCGCGAATCTAACAGAAACCCAATTGGTTCACAACGGAATATCCATGACTGGAAATACAGTCATAAAGCCAAAACAATATCGATAGTCTCAGTATTCGGCCGAAGATGTACGGCGAGCAGTAGAAAAACAACTAAAGAACAGAATTGCTGTACCAACAAAATCACCCTATCACTCACCATTAATAATAATCCCTAAAAAACCTGATGCTTCAAGACCAAAAAAAAAACCTAGTTGCCATCGATTATAGGGCAATCAACAAAAAAGGCGTAGGGGATGTATGCTCCTTGCCAAATATTACAGAAATACTGGACCATCTGGCAAAGGCACATTACTTATCTGTCTTTGATTTGGTAAGCGGATATCACCAAGTTGAAACGCACCCCGACGATCGAGATGAAACGCCTTCCCTACGCCTCAAAGTCATTTTAAGTAGCCCCAAATGCCAATGAGCATCAAAAATGCCCAGTCAACTTTTCAACGTCTAATGGGCGAAGTATTAAAAGAAATGCATTGCACGGAGGCCTTCATATACCTTGACAACGTAGTGCTGTTCTCATAAATGCTTGAGGAACACCACAAGATGGCAAAAGGTCTTTTCACACGTTTACGGTAAGCGAACCTGAAGTTGCAGCTAGATAAATGTGACATTTTTCTAAAAAACGTGACATATATAGGGCACATAATTAAACAAAGTATAGTCAAACCTAACCCGTCAAAAATAAACTAACTTTCTCGAGAGTCTTTCTTTCAATATTCGGATTTCGAGAAAGAATATAAACTCACCACAGATGTTCTAGAGTACGCTGTGGGTGCTACCCTATTATAGCGAAAGGATGGGTTAGACAATCCTATTGCCTATTACTCAAAGGCAATGAAAATTTGTGAAATAATCTACATACGATAAGAAGGAAGCCTTTCGGTACTATATGGAGTGCAACATTTCTAGCCCCACCTTTACGGAAGAAACTTCAGATAAGCACGTTGTCATCAGCCAGTTCATCGGATGCTCTATGTTGAGAAACCTGCACCAGACTTCCTAAGTGTCTAATAAAATTGAAAAACTAGGATTTTATTCTCGAATATAAAATAGGAAAATTGAATCGTTGGGTCGAGAGCCTGTCTTAAAATTCAGTGCTCAATAAGCAATCCGACGGTGTTGTACTTAGAATTCAGTCGGTGCAAACCCCCTCCCCCCTCGTGCGAAAGAACTCACGACCACTCATGGCTGCTGAGAAAAATCCGACCACCGTGAGGTCTAGCCAGTTCAAACCTAGTAAAACGAAACCGACTACTCTGCCCAAGCTACATGCATTCTCAACTATTAAAAACCGGACAAAAGTACTAAACCTCAAGTAGGGCATCAGCTGAATCTGAGAAAGAATGCAAGGCCAGTTCTAAACCTAGATGATAGTTTCCGACCTCCGAGCGGTTAGAAGGCAGCTAGCATTGACGGAAGCACAATTGCATGAAGGGTACGAGATCGCAACCCTAGAATCAAAATCACAAAATCAACCTCACCCAGTGAAGAGACCTCTTTATTGGAATCATTATGTGAAGCAGGGAATAATAAAGATTCTGTTGCCTTCGTTTTTAAAAAGAGTTGCAGCATCCTCTCAGGAGTAGAACCTGCGCAATCGACCTCCAAAGGCAATGGTTCACCTAGAAGTGCACTTTCCGCTTTTACCCTATATAGATTCACCTACACCAAAGAACGAAAAAGAAGGATCCTCAGAAATCTGCTTACATGAAACTGAAGATTGTAACTAAAACGGTCAATGGAAAGAGCCACTGATCTACGAATTCGATCGCCAACCTCCTGGTGTCTATTTAGGGTCTTGCTCCACAGAAGCTTCAGGAAAGCCGACCTCAGAAAGGACGAGTCCTGGTGACCCATAACGGTCGATAAAAGCCGAATTATATCATTGTAAAAACAAGACTTTTTGATAAATTCTACTGGAAGGACGTTATCGCTGGTATAGACAACCTTCGCCTCGCTTTAGAACAAGATGAACAGAAAACCTCTCTTATGGCAAATTCATTCCTTTGCACTTATTCTCTGAGGTGGTAATATCAAGATCACTTTTTGTCATGGTAGAATTGAAATGCCCTCGGACGACTTAAGACAAGAAATAATAATGAAATGTCACGAGAGTCTAGAAGGAGCTAATTGATGCAAAGGAAACATCAAAGAATTTCTATGATCAAAAGTTTACGCCGCTACACGCGAAACTGAATGAACCAGTATACGCGGTGAAGGATTTAAGTGCTGAAAAATTCAATTCTTGAAGTCATGGTCCATATAAGGTCGTAGGTTTAACCGATAATCATCATGCAATTCTAGAAAATAAAGATGGCTCGCGATTTATGAAACATGCCGACAAGCGTGAGGTACTTAAGATTTAAGCCAACTCTGGCCGGGTGTAAATATATTTTTATTCTAGATATATTGCCGTAGATTAATCTCAAAGAACCTACATCCTAACGACTAAAGATCAATTTTCGGAATCCTCCAGCAATATAATCTTTGCAAGAAAGACTTCATCATCCAAGAGACGCCGTCCAGTCAAACTTGCAAATACCAGAGCGACTCATATTGGATGAGGGTGAAGACTTCAGAGGGATGGATTCACTCTCTTGACAGGGAAGAGTTAGCAGAATCAATTTGTCGCTGAAAACAATAACAAGAAGTCTAACATTACGGAATTAATGCTTATAAGATCATCAAAGGGAGACGTTACCTACTGATAAAAAAAATGAGAATTTTTATGTGAGATCGAGAGGAAATTATAGGCATCCGGTGATCACAAGGCGTTCCGCAAAAATCATTGAACTCTAACTCGTGGGTCTCATATTGGATTAGGTTTATGAACAATCCTGGGATTATTCAACTATTTTTTCTCTCTCTCAAATCTCAGTAGTAATATTAGCCCGCGTCGCTTGTATTAGCAAGAATTGATCTAGGAAGTTCAGTATTAGAACGTCAAACAAATTGTAGACAAATGTACCATATTCTCTATATTAAGTTCCAACCACTACCCAGATGCAGCTAGGATTGAATATAAATTACACTACCTTGAGATATAATGACTAAGGCGCTTTTGTGAATGAATAATTCAATAATCACTACTGGGCCCGTATATGTCTATACCAAAAGCGTCTAAGCTAACAATAGTTCAAGTCGTGACACGTTCCAAGAAGTTATGTCATGAGTTCACTACCTTCTCACATAACTCAGAATTTTTACTCCCATCTCACGGTTGTGAGACGTGGTTACAGCTGAAATTTTACCGCGATTTCGCTGGGAGCAAGTGCAATTTTTAAGCTTAGCACCTGCTCCCGGCGAAATCCTGCGGTTGTCCTTATGACAAACTTTCAACTATATATATACTGAATAACTCACGCTCATTCCGATTGATTCCATGCCATTCCGAATTCACTCCGTATGACTCTGCACTTAGAAGAGTGCAATGCCTATCCCGTTTACATGCGTCCGAATCCGCCAGATAGGGCGAGCTCATTCCGACTGATTTCGGGTTATTCCGAATAATTTCAAACCATTCCGCTTTTCCCTTTTTTTTCTTTAACTTACGCTACAAATGCAATGGTGCTGTTGTATTCGGCTGGAACCTGGCTGCGGTATGACTGTCGGCTAACAAGCTCGGATCCATTCGATATGTACTCGCGTCATAAGACGGATTCAGACGAAATGAACATTGCATTCTCATAAGTGCGGAATCATTCAGAGTGAATTCGGAATAGCACGGAGTAAGTCGGAATGCACTCGCCTCATTTGACGGATTCAAACGGAAAAAGAATGTTATCCTGATCGATGCAAAATCATTCGGACTGAGTACTGAATAGCACGGAATTATTCGAAATTGATTTTCGCCTTGTCGTGGAGTCAGGTGGAATATTATTTTATTTCTTATGTGTGCACAATCATTCGTACTGAAGAAGGAATGGCACGGAATCTTTCGGAATGAGGTCTTGTCATGCGATGGATTCATACGAAATGAACATTTTCGCTATGGAATCATTGGGACAGTGAGTGGAGCAAACGGAATCATCCGGAATGATCTAGCGTTTTGCGGCGAATTCAGACGAAATGAAAATTTTATTCAGACTGATGGGGAACCATTCTGATAGAAGCACGGAATCATTCAATGCCATTCGGAATGATATTCCGGTATCAGCCGGATCCAGACTGAATGAATATTTCTTTCAGATTTTTGCGGACTCATTCGGAATGAACCTTAGATATTATTTCAGGCTAGCAAAGAATGAATCGTAATCGGTCGGAATCATCTGGACAAGATTTAGCTTTCAACCAGAAGCTCGGGATCAGTCGGAACAGAATTCACATTCATTTCGTAATCCATCGGAATAAATCGCAGTCGTTCGGATTCAAACGGACTCAATTTCATTCCGAAACTTCCAGCGGGGTGTACATACATAATTCGGTCATAAGAGAGCTCCTCTGCTCATTTTATTGCTCTCACGGTATTAGTCGCAACCCTGCCCTGCAGAGTGCTCCGAGGGAGATGGAGTCAATTGACCAAAACGAAACGTGCCCAATTTTCTGAAACGTAGATTGTCGAACATCAGTCTTCTTTGCGCACTCGAGGTCTGACATCGTCCTCTAAGCCTACGAGAGACGGACTATATTCGTGATCGGATGGTCGGCTCCGGTCGACTACAAAATCACTGCCAAGAAGAAGGAATAGTAGGAAAGGTATAAATACATGAATATGGGGCTGCAATGACCGTCCCTTAAATATTGGGTTAAAGTGATATTCTGTGTGATCGATGCTCTTGGAGGTGCAAAACTATCTCTGGTTAGTAATTCTAAAGCCATACCCGTGTGCCCAAGACATGGCAAGGCACTTGCGAGATGGGCGCAGAAACCTGTCATCTTTGGGTCGCTTCACGTTCTCAAGACACACGAGAATCTCGCTGGCCTTTAGTTATGATTTCGTCTTGTTATGATTTCGTCCGCGAAGAAAGGGACCTAATGCGTCAAAACTGAATTACACAGGACGGGCGATCGTAGCAGTATCCGGATGCCAGAATTTAAGTAGTGGGGATGCGTCTACTGGTAGCATTATCTCCACTTACCACTACACTTTTAGGTACGAGCCAGGGGATTTCACGGACACGTCACGTATATCTATAGTTGTTACTGGTGGGGCTGGCTTTCGTACGCCTATCGATTGACTTAAGAAAATGAAAATCGCTTTTTTCCGCATTAGGTCCCTTTCTTTGCGGATGGTCACAAATACTAATACTACCTCGGTTTCCTGATGAATTCTGGACGGCTTGCTGATGACCACCACCTGAAAAATATAATATAAGGAGTTTTATCAAAGAATTTTTTCAATGAATGTCGAAAGTTTGGAATTGGTCTGAATGTAATCACGAATTCACTGAACGTGAACTGATGACTACAGAAACACGCAGATTTTTCCAGCTTCTAGCAGTACTCAAGCTGGTTATTCTGACTTTGAAGATTCACTACGATCGAATGTTAATTTTTTTAAAGATGGCAAATTCAAAAAATTTTAGACATGCACTGGATTTCCCGCAAAAATCGTGCATAATATCAAATCAGGTATTTACTGTTTAGGTGAGACCTCTGTGAGGCGAGGCGCCAGCCCAGAGAAGTAATCTAAGAGCTGGGAGGGTGGCGTCAGAAAATTATATATATATAGTTAAAAGTTTGTCATCAGGACAATCGCCGGATTTCGCCGGGAGCCGGTGGTAATCTTAAAAATTGCACCCGCTCCCAGCGAAATCGCTGTTAAATTTCAGCTTTAACCACGTCTAACGACCGTGAGATGGGTGGCCAGTCTGCGACGAATTTAATATGACTATCCTCCAAGAGCGCCGATGATCAGGACGATTAGCTTAAGAGAATATTCTGGGTGTAACCGACGCAACTCCCTTATACGGCATTTTGCTCGATCAATGTTATTGAAGTCAAGGCGGAGTGTTTCAACAGCCTTCTCCGCTGCTTTGTACAGAAACGCTCTTTCGCCCACTTCTTCGTGTTTCCTGACCATTTTAAGGAGAGGGTCTTGTCCATTTATGACTACATGTGCTGTATCCAGAATAATCCTGTTGTAAAGGCATTCAAAATTTAGTAGTCCGCGACCACTTTGATGGCGTAAGATAAAGACTCGCAGAACAGAAGATTGAAGGTGCCAGCTTTTGTTCATGTGCATAACTCTTCGGCACCCGATGTCGAGGGATCTGAGCTCGTCCTTCGTCAATGGAACCACTCCAAATGAATAGAGTATTACCGGGACGGCAAGCATGTTCGTCGCAGATACTTTGTTCCGCGCTGACAGTTCAGAAGACTAAATCCGTCGGATGAGACGTTTATATCTGCATCAGAGAGTATCCCTTACAGATGTCACGTCCTGAATTCTGCTCTGTGGCACGCCCAAGTATGTATAGGTATCTCCAGCGCCAAGGTATCGCCTAGCGCTTCTGTCGATAAGCTTAGGGTCTTCCGGGATGCTATTAAGTTTCCCTCTCTTCAAATAAACCTTGGCGTATTTTGTTAACCTGAACTCCATTCCAATATCTTGAGTGTACTCGTTAACAATGTTTAGAGCTAGATGTAGTTTCTCTTGATTTTTAGCATAGATATTAAGGTCATCCATGTAAAATAGATGAGTGACCTTATGCTTTCGATTTCGAGGTTTGCCGCAGAGGTACCCTTCGGAATGGCGAAGTGCGAGAGATAGTGCGACCATGTAGACAAAAAACATTAACATAATATTATTTAAATTATTCACTGGTCAAAAAACTATAACATCAAATAATTGACAAAAATTGTGATGACAATAAAAGTGATCATATCGTTGAACTCGAAAAGTCTGAAGCTTCCAGATGCTTTTTATCAGACAATTCAGAGATTTTTTTGTGCGAGTTGCAATTAAAAGCTGAGCACGCGTCCAGTTGTCGTATTTGAGGGGAAAAACTATTTTTAATACAAAATAAAAATTACGAAAAACTATTTATTTTTTAAGTTTTTTTTTTCTTTTTGTAATGTTATATGAATACAATTTTCCTGAGATTCTTGAGAAAATTCAAACGGGTTTTTGTAGATTTCAGATACAGTGAAACCTGGATTTAGCTCCCCTGGATTTTGCCCTTTCGAGAATTGACGCCGCGCTGTGGGGATACGTGAGAGGCGTCTGCGGGGGATGTGAGGTGTGCACTCAGGCGTGACAAAACAGAGAGAAACAGGATTTAACGTCAAGGTCAGCCCCGAAAATTGGCGCTAAATCCAGGTTCGACTGTATGTCAAATAAAAGTTTTTACACAAAAGTTTTTTTTTCATCCCAAAAGATGAATTTTGAAGAAAAAAAAATCAATTTTCAACCAGTTGCATTTTTATACAAAAAAAGATGTAATTTTCTAAAAAGAGGCCAATTTTCTACAAAATAGTTTAATTTTTTAACCTGAAGATATGAATTTCAAACAAAAAATTTAATTTTGAACCAAATAGTGGAATTTTCTATTTAAAAAGAAAAAATTTCAATGAAATAGTTACATTCCCAACCAGAGATGATTTTGAAAATTCAATTACTTGATTTCTAGTTAAACTCTATTCTTAAAAATTAATTTTTTGTTTGTTTGAAGATTTGATTTTTTTAAATTAAATTTTTCAACCAAAAATGTATGTACTTTGTTGAAAATTCGTTTTTTTTTTGTTTGGTTACAAATTAATTTTTTCAAACTGATAATTTAAGCAATCGAGTTGAATATTCCACAATATTATTTAAAAATGTATTCATCTCTTCCGCGGCTGAAAATTCAACTATTCCAGTTTGAAGATTTACCATTTCAGTTTAAAATTCATCAGTTTGGTTCAAAATGTAACTACTTTGATAAAAATTCTTTTTTTTTGTTGTGAAATTAATTTTTTAAACTGAAGATTTAACTATTCCATTTTTGGTTAAAAAAAAAATTTTATTTAAAATTTTACCTAGTTAGTTGAAAATTTATCTTTTTTATTTAAAAATTCAAGTGTTTTGTTGAAAATTCGTCTTTTTTGGTAGAAAATTAATGATTTTGGGTGAAAATTCATTTCTTACGTTAAAAATTTAATTATTTCATTGAAAACTGAACGTAAATTGCTTTAAAATTCGATAACTCAGTCAATTTCAACCAATCCTAATAAAAATAAGTTCATTACACGCGAAATTGAACTCTCTTAGATTGTATCAACAGAAAATAATTATGGGATTGGAATTTTTGGGATATTTGGATACTTTACCGTAAAATCAGAGTTTGAGGCGTTAAAAGAAATTTCGCATATGAAACTTTTTTTTAGTTCTACAAGACCTACAAATTGTACTATATTTCGTGAAAAGTATTTTTTCACTGTAAAAAAAAGATACCTGGAAAAATTAACTTTTTTGTCCTGGAAAACTTCGAAAAGTCCTTGATTTTTTTTTAAAGAAATGCTAGACACCCTGAATTCTATGGATCATAGGAAATTCATTACAGAAAATCGTTATATAGAAAACAATTATAGAATAATCAGCATTGGAATAAATAATTTAAAAAATAGTGAAGGAATTATTGTAAAAAGTAGAGAAACTAAAAAGGAACGATTTATTTTAGACCAGACATAATCCCATGTGTAAGTACACAAAAATAGTGATTCTACACAAATAAACTTTAGACAAAAAAAATTTATGAATTCCCTTGATATTTTTAAAATCTTCTAAACTTTAATTAAAATCCATATAAGAGCCTTTTAGAATCTCTAAAAAAAAACCTTTTAAATCCCTATCAATCTTTGAAATCATTTAATCTTGTGAAATTCCTTAAAATACCTTATAATGCCTTGCAATCTTTGAAATCGCTAAAAAAATAGTTGAAGATTTAACCAATTGGTAAAATTTTCAAGGCAAAAAGACGAATTTTTTTCGAAGACAGTTGAATTTTTAACAAAAAAGTTACTTTTGAACCAAGAACTATCAATTTTCTACCAAGAAGGATGACTTTTCTACCATATCAAAGATGAATTTTCAATTCAACAGGATGAATTTTTAATAAAATAGTTTAATTTCTAACCAAATAGTTTAATTTTTAGCAGACAAAGATGCATTTTCAATCAAATGGTCGAATTTTCAAACAAGAATGATTAAAATTCAATCAAGTATTTGAATTTTTAAGTCAAAAAGACACATTTTTTAGAAGACAGTTAAATTTTCATCAAAAACGTTCGATTTCAACCAAGAAATATGACTTTTCTACCATGAAAGATGAATTTTCAACAAAAAAATAAACTTTTTAAGCTAAAAAGTCGAGTATTTTAGAAAACAGTGAACTTTTGAATCGGAAAAGATGAATTTTTAACAAGAAAAAAAAATAATTTTCAATCAAGAAAGATAAATTTTTAACAAGATAGTTAAATTCTCAACCAAAAACTTCAACTTTCAACAAACAAGAATAAATTTTCTACCCAAAAAGACGACTTTAAAAAAAAATCTATGAATTTTCTACCAAATAGTTGAATTATTATCTTATACAATACACAGGATGAAGTTTCAAACAAAAATGGAATAGTTAAATTTACAGATAAAAACTATGATAAAAAGAATAACTTTGAACATAAAAAACGAATTTTCAACCAAAAAGATGAATTTTCGACAAAGAAGATTAATGTTCTACCACAAAAGTTGAATTTCCTACTTATCTAATATACAGGATAAAACTTCAACCAAACATAGGATAGTTAAATTTTTAGATAAAAAAAAGTTTTAACAACAAAAAAATGAATTTTTAACAAAGTAGTTAAATTATCAACCAAAAAGATGAATTTTTTACCAAGAAGCTTAATGAAATACCAAAAAAAAAAAGATAAATTTTTTACCAAATAGTTCAATTTTCTACCAAGTTATTGAATTTTCAAGTCAAAGAGATGAATTTTCTGAAAAAACAACATTTTAACATAAAAGTTGATTCAAAAGCAAATAGTTGAATTTTCAACTATAATTATGAATCCTGTAACCTGAAAATCGGAAAGAAAATAAAAAATGTTGGAGTCTACTTTGCCAGATGAGTATATTATACCAATTTGTATTTGTGAATTGATTTTAGTACTGTGAATGGAATTAATTAATTAATTAATTAAGAAAGGGATTAATTTGATGGTTTTCACTGAATTTTATAATAGTGTTCGAATATTTTTCTAATTGATTTATAGTGATTTGAATTTGAAATTGTTATTTTTTTGTTTTGTAGGAGTTGTTAAATATTGATATGGGGTTTTAAATATAACTCGTCATTTTCTGAAAATGTCTTATGTGATTATTTCAAATTTCTAAATTTTTACGAGTATTTTCCGTGGAGACGCTTGGGATATCTTCGAGTAAAAGTGGTAGGTGAGTTTTTTCAGGGGTTGTTAAATATTATTATGGGGTTTGAAATATAACTTGACATTTCCTGAAGGTGCCTTGTGTGGTTATCTCAAATTTCTACATTTTTTCGATTATTTCACGTCGTAGCGCTTAGGATATGTTTGAGTAAATGTGGTAGGGGTGGTTTTCCAGAGTTGCTGCTTATTATTATGTGGTGAAAAACATAAATTGTGGTTTTTTGAAGGGGTATCGTGTGATTATTGGATTCAAACATTTTTTTAGTGTTTCGCGAGGAGTTACTGTAGATTTGTTCAGTTAAAAGTGTTAGGAGTGTTTTTTAGGGGGTTTTAATATTAATATGGGGTTTGAAATATAACTTATGATTTTTTGAACGTGCTTTGTGTAATTATTCATTTTTTTAAAATTTTCTCAGTGTCTTGTCGTGAGACATTTGGGATTTGTTCAGGTAGAAGTGATATGGGTGGTTTTTGATGGTTATTGAATATTATTATGGGGTTGAGAATATAACTTGTGAATGGCTGAAGTTGATTTGTGTTATTATTTCAAATTTATAAATTTTGTTGAGTGCCTTGCTTGAAAACACTCGGGATTTGTTCACGTAAAAATGTTACGGGTGCTTCTCAGCGACTGTTCAGTATTATTATGGGGTTGGGAACAACTTGAAATTTTCTGAAGGTGTCTTGTCTGATTTTTTTAAATTTCTAAATTTTTTGAGTGTTTTACGTGGAGGCTATTCGGATCTGTTAAAGTGAAAGTGTTAGGGGTTGTCTTAGGGGATTTTTTCTCCTCCTACGACTAAAAAAATTGAAAAAAGGGGGGTTGGCACCCGGGTACCCCGGGTGTATAACAACGTGGATAAAGTGTCGTCTCTACACAAGGGTTAATTTTCACGTTCTTAAATTTGAACCCTTTGAAATGATATTCATTAATTATTCAAATTTCGAAGAATTTAAAATTAAAATCCGACCTTAAATATTTGAAAACTGTATGTCACATCCGATTAAAATCTCTTCTAATAATTTTTTTTTTCAATTTTTAAAATGGGTTTTATCAGAAAACATTTGACCTCATTTGATTAAATTTAAAATTCAAGATTCTAGAATGGGAGTCCCAAAGTAGCAGTAGGTACTTTGCATTTGAATTTTAGATTCACTTCCCTCGAATTTCAAGGAATTCTGATCCAAAACGAATTTGACAAATTCTCCACATTATTATGTTCATGTTTAAATGCAGGAAGTGGTGAATTGTATCTTTACTGTGAGGATCTGGTCCATCGAGAAAGGTAAAAATCCTCTAATTTGACAATGTCAAAGAGTCGACATTGTAATTTCCCTCTACGAATTGTGCGCCTTGGGAATCTTCCGGGTTGAGAAAAAGAGAAAGGGAGTACAGAAGTCATGCAATTTCGCAAGCTTCCGTAATAAAGAAGCTCAAATAAAAAATTCTACAAGGCATTCAAGGCGAGGGGAAAACGAAATTACGTTATATGATATCTTGTACCTCGAGTGTATTATACTAGCCTCTAAAATATCCTCGAAAACGAGGAAAAATATAAATAAATAAAAAATTTTATTTGCTGTGCTCCTAAATTAAAAAGACTTGGATCTTTATTATAATAAACAGGGAAATAGGGTGTTTTTCACGAAAATAGGGGAATAATAGTGGAACCCTTGCAATAAAATTAATGCACATACAGCTTTGAATTCAATGTGAAACGATTTAAATTCTTAAGTGGTTTCAAGTCGAAATATATAACATTATCAACAAAATAGTTGAATTTTTAAACAAAAAAGATTTTCTACCATGAGAGATGAATTTTTGACCAAAACAGACGAATTTTCAACAAAAAGCTCATTAAAAAAAAACAGTTGCATTAAGAACCAAATAGTTGAATTTTTAACAAAGTGGGTAAATTTCCAAGTCGGGAAGTAAATTTTTTTCCAAAACAATTACATTTTTACCTAAAAAGCTGAATTGCAATCAAAAAAGATTAATTTTCAATCAAGAAAGATGAGTTTTCAATCATAAAAGATGAAATTTTAGTCCAAAAAGACAATTATTTAACAAAACAGAAACAGTGGAATTTGCGACCATGAAAAATGATTCTAACTAAATGATCGAATTTTCAAACAAAAAAGAATGAAATTCAAGGAAAAAAAGTTGAATTTTGAAGCCAAAAGGACTAACTTTTAGAAAATCTCACAAATCTTCAGAATCATAAAAAAAATTTTAACAAAATAGTTCAACTTTCAACCAAGTAGTTGAATTTTCAACCAAAAACACGAATTTTTAAGCAACAACAAAACTGTTGAATTTTCAACTCGAAACTATGATTTTTCAACACAAAAATTGCATTTTTTTCCAATAGTTAAATTTTCATTTTAAAAAGATCAATTTTTAACCGAATAGTTGAGTTTTTCAACGAAAAGTATTATCATTCAACAAACATTTTAGTTTTCTATAAATAGTTTAATTTTGAAGGCAAGAAGATGTTGATGTTGATTTTTAAACCAAAAAAGTTTAATTCGTGCAAGTTGTAATAAGAGATATTTGAACCAAAATATATTTTAATTGAAAATAGAAAACAGCCGATTTCAATGAAGGGATGCATTTTTAAAAAATGAGTTTAATATTATACCAAAAAAGAATTTCGAACAAAATGCATGAATTTTCGAACAAATAGTCGTAGTTTTAACTAGGAAAGATCAATCTTCAATCAAAAGTATCAATTTTTCTGCAAAAAGATGATTTTTTAACCAAGAAGGTTAATTTCTGCCAAAAAAGACGAACTTTCAACAAAATACATCAATTTTGAAGAAAATTTGTTAAATTTTGAAACCAAAAAGACAAATTATCTATAAAACAGTTGCATTATCAACCCAAAAATATGATTTTGAAACAAAGAAGTTACATTTTTTACGAAATAGTTAAATTTTGATTTAAAAGAAGTTTAATTTTCGAACAAATAGTTGAGTTTTCAACGAAAAGTATAAACTTTCAACAAAGAAGTTAAATTTTACCCAAATAGTTTAATTTTCTGCCAAAATGTTTAATTTCGAGGCCAAAAACACGAATTATCTACAAAATAGTTGAATTTTCAACCCGAAAATATTATTTTTGAACAAAAAAATTAATTTTCAAACAAACAGTTTACTTTTCTATGAACATATTTTTGACATACATTTTTAATTTTGAAATCCCAAAATATAGGTTTTCCTTAAATTATAATTTTTTGAATATGACTCAAACAAAAGATTTTTTTACATTGGATTTTCTCCCACTGCCTGTTAATTCTAATGAAAAATATGTTTTGGAAATGAAGCTTTGAAATGAAGCACTTTTTAATATACGGTATAATATATATTATATATTATATATTATATATTATATATTATATATTTTGAAAAATGTTTGTAAGGCCATGTAAGCGTAACCTCAATTTTTTTTACGTTTTTTTCAAAATCAACTTACGTTCACACGAAACGCGATATCGAGTTGAAAATTTGGGAAACTAAATATGAAGCACTAAAAAACGCAGCTCTGGTCCTAAATTTGTATAGTTATGAAAAATGCAAAAAAAAATTTGGTTATGACATTTTTTTTTCATACTTATAAAAATGTAGGACCAGAGTCGCGTTTCTTAATGTTTCATATTTATTTTCCGAAATTTTCGACTTGATATCGCGTTTCGTGTGAACGTAAGTTGATTTTGAAAAAAATGTTTTAAAAAAATTGAGTTTACGCTTACATGGCCTTAATTGTGATATATGAAGCAATTTTACAGGGTGGACGTCATAGATCAGGGAAACCCGGAAATCAGGGAAAAGTCAGAGAATTTGACAAAAATCTTGCAAAAGTCAAGAATAATAAATTTGAAATTTTAATTTCAAATTATCTTAGTCCATTTAGGAAGGACTCTGTGTTAAACATGTTATAAGATGATAAATTTAAATTTAAAATTTTAATTTATCATAATGAATCATCGTGAAAGCATTAAATCTATTATGTTATAAAATTTAAATTATGGGTTTTTCGGCCACCCTGATATAATATTCTTATCAGTAATTTATTTGCCTTATACTTCTACTTCTTTTTTTTGCAGTTTCTTCCTCCTGGCGATTATAATATTTTTAAATAAAAATTTTATTATTTGGTTGAAAATTCAACTGTTTCGTTAAAACTTCGCCTTTAGGTTGATAATTCAACTATTTTCGTAGTACAGCTTTTTGTTGAAAATTCATATTTTGGTGTTGAAAATTCAACTATTTTTGTAGATAATTAACTTTCTGTTGAAAATTCAACTATTTTGTTGAAAATTAACTTTTTGTTGAAAATTCAACTATTTTTGTAGAAAATTAACTTTTTGTTGAAAATTCAACTATTTTTGTAGGAAATTAACTTTTTGTTGAAAAATCATAATTTGGTGTTGAAAATTCAACTATTTTTGTAGAAAATTAACTTTTTGTTGAAAATTCAACTATTTCGGTAGGAAATTAGCTTCTTGTTGAAAATTCAACATTTTTTGTATAGAAAATTAATTTTTTGATGAAAAATCAATGAAATTTCTATGGTTGATGATTCAACTATTTTTGTAGAAAATTAACTTTTTGCTGAAAATTCAACAGTTTTTGTGGAAAATTAACTTTTTGTTGAAAAATCATAATTTGATGTTGAAAATTCAACTATTTTTGTAGAAAATTAACTTTTTGTTGAAAAATCAACTATTTTTGTAGAAAATTAGCTTTTTGTTGAAAATTCATATTTTAGTGTTGAAAATTCAACTATTTTTTTAGAAAATTAACTTTCTGTGGAAAATTCAACTGTTTTCGTAGAAAATTAACTTTTTGTTGAAAATTACACTATTTTTGAAGAAAATTAACGTTTTGTTGAAAATTCAACCATTCAGGTAGAAAATTAACTTTTTTTTTAATTCATATTTTAGTGTTGAAAATTCAACTATTTTTGTAGAAATTCAACTTTTTGTGGAAAATTCAACTGTTTTTGCCGAAAATAACTTTTTGTTGAAAATTTATATTTTAGTGTTGAAAATTCAACTATTTTTGTAGAAAATCAACTTTTTGTCGAAAATTAAACTGTTTTCGTAGAAAATTAACTTTTTGTTGAAAATTCCACTATTTTTGAAGAAAATTAACTTTTTGTTGAAAATTAAACAGTTTGGTATAAAATTAACTTTTTATTAAAAATTAAACTGTTTGGTAAAAGATTCAATTATTTTGTTGGAAATGTAATTATTTCGTTGAAAATTGGACTATTTGGTTGAAAATTTAACTATTTTCTTGGCAATTATTTTTTTTATTAACATTTTTTCTGGTTTGAAACTTAAACAATTTGAATGAACTTTTTTTTCTTTCTTCACTGAAAAATCTTTATTTGTTGCTAATTCTTCTTTTTGCTTGGAAAATTAAGCTTTTTTGTAGAAAATTGATCTCTTTTTTTAAAAATGAATCTTCTTGGTTAAAAATTAGACTGCTTTGTTCAAATTTATTTTTTCATTGAAAATTATTTTTTTTTTACTGAAAATTAAGCTTTTCCATTTTTTGTAGAAAATTTATCTTTATGTATTGAAGATCCAACTATTTTTTGTAAATTAACGTATTTTGTTGAAAATTCATCTTTTTGGATAGAAAATTAATCTTCTTGATTGAAAATTAATCTGTTTTGGTTGAGAAATCAACTTGTTTGTTAAAAGTTCGTCATTTTTTAATTAGGATTCAACTGTTTTTTATTCAAAATGAAAATATTTTTTGGTTGAAATATTAACTATTACATGCTTCATCAAGAATTCATACATACTTAAAAAAATTTTAAATTTTGGTTTGAACTTTATCTCTTTGGTTGAAAATTCTGAATATATTATAAATATAAATTTTCAATCCAAAATGATGAATTTTCAACAAAACATTTGAATTTTTTACCAAAAAATAATGCCTTTTATTTTAACAAAATAGTGCTTTTATCAACAAAATAATTCTTTTTCAAACAAAATAGTTTAATCTTTAACCAAACTGTTGAATTTTCAACCAAACGGTCGAATTTTTGAATAAAAAATATTTAACTAAAAATTTAACTATACCATTTTTTGTTGAAAATTAATCGTTTTTAATTGAAATTTTTTTTCGAAAGTTCATATTTTCCCGTTAAAAATTCGACTGTTTGTTTGGAAAATTGAACTATTTAATTCAAAATTAACTTTTTCGTTAAAACTTCAACTATTCGGTTGAAAATTGATGTATTTTCAATAAAAAATTAATCTTCCTAGTAGAAAATTTATCTCTTTTATTTGAAAATTCGCCCATTTTTTTAGATGAAATTTTTTTTAAAATTCAACTATGTTGTTGAAGATGCAACTATTCAGTTGAAAAGGAACTTTTTTGTTGATAATTCATATTTTTTCGTTGAAAATTCGTCGCTTCTAATATATGCGACTTCCGTTTCCTTTTTCCTTCCCTTTCACATCTCTTCTATCTCATTCTCATTTTACCATTTTTCCACATCCATTCTGTCATTCTTTCTCACTCGCCCCTCTAGCCCCCTCCAACTCCCTCATCCACTCCTCACCCATTCCATCCTCCCCTAGAATCTTTACCACATTCAATTGCCAGCTTCCATTATCTTCCATTCCTCTCCTACATCCTACCCATACATGCTCCCATGTCTCCTCCTCCCATTCACATATTCTGCACTTTCTGTTCTCTTCCTTTCCCCAATACATCCCCTCCCTTATCTCGTTTCCCAATCTAAATCTCTTCTATTCTGGTCCATCTTATTTCTCCCCATCCCTTTTCTAAATACTTTGGTACTCCTTCCTTTTTTATCATCTTATACCATTTATTATATTTTGATTCAAAAAAACACTATTAACTCAATAATTAAATATATATATATATATATACATATTACAAGATATACATATTTTTTCAGAAAAAATGCATACTATTATTTGATATGTCGTTTCTTTTTGATAGGAACAATATAAAAGTGCACTGTTAAAAAACGGAGTTAAAGTAATTCCGCGTGGAGAGCTTTAAATGATGACTTTGTGAAGCTCTTCACCTGGGGTGCTTACTAGAGAGATTGATCAACGACCTGGGTCGGAGCAGTGTGGCGGAACGAATGTGTTACTCAAATAAAAAACGCGGGAATTCTAGATTGATCTACAAAAGTATATCCCCCCCCCCTACACCCTATACCGTTTCGGAAAACAACCAAATTTGGAAAAAACGGATCCTTATTTGGTCTTCGGGTATCAAAAATTATTGCTTAAGGAGTCGGAAAAAAAATAAAAACAAAATTGTCGACTTTCGGAAGACAATAAAAAATCGACGTAATTCAAACTTTCTATAATAGAACCGAACATACGTAAACATAAAACAAAATAAAATAAACTGGTAGGAGTTTCAAAATTAAAGCATAGGGTTGTTTCATAAATCACAATATATATAATGTTTCCGATGGTTGGATCATAAAAATTGTAGAATTTAATTTCGATGTTTTATAATAATTAGAAATGGATCGAGATTTATCAATCTTGTCGGATTTTCAAAAAATAACATTTAAAAATCGTGCAATTTCCAAATTTTTGGTTTTAAATCTTGAAAGTGGTTCACAGTGGGAAGTCACTTTCTATATCGCATGACTCTCAATGGAAATGGCCGTTTTTTTGTTAGCTCAATTTTTGATAATTTGGTTCTCTTCAACTAGGCAGAACACAAAGAGGTTACATAATTATTGAAAATGGAGTGAGAAGTTAAATGAATTAGTAGAAAACTACTAATTATTAGTATAAATGCTTACTAAGGCAACTGGTAAACTACTTCGCATTATTTTAGATAGTAGTTTTCTATATTCAAAGATTCAGAGAATATGTACGTAGTACTTATTTTCAAATTACGTATGAAATAGAAAAATAACTAAAATCAGGAAAAAATCCTATTTCGAACTAAAAAAACGTCAGATTTAAAGACTCAAAACACCAAAGTAAAAAATTCAAATATACTGTTCAAAATTGAATTTCTTTTACAATTATCTATTTTAAGGGTCTAGGTAGTCGCTCCAGGGGGGGGGGGCATACATTACCTAAAGTTTTTTGGACGGAGGGTAGGTCAAGGATTTTTCTATGCTACCTTACATGGGGGGGGGGGGCAATTGGGGTTAACACCATTCCTTACATAAGATATTTAGTTGAAAATTCAACAATTTTGTTAAAAATTCATCCTTTTTGGTTGAAAATTTAACTGTTTGGTTGAAAATTCGTCTTTTTGTTTTGTACATTCAACAATTTGATTGACATGTTTTTCCTTGACTAAAAATTTCTTTTAATTAAAAATTTAACTATTTAGTTGAAAATTTGTCTTTTTGGTTTGAAAATTGATTCCTTTTTGTAGAAATTTAATCTGTTTTTGGTTATAAATGCAACTGTCTGGTTAAAAATTAGTCTGCTCCAATTGAAAATGAACTTTTTTGTTGAAAATTTAAGTTTCTTGTAGAGAGTTGGTATTTATCGGCTCGAAATTTCAACAATCTGGTAGAAAATTCAAATATATGGTCGAAAGTAGGACTAGTTTGTCGAAAATTCATTTCTTTGGTTGAAAATTCAACTACATATTTTGTTCAAATATCTTTTTGTTTTTGGTTGAAACCTTACCATTTTTAGTAGAAAATTCATGTATTTTGTTACAAATTCGTCCTTTTTGGTAAAAAGTTAATCCTTTTGGTTGAAAATGTAATTATCATATGTTGAAAATTTATGTAATTTGTTGACAATTCGTCTTTTTTTGGTAGAAAATCAATTTTTTGGTTAAAAATGCAACTTTTTAATTGAAATTTAATCTGTTTTAGTTAAGGATTTAATCATTTCAAAATTCATCTTTATTGGTTAAAATTCAGCTGTTTTTGATTTTAAATAAAAATATTTTTTGGTTGAAACATGAACTATTACATTTTTTATTAAGAATTCATCTTTTTAGGTTAAAATTATTTTTTTTTAAACTTAAAATTTATCTATTTGTAGTTGAAAATTAACTTTTTTGTTAAAAATTCATCTTCCATTATTATTATTCAATTCTAACATTTCTAGACCTAAGGTCAAAACGAAACAAAGTCTATATATTTAATATTTGGTCTAAACTTCTAAAAAGTTAATCATATTTGGTTGACAATTTATGCAATTCGTCGAAAATCCGTCTTGTTGGTAGAAAATTAATCTTCTTGGTTTAAAATTCAACTGTTTTGGTCAAAACTCGTCTTTCTGGATTGGAAATTTAACATTTTATATGAAATTCATTTATTGACTGAAAAATCTTTCGGTCATGTTCGAAAGCTAAATACCCGAACTTCGGTCAAAATTAAACACAACCAAAAATCGATTGCTGAATTTCCAATAAACTATCTAAGTTCGTGGAACGAGAACCGGAGCTGCACATATTCAATTCGGATAGAAATCAACGACGACCTAAAGACTTGTCTCCCTTGAACCTTTGGTCCTTGAATACTCGCGAGTCCTTGTTGGACGTGAGCGCGGACTTACCCTTTCAATTTGCAATCCATTGTGTACCCAGAGCAAAAAGGCACCATAGAAAATGCCGGAGAACGGGTGAGAAGGTCGATACAAAATCCGACTATCAAGATCAATGCGAAACAGTATTGTAAACTTAGAATTGACGTCGGATTAGATACCAGAGATAAGTGAGGATCGCCAAATGCATGATAGAGAATTCAGCCACTTGAAAAAATTTCTCTACAGTAAATCGTGGACTATTATTTCAATTTCAATTTCAATCTAAATCGGTACTCAAATTCCGATAAAATTGTCAACTTGTTATCCATAGATTAAAGTATTGCCTAAAATTATATCCTATGATTTTCTATATTTAATTACAATGGAAAAAACTTGATACACTCGTAGAGAAATGTGAACTAATTTAAATAAACATTTGGGTGTGTGTGATGTCAATATTTAAAAAATCAGTAATACGCCTGTATGTGGACAGACTTTTGGACACTCTAAAATTGGCTAGCGTTTAAATTTTATTTTAATGATGTCTCTGCTTTCAAAGAGGAATGACCGACCCGATTTAGACTGCGTCAAAATAATATGCGTTTATTGTTAAGCGGCCTTATTTGAGCTTGAATAACCGGTCCCATAAATCAATTTATTACTAATGCGGTAAATGATTTTGTTTGTAGTTCGTGGGCACTCACCGAAACTCACATGCATACACCTGTTTTTAGCAGACATCACATAAAAGAGCCGTTCAGAAACTGCGTCAAGGTATTTTGAAAAATTTTTCCACCCCTCCTCGTCTTCGTCACAGATCATCACACAAAGCTTGCACCCCCCCCCCCCCCCCCCGCTTCCTATCTTCATTCGTTCTCAAGATAAAGTTTTTGTAAATAAATCACCGTAAAAAGTAAATTATTAAATATTTCAGAATTTTGAAAAATGTATTGCGGTAAAAAATGTCGACAGAATATCTGTGAATTTCTTTGGATTTTTCCTAACGTCGCCCTCTTTCTGGGAACAGGTCAAAGTGGACGCTTGGAAAAGGAGGCCGAAAGGCCCTGTTTTTTGGGATGTTTTGCCCTCTAACTATTGACGAAAATTGTTTAGGATAAAAGTGATCATATCGTTGAATTTGGAAGACCTTAAGCTTTCAGATGTTTTTTATTGGACAATTCAGAGATTTTTTTTGTGCGAGTTGCAATCAAACTGTGACATCCTTTATGGAAGCTCCCTATTATGTGTAAAATAAATAGCGACTAATTAACTGAATAGGGCCACTATCGTGTCCTTAAAGGTCCGAAGTATAATTGTAATCTAGTATTGTATTTATTTTAACTCGACACCATTAATTACAAAAATGTTATTCCCTTTAAATATTAAAAATATCAAAATCCATCAAATTAAGCATAGCAAAATCTTACATGTTAAATGAGTTTTATTCGCGCTTCTAGTAACAAGAGATTTGATATTGACAACCAAAAAAAAACCGTGAATTTGGTGGCGAAAATTAGTAGACACCCTGTTATTATGTATTATATTACTATATTATTAATATTTCATTTCGTAGTTGAATGTGAATAAGAAAAAACGTACCTTTTTACTTGTTCAGGATGCAATTGTACCCAGTGCAAAAAGTCATCGATATTATTTGGCGGGGTGACTTTCTTTTCGATTACTTTATCATAACCATCATTAAGATCAAAATATACCACAGCTTCATCATCGCGTGGTATATAATATTTCAATTGAGATAAATCCGCACTGCACTTGCCATTTCCATCCGTACTTAAATATCCAACAATTTTCGGATTACTTTTTAAACATAAGCTGCCACTCCAACTTTTTATTTGTTTTACTTGAAAATCCATTTCTGTTCGTTTTTTCTATATTCACAACGGGCGTGCTTCTTTCACGATTCCTTCTTGTTCACTAAGGCTGCACAACCCACAATCATTCGCGACGCAGCAAATACCAAAGTTCCCCGTCAGATATTTCGTTTCAGATTACATATAAACAAACTCCATAACTTCTTTAGAAATTACTGTAGTATAGCTAATAGTTTTAATTTCCTATATTTTGAGATGAAAAATATTTCGGGAGAAATTGTTTTAATTTTTAATGAAATTTGAGTAATTTTATAAACATCATACGAAACTAACTGTGAATTCAATTTTGGGCGTTTCCATCAATTTTGGGTGTTTCCACTTTGTGCTGGAGGAGCTGGATGATCCTGTGTGCCGTTCTAGGTCCGTCCGATTTTTTTACTGAATATTGTGTAAAATGTTCTGCTGAATACGAAAAAGTAGCCCCCCCCCCCCCGAAAATGCGGGCATTTCAAGATATTCGCGTTTTAATTATTTTTTAATTAATGCAATAGTCCTGTTGTAATTTGGGGTTTTTCGAAAGTTAAAATATATGGTCGGCTAGAAAACCGATTTACGAAGAGAAATTTCCTTTATCATTTTTTTATTCAATTAATTGTTAACATAAAAAATTGAAAATTACGTGGAAAAATAAGGAAAAATAAAATTGTGCTTATTTTGTTTAAAATATTGATTGCACAGCAAAAAGCTTCTAACAAAATGAGGACTACTCTCAAAGAAGCATTTTTTTCTAAGAGAAAATTTTTTGATAAAACTGATCAATTTCAAGAAAACATCGATTAAAGAAATAAAAAAATTCAGAGCCAGAATAGAAAGCTGGTTTTCTTTGTAGGAAGCAATTTTATCAAGAAAGGATAAAAGATACTCCTTTTTGGGTCTACTTCAACTTTCATAAAGGAAATTTTATTCTAATGCTTATATGTAACAAGTTAATGCGCATTTTAGAATGTACATACTTTCACGTGCTTTATCTTTAGCAATTTTTAATCAAAAAATAACTCTTTGTGCTATAAACAATAATAAAAAAAGCGGAACAAAGTCTCGTCTTCAGCTTCTAATTATCGCAGAGACTTGTAATAAAGCTGAATAATTTTCATAAAAATTAAAAAATGAAATGGCTATTTAAAAATATTTCTATTACAGTGAAACCCGGATTTAGCTCCCCTGGATTGTGCCCTTCCGAGAATTGACGCCACGCCGTGAGGATACGTGAGAGGCGTTTGCAGGGGGATGTGCGGTGTGCACTGAGGCGTGACAAAACAGAGAGAGAAACAGGAGAGACACAAAATAGTTCCTAGTCTGGATTTAACGTCAAGGGCAGCCCTAAAACCGGCGCTAAATCCAGGTTCGACTGTACTTATACTTTGTTCATTCTTATTATTAAATTTTATTTTTTTGGTTGAAACGTTGAAACGATCATTATTGCTGTTATAAAGGAAAATGTTATGGTGGCGGCATGTGGCCCACATAAGCATAAACCATACCAAATTTGTTCTAAGCAGAAAGCGTAAACTTGTCGCCCTTTCAAGGGGCTCTCGCATCTCGGGCGCAACTAGCCCGAGCGTCAAGTTCACGCCTTTGGCTTAGAAAAAATTTGGGATAGTTTATTTTATTTTTTAATTTTTATGAAAATTATTCAGCTTTATTACAAGTCTCTGCGATTATTAGAAACTGAAAAGGACACGTTGTTCATCATTGGTTATAGCACAAAGAGTTATTATTTGAGTTTAAACTAGTTGACGCTAATTTTTTAGGGAGGCTTTACATAACCCATGTACAAATTTCCAGAATATTTGATTACAAATTGCTACAGGCACAGCACGTCAAAGTATGTACATTGTAAAATGCGCATTAACTTGTTAAATATAAACATTAGAATAAAATTTTCTGAATGAAAGTTGAAGTAGACCCAAAAAGGAATAATTTTTATCTCTTAAAATTTCTTGAAAAAATTTCTTTCTACAAAGAAAACCAGCTTTCTATTCTGGCTCTGAATTTTTTTATTTCTTTAATCGATTTTTTCTCAAAATTGATCACTTTTACCAAAAAATGTTCTCTTAGAAAAAAATGTTTCTCTAAGAGTATTCCAACTTTTGTGAGAAGCTTTTTGCTGTGCAATCAATATATTAAACAAAATACAACAAATACAACAACAGGACTATTGCATATATTAAAAAATAATTAAAACGCGAATATCTCGAAACGTCCCCATTTTTCTGGGGGGGGGGCACCCCAGCGGACACGTTCTGTAAATTTTACATGCATAACAAAAAGGGAACATTTGTACATAACATTGTTATGATCGTGTGCCATAACAATTAGAGAACATAAAGGTCACACTGTTCTGTAACGATATTACTGTAAGGATACGTAACAGTTCTGGAATTCTGTTATATAACTAATATAGAACAGAGTGATAGAACTGTTATGTCACTAGAATGTCACACGTGTTCCAAGAACGGAACATAAAGGTTATAGCATTTGAAAGTCTTATGAATATCAATCTGACATACTGGAAGACACAAAAAATATATTTAAGAAAATAATTCTATGTGCAATATTTTATATTATTGATCCACATTTTTTAATAGAAAACTGCTTGAACTAATAGAAATTGTTTAAACAATGTCACGACGTTTTTAACAGAATTTACTACTCCTCTAAATCATTCAATATTATGTTTAATTCAGAATATACAATTTAAAAAATACTGTTAATATTTAAACAAAATGGTTAATATATTCTTTGTATACACTATACAGTCATAAAAATAATTATATGTATTTTATTTTATTTCATTTTTTAAAGTTATCGAAAAAAAGTCCTTAAGCAAATCAAATTTGTTTAAACAAATAGAAATTTATTAAACGTTAAAAGATATGTATCAAAATTATATAATTATTCAACAAAAAGTAGCATAGGATACCAATTTGAGAAAAAACTTGTCATCTCTGGGTCAATTTTTACAAATTTTGAGAATAAACAATAAGTAATTGTATAAATAATTACATAATGATTTTAAAAAATTTCCTACTCCCAACAATGCCGAACTATTACATTTCAATCACAAAATACGATTATTTTTTACATTTTTTGGGAATAAATAATTGTTTAAATAAGTCACATTTGTTTCAACAATTAAAAATTGTTTAAAAAGTCATGGGAAATATTCAAATTATCCATTAGTAATTATTTGTATGAAACAAAAAGTAACAATAATACGTAAAAATGTAGTTTTTTTTGGGGTCATATTTAAGGCTCTGTGTGGGGGGGGTAAAAATAAAAGTTATTAGTATAGTTTTGTTTTATAGGTACTTCTCTTCAATCCCTACAAAAGTTGGCACGTTTCGATCAAACTCTGAAGTATGAGTTCAATTTTTCGAAAATCCAAAATTTCACCATGTTAATTCAATGGGACTTTGAAGTCCCCGATGGCACGTGTTAATATTCTAACTTCGAAAAAAAAACACGGACTTTTTTTATCCGGAAATGGAAACTTGGGGGGGGGGGGGCTTGCGATCTAGGGTGAAAAGCGTTTTTTGGACCACCCTACAGTGGCCACTAAGATTTAAGAAAAACATTCCCGATCATTTCCCGATTTGCAACAATTTCTTATTTAAAAAATATATGTGCTATGTATTAAAAACTGAAAATTGTGCAATTAATAATAAAAACTTGAAAGCTCATCTTTTTAGAATTATACATCCAAAACTGCATAATATACAAATTTGAAAATTGTCTAAATTATTGAAGATTTCAAAATTTTACATTGAATTGTATAAGTTAAAAAAATTGCAATATCGTATGTCAAAATTGAACAATTTTTAAATTAGAATAATTGAGAAATTAAAATGTTTTTTATTGAAATCCCTTGAAGTTTATTTATTTAAATTTAAATTTTTTTAATTAATAATAATTATGAAATTATACCTTATACTTTTTAAAATTCAACCGTTTCAATTAATTGCGAAATTAGATCTTACGAAATGGAAAATTTGAAATTGTAGTGTTCAGCATTGAAAATTCAGCACTTTGAAATTAACGTTGTAAACTAATTGTGAGTATGATTGTTTACATTTTAAATCTTTCGATGTGGAACAGTAGACTTTTTTAAATCTTGAATTTGAAATTATTGAAGTTTGACGAATTTTTATAAAAATAATGGATAATTCTTCAATTTCAAAGCAGTTCTAAATTTGAAAATAAATAATAAAAAATTGAGTTAACAAACCTTTGAAGTTCGTGTTTTGAACTGCTTGATGTAACAACAGCATTTCCACTGCCGTGAACAACTTGATTTGGCAACGGCGTCTGTAATCGACTCTGAGACCAGTGAGACAAAATCGTTGCCGGTGTTTGTGCATAATTTTTCTGAAAATCGCTCTCAATTTTATTTTGCGGTGTCATTTGATTTTGAAGAGTCGCAAAAAGAGTTTTATGAGAATGACAGGGGGTTGGTCGTGTACCACCAGCTAGCTGGGTATGTTTTAAGGGAGTGTCAGTCACCAAATAAGACGGACCAGCCGTATTGGAAGATGGAGCAGCTGCTGTGCTTTCTGTTGCAAAATTTCTCTGAACTTGTAAGTGCCCGTTTCCTTTGATACTAGATTCTGCCATTAGTTTACTATCGTTGGAGAATATTTTCTTATGGTTAATCGAGAATTCTTCTAATGCTGAATTGCTACTTTTGTAGGAATTTTTTCTATCTCTACTTTCATAATAGAGACCAGAGTGACGGAGTCTTGATTCATTCGGTTTATATTCTTGTTCATTCAAGATAGTCGTTGCGCCTAATTTTGGTTCTGGCGAATGCGATTCGCTGCGCTTTTCGGATTTCGAACCAATACTTAATACCGCTGAATTATTAGTACTGTTTTTTTCATTATTCATTACGGGTGGTGCTGAATAAACTTTTAATCCCTCTGCACTAGAAGTTCCGGGGCTTTTAACAACTGCTTTATCTTCCGTGAATTTTTTAAATAAGACAGGATTCTCTGGGAAGAATAGATTCTCTTTTACTTCTGTCAGCTTACTTTTTTCAGCAGTATCCAACTCGTTCGCACAAAGAACAGTGGGAGGAGAAATCTCCAAAGTTGCTTCTGCTATAGAGTTCAAACCTGGAAAGTTATTAAAGTTGATTGTATGTGAGTCCACTGGATCCTCCGGTAAAGGCGTGCAGTCATCGGTATCATCCGAGTCTTCGTCGGACTTTTCGGAGTCTCGTTCCCTGTCTTCGCTGTCATCATCACTTCCATATGTTTCTAACAGAGCTTTAACTCGTACTGGTTGTAATTTTGGTTTTTGACCTGTGACACCGAGAGACCCCGAATTTCCTGAGAGGCTGCTTCTATCATGAAAAGAATGTTCTTCCATTTTGAAGAAAAGTTTCCGACCCTTGAGATATTAAGACTTCTATCACATTGCTTGGATATTACAATGAGAAAAAACCTTTTGTTTATAAGTCTCGTGGAAGAGAATGGACGTCTTTCAAGAGTATAAAGATCTGCAATCAGTTATGAAAAACATATGAGTTTTATTGAATTATAGGAAATAAACATCATGAAAAAGCTTCATTATTTCAAAAGTTAAGGATTTTAAGGATGAAATTAAAGAGTAAGTTGGAGGGCGGAACAGCAGGAGGGATTAAACTCCATTTTCCGAAAATGAGATTATAATGCAGAAAATTCTAAATAAATAAAATACACAATTACATATTCTGAGGTCCGTTAAGGTGGCAGAAAAAAACTGGAAAAATGGACTACGAACCTATGGGGAATTAAGGACTAATTTAATGCCCTTTTGCCAAATTTAATGCTCTGAATTGAAACAAAAGAACCAGTGCACAGTGAGCTGGATCGGGAATTTACTATTCAAAATTACCTACAGCCTACAATTCTCAACCGATTTTCAATTTTTTTGCTTAGAAGTGATCAGAGATAGTTGCACAAGAGCGTCTATGGATTCGATTTTTCAATTTTATATAATATATATATATATATATATATTAATTACAATTTTAGTTATTACATAATTTTGCTTTTAAAAAGGGCGACCTTGAAGGTCTTCTAAAAAATAATAATTTTTTTAGACTTCTGATTCGTATCTTGCGTTGTTTGGCCGAAAATTTGAATTTTCGATGTGTCAATGCCATTTTCAATCATTAAAAGCGATGTTGCTGGTGACGTTGTTTGGCTGCAAATTTTGATTTTTAATTTTTCAATAGCAGCTTTGATGACCCAAAGAAAAAACATGATTTCTATCAGAAAAAGGTGTTGCAAAATTTTGTACACCTTCTGAAAGCAACAATTTATTTTTTGGACTTTTTCACGTTTGACGCATAGTTTGGCCGGAAAATGGAATTTTATCATTTCTTAAAAACGTTATCACGATCAATACAAACACTATACGTATCATCAAAAAATTATATAAAGGAAATTTATACATAATTTTTAAATTAAAGATTTTTTATCTCAACATTTTTTTTGTATCTCGTATAGTTTTTCTTGAAAACGGAATTTTTATTTTCAATAACATTTTTCAGGACCAAAACAAAAAATAGGAGTCCCATCAAATAAGTCTATAAGAATTTTGTCAACCTTTTCAGGTGAATAATTTTCACATTAAACATTTTATTGTATCTTTTGTCGATTTTACAAAAATATAATTTTTTATTTCTGATATTATTTTTCACAATTAAAACCGTACCTAAACCAGTCCATGATATGCATCTTCATCTGAGTCGTAATCTCGTACAACCAAGCATCGAAAGAGCACTATTTCAGACTATTTTGAGAATCGTTCTTGGGAGAAAAAATCTCTGTAGGTTTAGATAAATTAAAAAGGGTTCCACACATTGCTTGACCATGAATACATGGAATAATTTTTTGAATGCCAAATTAAGGAATGTCAGGAATATAACTTTAAGATTAAGCTTTTTCCGACATAAGGTATGAAAAACCATTGTCTTCAAAAAGATAAAAATAGTTAAAAGGGGCATCCCCAAAAAAGAATAAGCCAATAACCGGTATGAACAAACCCTTTACAGTGAAAGTTTGTTAAAGCTAGGCGTGACACTATTTTAAAGTATTAAACCGACTTTTCCATCGTGAATAATCTCGGAATTATCTTCTTCTAAAACCTAAAATCTAAAATATTCAAAAACTAGATAAGACTCCGACCTAAAAACCATAATCTTCTGCCCTAAAAATCTACTTCTCTCCAACAAGAATCCACTGGTAAAATTCCAGTTAGACTCCCTCAGGTATGAGTCTCGGCTCTCAATTTCGTTGAGCACCGTAATGTTTACTTATTCATGAATGAAATTCATCGGTTAATCACCGCCTCCATACCTAGCGGATGGAATGATTTCTACTTCCTAGACGCGGTAACTCATACCACTTGACACATACCTTCAAAGGCAACTATTAACGTAACCATTTAGCTCATGGGTCGCAGGTCATATTGAGGCGTCTTCATCCCACTTTTTGTCGAAGGTCTCACCCATTGGGCTAATACTTTCGTACCTGTATCACGCCTCAAAGACGTCATGCCCCGAAGCACACGCACAGCAAATAACGAAAAAAGTCGCGGTGGGGACGCGACACCAGTGGGAAGGGGCCCGCCAAATATAAGCTAAAGAGCCTGTTCGATGGACCATACGAAATTTCACTACATTCGAGTCGGGTTTCGGAAAAAGGCGGGTCCTCCGTATTTCTCTTTCTTTTTTATCCTCTATCGTGCCTCGAAGCATATATAACGACCCACACCTGTGCGTGACTCGTACTCGTCGACCGAAACCAGAATGAAGTTGTTCGCTATCTTGTGTCTGTCCACCGTTGTGGTGCTGGCCTCAGGTCAGAACATCGAGGATTGCCTAACGCAGGACAGTATTGCCTGCGTACAGAGAAGCATTTATAGAAAAGCCAAAGAGTTCTTCGGAAAAGACAGTTTTGAGCTCATCAGCGGTGTGAGTCTCGTCAAAGCCAAGGAAGATAGATCCTCCAGGACTAAAGAGGATGTTCTCTACGACCAGGAAATCGACAATGCCAACAATGTTGTTGAAAGACAGAGTGCTCTCGAAAACTTCGTTGGAGCAGAAGCCACCGGTTTCTTCTCTGGACGCAGCCTCAAGGTAACAAAGTGATTTTTAAACATCTTTATAATCAAATTTAGTTTTTCCTTTTTAAAATATACTTTTGATAGTGAGAATAATAAATTTAATAACTGCAGTCATTGAAATTACCCAATGCTATTACACTTTTCGAATACAGGAATATTAGTTGGCATTTCTTTCATGAAATAAAAAGAAAGTCTACATTCATTGATTGTAGATAGTAGATAAAAAGCTAGAACCGTCAAAATATTTTTTGCTTAGAAGAATAAGTTTTGATGCATATTTTTTTGATTGCAGATCAACTTTGCCCCAGCAATTGAAAAGATTACTGAATCTGCACGTGCTATCTCGGACTCTGTTCCACAAGAAATACGTCAAGCTGTCGACGAAGTCGTTGAAGGTAAGATCTTGAGACACTCAAATACCCATTTTGCGAAATAAGTTTACTTCGTTCAAAATCTGAAAGGATTTTTTATTTAAAATTTGAAAAATATATATTTGTTTCTGTTGCTTTTTTAATATTGAAGAATATTCTTTTCGAAATAGTTTTTTTTTTAATTAAGACCACACTAGTTTTAACAAGTTTTCTATTATTTCACTTATATAAATCAAATATAAGTTCTAAAATCAAACTAGCACAATTTCGTTGAATGACATGACCATTTATTCCCAACTTTCACTTCGAGTTTTTTGTGAAGAAATACTAGGTGGGTTTTTTTTCTCATTTTTTCTAACATTCGAATTGCCTTCATATTCTATTTGTAGCTATTTAAAGACTTAGGCAAATGAAAAATATAAAAAATTGGGAAAACTTATCATTTTCCATCCATTTCTTGTAAATTTTTTCACTTTTTCTGTTAATTAAATTTTTTTTTTGAATTTCGAGTCAAATATTGTCGAAAGACATTCCTTCAAATATTATTGAAAAGTACTCCTGATAACTCCTTTAATTTAAAATTATTGTTTTTAGGTTATAAAATCAAAATTACAAAATTAAAGATACTTAAGTTTTTTAATACTTTCTTTTTTATTCGTGAAATTTTTATGAATTATAGATAACCCGGTTTTCAATGATTTTTCCAAACTGCGAATTTTATCATAATTTTCATGGAAACCTGAATCTTGATTTTCCATTCAAATTTTTAACCATTTGATCCTTAGTATTCGAAAAAAAACTTTATCAACTTTCTGTATTTGTTCTATAAGATATTAAATTCTTTCAAATGATTTCAAGTTACACAGATTTTATCAATTATAATCTTATTTGTTCATCCACATGTCAATAATTTTGAAAAAAATGTGCAAGTTTTTGGAACACATTCTAAACATAAAATGATATAATTTCAATTAAAGATGCTTTTAATATAAATACCGCCGAAAGAATGGTTAGAATCTGTGAATGAGACATTAATCCAAAGAGACATAAGAAGCCATAGAAACACGAGAGCCTGCATGAAAAAATGCATGGACATGAAGGAAGTTAGAGTAGTATGCCAGGACAGAAAAGTTTGGCGACGAATAGTTTATAAAAAGAATATGAGTAGAGTGAATGGCGCCGGAAACCAAGACCTTGGATACTAATAGGCCCAAGTGGGAACCACACATAACAATTTTGTGAGGCTCTCCAAGTGGGGTGATCGCTAGAGAGATTGATCTGGTAGCTGGGTGATAGAAAAAATCCGTTATTCAATTATCAATGGTTCCATAAAATTTCGCATTTTCATTTAACAACAAGTGGCAATTTTCATTTTAAGTTGCATAAGACTTAGGATTTATTGACGAGTGAAAAAAAACAAAATTATTTTGTATCTTCATTAATTTATTCAATTAATAATACATGCTGTTTTTAACGCTTAATAAGAAATTCTTGTTATATGATTATGGAAAATAACTTGAAATATTGCGCAAATCGATGGATCCTAAAAGAAAAGACGTATCTGGCGCATTCTATACTAAGTATATATAAATTTCTATATACTTAGTATAGAGTGCGCTAGATACGTATTTTCTATCTGCTGCCGTGAGTTGCGAAATTTACTTTAGGAAACTAGAATGTGGAGCGGTAAAGTAGAATCAAAAACTAAGCCCCTATTTTGATGCTCCAAGTGGAAGAATTTGATATTTGTGCCCATTACAGAACCAATGTAGGGGCAAAAATTGCATTGAAATAGTCTCCTCTACTTTAAAACCTTAGCCCCTCCAAATAAGAGCGCTAGTTTCAAATGCTTGCTTTCCAACAAAAAAGAAATGGGTGAAAATATCGCGATTTTCGCGCAAAAAAAACAATCACATCTGTCCTGGAGATTGTTAATAATTGCAGAGCCTTTGCGTTACAGTTTGTAGATTAATTCGCTTTAATATTCTCATTAGAACAGAAAATAGTATAGTTATACATTTTTGTAATTTTAAGTGACAATTTTTATTATTTCTCAAATTCGTTAACTGTAATTTGTTCATAAATGTTTTCTCCGTATTCGTGAATTTTTTCAAGTTCCCATTGCCTCTTGTACAATAAATAATGCTCTAAACCTAACTTTTTTAAGTGTGCTTGAAACTCCTTACTTTTTTTTACATTTTTCAGTCTGAAAAGCACAACAAAAATTGCACATTACCGTCTTCAAACTTATTTACGTAGATCACTTCAAGCTTTCAAATGACTCTTTACTTATAACATCAGCATTTTTTTGGCTGAGTTGTTAAGCTTCAAAGCCACCTGATTACAATTTTCTCGCTGATTTGTTTTTTTTATGGGATTTTACTAATTTGGAAAATTTAATTTGTTTCCGTATCTTACGTAATTTGGCTCAAAATTTGAAGGTACTATTTTTTTCACAGTATGTTCGATAAATAAAAGAAATATGACAAGTTTCATCAAAAAATAATTTCAAAGAATTTTCTAGAACTTTTCCTCTTGAAGACTGTTGCCCATATTTTGCGTCGTTTAACTTGAAATTTTATTTTAGGATTTTTTTTTCATAGTATATTCGATAAATAAAATCAAAGCATCTAGTCCTATTTATTAGTAAATAGTTGGAGGAAAAATTATTGTCGTTTGGGTTTACATGAGAATTTTGGACTCATTCATTTTGGATGCATAGAAATAACAATTCCTACTTTTTTACGGAACTGTCGTCGTTTGGCGTAGAATAGGAATATTTGATTTTCGCGTAGCATTTTCGACGGATAAAACCATAACCGTTGCTCAACGAGTGCTGGTTAACGATTTCGTTCTTCCTAAGGACCCAAAAAATTGCGTCAAAGTTCGATTTGGTCAGTCCATTTTTTCGAAAATTATTGTGTTTACGGATATATAAACAGACATACAGACATACGATATCGCCAAAACTTTATTTTCAGCTGCAGGTGCTTTCAAAACAGTTTCTAAACATATTTCATATCTAGTGAAAATTTGGAATCAAATTTTCTGATCTATGAAAAAAATAATTTTTTCTTTTTTTAAAAAAGTTTATAACTTTTCTAATTTATATCGACATTAAAAAATTTATTAGGATAATTTCCAAGTATTTTATCCATATAGAAGAAACTTTGACAAAAATTTCTGAAACTTGAATTTTTTTTTTTAAATTTCGAAAATGCTTTAAATTGTTTAATTTTGGTTGAAATTATCTGGTTAATGAAATTAAGCTTTATTTTGGGACCTTTAAAAATTTGATGAAAGGCTGACTGGATTGGACAAATCCTTCAAAAGTTAGCGTGACTACTGAATGTATGCATTCAGATACCGACAAAATTTTATCATTTTCGGAGTCTGAGTGCCGAAACGTAAAGATTTGTTATAAATTATAGATACAAAATTTGGACGATTACATTACTCTTTTATGAATGAGAATGTAAAAATCTAAATGCGACCAACTCTTTTTGGCTCGCTTTAGTCTTTAGACTTTTTTGAAAATGTGCAAAATTCCTTTTTCTTTTATGGAGCTGAAATTCACCTTTTTGGAAAAAGATGAATATGTCGAAGGTGAAGTTTCTTTAAATTTGACGAAAGAAACATCTTATTATCTTACTTTCGTGGATACAATTTTTTCGTAAAAAAAAGTCAAAATCGCAAAAAATAATGAAAAGACTCAAAATCACCAACAAATTTTTGTCCGAAGAAGCAGAATGATAACATGTTGCTTTGGTTCAAGGTAAACAACTTTCAGATTCAACACTCTACATTTCATTCAGTGAGAAATGGGTCACTTTTTGCATTCAGTAAAGATTTTCACTAAATCGGTGAAATCCCTTTGTTACATTTTGTGTTAAATTTCTAATTGTTTATCATTCTTTACTAGTAAACAGTAAACTTTCAAAATGTTATTTTTTTTTCCTGTAAGATTTGCATTTTTCTGACTGCTTTAGTGTTCCTCATGAATAATAATATAATATGTATTTTACCTGATAATTTCAGATGTAGGCAAAGGTATTCCCATAAAAATAATATTTTTTAGATGATTACAAGAATAATATTTTTATTCATTTTGGTTTTTTAGTTGCCTTTGTGCAATAAGTATTCGACGTAGCGTAAAAAATGTTTAATGAAATTTTATTCATTTTGGCCTTATAAAAAAAATTAAATTCTCACAAAGTGTTAATCAGGAAAACAGAAAAAAAGTAGTCACGTAAGAAATAATAGACCGTATATCACGTAACTGGAAATTTTAGTTTACCTTCTCTTAAAAAGTTCGAAATGGTATTGCTTTAATATTTAATCTTTGCCGTAAAATCTTAATTTATGGCGCGGGGTGTACCCAGGTGCGAATTGACCGTCGGCCCACGGTCGGGCCAACCGTCGGGCGGTCGGTCCAACTTTGTGCGCCACTGGTCGGGCCAACCAGCTAAATGATAACGGTCAACCGCCTTTGACTTCTCGACTACTTTACCACCGAGCAATTCACGCCTACCCCGAAAGGGAAACGGCTTAATGATATAATAATAATAATAAAAAAAATGGTAACTCGCTCCTCGAAGGGAAATTTTGGTATACGGATGGCTCCAGGGGTGAGGGAGGTCAGGATCAGGAATCTACGACAGCAAGAGAGGGCGGGGGACAGGGACCCCACTTGACCGACATGCTACTGTCTTTCAGGCGGAGGTCCTGGCCGTTCTTCGATGTGCTGAAACACTAATAGAAGAAAACGCTGCTGACAGACAGGTTGCGATCTGCTCGAACAGCCAAGCGATACTAACTGCAATAGGGAAACCAGACATAACATTAGAACTAGTTTGGGAATGCAAAAAGGCATTAAGCCAACTTGCAGAAAGAAACAATGTGCCTCTCATATGGGTCCCTGGCTACACAGGGATGAAGGGCAACTCGTGTGGAAATAATTCCTGGCTGACTGGAATTATCCTAGCGCCAGTACTGGATTTTTCGTGGCTGTCTATTTACGCCAGACTATCTCGGCGGTCTTTCGGCGCTATCTATACTTACTAGATAGCAAATTCCATCACGCAGTTCTGTCCAGACCCACTAATGTCGCTAGCTAGAATTCAAAATCATATTAATGTAGAAATTCTGTGTAAAATCTAGCTTGACTCTAGAAAGTAGTGCTATTTGGACTTAGAAAAAGAAGGCGTCATATAAAGATAATTATTAAAAGATCAAAAATTACATTTATTGCGAATCAGCGCGCAACTTAAATTTTCAACAGTCTTCAGCAATGTTGCTGCAGTGCTTAAATCGAAAGAAATAGAAAAAATTAAATTGCCCATGTTGTCAGTGCTGTACTGTGTTGTCGTTGCAGAACTTTTAATTGAATTCATCATTAGGTCAGTATTTTATTTATAAATATTGTTTTAGATCATTGAACTGATTTATTCGTATATGTGTAAGATTATACAGCATATTGTCGGTACAATCCTCGACATTGGTAGAAGTATTTCCTAACCTCGAAATTTATACTATAGTAACTGAGAAATGAAATGAATGCAAAAACTTTAGTATTACTGTTAAATTATAATTTACTAATCAATTTAAATATAGAAGAAAAATGAAACTAATATTTAGGAATTTATTTTATTTTTAGCAATGCATGAGCATATAGTTACTTGCTGTTCTTACTGACACTGCAGAATTGGTCTGACCCTACATTGCAATATTGTAATATTGAATAATAGTCAAAGTTAATATAAAAAGCCATTGCTGAATGAAAATATTTTATCTTTCGATTCTTTGAGTATACAACTTTCTCGTTCTTATTACATATATCTATATATACTTATATAGCACTCTTATACATTGATATCATGTATTTCCTTACCTCAAATAGCATCCTTGCAAAATATCAACGATTTCATTATTAATATATAAAAACCTGAAAAACTTATTTACTTTTTGTGAAAAAATTGTTTTCGCTTTTAATTTATAATTATTTACTCAAAATTTTAGAGTCCTTTCTAAGGCTGCAAATCGTCTTAGTTCAAGAAAATCCAGCTCATCCACTGAAAACTTATCGTTAGATGATGGTAATAGCCAGTATTTATATGGCTAGAACATTTTTTGGTCAGATATTTCATTTAACGTACCAGTTTTTCATTATAAATGTATACAAAACATTTTAAACCGTTGACAAGAATTTGTCTTATATGCCTCATCATCTTTCGCTCAAATTAAACATTAGAGGCTAAAGCTGAGTGAAAATGCTATAATTAATCGAAATGTTTCGGTCCAGTAAAGAAAAAACTTGTGGGTTGGCATCTGATAAATGTGATTGCCAAAAAGTTGACCAGGTTACGACACAGTAATTACCTAATTTTCCTTCGAATGATAAATGTTGTCTAAAATTATCTCATTAAAGTACTTATATCAAAGCTTAATTACCTAAGGTTTAAAAATGTTAGATTACTTCGTTTAACAATTATAAATGAAAAAATATACAAAATGTCTTTTCACGCACCTGTTTCAAATAATAAATTAAAAATTGAAAATTTGTCAAATAAAATTGAAACAATTTTGTAAATATTTGAGATTTACGTATTTCATTTGCAAAAGATAAGAATCAAGAGTGGACTTCAATATATCATATATAATTTGTCTGAAATAGTCAACTCTTGAGATAAATTTAAAATTTTTTTAAATGCGCAAAAAACACGTTATTTTATTGAGTTAAATGCACTTGTTTTGAAAAAGTTGAGAATGTAGAATCTGAAATTTCTTCAGCTTAATCCGAAGAGACATGGCAGTATTATTTTTTTATGGGAGGCATTTCGCCATCATTTTTTAAATAATATTTTTTTTGAATTTTTATATCCAAAACCCGTACAGAAAATATTAACCGATTTCCAATTTGTTTAGAACTTTTTTTGGATGCCAACCCAAAAGTTGTTTTCACTGGGCCGAACGAGTTGATTTAATTTTAGCATTTTCGCTTCGCCCTATTAAACATGCAGCATTTTAGTTTTAATTAATTATTTATTCCCATACTTGCTGACCAACTAAATATTTTGGTATTTCAGTGAATATAATATTTCTAAGACAATCAACCACTCATTCTTCCTGACTAATAATGATACATTCGTTATATTATATTTTACACTTCAGACTAAATTCCATTCAAGAACCTTCGTACATTAATGATCAGATATACTAAATCTTCTTTATTCTTAGTTTTTTCAGAAATAATGAAGAAAACTTGAACCAGTGTGCACGTTCAGGTTCTCTACTACTTTCTAAATCGATCTTTTCTCTGTAATCAAATAATTTTCATCATGCAGGTGGAAGAGAGAGGCCTCTAATTGACCATGGAAGCATTGACACCGATAATGAAATTGCTAATAGAGAGGTTGCAAGTGACACTTCCTCTTCTGAAAATCCAGGAACTGGAAATGAGGCAAATGCGTCGAGTAACGAGGAAAATTCTTCGCTTGCAAATCCAGAAAATTCAGAAAGGAGCGAAAATGAATCTGGACGAGAGAACGAAGATTCTCTGGACACTGCTGCGGAAAGTGTAGAAACTAATACGAATAGTATTCAGGAAGAAAGTTCTCAAGATGAAAGAATCATCAATAGTTCTTCCGAAAGTTTAGTAACAGATGATGAAAATCAAGATGATGCTGGCGTTCAACGTCTTCGAATTTGGGCCATAAATGGGAAGATTGACCAAGTCGTACTTGATGAGTTATTGCAAATCGTGCGACAAAGATTATTACCAGATTCGCCTAAGTCGGCAAAAACATTTCTTCACACTTCAAGTGCGAAATATACAATTGAGGATATGGAAGACAGTAAAGGAAATGTTGGAAGATTTGTTTATTTCGACCTAAAAAGTGGTTTAGAAGCATCCCAGCGAACACGTTCTGTGAATGTTACATAACAAAAAGAGAACATTTATACATAACATTGTTACAATCGTGTGCCATAACAATTACAGAACATAAATATATATATATATATATATATATATTCAACTTTTTCCAAAATGTGTGTAATTTACTCAATCAAAAAAAAAGAATTTCCGCAAATTTTCAAAAAATTATAAACTGAGCAAAACAATTTATTTTGAATTTCTAGTTTTATATTAGTGTTGACTAGTAATAATCGTACATATAAAAAAATGCCAGCATTTTTTAAACAATAGGCTAAATTTTTTTTTTAATTTTTACTTTGAATTTTCAAATCCAAAAAAAAATCAGAAGACATTGCCCGATCAAAAAAAGGTTTTGCATATGAACAGTTGGTACCGGTGAGTAACTTTTGTAGGGTATTAAAATTCAATCAGAAAAAAAATTTGAAAAACGAACCGGCCTAATAGTTTTTAGTTTTAGTTTTAGGACGGGCGAGGAGCCCATGAAAAACTCCTCTGGCGATCAAGCTATACAGCCTATTGTGCAACTACCTACCGGCCTAATGCATACTAAATTAATTTTTTTAAATTTCCAAAACAAAAACAAATTTTTACAATGTCTTCGTGATCTTCAATTGGGGACCAACTGAGTTTTATATTCAACTATTTAAATTTGTTTGAAAAAAAAGTATTATAGGGGCTATAGATTACTTAGTGAAAAATAATTTCGAATATAATAATTTTTAAAACAACGTAAATTAAGTAAAATATAGCCGAAAACAAACATATTCAACATATACTTTAATAAGAACATAAGAAAAATTTGCCATGCCTTTTTGACTATATATAAAGTGCGACGACAAATATTTCCTGAATATTCAATTAAATTATAATATAATGACATGAATTCTTATCTTCCCCTATTTTTTAGAATGAAAAACACTTGTTTCGTGGTCTCCAAACTTGTTTATACTATTCAAATTTATAGACGTTACTTTTTTTTATCTTCCATAACATTAAAACTTTCAATTTTGTATCCCAAATGATAAATACAATTCTTTTTGTAGGACACTATAAATTCAAATGTATGGCAGATTGAAAAGAATGGGTTTTAAACCCCATAAGAGGGCAATTTTGTGTCAAACTTCAGATAGGTCAGATTTGACCTTAAAACATATTTCTAAACTATAAAAGTTTTAGGAAACACTTTCCATAACAATTAAATAAATTTCTGCTATATGAATCAATAATCTAAAACAACTATCTGACAAAAGAAAGACACTGCTATCTCTCATACTTTTCTTTAATTAAAAAATCTATTTTTATTTTAAAATGATGCATTTAAAATGATGGGCGTCTGAAAAAGTATATTGAAGTATTATTTGTCTTCATAAACGAATATAATCCATAACATATTAGATGCAAGCTTTCAAGTTCTTTCTGAATTTTTTGCTATGAGTAAACACAAAGAAAATCTATTTTATTTTATTAGTACAATACAAAATTCTTTTGGTGAAGAATATAATAATTTATAAGAGATAATTCTCGATTTTCATTACTTAATTTTGGAAAAATTATAGGGTAAAAGCACCTATCATCGAGGGAATTTTACTAATTGAAAGAAAAAACTTATTAAAGCTTTAAGCTGAAAGAAATTAAATCTTTAATCGACAAATGGTTCCCACTTGGTAAATTGGTTCCTTTACCCACATTCATTGATTGGTTAGCAGTAAAAAAGCGAAAATACTTTCTCCAATGTTTTATTTCATTGTATTTGAATTATTATATCTCCTATGAAGGCCATTTTAAACAATAAATATTGCCAATCGATTTATCTTCACAGATATAATGGAAGGCTGCATTTACTTCAATACATGCATAAAATTAAAGTTTTTCTAAAGTCTTTTTTAAATCAAATAAAATATAAAATATACGAAAATCGAATTTCCAAACTTTTAATCCTAGCAGCACGGAAATATTTATATTGAAACGGGGCCGTAGCAATTCTACAAAATTAAAATCAATATCTGAAGCCCCTGCACGGCTAAATGTACACGCGGGAACTCTACACAATAAAATTTTTTTAACCAATTAAATACTTTAAATTCCAACTGAACATGGTTTAATCATAGGTACATCGTAAAACTCTGGAAAGATAATGTAGCAATGGAGTGTCTACACGTACCGAAAAATGCGGCTATTTGTAAAGAAATTTCGGTGCACGTAGCCACGGCTATTTAATAAATATGCTTGTCTACACTACCCGCTTTACAATACGTATTATAAAATATGCATAATATTTTACAATACGAGGTAAATTGGGACAAGTTATGTAACACATTTCCCATTTTAAGGACACTCGATAGCAATACTAGATGTGAATACATATTTCAGTAAAGATCTCTTAAAATTTAAATATTCCTTACACGGAGAAAACGTTTAGGGGAATGTGCTCCATATTATATGGATATGGCGGAATGAGTGACAAACAAGAAAAGAGTTACGCAAATTATACGTATAATTATAAATTATTACCAATCATTAATTCAGTATGGCAATCGAGTTTTACGTCAAGGAAAAATAGGCGTACGATTATTATCGTGTATATGTGCATTTTAATCTCCATAAATACGCAGAAAAAGCTAGGCTCATTTTGAATCATATGTTGACCCTGAATTGAGATGCAGCATTTTTTAGTCAAAAGGGACTTAAATTGAGTTATTAAAGAAAAGAGAATTACATGAAGTTACCACGGCAACGACTGAAGTAAGAAAGGAAAAAAATGATACACAGCAACAGTAAGTCTAGCTTTTTTCTGTGTATGTATAGGACAAAGAGTGCCAAGAAATCAGCAAATTTTCAACATGCTCGATGAAAACGATGGTTCGAGCAGGTCGAACTTAGCGCAAAGGATTGAAAATTTGAAATGTAAATTTTTCCAATTTTGAAATTACCGTTACGAAAGTTGAAATTATTTGGCATTCTCGAGAACGCTCTGGCCTCTCGAAATTACCATATTTTAAACAAAGTATCTAGACTCGCCGAATACGCTCGCCGAATTTTGGTGAACCGAACCACCCTTTTCCAGCTTCTCTGGGCTCACCCTAATTTTCCCATTTTTTTTAGTATATTTTTTTAGTACTACGTCCAACAGGAAATTAAATCAAAATTTTGCGAAACACTTTTTTAATATAATAACTTCCCGTCCTACAAATATTTTTGGTTCAATAAATATACATTTTTTGTAAAAATAGACTAGAATTTTACTTATTTCAAAAAAAGGCTCGATACTTTTTCTCTTTAAACCTTTGAAATGTTTACAAAATATCCAAAAATAATAAAAAATAAAGAAAAGTCGAGTACAAAAACGCTTTAATAACCTTAATGATAAAAAAACATTTTTTTCTACATAAAAGGCACAGTTTTCAATTTATTCTATTCTTTAATAATACTTTCTCGCAATGTATTTAATGTGAAATAACACTTTCTAAACAATAATTGAAAACGTGTGAAACAAAGAATTCAATTGGGGAGTCATCGTGGCTCAGATGGTATAGTGATTGTCCAATGTTTCAATACTGCAGCCTTGGCAGCCACGCTGATTTTCCAAAAAACTTCATTCAACATTGCTGAACAAATCACTCACTGGAAGTTGTTTGAAAGTCGAAGTTACCTAGACACTTTTGCCCGGCGAAACCAAGAAAACCCAATTATCCATTGACCTCATTTTGTAATTAAACGTTATTAAAAAATAAGCGATTCTTAACATTTTTATGATTTTCTAGGCATCGCTAGAGTATTTTAAATATTTCCTGCAAATATGAACTCATTTCAATAATATCTGGCCGAGTTAGGACGATTTAAGTTTAAAAACTTAATTAAATCAAGGAGAAACTTTTTTGCAATATTTCGTTTTTATTATTAAAAATAAACGTATGACAAAAAAAAATCTAATAGAAAAAAGTTTCATTTTCTTATTCTCTACAATTTCACATTTAAAAAAAAAATTGATTTTGAAAATTTTCTTTTTTTGAGACGATCGGACAACACTTCTACGCGTTTTCGAGAGTCGGGCGAGTTCTTGCATCCGGCGGCTCAATGCATAATATGCGTTGGCATTGAAACATACGTATTTTCATTGTCTAGTTTTTATAATTATAAAAAAGTGTGTATCCTATTCAAAAAATGTTGTTATTATACATTTGATTGCAACTTGTGTCGTTTGCCCATAAATGTAATTTGTTTATTTTCAACGCTATTTTTTATGATTTAAACTGAAAATACGCATACTAGTGTAAAATTGTTCTAAGAAAATTTGTAGATATAATTTTGGCAACAAATTTTGTAAATAAAAAGTTATTGTAGCTTGTGTCGTTTTTCCAAAAAGGGATTTTTTTATTTTTGATGTATTTTTATAAAAAGGGTTTATAACAAATTTTTACCTATTTTTTGGTCGAACAACTTTTGCCTTCTCATTTTTTTCGTCTCTCGTGCTGTTTATCTAAAAATTTAATTTTTATTCTTATTGTTTTACGATTAAAAAAAACGTCTACTCACCTTTTGTAAAAATTATAAATCACAAATTTGTAGACACTCTTTGAGTGAACAACTATTGCCTATTAATTTTTTTTCTTTCCTTGCGTCGTTTTCCAAAAAATTTAATTTTTTTATTTTTTACGATTAAAACAAAAACTAAGCGTCCTATCGAAAAATTGTTAAGGAAAAATTTGTAGCTGTTTTTTGGATGAGCAACTTCTGCCTGTTCATTTTTTTTCATAGCTTGTCTCGTTTGTCCAAAAATTTAATTTTTTTATTTTTAATGTTGTTTTTCACGAATAAAACAAAAACTAAGCATCCTATCAAAAAGTGATCAATAACAAATTTTTAGATCTTTTTTGGGTGCACGATTTTTGTCTCTTTATATTTTTTTGCTTCTTGCATAGTTTGACCGCAAAATGGAATTTTTCATTTTTCATTATTTTTTTGTGCGATCAAAATTTAAATTTTCGATTTTTTGAAAAAATTAAAAAATTTGTTGTGATAATCTTGTATGGCTCTCAAAAAGAAACGTTTTTCTCCTGTTGACTTTTTTTTCATATCGTGCGTTGTTCGGCTTAAAATGTTAATTTTCGATTTTTTATTTTTTTATTTTGAAAATACTGTAACTCTGATAATTTTCTTTTTATCGAAAAATGTCATTAAGATAAATTGTTTATCTTTTTGAGTACTACTAATAACCGTACGTATAATTTTCTAATCTTGAAAAAAAGTGAGCTCAGAAATTTTTTAAATGTGCTCACTTTTTAAACTTTTATCCAAAATGGCTGGTTAACGAACTCGTTCTTACTTTCTAAGCCTTAAAAAGTGTGCCAAAGCACAATCCCATGTGATCAATCTTTCGAAAGTTATCGTGCCTACACGATACTACAGACAGACAGACAGACACCTTCGTGAAAATCGTTTTTTCTGACTCAGGGGACCAAAACGTCGACATTTGATTGAAACCGCGAATGTTATTTTTCACATAAAACCAATATCTTCTCATCAGGATGAGAATGTAAAAATTTGATTTTGAAATTTGCACACATTGTGACTTTTTTTAACTTCGCATCACATACTTTTAGCAAAAGAATGCAAACTGTTTCATTAAAATTCGTGCATAGCCCCCGGGTTCCGAGCTTTTGCATTTTTAACGTCTAACGTGACTCCTCTACTAACTGGTGGAGTCAATTATAGATCAAGTTATGCTTTTTGGGCGAGCTTTTCTTGAAATTTATATAATTACATCTTCAAAGAGCAACAACCACATTGACAACCTTTTACGAGCTATGTATACACAGTTAAAAAGGAATAGGGCCATGTAAGTTAGAGAAGAACAAGAAATGGAAGCAGGCTGGAGGGGGATTGGGAGTAAAAATCCGAGGAAAGTTGGACGGCTGTTCTGTTCTCCACTTCACCTTGTGTCTTTTTTCATTCGCGATTTCGCACGCGCATTAGTTTCTCTCTCTTACGCACGTTATCGAGCGAAAATAATCGGCCACATGCGGAGGTGGGCTGGTCGTTCGTTGGTTCGCGATAAAAACACGCCAAACACGGTTATGTGCCTCACAAGCTAGTGTGGTGGCACTGGTGGAAGACAGTAAATGGCTTGCCTCTGTAGGCAGCTGTCATGCCGCTTTTCTGCGGCTCCTTCAGGCGACGTACGTGTCGAGTAGAAAAGAAGTGGTATGGTATGGTTTCCACAGACTGAACAGCCTTTATCCGTCTCGCTCGCATCTACCAGACTAACGGTCCGTCTATCTCTCTCATCAGAGCATGGACGGGTCTCTGGTCGTCTGTATTTATCTCTGGCAGCGTTGCCGGCTCACGGGCGCCTCCGTTCTCCATTCGCTGTCGGAAGTATCTTTGTCTCTCTCGTGCGCTCGGCAACGCAGCGAGTAGCGACTCTCTTGCTCTCCTTCACTTTGATAATCCATTCGTCTATCTCACTCCCTCATTTTTTCATCCCGCATGCGTTCACCTTAGAACGAAACGGGTATCAACGTTCCTTGTAGGTGTCTGGCTGTATTTGCAGACGAAATGAGAGCTTCTTGCCTTTCTGCGCCCTCACTGATCCGCTTTTTACGGCTTTTGAAGAGATTTTCGCTGGCCAAATATTACCGCCCTCGTTCCGAATGTAAAAACCATGTAGAAACAGAAATGAAAAAGGTATAGGGAAGAAGGGGTCTGCGTGACGTTCGACAAATGTAACGCGCGTGGACTTCTGAATTCTTAAGTTGGGCACCGGATTTAGGACTCTGAAACCATGGACTAGTCAGTGACAGCTATCGATTAGGAACTGAAGATCTGGATTTCTACACGCCTTTCGACTTCTTCCCCTTGTTAGGCTGACTAATCCCTATATTCAGAGTACATATCGCTAATGAAAAATTACTGCATATCTGCCGACCTGATGAAGAAACTGCACAACTGAATTTTTATCAAAAATGTGTTTTTTATATCGTTGAATTCATAATGAAAAGAGGTACTTAACTATGCTAATCATTATTAAAAATTGTAATTAAATCTCGAGATAATTAGGTCTCAATTAGCATATCTACAGCGATTCTGGGTTTTCTAATTCATTATGTTCTATGTCGCAGTTCTCTTGCCCTATACCTTCACCTCCTAATAATTCTTTAAAACTTTTCAAATAAGAATTCATCTAGCATCCGTAAGTACGTCTTTGATAATTTTACGACTCTTAAAAAATGTGTAATTTCTACAAAAAAAAAGTATCCTGACCAGTACCCGGTCGTCTCCCGACCATGAAATCTAAGCAGGGTTGCCCGGCCAGTAACCGGCCGGCTACCGACCATGACATATAACCAGGGTTGGCCGGGCCGGTAACCGGGCGGCTCCCGACCATGAAATCCAACCAGGGGTAGCCCGGCCGGGATCCGACGAGAAACCTTGTTGTAGTAGGGCCAACCGGGGCAATTTCTGTACAGGATATTGTCATATTTGAATGTTGTGTTGTGTTTTTCATAAACCCCCAATGTTTTTTTTAATCTCTATAACTTTTGACTTAATTGAGATATTTATCATTTTATTTTGATTTTAATAGCGCCTATTATCTTCTTTTGTAATCCACAAAAAAATATTAAAAAAAGGTGTAGTCGAGAATGGCGCGAACTCGCAAACTGATGGCGGTAATGCAGCGCTACGGCACTTGCTCTGATATTGGTGGTAGCTTTCTGGTACTGAGTCGCAGAAGGCTCATAGACTCACATTGGCTAATAATAGTATCTTTAAGCGCGTCATGTATTTCACATTGCACGATGCATCTTATTTTGACTCTGATCTTAACTATACATAGTAATATATGTTGAATAGGGTTCACTAAATAGGTGTATTTTACAAAAGGTACTGTATTGAAATGAATCAAACTAAGATCTATATCACATTTAATTATATTGGTCTATTAAACACTCATTTATAGATATAGGAATTATGTGACCTAGTAATCACAACTGAACAGTTTAGAAAGAGTACCTGTACTCGAGCAATAGTCACAAGTACCACAATAATCTATAATGTAATTATAGCACTCTTCATAACAATTATTTCTCCATTTTTCTCCGTCTAATGTAAGTTTTGACATATTTCCAGATGGGGCCACATACGATTCCATCGGGAAAATAATTCCATTTTCTGTTTTCGATTGCCGCTTGAAAGCCGGATAGAGCCTAATAGGAAACAATTTTCGGGCTCAGATGAAAACAGTCACCTAGCGTAAGTTCCGACACAGTTCCGAATAGGGCCACATAAAATTCGGGCAAATAATTCAACTTTCTATTTCCGATGTTCGCTTTAAAGCCGGATAGAGCCAGATAGCCAATGGTCTTCGGACTTGAACGAAAACAGTCTTCTAATATTAGTTGCGACAAAGTTCCAGGTGGGGCCGCATAAGATTCCGTAGGCCAAACAATTCAGTTATTTGTTTCCGATGTTCACTTCAAAGCCGAATAGATCCAGATAGAAAACCGCTTTTAGACTGAAACGAAAACAGTCTTCTAATGTAAGTTCCGACATAGTTCCTGATAGGGCCGCATAAGATTCCGTCAGGCAAATGATTCAACTTTCTATTTCCGATGCTCGCTTCAAATTGATACACGGCCCCAAATATGCACCCTCCGACAAATTTTCGGGATCTGCTCTTGGTTAAAAGCTATCAGGAATTCTCTATAAAAAGAAATCATTTTTCCGCTAGACACCCTGCACCAGCATTGTCGGTATGATCGCAGTCGCGACTCACTTTTTCCCAAATGATTCTGAAACGAAAATGACATCTTATTCAGGAAGCAAATTCCAACTAGCAGATTATTATAACAAAAATATACTTATCTAACAATTCCAAGTTGATTTCTTGAAGACAAAAAATTTAAACGTCGAAAAGCATGATTGTGGGTTTCACATTTTCATTATCATCAATATAAACAAACTTTCAACTATAATCTCACAGCTTCCGATTTGTTTTCAAATTTCCCTCGTGAAAAGAAAGATCAATTTAATACCACTTCAAGACCAGTTTCAAACCACGTTTGGTAATATTCTGGTCTGCACCCTTCAGCATATACCTGCATCATTTTTAGGGTATTGAAATAGACACCACTCTCTCTCTCTCTCTCTCTCTCTCTCTCTCTCTCTCTCTGAAATAAGGATAGCTGTCTCTATTAACAGACTAGCTATACCTAAAGGCCCTAAAGAAGCTGGGTCATCTTAGTACGTGACGTCACGAAGGTACCATGAAGCAATAAAGATTATGGTTATGGGCCTGAATCGTGATGACCTTAATAATGATGGGATATTGGGGGCTTAAACTGCTGGCTGGGACAAAAGGACTGTGGTCTTCTGGGGACCAGTAAAGTTCAGTTTAAGATCAATTTAAGACAGGCCTATATCTGCCTATACTGTAGTCTTAAGTTGGTCTTTCTTTTCCTGAGGGTTTGAAACTGTATCATATTGTATCGTAGTGTATCATTCTGTGTTATATTGTATCATATTGTGTCATATTGTGTCATATTGTACCATATTATATCGTATTTCATCATATTGTATCGTATTGCATCATATTGTATGGTATTGAATCATATTGTACGATACTGTATCATATTCCATCAAATTATATGGTATTGTATCACATTGTATGACATTGTATCATATTGTATCATATTTTATAATAGTTTATTATATCGTATCATTTTGTATGATATTGTCCGATATTGTATCATATTATTTTATAATGTATCACATTGCATGATGGGGAGGGGGAGTGGGAGAAAAGAGGGGGGGGGGAGATCCTGCTCGACCGTGCGTGCAATTATCCGGTCGTACGGTCGTGCGGTTGTGCGTTTTCTTCAATTCACTCCCATTCCAACGACAATTCACTAACGTCCCGAAAGAAGTTTCACTTCAATAATAATTATTATGTTTTATTTATTTAAAAATATTTTTTCCTTAATTTTTGAGGAAAATTTGATTGAAAGATATTAAATATTTATTTACAATTATCGATACTCTTGTTCACTCTTTTTCTTTACAAATTTGTCTAACGTTCATGTGACATGTGAGCGAGGCGAAGCGAGGCGAAGTGAGGAAGGCAAGGCGATAAGAGCGTGCGATCTTAAAGATAAGGTACAGATGGATGCTAGTTTTTAAGGGTTAGTTTTAAGGAAATTCTGTAAAAGAGAAAGAGAAGTGTAAGCACGTCAATTTTTAAGGCCAATAGGCTCAAAAATAAACCTTTATCATAATTAATATATGAACGGTGGAAAGGCAGAACGTGGCAACTGACAATTTTTTGGAAAATGGGGATTATTGTTATAACTTTCTCAAAATTATAATATACATTGAGTTAAAAGTATTTGCTCGAAATCTTATTTTTAATAGTAGCAATACCTTAATGTTTGATTTTCATATCTGTTCGGAATTGACTGATTTATTCGTTCTTAATGTTTTTCATTCCAAACTATACTTTATCTATCATTATTTATCTATTTGTCTGTTAATCTATTTATTATCAAACGCTTTACATTTTATCCTTTTATGAATATCAATTCTTATATTCTAATTTATTTTTAGATACTTTCTAGACTCAGCTCCTCTAGCGAAAGTCTAGGACAATTTTATGGCGGTCGCCTTGTCTAGGATTCGTCTAGAGTTCACCTAGTTGTGTCTAGTAAATTTTACCTGCGATCCTTTTGAGTCTAGCATTCGTCTAGTATCATCTAGAAAGGGGTCAATTCTGGATGATGTGCTCCTCGACAATCTTATCTAGAAATCGTCTAGATCTTCGGTACGGATACATCATTTCAGCCCTTTTACTCTCTAGGAAGTAAAAAGTATTGTTTACTACCTAGAAACTGAAAAGTCACGTCAGGAGTGAATAATGAAAATTATACATCTATTAGCTCGCATTTTACGATTATCAGCCCACTCACTGTAAAAACTGTGAGGAAATGTTAGTTGCAGATAATAGAATTTTGCTATTATTTATGGAAAGTTACCATATATAACTGATAAAATTATAGTGAATTACCGAAAATTTCTGGAAATTTATAGAAATTTTTAAATTGAATTTTGGGTGATTTATCTTAAGTCACCATAAATTAACTGTAAGATTACCGTAAATTATCAAAAAATTTCATTCCGGAAATTTATGGAAATTTAAAAAAATGAATTTTTGGTAATTTATGGCAAGTTACCATATTTACCTGTAAAATTACCATAAATCACCGAAAACTTTCATAAATTTCAAGAAATTTATGGAAATTTTTAACAATGAATTTTGGGTAATTTATCGTAATTTACCATATTTACCTGTAAAATTGCCATAAATGACCGAAAATTTCCATGAATTTCCGCAAATTTTTGGGCATATTTAACATGAATTTTGGGGAAAATTTATTATTTACATTAATAAATCATGATTAGCGCAAGTTAATCGAAGGTGAGAAAAAAGGGATCAACTACTAGACCGTACTCACATCAATTATTAGTCGAGTGATTTTTTTTGTAAGAAAAGTTCAGCCTTTTATTTTTTTGCACTCATTATTATTTCAACGGGAACTTCATCTCATTGAAATTCTTACATCTCACTGAATGATCATGTTTATTTGTGATGATTATAATTATAAATTTGTATGACCTCATATAATTAATAAAAATATATCATTGAAATAAAAATATTTTAGTAACATGTACATGTACTTCATGATCGTACGCTACTTCCCTAAAACGCTGCGTGAATATATCGTTTCTAGGGAAAATCATCGGCTCTATATAGCAATATCATCACAGTAAAAAGTAAATCTTAAAGTCCGCACATACATCGACAGAGTTTAAGGTGTGATCAAAAGAAGAACGCGAGCACGGAAAGTCAGCATCAGTCGGAAATCTTGAAATTTTAAAGCTAAAATTTTCAGTCAACTCTGATTTGGGTTAACGAGAGTTCACTTTATTTTAAATTAACATAATTTTAACGTAGCATCACTATTCGTGTCTCTCTGTAAAAACAAACTCTTCTTCGCACATCGCACTCGCGCACACGCGCCTTCATGCGCGCGGAGCATTTGAACGAGTTCCGCTTTTACATTCGTTTTAGAACTTAAATCACTATCCGCCAAGGCAGGCTGACTTTATGTTCACCTCAATATCATAAATTAACTTACCTAATGAATTTAATGCCATCCTGAAGGTAAGTTCAATTAGATTCTAATATTTTCTTTTTACTGTGATACTGAAAATGACCTATAAATCATTTGAAGGTATGTTTTAACATATGTATAATCTGTGTATAACTTGTGACCCCCACAAAAAAAATTTGAAATGGAAATTGGGGAAGGTGAGGAAAAAGCGTTCGCTACAAAAAACGTTCGCCCCACATAGGAAAACTAACAAAAAATAACCAAATCTCCCACATGCGCTCAAATGAGGCTAACTTTGCAGGACGATGATTCGCGGTAGGTTTCTTTAAAAAAATACAAGGAAAAAGCGCAACAAAAAACAAGAAAAAAAACATACTCCCCATGATCCATTTTGAAAGTAAATTTTCCTGTGAAACCTCGACGAGAGAAAAAAAGGCATGAATATATTTTACTGTACATTTCGTTTAATTCTTGTCACTCTGGAATTGGCCATTAAGAGTCTCTGTCTCTCTCCATCTGCCTCCATCTCCCTCTGCCACCCTCTGAGGAATGTGAGATTTAAATGGTGCTGGAAAAATCGTGCATAAAGGCGTCGGCAACGGTTGCAATTGGCCAAACTTGCAACTCAAAAGTGTCATTGTCACAGTTCAAGGTCAGCAATCCCTATTTACCCAAGCGATAGTATTATACGTGTCAGCGCTGTCCCCCTCCCCCCATCAAAATGCACTCTCGTACTATGTGATCCCCTTGAAACTCATGATCATTCCTCACGAAGAATTTCAAAGTGAATCCATCAAAGTTTCACTTCTGACTTGTGGCCTCACTGCCACCTGGATTGCCACACACTGCTTTTCTATGACACTATCATGATTTCCACCCTTTTCGAAGCCTATGAGCTCGCATTTTATGATTATCATCTCGCTCACCATAAAAACTGTGAGGACACTTTGGTTGCAGATAATATAATTTTGCGGTAATTTATGAAAAGTTACCATATATAACTGAACAAATTACCGTAAATTACCGAAAATTTTCGTAAATTGATAGAAATCTTTAAATTAAATTTGGAATAATTTATCTTAAGTAACCATAAATTACCATAATTTACCTAAAAAATTACCACAAATGACTGAAAATTCCCGCAAATTTATAGACATGTTTAAATTGCATTTTTTGAAATTTATAGTAAGTGACCATAAATCACCTCCGAAATTACCGTAAATTACCAAAAATTTCCGGAAATGTTTGCATTCAATTTTTGATAATTTAGAATAAGTTAACATAAATTTCATGCTTCTTTATTCAAAATCTAATACTGACTGAAATCATGACTGTATTTCTAGGAGTGTCCGTAATAATCCATTTGTTATAACAAGTATCGTATGCGCCATTGGGGAGAGGGACTTTTTCGACTTGGGTACGTTTTCAGTACTCCTCTCCGGCTCACGCTACGCGCTCGCCTACGACTTGTACTGAAAACATACACTCGTCGGAAAAGTCCCTCTTCTCACTCTAGGTGCATAATATACTATATAATGATTATAAACATTAATAAATCATGGTTAGCGGTAGTTGATCGAAGGTGAGAAAAAAAGCGACCAATTACCAGACTATACTCATAACAATTATTAGCACTCTAAGAAAAAGTCTATTAACAGTCAAATTAAGTTCCTTTCAGAATGCGTCCTTTGTAATTAAGACAATTTCTTTTGCCCATCAATAGAATCATTGCACTGTTCAAAGACTTATCCGAAATATGCGAGAAAGTGCGCCTGCGTATGAGTGAATATCGTTTAGCAACCAATGTGCACGAGTAAATTTTTTCACTGCACGATTTATTTATTAACTAATAACTAGGCTGGGGCGAAAAACCAACATTGTGCGTCCAGGAAACGCCTGGGTGCGGAAAAGTGGCCCAGTCCAATCCGAAACCGAGGACGCGTTCGGTGGCTTTGTCATAGGCCCTTCAGTTCTATTCCAAAGGAATAGAAACCGAAACCGAATGGTAGCAGAGCGTGGTTGCGATCCACGGACCTCTGGGTTATGGGTATAATATCATAGAGTTGAACATAATGTAGGAAAGTTCGCATTTTCGACAAAATCGAGCGGGAAGCACGAGATACGTGATGAGAATGTGTTTGTTAAAGCCAATCGAGCTTTAACAAAAGAGAATTCACAATCACCAAATTACAGTTGTCGATGCTTTGACCTTTAATTTTAACAGGCCTGCGCACAAATGTGGGGGGAAATACAAAGATCGAGCGCAAAACACGAGATAAATAAATCATCCAGCGCGAAGAATAAATACATCAATCTTAAAATAGAACTTTTATAATATCACCACTACTTTTTTTTGTTTTACACAATGATGTAACAACCTGGGTAGTTATGAAAGTGTATAACAAAAAATGAAATACATATTAACTATTATGTAACAAAACTTCGTCTTATATTTATAAAATGCATGTTCACTGATATAAGGGTCTGGAATATTAAAACTTCAACAATTTAATTATTCGAACTTTGGTTTCTGTTTTATGTAAGACGTCAAATTATAAATTAATTAGAAAATTAAATTTTCACTACCAATTCAACGTCAACCTATAACTAACATTATTTTCGGAAATCGAATAACGATACTAATAAAAAATGATATCAGAACATCTTTTTGCACATTTTCAAAATTTTATAACTTGCAAAATTTTTATTTAGATTTATAATTTCACATTCTTGTTCGCTACCAAATTCGGGACTAAAATAAAAATTAGTTTTGACTTTCAATTTGAAAAATTCTTGTTTCAGAAAACAAACTTTTTGGTATTTTTTTGATTCAACTTGCCGAATTTAGGCCAATTCTTGGAATTTTTTGATGAAATTTACATAAAATATTCCTTATGATATTCTGCGATTGGTAAAGTAAATAATTAATAAACATTTTTGTTCAAACTAAAATTATGGATTTGTACCTGAGACATCTTATATATCATGCATTCATATCTTCAAGCTCATGAGGAGTGGCCCGTTCTCGTAGTATGCATCAACGGAGCGCGTTCACGTGGAAATGCAACTTCGATCGAGACGAAGTGTTATTTATTAGTCAGAATTTAATTAATAAAATTGATGGTAGCGGATTATATTTCTTTAAAATTTGTTTTGACTGATAGGGCATATAGGGTTAAAAGAAATTGTAAAGGAAAGAAAATATTCACAATATTATGTAGTGCATTGTATTATTTTGTTTGACCTTGATGTTTGGAAACACAAAAAACTTGGTTTTTAAAATACGGGTATTTCGGTTTTACTTCAAAAACGGAAAAAGCTGCAACTTTCATGTCTGCAGAAAAACCATGCGCAATTAATTTTTTTATATGCATATGTGTACATTTGAAACTACGCTTTTAAATGCTCTTAAACTTAAAAGTTATCCCTGGGGTCTTAATACCCAGCCTTTTTTTAATCGTGAGTCATTGTTTCCATTTTTTTTCATATGTTAAAATTAAAAAATATTTATTAACTAGTTTTTATCTTATAAAGGATAAAAAAAAGTATATCCAACAAAATTTTCGTGCAGAAATATTAAAAATCCTTGTTACAATAAATAAATTTCTGCTGGGGTCTTCAGCGACTCCTCTCATACTTTATGTTATCACAGAGAGGGGATAACTTTAACGGTTAAACTTAAATCGCGATTCAAATACAACGAGAAATCTCCTATCGTGGTAATACCTTCTTATTTCTGGTCGAGTATTTTTTTAATGTTAATGAGTTAAGTCTCATGCAAAAAGTGCAAAGGTGTTTTTTATACAAATAAATAAAAACGTATCTGCACGCAATCAAAGGCGTAAACAATTACACAATTTTTTTACTGAAATAAAATTAACTTTGATAATTTTTTGCTAGGATACGCTGTTTTCCTTTTCTGTTCTTTGATAGGTAACACTGTGTACTAAGTCATGCTCTTGAATAACAATCCGATAATTTGAACATAATCCATAATATAGTAATAAAAAGAGGCTGTGATCGAGAGTCCTATGTCTAAAACTAAAGTATACAGAATCCAACGGTTAAGGGTTGCAAATAGTCGAACTTGAGAAAAAAGAACACTATTTTTCAAAGCCAAATTATATTTAAAACCAAGTTCTACCTCTAAAAAAAATCTCGCATTTCAAATCTTGTGCCACAACAAAAGTCAAGCTTAGACATAACCTCTAATATTGATTCCAATTTATAATATGTGTACTAATATAAATAGACTTGTTCTTAGCTCAACAAACAATTTCGACTTTTTCTTTTTTACCAAGCCAGTTTTCTTAATATGCACTAACACATATTTAATTCTACATATGCGTTACAGTATTTTTCTTTTAGTTATTATTGTTTATATTTTCTTAAAGCGACGAATATACACTACACAACAGATTAATTAATTTTTAAAATCTACACATTTTTTTGTTTTTGCTTTGCCTTAATCCCTCCCTTTTATACATATAATCGGCACCGCTATTGTGCTGTATGCACATAAGACGTATTTTTCTTTTTCTTTATAAGGCGTTTTCACTTGTAGTTATCATGTGTAATTGATAAATAACAAAATAAATAAATAGACTCAAATTAAAAATAGTTAAAGTATGAGCGCCTAAAATATTTTAGATTACAAAAATATTTAATTTGTATTGATTCAGCGAAAAAATATTTTAGCTTTAAAGTTATATTTAAATCCTAAATAGTTTAGTTTGAAATCGTTGAAGTACAAGTTTGTAAATTTTGTATTGGTAATATTTAAAATTAAAATTTAAGACTGCTCAACACTCGTATAAAGATTTAAAATTCAAGTTGATTAAATTTGATCGTTTGACTTAAAATTGTTCAAGTTAGAACATTCAACTTTGCAGTTGATCAACTTGGAATATTCCATTTTTTAATTATTTATTTTTGTACATTTCAATAAAAATTTTTTCACTTTTTAATACTTCCTTTTAAAATTACTGTATATTTATTAACCGTTCCAATTTCATATTTGATAACAACTTTTGTTTCCGGTTTTCACATTTCCAACAGGTTTTAAAATGTTTCAGCTTTAACTTTTTTTGGAGTGTTTATTTTTTATTGTATTTTCAAATATCGAAATTTAAAGAGTAAGGGGAAAAAGGGGAAGTTTTTCGAGAATAGGGGAGAAAAAAGAATTTACAAAGGGGGACAGGGAAAAGACTGTGATCCCTGTTTTCACATTCTTTCAAGTTTTAACTATATCAAAGCCTGACATTACACAGGGAATCACATTTACGTCGTTCCTGGAACTGATGGCCTTGGAATGTGGTGATGCGCGGAGCAAGGAAGGCTTGCTCAGTGAAGCGAGACAAACAAGCAGGAGGGCCGCACTCTCCATAGGCAAGAAATATAAGATTAAATCACTTATAATTGCGTCTTAGTAAATTACCATGTTTTTTTACATATTACTGTAGGATAATGTTTATTAAAGACACTGGCACTTCCGGTTTTTCGAATTTTACATTTTAAAATAATTCGAGCAAAAAGAAGTTTTTTCCCAGAAATGTCCATTTTCATATAAAATTAATGAAATGTCACAGTTTTCAGGTTGATAATATAAAATATATTGAACAAACGAAATCAAATCAACAATAAAAACCAAAATTATCCGTGCGGACGACGGTAAAATCGGACCAAATGTGCCTTAGTGTGACGATTTCGCTAATTTTAACGAATTTTCAATACGAAATTTTTCATGTTTTTTTACATATTACTGTAGGATAATGTTTATTAAAGACACTGGCACTTCCGGTTTTTCGAATTTTACATTTAAAAAGAATTCGAGCAAAAAGAAGTTTCTTCCAAGAAATGTCCATTTTCATATAAAATTAATTAAATTTGACAGTTTAAAAGTTGATAATATGAAATATATATTCACCAAACGAAATAAAATCAACAGTAAAATCCAAAATAACCATTATCCTACAGTAATATGCAAAGAAAAAAATATGAAAAATTTCAAATTGAAAATACGTAAAAATTAGCTAAACCGTCACACTAAGGCACATTTTGTTCGATTTGACCCTCGTCCGCACGGATAATTTTAAATTTTATTGTGGGTTTTATTTCGTTTCGTTAATATATATCAAAATATCAACTCTTCAACTGTCACATGTCATTAATTTTATATGAAAATGGACCGTATAAGGTAATAGACACGATTTGCGGGCACATTTGGTCGGATTGGACCCTCGTCCGCGCGGCTAATTTTGGATTTTATTGTTGATTTTATTTTGTTTGGTTAATATATATCATAGTACTAACTTTTAAACAGTACATTGTCTGTGATGGACTCAATACGATGATTCGGCAGAGTCTCGTGCACCCTAAGAACACGGGGCGACCCAAGGACGACCGCCTTCTGCATCTTCCCCGCAAGCGTCTTAGCATTTTGTTGACTCGCAGGGATGCTTTTCAGGCCATTAACCAAGGATAACTATGTCAGGCCTCGAGTGCGCAACAGAAGCAATTGTCGAGAATATGAAGTTCCAGCATATGCGACTTTTCTAATTTTCGACAATTGACTCTATTTCCCTAGGAGCGTTTGGCTGAGCGGTATTAAGGCTAATGCCGTAAGAGTGGCAGAGATGGTAACAAAGCACTCTTAGTGCCGCATTGTGCCTTTGGATGGACGTCGTTCACGCATGAGTTGGACAACTAGATAGTATGTGTCCGTGATGCTCGGGGTGAGCATGACACGGTCTACAGCTATCACCGGGAATGTCTCAGCTCAAAACGTGGCGACGGTATGCTAAAGTGGAAATGACACCGTCTTGATACGCCAAAATGAAACCCTCCGTGCTACACTTTTACCCAATACTTGGAAATTCAATTATTTCATTTATATTTCCATTATTTTGTTGGAAACTCAACTCTGTTGTTAGAAATTTAATTATTTTGTTGATTTGCAAAATATTTCGACTTGAAATCTTAAGCGTTTCGTATTAATTTCAATATGGTAACTATTAAAATAATTTTATTTGAATTCGAAAATCTTAGAGCGTCATGGCAAAGAAAATATTTTTAAGAGATTTAATGCTGATGTTCACTGCGGTGAAAATATTCGAAGGAAGAGAACTTTTTAAAGATTTTTTCTTGGTCACATGCTTGTTAGGTACAAATTTAATCTTTTATATAATTGAAATTCAACTGAACATTATATTAATTTTATATACAGACTAATCTTTTATAAGAACTTATTTTTAGAGGTTGCTTGTACTTATTTAATATAAAAATGCAATTGATAAAACAAAATTATGAAGTTATGGTTAATAGTTTACTTCTAAAAGAAGTAATATATAATCGTTTTGTCGCCTGGTTTAACATGAATCAATATCTCACTCAAGCTTGGCAAAGGCTGTGTTAGAGTTAACCAAAGCGAGTTTGTAACTGATATAAACTGTTGCAGTGAAAGCAGGAGCTTGAGCTATAATTCTGAAACAGTCTTGCCACTCTCCTCTCTATACTTTCTGCAACCTATCCCAAGTTCTATCTTCTCTCTGTCTCTCTTGTTTATACTCCCACACACACCTACGCTTTGTCATCCCAACATTGGTGCCTGAACGACCATCCGCTTGTGAGTAGTTGCGTGTCTAGAGTTTCACCGATTTACCATCGTTACAGAACTTTGTATTGTTACCATTACCATTAGTATCGCCAAGTGGCGCTGACTTCCTTTAATTCCTCAGGAACTCCAGGAGTTCCCCTATTAACATTAAAAATCTAATAAACTAGAAAATAATATCTCCTTTCGCCTCTTCTATTCCAGATTTGAGAACGTTATGTTTCATAATAACAAAGGATTACTCGGAGGAAATCAATCTTGGAAAGATTACCCAAAAGTTGCGTAAAACGGTGACATAGAGGCATCACTGGAAAGTTTAACATTATTTTGGTAGGGTTTCAACCTATTCTGCGTATTTTTTGAATAATATATTTTAAACTCTCCTATTATTATTTTAAATAATACTTGAATCAATTTGAAGTTGAGTAAAATGAGCGGTTGCTGGAGGGAAAATTGAAAGGGGTGACTGAGCGTGAAAGGGGGCGTGACGATGACTGGTTTGCAGTCAAATACTCGAAAAAGAGCAAATTAAGGGATACTGCACACGGAAGTAAGTGCCAAACCTCAAATTTTACAGGAAACTCAAACAACTGTCTAACTTTCACGCAATTTATTTTAAAAAAAATGCGAAAATCGTTTGAGGGCATTGTTAGGCTCTATCGAACCGTGAAAGAAACATCCTGAAAGAAGGATCAATTTTCAATAAAAAATTTATCAAAGAACGGCGCGTCCCCAGTACTCCCATTTTGACACATAAAGGATTGTATAGCTTTTTTTATGTTCAATTAAAGCAAAAACAATATAGTACATTCGAGTACTTTTGGAGCAATATCGAACCGTGAAAGGAACATTCTAAGAGGAGCAATCACTTCTGAGAAAACCCTTATGATATGGAAGGCATGCCCTCTGAAAGGACGGATTTGAGATACAGAAAAGCGTATAGCTTCAACATATTCTGTCAAAAAAAATCAAAATACTATTTTCAGTCCTGACCCAGCTCTTTTAATTCACGAAAAGAGCAGGTGGAAAAAAACAACGACTTTGGAGATAAAAATGATCAAAAATCGATTTCGAGGGTTGCATTGAGAAAATCATGGAAGTAGATGAGCTAGGCGGTTTCTAACTCAAGATTCCTACCTTACCGACATCGAGAAGATTCTAGATGTAGTGGTTCGTGTCCGTGCTAAGTTTTTAAAATATTTTTGATGACTTCATCCTGAATTCCTACCTTACCAACATTGATACAAGAGGGGCACTGGACCAGGGGGACTGAACCACTTTTACAAGAGGGCTACTAAGCCAAATCTATGTATTTAGATGTGGGATACTGGTGCTAAGCATGAACTTATTTTGACAAGATCAAAAAGTGATGCAAATGCCATCTTGCAAGCAGCCCCCATTGAGCAGTTTAAAATTGAAATTAATAAAATAGAGTGGTTATTACCTAGTGTTAGACTGTCAGATTCACGAAAATTTTAGTTGCTAAAATATATTGAAAAAGATCCACCTATTCCAATAAGTTTTCGAATAGTAAAAAGTAATATAACATAAAATGTGCATTTCGATGAGATCTACAACTTTTGTCTGAAATATTTTTCGAAATTTCCATTATTTATGGAAACAAATGGAAAACCCCATGATTTTATACGTTTTTTATGGGATTTCCCATGAAAACAAAGTTTGCGCTAATTTTCACTATCATATTCGTAATCAGCGCGTCTGAATACATAAGTATACGTAGTATCAAAAGAATTGAAGGTCCGACGCTTTCAGAACTACGCCCACAAAGATTACTTGAATCAAAGAAATTTAGTACAGAAAACGTCCTTCCAAATATTTCATTATTAAAGAAAATAGTTCTTTTTCAAGAAATAATATTTTGCAAATGCAAAAATTATTCTTCTTATATGGAAAATTTCTTCTTACCAAAAAAAAATTGATTACGCATATTTAGCACTACATTTCTTTGATTAAAGTAATTTCTTTTCTCAGTGCATGTTTCAGAAAATACGTAAAAATGTCTACGAATGAGTATGATGAGGTTTGTATTGCTAATCAGTGTAAATAAAATGATGAGACGCTATAAAATATATGTGATACAACCTCTGTGGTGAGAAAATTATAAAGTTGAATAACAGTTAAACACTTATCAAGGACGATAAATACGCTTGCGTCAAGATTATACAGATAACACAGCGGCATACGTAAACCCAGGAGTCAGATATCCAAAATCTAGGTTAACTTGAAAATCAACTTTCACATTTAAGTGAATCGAGTATCTGAATTTTATTATCTTTAGATTTATGTTGACTAATTCTTGGATTGTAACTTTGACCCGGTGTCATCCAAAACGCTCGCTCCATGAAAAGTTTTACCCGATTAAATATTTTATAAAGTTATAGGATGACGAGGACGCGACAATACGCTACACTGAAAATTACATATTCACACATATTACCAGAGCCCCCTTCCTCTTGCAGGTTCGTACTTTTAGAATCAACCGTGAGCCTCCTTACACCGCACGCTAGTTGCAGGCTTAAACTGCTTAAGTGGGGATAAGCGTAGCTGAGGCCTAACTCTGGAGCATGCAAGGGAGTGGAGAGCAAGCGTCCAGTCTCTCTTCCTCTCATGCGCCAAGGTCACTACTCAGTTACGCTTATCCCCACTCTGCCCCACTTAAGTAGTTTAATCTTGCGAATAGCGTACGGTGTAAGGAGGCTCCGTGTTATGAACGTATTTAAATGTACAGACTGTTCGGACGTATAGACTTGACCTACTTTTAAACAATTAGCAACGTATCCCGACAGCCACTTTAAGCACGAGGAAAGCGACATCAAAAACATGGGGCTATTATGACTTTAGGGTAATACTCGATAGACATTTCTTTCTTTTATGAGATTTTATTCTATATTCTACGACTCTCTGTAAGATATGTACAAAAAGTCCTATTATGAAAAAAATTGTAGGGAGTTATAGAGCATAAATGTTGACTCATATTTACCCCGAAAAGTACCGTATACTAACCTCTTTTGACTGTATTAAAAATGAAAACATCAATTTAACAATTTATTTTAAAGTAAATCGTTAATCACCAAAAAATATAATATATGTTGTCCTTCCCCTTAAAGTCTTGAAGATGTAAAAGGTTAAAAGGTTCAAAGTTATTTGTACATTGAACAATAAGGCATGTATAATTTTGCTAATCGAGAATTAATGTTGAATCTAAAATTTATGATTTTAAAAAAGTTTCTTTAAATGCATTATAATTAAACATTGTTTACTTATAAGTACCCAAATCTGAATTTCTTGTCATTTTAATTTGATCTTGAAGATCTTAGGATTGATAATATTAAACTTGAATTAAATATTATATAATTTATCAGTTATAAGTATAATGATAATGTGTGAGTTTTGTTGAATATTGGGAATACTCAGCTGGAAAAATGATAAATTCTTTTTCTTATATAGAAAAAAATCTCTAAAAAATGTAATTCAATCGAATGAAATTTTGCTCTCATTCATCGAGGTTAAAGGTTAAGCTCTAAATATCTTCATGGCTTTCGTGAGAAAATGTCTTCAAGAATATTTTTTTTTGTATAAAATTACACAAAATTATCAAATTTAATAAAAAAAATTAGGCTAATATTGTTCTAAACATTGTTTGGCGTAAGCACGAAAGCCACGAAGATATTTCAAGTTTAACGTTTGACCTTGATGAGAACGTGCAAGATTTTATCAGATTCGATTAAATTTTTGTAGAGATTTTTTTCATGAAAGGAACATGAATATCCAAAACCGCATTGCACTTTTCTAGCTTGGTGATTTGTGGACCACCCTAGGCTGTGCAGACATAATATAGTGACTATACATAATTTTATCTATTCATGTTGTATAAGGTGCCAAAAATACGTCTTGCACGAGGAAGTTGGGTTCCCGCCTAATAACATCTTAAGGTTTTACCCAAAAGCACGCCATTGTACCAAATAATCCTGATGGTTCAGGTGTCAAAAATATATTTTCGGAAGTACTTTGGATTTCTGTCTGAAATGTATAACACTTAACTATTTTCCACAAGATTCAGGTTTTGGATACCTGGACCATGAGCATTAGTTGCCAGGATAACGGGATCGTCAAGAAAATCTGGAGGCGTTATAAATTCCACTTAGAAACCGAACTTCCTAGATAAAACATGTGTTCCTGACACCTGCGCCAAAAGAATTCTTTGTTGAGACAGTGAAGACTTCAGTCAGCCCTCTGGTGATTGTAAGCGGGCTGTTAACGTCCTAAACTATTCACGTGGCATAATTATGCTCATACTTTCAGGAAGCCATTCTGACACCCGCTGGAAACTTCCCAGTGCCCCTGGAAAAGAAAAGATGAAATTTGTTTTCTATACGCCCTACTATGCATAGTTACTATTCATAATTTTTTCACCTGGGTAGGATGAAAGGGCTTTTTGACTAGATGCTGGATTCATTTTACAGGAGAGCAAATGCATTATAAGAGTAAACGTGGATAGTATTTTGATCCGTTTTTCTTGGCAAAGTTAAGGGAAAAGAAATGTTTCGATGACTTAGTGACTTAAAACTTTGACATGAGTTAGTCTCTGTACTAAATGGAGTTTAAGTGAAATATCTTTCCAGATAGACTTTCTGTTCGTTTGGGGCCTTAGGTTTCCTCGTGTGGCTTACATTCATAACATCCGATTCACCGTCTCTGATAATAGACGGATAAGCCTAAATCAATTTCACGCCAGGGATATGCTTTTCCAGGTCTAAAAGTTTATATATATATATATATATATATATAATCTGAAATCTATATAAAAACGCGTTGCCTGTATCGTAATGTACAACATTACGATACTCTACACTGTCGCATAAAAACGCGTTTATGCACCGGAGTCACATAAAATATATTCATCCAGTTAGAAAAAAGCAAGCCCGACAGTTCCGAAGAACCAATGGCGGAACAATTATATATAATTTATACATAGTGGTAAACATTTTATATAATATTTCACACTGTGAATAATTTTTTCACCAGGGAGGATTTACACATTGTTTTTTTGATCCATACATAAGCTTGTGACTGAACTCGAAAATCCGTGTGACGACATTAAATTACGCTACAGATAAAAGAGATTCAAATTTAGAAATACATTTACATACTTTTCACAGCTATTATATTATTGTAGAGTATTCCATCACTTAGTCATACTCAGTCAATGTCAGATATAGGAGGACGATGTCATGTATTGGACTCTAAAACATTATTTATATGGAGTTTAGGTGAAATATTGTTTGCAGTGCATAGGTACTGAGAAAACTGTGCACTTTGAAACACATCTATCTTGCGAACCGATGCAATGGAAGCTCGTGCGCGCTTTACGCACACCGGCAAAATGAAAATATTCCTAAAAATTATTCTAAAAAATTATACACAAATATGGCTAAAAAATATCATAAGCAAACGGAAATTTGGTGAAAAAGTGTAAAAAATTTTTAAATAATTTTCTCGGACGGTTATTGCAAAAAATAGAGTATAATACACGTGCGCATAGGCATTTTCTACTCGTGTGATAGCAAGATTTTGTTCATTTTGTGCACTTCTATCACAAATATCTATTTTGCAACTTAAATTGGAATTTAATGTATTTTTAAATCTTTTGGAAAAAATCGTCCGAACTATATTTTACATCATCGACTGAGTATGACGTTACGATGAAAAACTCTATCTTTGCAATTCTAATCATGAAAATTATTGTTCCGTAAACAATTATCAGATTGCACTTTCAAACTTTTCTTATCAAACCTTCAAAAAATGCAACTTTATAAAGTAGAAGAACAAATTTTTTCAATGCAGGATACCATCCTTCTTATTAAAAAATATGTATTACCTTACTAATTTACGACAAAATTAGCCAGAGTGGGCACCGCGCGATTCCGCACTCCACTTACTTCCCCTACTTTCCCTCTCCTCATTTCCCCTCACTTTCCCTCTACTCATTTCCCATCACTTCCCGCCCCTCGTTTCCCCTACTTCCTCTACAATCATGTTCGCTTACGATTTTTACACCACTACGTAATATTGTATGATTTTTTTGCCAAATTTATTCTCTATTTTTCTCATAAAAATCTGCCAATTAGTAATCACTGATGTCTTGGTGATGAATGGGATTTTTATTTTATCTTATATCAACTGTTTTATGTCTCGAATTTTCCACAAAAAATTGTATTTGATATTTTTCTTTGAATGAATGAAATATCTGCATTTAAAATTGCAGTGAGCTCGAAAATGCATTCTTTGTTCATAAAAAGAGCTGTTTTTTAAATGATAGGGGGTTTTTCCACTTTTCTGTATATTCTCATTTTCTTTTTTTTTCTAAAGACTGCTTATATTCTCAGGAAAAAATAATATTTTGTATGTATCATATGAGAAAATACGAATTTTTTACGTTTGGCGGTAGCTTAACAGCCCTAGGAGCCTACAAGTCACTCGTGAACTGTCTATATACTGTTTTTCGAAGTCAAGAATGCATTTTCGGCTCCTATGTTTAGTGTAAAGTTATATTTTAAAGTAACGCACATTATTCTTTCTCTAGATTGTCATCGAAAAGTATGATTGTATAGTGGTGTTCACATAAATAAAAAAATGAGTCTTCGAGATTCTTGGTAAAGACAAAGTGTTCTACGTGTGAATTTATAAGAAATCCAAAAAGATTTTATAAAGATTATGTTTATAATTTATGTGATTTCAGGCTAGTGCTCACGGATTACTGGAGGGGTAAGAGGTGAGGAGATGCATAATTTCAGTATAAATATGCGACTTACTTTCAGCAGAAAGAGTCCTTAATTCAATTTCATCTCAACCTTACACTTCCTTTTCAGTATAAATATCGTCTTAATTTCAGGTCTTTACTACCTTAATTTTAGGTCTTCACTGCCTGAATTTCAGCCTTTTTGTTTGCTTACTTTAATGATTAAACCAAATTCTTAATTTGAGGTTTTATATGCTTCTTTTGCTTACACCTTAAAATAGTTCCAATTTTCGTTTTAAATTAAAGTTTGTTTTTTCTGTGTGATGACTACATATCGAATCGCTTTCGACAGTTAAAAAAATTCAGTAATTCAGTAAATCTTGTTTCCGCGTATAAATTATTATACTTACCAATAGGATTGAGAAAAACCGCCAAAGTGAAGAACCAAATTACAATCATTATTCTCATTTTCTCTAAATAAAGGAAACTGATTTGTGGAAAATATAGATAACAGTGTAACAAATGAATCTTCTACAAAATGTTTCAGTATATACTAGTCGTTATCTCGGTCGTTATTATAAATTATTTTCTACGTTTCTGAAACGAATTGGAGGGATAGAGCATATTTGTCTGAAATATTTGTACGTCATAATCCATTTCTCTCACAATAAACTCATTACTCCGTAATTGAAACATGAATGTTTAATGTTGGTACGCATGATAATATGTCACGCCATCACAGCATGTCTGTCGTTTCTTTATCTCTTTCAATCAACAATCAGCATTACTTTTTATTACGTCATAGAAAAAGTAAAAAGTTTCCTTATATCCGAGGTTCCTCTTTGAGTGTTAGCGTTGACCGATATTAGTTGTGATCAGAATCTCGTTCAGGATGAGAAAAGAGTAGCCAATTAATAAACAACATTTAATAAATATATTACAAAAAATACAATTGGATTTAGTTAACTACTAAGAAAATTATATCTATCAGAGGAAGCTGTCGAAAGAGAAGTAGGTCCCCTATAGTTGTTAGGCAGTATCTTAAGGAGCTATTTATCTATTAAACTATCGAAATCAATGCGATGTAAGGCATCATGGAACCAATAAAATATGCTTGGCAACGAATACGGAAATCTGATATTCTGAGCACGGAAAAATTACGCAGTAAAATTTCCAATTTCCAATTGTGGAGCTGAAGTTTGAAATACGACTAGTGGTAACACAGGGGGTTTCAGAGTATTATATACAGTGTGAACCAGTAATCTGGGAGTATGCTAGACGAAATGGCATTTGTGTCTTCGAATACAGCAGATACTAAATTTTCAAAAAACGTACTGACAAGTACTGACAAGCAACTCAGTAATGCTTAGATCAACGTCCCCACACAGAAAAAACAAACACTTAATCTAAGTCCAAAATTGAAATTATTTTAAGGCGTAACAAAAAGAAGAATATGAAACCTCAAATTAAGAATTTGTTTTAATAACACAGGCCGAAAAAATGTTGCAAAAGTCAAAAGCCAGAAAGCAGACCAAACATTTCCGAAGGATTTTGATGCGCTGAATCCGAATCCGAACTCAAAAATATCAATAACCTCAGTGACGCAGACATTTTCAATTGGGTTTTCTAATGTATTATTTTCTATCTCGCAGCTATGTTGCCCTATATCTTCACCTCCGATTAATTCTTTAAAAGAGTCTTTTAAAGCGTCTACTATCCTGTCTGTATCATACAGCATTTCACCTTTGTTGTTTCTCATGCTCACAAACTCTGTACTTTTATTTTCCTTCATCTCTTTAAATATTAGTTTCATGGTTCCTTGGAAGTCGTTTAGTAATTTCTTCTCTTCTTCTGTTCTTATTTTATCTTTACTTTCCTTGACTAGTCGTTTAACTTTCTTCTTTTTATGTCTGTAATCATTTTCAATTCTACTTCTCTCTTCATCGCTAAGACCTCTGATGTGTAAAGTTTTCTCGTACGCTTCTTTCTTTTCTTCTCGTGCTGCCTTAACTTCACCATTCAACCTTGCATCACCAGATTTTCTTCCTACTACCGTCTTACCGCATACTTCAATCGCAGTTTTAACGATGTTATCCCTAAACCAATAAGATCAAAATAAAAAGAAATCATGCAAGAACTTAGTGTTTCTATGCCGTGCAGCTCCCCCCCCCCTCCCTCTCTCTCTCTATATATATATATATATATCTATCAGCTCCCTCTCTGTGTCATTCCCGTTTCGTTGCAGAAGGTGAGATGCGTGTGGGTGAAGTAAAACACTCCGTAATCCCACAAACACAATATTCAAAAACTTCCAAAAACAAAGGCAAATAAGTAATAGATTTAAAGCTTTCACGACGATTCATGTTGATAAATTTAAATTAAAAATTTTAAGCTTTTTCGGGATTCAATCGTGTGCAAAACTACGCATCTTGCCAACGTTTCGTGAACATTGCAGTTCACTTCTTAAGGGCTAACCTGAAACTGAAGTTTCAGGTTATGTTATTCTTATATAGATTATCTACGATGCCTATGATTGACCGGTCCCCGCCATGGGGCGCTCTGACCAATCATAGGCATCGTAGAGAATCTATATAAGAACAACATAACCTGAAACTTCAGTTTCAGGTCGGCCCTGAAGAAGGTAACTGCAATGTTCACGAAACGTCGGCAAGATTCGTAGTTTTGCACACGATTGAAACCCGAAAAATCTTTAAATTTTAAATTTGTCAAAGGCAAATAAGCGTAAATTCAAAATCAAGTTTCTGAATAATTTAAAAAGTTAGTTTTTCGACATAAAATTGGAGACATCCGCTTTGTTTAAAATCATAGAGATAACTGAAAGAACATTCTCAGAGGTACTACAGTTTAACGACTTTAGAAAATGGAAAGTAAGACACTTTAATTTTTAAAGGGCTATAGAGCTTGCTTTAATCTACATAAAACGAGTTTTAAAATGGTCACTTGTAAACAAACAAAAAAAGATCACTTGCATTTTTCACTGCAAATCGTTATATAAATGTATTGCTGATGCTCATAATTAATTTTCGCATCATAATTGCTTTCTCCGGGAAATTATGTTTCGAATGAGCTATTAATGAAGTTATTTTCTCTATTTTGCATGCAGATACCGCATTTCAACCGTAAAAAGGTGCGAAAGATGCATTATTCTGTTTTAAATCGAATAACTTCGCACCCACTACAATTTAAAAAGAATTCTGGACGTGCCCTACTAAAAAAACAGTCAGGAATCGTCACAAATAGTCAGAAGTTCTGAACGATTCCTGAACATCCTGACCATTCCTGACGAGTTTTTCAATGCTGCATATACAGATTCAAAAGTTAGAATTTGAGAATCGACGGTTTTCGACGATTCCAGATACCTAAACATTTTCTTACAAAATTTAAAATCAGGATAAATATAATTTATCTTGTAAAGAGGAAGAGATACGTCAAAACAGACAACATTTTTAGATTCACCTCCAGAGTAATTTAATATATGAATATTAATAATTAAATATACGTAAAAAGAGAATATGCATAAATAAATATAAATAAATAATATAAATAACCTGGGAAATATATGACATATATATATGACATTCTATTCTTGGACCCCTAATAAAAGGATTATCCTTCGAACCCAAGCTCTAACGATTTCTGAACATTTCTCATGAATTCTGACTTTTCCTGACGATTTCTGTCGAGAAACGTAACAAAAGTGGTCAGAAGTCCTGACTTTTTCTGACGATTCCTGACTTTTTTTAGTAGCGTGATTTCTAAACTTTCAGTTTTAAATGCTTCACATTAATTAAAGGCTGTTTCCAGTACGCGACATTTTCCCGCAATTTTGTTGTTTGCTTTTCTTAGCTTGTAAATTACACTTCTTTAGAAAAAATAAATACTCAAAAATAATATAACGAGAATTACAACACCCTTAACATGTTCCGCTTTAAAGTATGTTCTTCTCATTCAAATGATAAAAATGATTCATTTGTAGTATGCAGTTTTGATTGACTTTCGCCGTATACTTTCTTGTAGAACAGACTGCATGAAATTCGTTAATTATTCAATAACATCAATATGAACCAGCATTAAGAATTGAACAGTTTTAAGTTGATAGCTTTTAACGTTATAAAATATTAAACGTTTTCAATTCCATACTGTACATATACTATTGTAAGGAATTTATAAATATATATAAATGAATTGAATTTAACTTTGTCAATTATATATAAAAAGAATTTTGGGATGGTAAATATTCTTTGAGTTTGTCAATTATTTTATTTGAACAGAAATTTCGAGAAGTCTCATAGCGGCATATTCTGTTCATATCCGAATTGCAAAAACGCGCTAAAGTAATCATCTCACAAATGGGCGCATAAACGCTATCATATTTCGAGCTTAAAGATTTATCTACATTTAACGTAACAATAACTTCGAAACTTTGTACAAAAAAAAATATTATTTACGAAAATATTTTGCAATAAATATATTCAAAGATAATTTTCCACATATGATTCAGGCTCATAATTTAGAACGCGGGCTATTAAGAACAACACATACTCACAAATAGTGATGTACATCGATCATTTTTGGACAAAATAGAGATTTGCTTCAAACATAATTAGATGCAACAAAAATGTAATGGAGATCGAGAATTTGTAATGAAAAAATATGGCCGCCGCGCGGGCACATTCTCATTGCGCGCTACGCGCGCGGCTGGCTTCGCTCGCAAATTTGAGCGCACCTAGGGCTCGGCGCGCGACTGTTGGTTCTCGCGCTTCGCGCTCGAGAATATATTTATCTCACGCTTCGCCCTCCATAATGTATTTATCTCGCGCTCGGTCTTTGGATTTTCCACACATTTGTGGACAGACTCTTTAAAATTAAAGGTCAAAGCGTTAAGAACTGTAATTTGATGATTGCGAATTCTCTTTTTTTAAAGCTCCTTCGGCTTTAACGAACATATTCTTATCACGCATTTCGTGCTTCGCACTCGATTTTGTCCAAACTGTGAACTTTTCTACATTATGTTCAACACTATCATATCTAATGTATATTATATTTATGTATGTACCTTGATCTGGTAACGATTGAAACCCGAAAAAGCTTTAAATTTAAATTTATCATCATGTATCATCGTGAAAGTATTAAATCTATTATCAATATCTGAAATTCTTCAGATGATTTGACATGGAATTGCTCATATTCCTTAAATAATTATTAGTTGGCATTACAAATCGTGGGGGGCTCCCCCCCCCTCAGAAAGAGGCTCCACACCTGCAGCCCATGGGGGGGGGGTCTCCCCCAAACCCGCCTTTCGTTCGGAAAATATTTTACATAAAAAAATGTAATCAATCAATTATTTCAGTTTAAATCTGTTTCAAATTTCGCGCCATGCACAGCATTGTGAATGGTTAGGTTGGTCAGTAATCGAATCGAAAACTTCAATAATCATAATCAATAGATTCAGATCATTCTCAATAGATCTGTCAGATCGAACATTTATCTCTGAATCGCAGCGAGATATATATTGGTGGAAAAGAAAAGTTCAGGTCTGAAATTCAATTTCATGCATAATAAAGATTTATTTTCATTACAGTCGATGTTGGAAACTTAAAAGGTACCTAAGATTTAATTATTTACATTTGAATTAATTTTATAAAAGAATAGTTACAAATCGGACGTAATTTTTTTACAAATTACATAATCAAGCCGCCACTAACACTCCTGTTAGCACTGGCTAGCTTCGCTCGCGCGTCGAAGAATGCTCATCCACAATCGACCATTTTCCCCACTCGTAGCACAATATACTATTGTCCAAAACCTACGCAAAAAGGACGACTTTTTTCGACTGACTGTTCCACGTACTTTTTCCCACTTCTTAGGAAACTTTTCCTCACTAGTGGAAAAAACATGCTATTTTTCAACGCTCACGTCAACGATTGAGAAAGTGCTCATTTTGTCCACTATTTTCAGACGAAAAAAGTCGTCTTTTCGCGTAGGTGTTAGACAAATAAATATACTTACCTTCTTCATTCCACTAGCGGTCTGAATAACATACCCTGACTATTCATACAATTAGTGGGCTAAATAAGATACCCACATTATCCCTCCTGCTAGCGGGCTAAATAGCCACACCGAGGTACAATGGCCACTTGTACCGCTAGCAGGCTAAATAAGATATCCACACTATTCCTCCAGCTAGCGGTACAAATAACCACGTTGTTTTTTAAAATCGAAGATCTTTCCAAGCACTTTTAAAATATGTATATAAATCTGCATGAAAGTCTTTTAAAAGCCGACAGAAAAATTATGTCATTTAAAAATCCATGTTTTAATACACTAGATTTTCGCGTAACAGCTGTCTTAGCTGTATTTTGAATAGGGTTGTTCTCGTTGAAATTAAAATTAAAACATATAGTTGTCAGAAATTCGTTCAGTGTTTATTTTAAATATTCCAAAAAATGATGGAGTGTTAGGTGACAAACGACAAACCCTGCCACCTACACCCACTAGTGATTCCAACGGAGTTAGCTTGATCTCAGCATGCTCGAAGTAGTGGCACACGGGGCGACCCCCACTGCTACGTCTTTCGAGCGCGATTGCAGATGAGCCTTCATTTGTTCCTCCGCTGCTGTCGAGTGCACAGGCATTGATACTCATATTTCCTTTATTCTTTTTTTTTTACTTTTTCAGACATTACAATTCAGTATCGCTCACAGTAATACGGCTACGCATTGCAATGCTTGTGTCTTTTAAAGGACAAAAGTAACAAACCGAGCCGTAAAAAATGGCTAGTAGATGGTCGAAAATTCGCGGCATATTTACAACAGAAATGAACAGAAATTTCTAAAAGAGTAAACAAAGAATAAAGAAAACATGAGTATCAATATCTGTGTACTCGACAGCAGCGGAGGAACAGATGAAGCCGCGTATGCGATCGCGCTCGTAAGACGTAGCGGTGGGGGCTCGCCCCGTGTGCCGCTATTTCGAGCATTCATAGATTCTGTTGGTATCACTAGTGGATGTAGGTGCCAACGTTTGTCGTTTGTCACCTAAAACTCCGTCGTTTTTTGGAATATTGTAAGTAAACTTTTAACTAATTTCTGACAACTATGAGTTTTAATTTCAATTTCGATGAGAACAACTCTACTCAAAATACAGGTAAAAGAGTAATTTTGATACCCAGCAACTAGATACGCCTTTAAGATCCATCTGAAATATATACTCACAAACATTAACTGCTTGTTTCGATATCAGAGGAGCTTTGAAAACTACAAACTCGAAATTTTCACTACTTTCTGCATCGATATTGAGAGTGTTATTGACAGTATCTTATGTAGTTTTTCTCGTAAAATCTGAAAATTAAATAATTATTTTGTTACGCGAAGATCTAGTGTATTAAAACATGCTTTAAAAAATTTGACATTAATGTATACTTTAGAATTGATAATAAATTAGACAATTATACCACTATTAAAAAAGATTCTGAAAAAATTGACAATATTTCTAATGTAGTTTTTACTTAATAAAATTTAAAGGCTATAATAATATCTACATTGGTTAAACTGGGCGTCGACTAAAACTGGAATAGCTGAAAATAAAGAGGATTGCAGAATCAACAATTTAAATACTGTTTGATTAATTTTTCTGTGAATTTAAAAAACAGAAATCTTTCAAACAAATCAATGCTCTGGGCATTCTTAAATCAGCTTTCGAAGCTAGAACTCTTGTGCCTTAAAATAAAATCATATAATCCAAGTCTTTCCATTATTCCTAAACCCTGGAAGGCCTTTAATTGTTTTTAAAAAGTGATTTTAAGAAATATTAAGATCAAATAATTGGCAACCGTGACAGGACGCAATGTCAATGGTCTCAGAAATATAACATCACATTAAAGTGAAAACTAATATACCAATTAGTACACCATTATACAGACATCCCATAGCTTTACAACCCGAAATCGAAAGACAGATTAAAGAATACGAGGAAAACGGATTGATTATATTTTCTTTCTCTCCCTACCAGGCAAATGTCTGGATGGTTAAAAAAAAGATGGATAGTAGTGGAAAGCAAAAATGGAGATTGGTTATAGATTTCCGAAAACTGAATGAATTTACAGAACAAGAGAATTATACCCTGCCTTCTTTAGAAGAAATTCTATGTATGTTAGGAAACGCTCGTTTTATGTCATGCTTCGATATAGCGAACGGTTTTTACCAAATTACAGTAGCAAAAGAAGATATTGAGAAAACAGCATTTTCTACTCACAAGGGACACTGGGAATGGCTCAGGATGCCGATGGGACTCGTCAACGCACCAGCAATATATCAAAGGATGGTAAATTTTAAATTACAAGGTTTAATTGGTAACATTTGCTTTATACATCTGGATGATTTGATAGTGATTGGTAAAACCGAAGAGGAGCATCTTGAAAATTTAAGAACTGTTTTCAATCGTCTTCGTAAAACTAAGCTTGTATTACAACCTGACAAGTGTAAATATATTGAACAAGATTTGGATGTTGATGGTAAAATTGGCTTTAGGGTCACAAAAAAATTGAAATCAATTTATCATTGAGTCAGACGTTTCAACATCTAATTTTCAATAACATTTTTTTATTTTCCACCATTTTTCACCGTAATGTACTAAAATAAATATTAAGACTCGTTTTCAGGATTCTTCATTTGTCTCATTTTTTGAAATGTTTACAAATGTTTAAAAATATTTTTAATTTTGCCTTAAAAATTGTATTTCAAAATAAAAAGATTGCATCAAAACTTTGGCAGGACAATTTTTTAATCAAAGCGCCCCCAATGCACCTAGCCAGTTTAAGAACTAAAAAGCCGCCCTGTTTGACCACTTGAGTAGGAGCGCATATCGTCTATTTTAGTTCGTGAACTGGCTAGGTGTATTGGGGGCGCTTTGATTTTAGTTCGCAAAAGCTTAGGTGCGGGGGGGCGCTGCGAAAAATCAATCGAAATTGAATGTATGGGATCGGCAATCTCCCTCCTCATCTCTGGTTCAACCTAACGATTCATTTTGCGTCGGCTCAGGGATCAAAATCTTTTCCTCTCAGTCCCTGTGCTGAACCTGTAACATTTCTTGTTAGTGAACCCTTCACCCTGTACATGATCCTATATACATGGGCGCTCTGAATCCGTGCACTCTCCGTGTTTCTCGGTTGGTCGGAGCTCGGAGTGCAGGGGGCCAAACGTTTTGATTACTTTGTACGGAAATCAAATGTCCCTAGGCGGCCACTACTGGTTTACAAGATGGCTGTCGTTGCGCCAGTTTTCAATTGTTTGAAGAGAAAACGTCAAGTTTTTGCAAAATAGTGAATTGTAATCATAACCTGTAGTTGAAGTGAGATACAAGTTTTTCATAATGGAAGAGCAAGAATTGTGTATTGGTTTTCTGTGTATTTCGTTTTTAGAATTGGTTCATCAATATAGAGAGCGGGAAAAGTTGAAAAAAAACTGAAATAGATCGGTGGTGGTGGGCCAAATCTCATATTCGCGGGAATATGAGATTTCAATTTGGTGCATATCAAAATTTGTTTCTGCAAATTGGTTCGAGCATCACACATCAGGACACCATTGCCATCAAGTCTGCGCTTGGCTTTGACGTTGTGGTAAGCACTTAATTTTTTTAGGTTATGTAAATACTTCTTAGACTTTACAACTGTTAAAAAGAGACGCATAAACAATTACATTTACGAAGTATGTGTGTGGCATGCATAAAAGAATAACAAATTTTTTATTTGAAAAAAAAATATAAATCTTAGAAATGTCACTTTTGCTATAATTTGAAAAAAATCCTAAATTCAACAAAAATTGTATTTTTGTATTCGTCGTGAATTATTTTAATACTTTTTAATTCTCGTTAATGCTTTTAATTAAATTCTTAAAATTCTTCTCTCATTTAAAAATTATTTTTAATTCTTTCCGTTATTTCGAATTTTGTCAATCCTTTCAAATTTGTGAATTTTCTTAAATTCTTATAAACTCTTTTTAACTTTATAGAATTTTTTTCCTCTTCAATTTTTGTATACATCAAAATGTCTAGTGTTTGATCTCTCGGTGGCGTCTTGGGGAATGTATTTTGAAGGTTTTTGAAGCCCAAAAAGTGACAAAAATGGTTTTGGTGTTCCTTATTAGAAATATTTTATTTTTAAATTTGTTGAGTACAGTTTCTTTTGATTTGGGGTATATCTACAGATATTTAGGGTAAAAATTCCAATTCTTTCAAATGTCTTAAATTATTTTCATACTGTTGAATTCTCTTCCAGTCAAGTATAGCAAAAATAAAATATACTAAAAATAGCACAGTATATTTTTATATTTTGCTCTACACAGTATTTTTATGCTATATTTCGAAAATAGCTAATTTAATTTTGGCTATACACAGTAGTTTTATTTTTTCAATATTTTTAGTACAGTATATTTTATTTTTGCTGTACCTAATATTTTTCATTTAAGCAATTTACACATTACATTTTATTTTTGCAATAATATATACCATATTAAAAACAAGCATGAATAAAAATACTGTACTTTTGTTCATGCTATTTTTTAAACAGTGTTTTTATTGTTTAAATAAAAAATATTGTTTAGAAAAAAAAGATAAAAAATACTTTGCTACAAATGTAGTATATTAACAAATACTTTGTGCAGCCAAAATCAAATATATATTGTGCTTAACATATAGGATGAATAAAAAATACTATGTATAGTGAAAATACAATATATTTTGCTCAAAATAGCAATAGCTAATAGCAGTATATCTTACTTATGCTGTACACAATATTTTTATTAATGCTATATTTCAAGAACACTATGTTTAATTGTTATTCATAATATTTTTTTAATATGCTATATTTTTAGCACAGTTAAAGAATATCGCGAAGAAAAGATACTGTGTAAAGCAAAAATAAAATATACTGTTCTAAATATCGAGCGTAAAAAAAGATATTGTATAGCTATATGCAATATTTTTATATATGCTGTATTTTTAGCGCAGTATATTTTTATACTATACAAAGTTTTCAAAATGTTTCCTATAATTTTGGTAGAGTTTATTTTGTTTTTCTGTACAGAATATTTTTTATTCATGCAATATTTTTAGTACAGTATGTTTTATTTTTGCTATACGCAATATTTTTTAGTCAAGCAAAAAAGTATACTCGTACTGTGCTGAAAAAGTGTTGCAAAATTTGTAAAAAATTATATAGAAAAGAATACAGAATTCAAATTCATTCAGAAAAACAGGATCTCTAAAGATTGCTAAATATATAGTGTGTATAGGAAACATAAAATATACTGTGCTCAATATGACAAAAAATACAAAATACTGTCTATAGGAATAAAATAAAATATACTGTATAACATAAAAAAGATGTGCAACTATCATGTAGTATTATTACTACATGAAAGAAAATTTATTTTTCTAATGATATTTTATTACAGTTTTCTCGCACATGGATGTCGCCCATCAGTGACAGCTTGGTTTTTTCACGTTGGAAGATCCACTGTCTATCAGATTATTTTGGAAGTGTGCTCTGCGGTATGGTAATTGCTGTCACCAATATACATGAAAAGGAAAACGATGCAAGAGTGGCGTGAAATCGCCGAAGAATATGAGCTTCTGTGGAATTTTGCACATTGTGTGAGGGCCTTGGACAGCAAACACATCCGCATAGTGAAACCTTCTCGTTCGGGCAGTGCGTTCTTCAACTAGAAACACTTCTTCAGCATCGTGCTGTTAGCGGCTTGCGACGCACGTTACCGTTTTACATTTATCGACGTAGGCGACTTTGGTACGTTTATATCTTTGCATATGCTTTTATTTTCATAACATAAAATTCAAAAATTTCTAATCATATACTCAAAGACTTTGTATTATTACAATTGGAACTTTTTTGCTAACCCAGGCATATATATATATATATATTCGTTAGTATAGTGGTAAGTATCCCCGCCTGTCAGGCGGGAGACCGGGGTTCGATTCCCCGCCGGAGAGCCTTCGGTTTCGGTTTCTATTCCTTTGGAATAGAACTAAAGGGCCTATGACAAAGCCACCGAACGCGTCCTCGGGTTTAAGAATATCTTTCCGATAACTTTTTTCTGTGATACTTTATAAATTCCCAAGTATTATTAATTATTTAAACAATTTTCCTAATCATATTCAGAGTTTGTCTATTTTCAAAGGAATCGGCTCAATTTTTTTACGTAAGCAAAAAAGTATGTATTTCAAATAAGAATTTCGTACATTACTCTGCACATTTACAATAATTATTCATTATTTAAATATTTTTCATAAACATATTCAGAGTTTGGGTATTTTTCAAGGAATAGGCACAATTTCTTTACGGAGTCAACTAAGATTGTCTTTCCGATGCTCTTTTCTATGATGTTTTGTAAATTTACAAGAATTATTAATTATTTAAACAACTTCCATAACAAAAATCAGAATTTGGATATTTTTCAACGAATAGGGTGAATCTTTTAGAGAATAAACTAAGAATATCTTTCCGATGACTTCTTTCTATCATGCTTTTGAAATTTCCAAGATTTACTAATTATTTAAAATATTTCCATGAAGAAATTAAGAGTTTGGCAATTCGTCGAAGAAACCCTCACGTCAAATCTCCTGCTCGACATTAGTTAAAACCGAGGTTAAAACGCAGCGAATACACAACCCGGTCGTATACGTCGCAGATGGTCATCCATCCGAGTGCTATGCGCGCTCTAAATGGCTCGACATCTGGACTCTTCTCATGTCGAGATCATTTACTATGTATTTCTATGAAAATTTGTACGCGCCGACACTTTATAGGGTTTTTTACAAAGTTGCATGAAAATGTTTAGAGTTTCACAATTATTTATTCTGCATCGTGAGAGGGTATTCATACGAAGCAGTGTACAAATCAAAATTATTGAAGTAAAATAGTTATTTATGATACAAGTGCGCAAAATAGGTGATTGTGCGCGAGTGTGAATTTTGCAGCATAAGCCGTTTTTTTTTCTACGTTTTCACACTTGCTTCGCTCGTGCGCTAACCACCGACTCATGCTTCGAGCTGCAGGCGAACGATGCAGTCACGCAAATTTTGTTAGAAAAATGTTTGAAAAAAATTGGGTGAAAAAAATTGGAAAAAAAATTTGGTAAAAAAAAACGTTTGAAAAAAAAATTTGGTGAAAAAAATATTGAAAAAAATTTTGGAAAAAAAATTTTGAAACAAAAATTTGGTGAAAAAAATGTGTTGCCAAAAAAAATGTTTTAAAATAATTTTTGGCGCTTATGCCCTTTTGTACGACGGACAAAAACGGCTACAACCCCTAAAAACAAAACTTCAATTATTAAAAGATTTGTTCAAGTGAAATCTAAATTTATTCCAAGAAATACCAACACCAGTGTTTAAAGTTACCTATGCCAGTGTCTGAAGTACATCATCTGGAAAGTGCACATGCGCAGCTTTTTCACCAATGCCTTAAGTAAGCCATCTTCAAACTGCGCATGCGCGCAAATTGTTTCGCACAGAGTATGCTCTAATAAGGTCCTTTAGGCACCATTTAGAAGCATGAAAACGTCAACTTTGTCTCGAAGCATGAGTCGGTGGTTAGCGCACGAGCGAAGCGAGTGTGAAAACGTAGACGAGTGCTTCGAGCCGCAGGCGAATGATGCAATCACGCGAGTTAGCAATCTCCTATGCGCACGTGTATCCCACGCTATTTTTTGCAACGCCCGTACGAAAAAGATGTGTTAGCAGGAGTTAACGAAAAATACTAATCTTAAAAGAAAAGATTTTTAAATTTCGTAAAAAATTTTCTTGAAAAAAAAATTTTGAAAAAAATGCCCTTTTTTACGACGAACGAAAACGGCTACGAAACCTTAAAAACAAAACTACAATCATTAAAAGATCTGTTCAAGTTAAATCTAAATTTATTTCAAGAAGATACTAACACCAGTGTTTAAAGTTGCCTATGCAACTTTTGAGGTGGGTGTTGCAAAAATGAATTTTATGGTATTTTATTAAACTTCATGTCAAATTAAAAAAATCACATATAAATACATTGATCAAGCGCGGAGCGCGCGTATGAGGCTCTAGTGTAGTTAAAAATTTGGATGACTGTTCTCTGATCAGGAGCCTCCGAAGAGAATCCCAGCCTAGTTTGTTAGGTTACCATTGATGACCTTTTGACTTGGTAAGTACAAAGAATAAGTAAACTATATGTACACAATATATATATATTTGCTGAGTTTTTGTTGAAAATTCACCCGTTTGGTTAGAAATTCATCATTTTAGGTAGGAAGTGTCTACGCGCACCACAAAAATCCAGCTATATGTACCGCAATTTCGGAACAAATAACCCGTTCGCCAGTTCCCCCTATTCGTAGCAAAAAAATCTGGCTACTTGTACCGAAATTTCGGTACACGTAGCCACGGCCTTTTATGTACTTAAAAATTCATCTGTTTGGTTGTTAATGTACCTATTGCTATTTTATCGAAAATTCGTTTCTTCTTCGGCTGAAAAATCAACTGTTGTAGAAAACTCGTTCTTACCTTGAAAATTCCTTTTTTTTTGTTATAATATTAACGAACACATTTTTTGTTGAAAATTCATCTTTCTGGTTAAAAAGTTAAACTACATGGTTGAGAGTTGAACTTTTGAAGGAAAAAATTTTTAAAAAAAGTGTTTCCACTTTGCTTGTATTTATAATTATGTGGTGCTCATTTCATGAGCACTTTGCTTTCCGCTAGCAAATGTATTTGCTTCCTCATAGAGAAAGCATTAGTGATTTTTTAAATAATAGACAAACTAAAGTTTTCATTTTGATCAACTTAAAAATAGAAATTTACAAAAATTACAAAATACAAACAATTTTTAAAATACAATGACAAATCAGACAAATCAAATTTTACATTTAAAATAGTAATTTTTCGAGCTGGAAAAGGGAAGTGAAATATTCTGTCGCACTCTATCCCTTCCCCAGCTTTATGATTTTTTCGCGAAAATTGTCAGAATTGTTGTATTTTAAAATTTATGTTCAAAAAATCTTTTCTATTGATGCATCAACTTTGAATTATCTCGATGAAAAAAGTTTTTCTGTTTGAAACAGATATTTCAAATATTATAAATGAGCATAACTTCCTCACTCTTCAATGAAGTATATTAATATTATAAGTCAATCGATTTGCCTCGAATCAAGGAATCTTTTCCGTTCTTCCATCAATTTTGAATTATGTTAGTGAAAAAATTTTCACTATAAAAACCCATTTTTTCACATATTATGCATTACCATAGCTTCCTTACTCTTCAATAAAATGTATCAATACTATAGGTCAATCGATTTGTCTCGAACCAACACAATTTTTCTATTCTCGCATCAACTTTAAATAATGAGTATGAGAACATTTTTACTACAAAAGTCGATTTTGAAAATATATAAATTACCATGACTTCCCAATTTTTTAATAAAATGTATTAATATTATAGGTCAATCGCTTCGTCTCGAACCAAGGAATCTTTTATATTCTTGCATCAACTTTGAATTATGTTAATGAAAAAAGTTTTACCATGAAAAACCGATTTTTAAAATATTCCACACATCACTACTTTCCAACCGAGCAATTCACGCCTACCCCGAAAGGGAAACGGCTTAATGATATAATAATACTTTAAACGCTTGATAAAATATGAGAAAAAAACTTGACATATACTTTTATCTACCTTTTATGTATTTCCTTCAAAATTTTCCATTATTTACTTTTTTTAAATACATTATTCCAACCTCTTTCGTTAATCAATGTGGAGAAAATATTTTTAAGAAATACAAATTTCCGTCGTTGTACTCAGCTTTAGAATTTCTTAAAACAAATATCCGTCAAATTGCTACCGTCGTTTTAAATTTGTAACCAGACTTCAGAAAAATATTTTAAAATTGAGCAACATTGGCCGCCACATCAGATCCACCATTTTGAATTTGTATATTTTGAAAATTGTGAAAATTTATGAAATTTGTGGATATTTATGAAATTTGCGGAAATTTATGGTAACTTACAGAAATTTATGGCAGTATATGGTAATATATAGTAATTTACGAGCATATATTGGAAAAATTTTCGGCTCAAACCTTATTTATTTTTATCATTTATCAAAAATTTCAAACGTATGAGTGCATGTGAATATTAATGTTTGTAACATATTTTAGGCTAAAGAATTTCACATTCAACCTTCGTGTACCGATAAACTGAATTTCGTGCTAACATATGTTACCCAAATTTTCTTTTACATTTACGAGAAGAGAACAAAATGCAAAACGACGTCGAAGGAAGCAAAAAACTGTTTTATAAATGGGCGTTGATCAATATGAATCAAGGTAAGAGCACAGAATTATTCAGCATGAGAAATCGCAAGGGTGATATGCTATATGATACAGACGAGATACTGTACGCCTTGAGAGAATCTCATAAGGAATTATTGGGAGATGAAGTTATACGGCATTGCAACTGCAATATAGAACAAGATGCGTTAGAAAACTTAATTGAGCGAGTCTGTGCCTCTGAAGTTAGGGGTATAACTGAGAACTTAAAAATCGTGAAGTTGCTGGTGTAGACAGTATTAAAGGCGAAATTTTTAAATACGGTGGCCACTACATACCTTACAAGTTGTGCGAACTGATAAATTTATGTATCAAGATGGGAGAAGTTTCAGATGACTAGAAAAAAGCGATTATCGTACCAATATGCAAAGGAAAGGGAGATCGAAGCAGCTGAAATAATTACAGAGGTATCAGCAACAATGTTTGAGAGTGAGGAAAAAAGTTTTTTCTGCATTTGTTGACCTAAAAAAACATTAGACAAGGTGGATAGAAGTAAACTTTGAGAAGTCCTGAAAGACTACGGATTCAACGGATGGCCCCCACAAGCAATAAACCAATATATACTGGTAGCAAAGCGAGTGTAAGGTTTATTGTGAAACTGAGTGACTTGTTCGATATTATGCTAGGTGTTAGAAAAGGATGAGCTATGTCCTCATGGCTATATCCACAAGATTTCTTTAATAATTCTACTTGAATACGTGGTCCTCAATGGCTTAGTGGGGATGACAACGTATGTCCTCAGTTCGATTTTAAATATCAAGAAAATTCAGAGACGGAGCTAACAGAAAATATCTCTCTCAAGGTTATTCAACACGAGTTTGATGTTTTTTCAAGGTACCGTACATTCTGAAAAATCCAAGTTATCGTTGCTCATTGTTTAAAATTTTGTATGAACGCAAGGTTAAGAACAAAGCTTTCAGAAATCAAAGTCCACTTTCAAGGGACGAATTAAATTTAGCTCGCAATACAATCGTCAGAAAATTCAACCCGACCAGTTTCCTCAGGAGCTTTTCTCATTATCAAAAAAAAACCATATCTTAGTCGAAACAGTTTGGTTCTCTGCCTCAACCGTTTTTTAGGTCAAGGGATGATCAAGGTAGGGGGGAGACTACACAGATCGTCTCTTTCCGTGTCATAAAAATACTCTGTCGTCGTCCCGAATAGTAAGCATATCACAATAATTATTATTCGAGATGAACATTTACGTTACCCTACGGAGTTCGCGAAATATATTAGTCACTTCATGTGCGATATTCTACTCGGTACGTGATACAAAAATGCGTAAAAAGTTTCAGGGCAAAAGCACAAAGGAGCATTGTCATACAAATCGTGCTAATACGAAGACATATGTATCGATTTATATATGTCTCACTACAAAGAAAGTTCATTTAGAACTCGCTTAAGATCTAACATCGTAAGCCTTTCTCGCTTGCTTAGAACTGTTTTTTGCTTGTAGAGGACTCGCTTCATCGATCCATACATATAACGGAAATAATTTCGTAGGCGTGAGTAATGAACTACGGGGATTATACAGACAAGTAACCTCACTGGAGGAGAGCGTAAGCATTAAGCAGTATCTTTCGAAAAAACAAATTAACTATTATTGCATACCCCCCAGAGCTCCTCACTTCGGGGGTCTCTGGGAAGCCGGAGTCAAATCATATAAACACCATTTTACAAGACTATCAGGAAATCCTCTTTTGACATATGAACAACTTCACACGTACGTCGTGGAAGTTGAAGCCATCCTTAAATCTCGCCCTCCGACTCCACTTTCATCCCATCCGAACGATTTACCTCCTTTGCGTCCAGCACATTTCCTTATGAGTAGTTCTATGACCAGCTATCATGAAGAAGATGTACGTTACACACCAAACAACAGGCTAAATTGCTGGCAAGTGGCCTAGCAGATGCAGCAACATTTCTGGGAAAGGTTGCACAAAGAATATCCTAATATACTAATCGCTCGCAACAAGCGGAATTCAGCCGTCAATCAAGGAGACATCAGCATCGGACGATTTGTAATCGTGGAAAAAGACAACCTCCCTTCGATGAAATGGAATCTTGCTCGCATTGTCCAGATACATCCTGGGCGAGACGGAAATGTACGATTCGCAACAATCTGCACAGCAACAAACACTTGCAAGTGGGCTGTGAAAAATTTGTATGCTCTTCCAGTTGATTAAGTGAATGTCAATTAATAGAAGGTCTTTTAATGCCTTATGTACGTTTTTGTAAATATATGCACTGATAACCATAAGAATCTAAATCTAATCTAAGAGGTATTAACAAATGGGATACGCAATAATTTTTACATTCTCATTTATCATATGTTTACGATATCTTTTTTGATCAAACAATGGAACTTCCATCAACATTTTTTTTTAATTTGTCGAATATCCTCCAATTGTTTATAATATTCCAGTTTCGAACGTAGACCGTTTAAAGGGGACGATATGTAACGTAGTAAAAATTATTTTAATTTTCACTATTCTTTTCAGCAACAGAGGTTCCTTTTTGTTGCAGCTCCTTTGGAACCAAAAATTGGTTCAAATAGAAACCCCAGTTTTTTCTGTGTATAAATTATTTTATAGGTTGCAAAGAACAATCAGTTGACCAATTGCAACGGATTAAAGATCTTTCTACTTAAAAACAAAAAATAAAATTTGACAAATTACTTCCAGTAAGGCACGCACCATTAACTAACACAGTAAAAAACATCTCTCGCGCCTGAGTCGAGTGAAACCATGTCTCGAAAGTGTAACGCAAGCCTCTGACACACGCGATGTGTCATGTGTCAGAGACCGGGGGCTTACTTATCTTCGCCGACTCAAAGGAGCCCCTCAGTTATTCTCTCTCTCTCTCTCTCTCTCTCTCTAAAAAAAATGGTTATTTCCGAACTTATTGCTATTTTTCGAAAACATGAAAATTTGATGTTTTTTCAAATAACTTCTAGTAAAATTAACACATACTGCTTTTCTTTTATGTCCATAAAACGGGTACTTTTATCACCTTTCATGCAATAATTGAAAGAAAATTTACAGTTTATTATTATTAAAACTAGGGTACTTCACTTATTCAACCTATTGGAAAATAGATGCCTGGAAACTTTTGCACTGCATATACATGTAAGAGAAAATAAAGTTTTATACTCTTACATGTACATGCTTTAAGTAAGATTTCAATTTCAGTAAAGCTTTACCGAATATGTTTACACATGAGTCTGTCTTGGTTCGTAGTTTAGGACGCACATGATGTTGCTTTCATCACGAAATACAAACGTTTACAAATTAAAATTTTAATACAAAATGCCAACGGGTATGGTACTTTAATTATTCTAGGAACACAATTTTAAGGATGGTCCCAAGTGATCCGCGAAGAAGAAATATATGGCTTTGGAATATTGATCTATTATAACTGCAAATTAACAGAAAAAATGTGCAAGATACTAATTTCTTTCTGTTTTTGCGGGGAGAATACAAATAAAAGTATATTCTTTAAATTGATCCAACATGAACTTTTTACGTAGGTACATTTTGCGGAAGGAATGTTTAAACAGTAGGGTGGCCTCAAAATGAACTGTACATTTTTTTTCTTCGAATTTGTATGCATACCCCCGGGAGTTTATTGTAATCTACACCAAAATAAATCCATTAAAAAAAAAATATATATATTTATTTAGCGGTCGCTCAAGCCCCATGAAGTTTTTCACGTATTTCCCATAAGAAGAAAAGACGTTTTTGTAAATTTTATTCAGAATCGTTAATATTAGCTGAATCGAGTTACAACTTAATGCTTTTGTTCAAAATTAGCCATAGAATACGAATAAAATATTACTTTTTAAATATCAACCCCATAAGTCTGTTTTATAGTGTCCCAAAAAAGCCCCACAAGTAAAAAAAAATGGGTTTTGCGAGTTTTTGGAGTTGATTATGATTTTTTTTGCAATGCAAATTGTTTCTAATACATCATACACTACTTCATACTGCTAATTAGATATTTATATACATTTTTAAAACCATTTATTATCGTTTTTAGCAATTTTCTTTTAGAATAGAGATAGCAAGTCGCGGTTTTTTCAACAATTTTCAACTTTTTGTCCAATTTTCAATCGGAGTGCGGCAATAGTTCTTTAATGTTAACAAACATAATTGTACAAACAATTTGGTATTATTGTTAATAATATTCTCTTTGATTAACGCTAGAAATTGCGATTCTTTCTTAAATTTTTCACTTATTGTCCACTTTTCACTTGGAGTGAGTTACTATTTATTTAAAATTAACAAAAATAATTGTTTGAACAAATTACGACTGTTTATAGTTATCTTTTTCTATATTAATACTAGATAGTTGCAGTTTTTTCTGAAATTTTTCTCCACTTTTCAATTCAAGCGAAGTAATAATTAATTGAAGTTGACAAAAATAATTTTTTAAACAATTCATTACTATTGTTAATAATATTCACTTTGCTCAATGGTAGAAGGTAGCGTTTTTTGTTGTTGAAATTTTTAACTATTTGTCTTTTTTTCACTTGAAGTGACTTAATAATTGATTAAATTCAACAAAAAATAATTGTTTAAATAATTTATTATTCTTTGTAACTATCTTCTCCTATAGTGATGCTTGATAGTTGCGATAGTTGCGGAGTGGTTCTGGTTTCAATCTTGTGCAAAGCTACGAATCTTGCCGAAGTTTCGTGAACATTGCAGTTCAGTTATGAAAAAATAATAAATAAACATTAGAGAAAATCATATTTGAAACAATCTCCTTTTTTTTGTGAACATATTTTTCTGAAATAAAATGGATGTTTATAAAATTAATATCTGGCCTTAATTCCTACTACAAGTGATACTGCTGCAGAGTACCGAAAACAATTTCCTGATTACATGGTAGGTCTACCTTGTCCCGTGAGATGTTACAATCAATTAATTATATGTTTGAGAAGTTTTTAATCTTTATATATGTATATTATTATCGTCAAGACGTGTTTTCTCTATGAGAGGAGGCGGGGGATAATATTAAAATATGTGCAATTCCAAATTTTTCTTTTACGCTTTGCAATAAACTTCTTGCTGTAATTCAAAACAAAACTTTTATAAGTCATTTACAGACTTAGTCCTCCCACCTGCTACTAATTATTCCATTCTCTGTTTTTGTCTCTTGTATAAGATAGTTTTTTTGTTTAAATTGATTTTTTTAACATTAAAAAAAAGAGCAAAAATAATTCACTTAAAATAATACAATACTAGTTCAAAAATGATTCTTGTTCGTGTTTACTTATTATTTTTTAATCACGAAAAAGTTTAAGCAAAACCAAGGATTTCAGAAAAAGCAAGTTTGTAGAATAACTCTAAGAAAAAATAGTTATAAACAAATGAGCAATTGTTCAAATAAGCGTTTTTGTTTATTAATTTACTAAGTAAAAAGTGGGTAAAAAGTTAATGTTTGACTTCAACTCGTCTCCAGTGGAGGGCGCCACTTGAGGGCCATCAAGTCTCCTCTCATCGGCTGCCGCGCGTCAACTCAGTCAGTCACTCTTCATGCTCCGACCAGAGCGGACATGCTTTATTACTTTACGAGAAGCCTAACCTTGTACTACAATGCCTAATAATAAATTCAGTTATCTCACAAGTGCATCAAACATTGAATCTCCCGTCACCCACTCCTTCCACTCAGAAGAAACATTGGTCCGTCGAGCTGTATTCAGCTACTACAGGGAGGTGATCGTGGCGTGGAGAGCAGACAAAGGCCAGCTAACATTAAAAGCATTAGACAAAGAGTCATCAAGTGTACGTCGACGGCAATCTTCGTCATGTAAGTAATTATGGCCATCTCCTACCTCTATCTCTTTCTTTCTTAAAGAGACAACTTACACGGACTCGTCTCATACGAAGACGCACTTCGGAAGCGTTCTGCAATCTTGGGCATGTACCGACGCACTCTCTCTTCTAATTCTATGCTTCCACGCACGCGCACACACGCGCTGCAAATACTTTTCTTCTTTTTTCTTTCACTTGTTGACTATGGCGCATTTGGTGGGCGGGATTCGACTCTATTTTCAATGCTCTGTCGATTGTCGAGCTGATTAAACAATCATTACAGGGAGGATCACAACTTGCTGACCACACAAAGGGCTCTGAGTGATGTGTTGCGACGATGTTCCGCAACAATTCTAGACAAGCCCGAAGCCGACTGGACACCTGGGGCACTGGATGTTCGTCTTGAGCTGTTATATTATATATATATATTATATATATATATATATATATTCGATTGTTCAAAACAATCGAACGCGCTGGGTTCCCGACAATGAGTTGGACAACAATGCCGATTACCCTAGAGTTTGTTGAGCCAATCAAGACGGAGTCAATGCGATAGACAGGCAGAATCTCGAGACTTTTAGATGGAGAGAGATTGATGCCGCTTTGGAAAACCAGATTTACTATCTCATCTGGAAAACAGCGTGTGAAAACTAACAACGTCACCTTTCAGAGCATATGGTCACTCATGTATTTTACATGGATGATCTTAAGATCTATGCTAAAAATAAAGAGCAATTACAACTAGCTCTATGGATTGTCGAGGAATACTCTCAGGAGATTGCAATGGAGTTATGGTTACAAAAATGCGCCAAGGTTTAATTGAAGCGAGGAAAACTTAATGGCATCCCCGAAGACCCTGAACTCGTCGACAGAAGCGCTATACGAGACCTTGGCGCTGGAGAGACCTATAGATTCCTGGGCGTGCCACAGAGCCGCATTCAGGACGTGACATCTATAAAGGATACTCTCCGAAGCAGATACAAGCGTCTCATCCGGCAGATTTGGTCTTTCGAACTGTCGGCGAGGAACAAAGTATCTGCAACGAACATGCTTGCCGTCCCGGTTGTACTCTATTCATTTGGAGTGGTTCCATGGACGAAGGACAAGCTCAGATCCCTTGATAACGGGACACAAAAGATTATGCACATGAACAAAAGCATGCACCTTAACTCTTCTGTTCCGCGACTCTACATCTCACGCTATCAAGGTGGTCGCGGAATACTAAATCTTGAATGTCTTCACAATAGGATTATTCAGTGTACAGCACATATAGTCGCAAATGGATGAGACCCTCTGTCAGGAAGCACGAAGAAGTGGGCAAAGGAGCGTTTCTGTACAAAGCAGTGGAGGAGGCTGCTGAAACACTCGACCTTGACTTCAATATCAGGGATGAGCAAAATGCAATCAGGCACGAAGAGTTTTATTTTGGCATGTCAAGACACGGAGGGAAAATGCAGAGCGCGGTCGTCCTTGGCTCGCTCCGTGTCCTTAGGGTACACAAGCCTTTTGCCGGATCATCGTATTGAGTCCGTCACAGAAGTTTGTTCAGCAGATCGGTTTATTTATTATTGAGAGCACCTAGTAAAGTCCCGCTTTTACGGTTTTCTTTGGGAAAAGTGGCTGTAATCTACGTTGCGTATTACGTGCCAGTTAAAAAAAAATAATCTTCAACGCGGTTAACGCCAAAGAATATCTCAATGGTGTTTAGTAGGTATAATAAAGTACATAAGTGGTGCACGTAAGGTCCGGTGTCATCAGTTGAATAGTGGTGCTCATCGGTTTCAAAGTTTTTTGCCGATTTCCTGATCAGAAATTTTTATGATCAGTAATGAAGGCTTTTAAAAGATTCATCATGAAGGAACTAATTGTTGTTGTATTCTTTAGTTTGTGGAAAGTTATTTCTTTTCGTATTATATGTAGTGTTATTTGTGAAGATGCTGTACACTACACTAGATGCATTCATTTGGGACCCTATTTACACCATCTAAGTATACATAGGCGGTGGATATTATGTCCGGCAATATCGCATGGACAGTGGTGCTTACCGGGTACCTAGTTTGTTTCCTATTTTTTTTTTTTTTTATAATTAAAAATTCTTGTTTTTGAAAACGTCCATTAAAATCACGCTCATTTTAGTTTTCGTGGTAAAAAAAAGTAGCTATTCGTGATACAAGTGCGTAAAACAGGTGATTACATCGAGTGTGACGTTTGTAGCATGAGACGGAGGCACAAAACACGAGGCGGTGGTTAGCGCGCGAGCGACATGAGTTCAGTAGCGAATACGAGTATGAAAAGCTAAAGGCGAATGCTGCAATGAAAAGTATAGGAATTTACCTGTACGCACGTGTATCACACGCTTATTTTGCAACAACCACCTCGAAACTTGCAAGCCAAAGACTGCTTTAGAATAGCCTCCCACTTTAAAACTGACTAAAGGCTTCATGGAAACAGTCAGAGATGGCGCAACTGCTCAGTGATTTTAGCACCACCCATCTGTATCTAAAGCACTTCATTTCGAAACTGTGCACGCGCAACTTTTTCATACGTGCCTAAAGTAAGTCACCTGCAAAGCGCGCATGTGCGAAAATGGTGTACACACAGCCGAATAAAATAAAGTCCTTCAGACAGAATCTAGAAGCATAAAAAGTGCATCTTCAGACGTGGATGTTGCAAAAGATAACTTAAGCGACTCGATAAATGACAAACAATGTCTAAATTGTATTTAATAGTTACAAGAAAGTCCGTAAAGTGGTGCATAAGAGGTTCTTTAATGTCACTCGTACGGCAGTGCTTATCGGACCCCTAATTTCTTACTTATGTCATGGTAAGGAATTCTAATTATGAGTATTAATTACTTGAAAAACATCCATAATGTCGGAATTAAGTTTTAAAGTATTTTTTTGTCTGTGAAGTTTTTTTTTCGTATTATAAGTAGTTATATTTAGGAAGACCTGATAAACTATACTAAACGTATATACTTGCGACCGTAAAAACACCGTCTAAATGCTCAATGCTTCTGCCTTAAAAAACCTTTGTTTATATTTATTATCTTGATTATTGAAAACAGCCAACTCAATCCACGCTCTTACAAGATTTCATGGTGAAAGAGTCTGTATTCTACACTGAACTTTAGATGTTAGATTTAAAAGATAGCCTAGGTAACCTGATAAACGCCAAAGACTGCTAAAGAATGCTAATTATGAACGGACACTGGGATCGCAAAAGGAGTCAAGCGCCTTTTTGACCAATTTTCAGGTGAGACGAAAAACGACAATAATTATTACTAGGCATAATTCTAAAAAGTTGTAACACGTGATTGGATAAATTAACATGGATTTTCATGTAAATTTCCACGTGAATGAAATATTATTCGACTCCTTTTGCCCTTCCACCTTTCAAGTATTGACGGCTTTCAAGAGGTCAGTAATAGCGAGACTGTATAAATGGTCAATACTTTTATTCTTGAAAAACTTTGTTTATATTTATTGTTCTGATTGTTGAAAACGCTAAGTCAATCCATGCTCTTATATTTTTCATGGGACAAAGAGCGTTTCACGTGTCAGTTTAAAAAAGATAACCTAGGCGACCCGATTAACGTCAAATAGTATCTCAATAATGTTTATTAGCTCCAAGAAAGTATGTCAGTTGTACAGCGGTGCTTCCGAGTTCCTGATTTTTCGGGTATTTCATGATTTGGAATTGTCTCTTCATAGGGTACTGGCGACTTCAAAAAGATCCATAATGCCAGAATTGATCTTTGTAATATATTGTTCAATCCGTGAAAAGCTATTTTTTATCAACTTATAGGTTATTTAATTTATTACGACCCGATAAAATTGAATATATATATATATATATATATATATAATTAAAAACTAAAGGTTAACAACCACCGCAGGGTCCCACTGGGAGCAAAATTTGTTCTGTAATCGATCCGTAACAATTCCATGACGGTGTTACAACGTTTTTGCATTTATTGTAACAATTCCGTACCTAATCCGTATCTACCTAGCCGATGCCTTAGCCACTTGCGCTATGAAACCGCTTGAACGTTCGTGACAAAATCTCGGCTATGCTTTTTTGCTGAATAGGCCATATTCATTATTTCTTTAGTTGAGACATATTATGAGAGGATGGGCTTAAAAAATTGTAAGGTGCTAAGGGTGTAGCCGGGTAAGCATGCAAAAAATGACCCCAAAGGGAATCCAGTGTTGAGTCAGCCATTTGAAAGCATACAATAAAAAAAATTTGTTCTAAAATTTCGAACCGTTAGCCGCCATATTAGATGAGTTAGAGTGGGTAACGTACATTTTATTTTTTAGTTTTTTTCTCTGCTTCTATCGTTAGAAAAAATCTGAAAATATTCATAGTACTTCTTTCGGTCATTCTCAAGTGCATGATTGTTTCGAAAAAATTTTGGCGGAAAATTCAAACTCAAAAAAATTTCAAAATTTTTTAAAATATTTTTTTCGTGTGATGAAACTCAAGTACTATCTTAGTTTTTTTTACCATAGAATAGTCACCCAAAGAGCCATTATTTTGAATTGCTTCAAATTTTCAAATTTAGGGGATCTCAGTGTAAAAAATTAAAAACTGTAATTTTCACATATTGGAACTCCTGAGGCCAATTGATACCTGAATATATTCATATAATACAGTTATATAAGTGTATTTATACATTATTAGGTACATCATATATACTTAATGTATATATACATTGTAACAGAAAAGAAAATGATTATTCGTGGTACTATTATTTTTGAAATTTTGTGGAAGTTTTATTTTTATACCTGATTTAGTTTCATATTGATTGAAAACTTAATCCTCGTCACTGTCCTCATTGATCACAGTCACATATTTTGTTTTTTAGAATAAACTCTTAAAAATTTCTGCCGGTCTGATGATTCTCGACAAATATCGACCATAAGCTAAATAGTACACTACCGTCGAAAATTGTCAGTACGATCAGCGAAAGTACTATTAAAAATCACTGCTGACTTTGAAACGTGATTACTCGTTCCCAAACTGGGAGAGAAATTTTGTTTAAAACCCGTTAAAAAGCTTATTAAGTTACGCATCGAATAAGCCCCAACAAAGATATTTTTGATATTTTGAAGAGAATATACCACTTGAGAATTTATATAAAAAATTGCAAAATGCAAGAATTTCTCGAATTTTATACCTCTAATTCAACTTCTGACACGACCTAGGTCTTAAGGTATTATCTTTAATTTAAGCCAATAAAACTTGAAAATCTCCACGGATTCCTGAGATACGTCTTAAACTGTCCAGGTCTTAAACTTCAATTTTCAGTCGACAATTACTGTTCTCGGTAGCGAAAGCGGTGATCGCCGAGTATTTCTCAGATTTTGTTTCTTAACTTCAATTCGTGTTGTGACATACTACACTGATGGAAAAAAACTGAAACTGACAGGACGTGATCTGTGAGTTACTATTGTGGGTTACAATTCTGTGGTAAAAAACTGATAGTACTTGAGTTTTATCACACAACAAAATTCATAAAAAATTTTGATAATTTGTTTGAGTTTGAATTTCCCGCCAAATTATTGTTGGATAATCATGGACGTTGAGGTGACAAATTGAGGGAAATTTTTTTTTTTGATTGTATGCTTTCAAATGCCTGACTCAACATTTGATTCCCTTCAGGGGAATTTTTCGCATGCTTACCCGGCTATAACCTTAACAAAAAAAGGTATAAAATATTTTCTTCTCGTTTGGCCCGACCGTCGGCACAACTCTCGTCTAAGATCGTTGCAGAACAGTGTGACCTTTATGTTCCTTTCTTGAAACACGTGTGACATTCTAGTGGCATAACAGTTCTATCATTCTGTTCTATATTGGTTACATTACATAATTTCAGAACTGTTACATATCCTAACAGTAACAGCGTTACAGAACAGTGTGACCTTTATGTTCCTTTCTTGCAACACGTGTGACATTCTAGAGACATAAAAGTTCTATCACTCTGTTCTATATTAGTTACATTACAGAATTCCAGAATTGTTATGTATCCTTACAGTAACAGCGTTACAAAACAGTGTAACCTTTATGTTCCGTTCTTGGAACACGTGTGACATTCTAGAGACATAACAGTTCTATCACTCTGTTCTATATTAGATACCTTAAAGAATTCCAGAACTGTTACGTATCCTTACAGTAACTGCGTTATAGAACAGTGTGACATTTATGTTCCTTTCTTGGAACATGTGTGCCATTCTAGTGACATAACAGTTCTATCACTCAGGTCTATATTGGTTACATTACAGGATTCCAGAACTGTTACGTATCCTTATAGTAACTGCGTTACAGAACAGTGTGACCTTTATGTTCCGTAATTGTTATGGCACACGATGGTAACAATGTTATGTATGAATGTTCTCTTTTTGTTATGTAACATTTACAGAACGTGTCCGCCGGGCTGGTATTTCAACGATGTAGTATATCAACAATATAATTTCTTGGTTTCGACAATAATTAGTCACAATCTTACTCGGAAACCGGCATTTCGACAATTCTCACAATTTAAAAATTTTCGCCAACAATCATTGAAGCCGTCTTGACGAAAAGTAACTCTCTCCCGAATTGCCTCGTGGTCTAGAGATTTTCACTACTACTTTGACTGTCAATCGATTCACGAGTCAGTCAGAAATCTGACGTATCGAGCAATTTAAATTTAAAATTGAATTTCAAAATGCTAAAGCAGAGTTCATGATGAAGATTCACATCTTGACATCTACGGATAGGTTAATTTTATGTTTTGGAATTGATTGTTCGACTGAAATGACTTTCTGTCACGTAGACACTTCGTGGAGATTTAAAAAAATCGCGAATATTAATGTTTCGTTGTGCCTCATGCGTAAACCAAAAGATTCAATAATTTCTCTCATATTTATTATTGTTAGCTTTCAAAATACCCACCCTAGTAGCAACATCTGGCTTGTATGACAGAGGCCAGAGTCTGGCTCAGCATCTGCTCTCTCTAGTAGACCAGACTGGCGGGAGAAATGTTCAGACCAGACGAAAAACATATTCTGGTGAATAAAGGAACCAGATTCTGGTATTTAGTGTAAACACTAGTAATTAATGTAGGAATTAATTAATGAAATTAAAAATTTAGCAATCAGAAATCTGAACGATTCAAAGGTATGCCCAAACATGCAAGCATGCAATAAGCTTATCCGACAAGCGGTTATTATTGTAATATTTCAGTGTCTCGCCTGAAATGTAGTAACGTCTCCGCAGTATATTCTCTTAGAAAGGGCTGAAATATAGTGTAAAACTATTACAGAAACCTGTTTAGTACCATTTTACGTTATTTTAATCTTGTCTGGTGTATATCATGACCAGTCTGGGCCAGGATCTGCTATACCAGACTCTGGCGCCAGAACAGCACGCCAAAGATATATATATATATATATGTGATATATATATATATATATATATGTGATATATATATATGTGAATATAATTTGCATTTTTTATCGATTATCCACATAAGAAATAACCATTCTTAAAGTTTCAATGTTTAAAAATATCTACTATTTCATGAATTTCACAATTATTTGTCAGTCGAATAAGAACGCGCGAATACTGGAAGTTATTCTATTTGGTCTATACTAAAAATGTATACATGTAGAAACAATATGCATTTTTTTACCGCTTACAGTGATCGGAAATAAAGATTGTGAGCTTGTAATAGTTAAAAATATCTAATATTTCCTGAATTTCACAATTATCTGTCACTATAGCAAGAACGCGCGAACACAGGACATTTTTTTGATTGGGTCTATACTAAGCAGGTATATATGTTGAAAAAATATGCATTTTTAACGCTTATCCAGATCAGAAATAACAATTTGAGAGCTGGTAATAGTTGAAAATATTTAATATTTCGTGAATTTTACGATTATCTGTCAGTTTAACATGAAAGCGCGAACACAGGACATTTTTTTATTGGGTCTATACTAAGCAGGTATATATATGGATACAATATGCAATTTTTACCGCTCAACCGAATCAAAAACAACCATTTTTGAGCCCTTTGCGATGAGAAATCCACTATTGTTCCCTATTTTGGCATATAATGATCTTACGCGAACTGAAGACATTTTTTTCTAGGACCCATCTTTTGTGGGAGTTATTTTGGGACCTACCAGAAACTGTTTATCTCTAACCAAAAATGATTGCAAAGTATTTAATATTTTCGATACGCCCTAGTGCGCAGTGCTATTTTCACATTAGGATACACGACCAAAAGCCCTTTTTCATACAACGTGGTAGATAGATCAGTTGATGACATTTTCTCAATTCCAATTGATATCAAGTGGGCCAACTGTGGCCAACCAGTGCACGGCTCTAACGCAAGCGCAGTAGCAACAGACGATCATAGACCATCGAATTATTGTTGAGTGCAAAAAGTTGCCGCCCTAGGCTATAGCCTTTTCAGCCTCTATATCAAATACGGCACTGACCCCACGACGCGAGCCCCCGGACCTGTGTACAGGACCGTGACTTCGATACATGTTTTCTGATCGTTTAATTATCATAGAAAGATATTGCACGTAAAAAATCTACGAAAAGGAGAAAAATATGTACATTTTTTCTATTTTTGTTCAACGTTCGAGATAGTTTTTAGTTAAACGAATGGAATTATGTACAGGTTTGGCGTTATAGTAATCTTTCATTATATACATTTATTGAATTTCAACTGTGGTAGTGTTGAGAAAAATGCTGTAAAGAAATACATTTTTTTTATCATTCAAGATTATTTTTAGTTGAGTAAATGGACATATTTACAGTTTGGTGTTTTAGCAGTCTTTTAATATCGAAATTTATTGAATTTCAACTGTGTTTGGTAGTGTTGAGATACACATATCATTTTCTACATTAATGATGACGCATTTTTTGATCGCATCCGACGACCGTACAAAATACGGACACAATCCGGATTGATAGCATACGTCAGACCGTACAAAATACGGACTCAACCGGATCTAACCCGGACTGATCGAATCCGTCAGATCGTGCAACTTTCGGATTCCACCAGATAAAATTCGGATTTATTTTCGTGCTCCTTTAGCCAGAAAAATTTCGGACACGACCGGATAGAATCCGAAGGACAAAAACCGGATCACTTTTCGGACAAATTTCCGAATCCGGGAGTTGTCCGGAATTTTTAGCAGGAAATGTACGCAAAAATACGAAATTGAATATGTGCGGCAAAATGGCGCAGAATTTTATTGACACTGCTACTGCAGTGTAGGTGATAATTGGTAAAAGACGAGGCAATAATAAAACCTACCATTTCTCGGAAAAAGAATGGCAATTTAAACGAAAAGAAATACCGATTTGCATGACTTTCAGGAAATGAAAGTAGACCCCCCGCTCTCTCCCTCTCTCTGTCTTTTTGGGTTGAAAGTTCAACTATTTTGGTAGAAAATTCATATCTAAGTAGCGCACCCTCAGCCGTCAAGTGTGACATCTCTTGCGGTGTTTCTGTGTGGCATCTATATCGACTGTCGGGGAGAGATGCCGCACCCTGAAAATTTCCACTAAAAACATCGATGACGGTGCACGTGATCGAAATGCTTTCCAGAAGGATCAAACTACTAAACTAATGTTTAGTTTCATGAAAATTCGCAAGAATTCAAATAAAAAATGGACTTTTAAGCCAAACGCTGAAAATTTTCGAGTATCGGCGACGCAACCGAATGCACATAATTGTAAATAATAATTTTGTGGTGAATAATAATGAACATTTGGCACTTACCTGTGTGTTCACGTCACAAAAGACGAAGTCACATTGAATGGCACGACTACAAAGCGTCTCTATATATGAGATGTAGAGAGCCTGCCGATGAAACGGCATTGAAACGGAACTGGCGAACGGCACTAAGCCGCCAGTGCATTTGAGTGCCTGTTTTGGCTGATTTTGGCACCTAAACGGCACTGAGAGTGATGCGACCGTCATATAATGGTCCTATTGTATTCGTCACGTACCGGACGGGCAGAGTGATTTAATAGTTGGTCGCCACCAACCGAATTCCTTCTTAAAGTTTTCTTCAAATTCTTATCACATTTTTTAATTGATTTATATTCATTTCAATTTTAAGCTTCTAAAAAAAAGTTAGATATCTGAAATCATCGAAACCTGTAGATTCTGAATTTCTAATTTTCGCAGCGGTAATTTCAAAATTTTACAAATTTTAATTTCTTATTTTTAATCCCTTGCAGCTGGTCTACCTGGTAGCCTATTCGCAGGTATAATGGGAACTTCCGCAGGCATTTAAATCTGGAATCTGAGTAGCTTTAAACGAGCAGCACTGAAACGGCAGAGGAGTGCGGCATCTCACCCGGTGCGGCATCCCCCTCCCCCCCCCCTGATTTGAAAACCTCTGTACGGGATCAGGTAACTGTTGCCGTGCGTGTTCTTTTGCCAGAACTATGCCCAGCTCTCGTACAAGAAACGTTAAAGGTTCAGCATAAGAAATTGAGACACGAACCTGTACACGAACTTGTAAACGAACCTGTACAGGAAAATGTTTTAAATAATATTCGCCTTGAATAATGTTAGAGAGTTTCTGTTTTTTCTAAAATTTTGAACTTTTGGTCTACTTTTAACTTAAAGTGTCGTAATATTTGATGCAATTCAAGAAACATAATTGTTTGAACAAATACAATTGTTCAAAGAAATTATTATTATTGATTATAATGTTATTATATTTAATATAAGAATAATATATATGTATATATATTAATATTATGTATATTATCATAGTATCTATATTAATATACAGGAGAGATTCGGATGGACTTTGGATTGGATAAATGTGCCAAAATTTATCTGAAGAAAGGAAAGATTGTTGGCGTTCCCAAGGACCCTGAGCTTGTGGATATAAGTGTTATTATATATATATATATATATATATATATAATAAGATGAATTTTTAACAACAAAGTTATGTTTGAACCAGAAAAGATGAATTTTCTACCTAAAAACTTACTTTTCAACCTAAAAAATTAATTTTCTACCAAAAAATGAAGTTCTAACTCAAAAGAATCAATTTTCGGATAACGTTCTGAATAGCCCTTACCTCCAATTTTTTTTTAACTTTGTCCTACTCATATATTTTGACGCACTGATTACGAAAATCATAGTGAAAATTGGCACAAATTAGATTTTCATGGTAAAAACCATGAAACCCCCATAAAAATCATGGATTTCACGTTTATCTCGAAAACCCTTTCAAATTGAAAAGAAAATTGAAACAAAAGTTTTAGACCTAGTCAAAATACACATTTTACCTTTTATCCCATTTTTTTGTACGATTGAAAGTTTTCGAGATATTTGATGATAAAGATGAAAATTTCATACCTAGCACGAGCCAAAAACGTTAGTATTCCTGTAACCAATCACTGCAGTTACATATTTTTTTACTTTATTTAATTTACGTCTCCCCACGAGACTTTACAAAGGGGTAGGGTTTTAAACAACATTATTTCTGTGGCCAGACAAAGGGGTGCCCTTCCGCCCCCACGAGAAGCTGGAAAGGGAAGGGGAAGTCTACAACTTTTGTTAACATCTGTTTCTGAAATTTTCAATAGTTCTCGAGATAAACGTGAAAACCCATGATTTTTATGGTTTTCACCATGCAAATCAAATTTGCGCCAATTTTCACTATGATTTTCTTAATCAGCGCGTGAAAATACATGAATATACGGAGTTTCAAAAAAATCAGAGGTAAGGGCTATTCGGAACTACACCCGAATTTTATATTCAAAAAGACGAAAGTTCAAGAAAACAGTTGCGTTTTCGACCAAAAAAGATTCTATTAATTCAGTTCGTATTCAAGAGAAAAAACGAGAAAGAGGGGAAATTTCTTAAAAGCAGGAGAAAAAAAGGAATTCTTTTAAAAAAAGGTAAAAGAGAGGAATAGGGAAAAGAGTGTGAAGCCTGTTAAAATTGTCTACAAGAGAAATTTCTGACTAATTGACGATTGTCATATGTATAATTGTATATTTTATGGGGTGAGTAGTATTATATAATAATGAATGACTTCCTATTCTTATTCTCAAAACTTTTAGAACAATGTATCCTATACGTTGTATGTGTACAAATTTCATCGAAAAAAATCATAAAGAAAGGGTCGAAATTTATGCAGCCTGCGTTTTGGCTTCTCACGTCGACTATTTACCGGAAATTGGCGCATTCGTATTCAAAGATGCGATTACCGGTTCGCACAAATCATTTTGTACAGACGAACAACAACACGTACACGTTCGCAGGCGAGAATGCACATCACATTTAAGGCGCATCAACTTCCGGACGAGTGTCAATTTTGAACATCCGGTTAAGGATTAACACTCAATAGTTTTCTATTATCAGTTAACTGCATTATTTTTTATTTGGAGTGAGAGGCGCCTGAAACGAAATACCGTGTGGATACTAATGGGCCCACGTGGAAAGCTTTACATGGTGACTGTGAAGTTTTTCGCCTGCGGTACTTGCTAGAGAGATTGATCAGCGACCTGGGTCGGAGCAGTAATGCGGGACGAACGTTTTATTTAAATAAACAACACAGGGATTCTAAATCAATCTAAAAATCTACACCCCCCCCCCTCCTTATACCGTCTCGTGTAGAGTCTTTCTCACTTCTCTCATATGAAATTCTTGATCCCCGACAGTATAATGAGGCTAGAACCGAGTGAGTCACGCATACCACGAAAAGGTTTTGGCTTGATGGTATAATAAAAAATCTACAAAAAAAGCTACAGAAGCTGATTTTTTAAATTCCTTGACTTTCGACGTTTCCTTGACCATTTTTTCATTTTCCCTAACCGTTCTAAATTTTTCATCAAGGTATAAAAACTATCTTATACCTGAGAGACCAATAATGATAATGCAAAAAAATTTGTGAAAAATTCGAAAATTCAACTAATTAGTTGAATCCTCAACCAACACAGACTAATTTTTTTTTCCAAAACGAGAACTGTTCAACAAGAGTTGCATTTTTAACCAAGAAAGACGAGTTTTCAACAGAATAAATGAAAAATATGAAGTTTTAACTTATGAGATTACTTTTCTACCAAAAAAAGAAGAATCATTTCAACAAAATAGTTGCATTTTCGTCTCATACAGTTAAATTTCCAACTTATATATAATAGTTAAATTTTCACTTAAATAAATTAATTTGCAATTTTAAAAAATGCTAATTTTCAAACAGAGAAATGAATTTTTAACCAAAAAGATAAATTTTCAACCACGAAGATTAATTTTCTAAAAAAAAAAAATTTTGACAAAATACAGGAATATTCAACCAAATATTTGAATTTTAATGGAATTTTGAATCTACATGGTCATGATTTTAATTGGAATGATATTAAAATTCTTTATCATGGGAAAAATCAAAAAAAGAGAGAATTCGTGGAGATGTTATTCATAAAGAGAGAGGGAAACAAGGCTATTAATTTAAAAAGGGACCTCTCAAGATATAACAAAGTATGGGATGGAGTAATTAACTGGTTACAATAATTTCCTTTGACTAGATAACAGAAAGATTTCTTCTTTATGAAGCAATCAATTTCTAAATAAATATAATTCGTGACATTAAACGTAATCAAATATTGTATTAACACTTTTTTAAATATTTTCTTTACAGGTTTTATTGGTTTTTCATATTTATAGTTGTTCCCTATAAATAATCCCTGATGAGGGGTTCTAAATGACTTCGAGACATGTTGGTCCCATCGTAGTATAAAAAGGACGGGAAAAAGAAAAAATTAGAGGTTGTTTTTTGGTTGACTTTTTCCCTTTCTCTCCCTCTTTTTTCATTGTGTTATTCTTGTCTCTAATGAGCCGAAAAGTGCGGTTTTTGGGAACTTTAGTTTTAAATTGTGAATCAATTTGTTGCTTATTCTGCACAAATAATTCATGATAAAATGGATTTTATTTCAATCTTAATTTATAAATAAACCCTCGCTTAAATCTTGCCTTGAGTCTAAAAACGGGCCTAAATTAAGTTGTAACAAGAACAAGCCGTACCGAGAACAAGACTTTTTTCTGTTTATACGTAATTTATATTCTTGAATATATTCGCCTATTATTTTTGTGGGGACACTACGAGTATCTTATAATTCATTTTATTTGAAGATTCATCTCTTTGGTTAAAAGTTTGACTGTTTTTCTGATTTTTGTTTGAATATCAATTTTTAACTGAAAATTCAACTTTTTCATTCTTGGTGAAAGATTTATATTTTTTAGTTAAAAATTGATCTTCGTCAGTTGAAAATTCAACTACTTCCTGTAGAATTCATGTATTGTTTTTGAAAATTCGTTTTTTTCGGTATCAAATTAATCTTCTTAGTTGAAAATTCAAGCATTTGGTCAAAATTTTATCTACTTGGTTGAAAAATGGAATCACCAAACGTTTTGAAATTTGAAATAGCGCGAAATTTTTCAATCTTGGTTTTTATTTTGATATGAATTTAGAATTTTTCTTGGAAATTTATGTTAAATTCTTTAAATTTTATAGGTTTCGAAATTTTATCAAATTTGTTATATTTTATGAAGATTTTGATATTTTATTAAAAGTTCAAATTTGTATTGAAATTTCATAAAATGTAAAATTATACAAAAATTTAAAATTTAATTAAAATTTAAAATTTTATAAACGTTTAAAATTTTTAATTTCATAAAAATTTTAAATTTCATAAAAATCTTCAATCTAAAATTTTATTAAAATTTTAAAATTTATAAAAATGTATAAAAATGTTAAATGTTATAAAGATTATAAATTTTGATACAAATTTTGAATTTTATAAACATTTTATATTTTATAAAAAATTTAAAATTTAATAAAAATGTTAAATTTTATAAAAATTTAAAATTTTATAAAAATGTTAAATTTTATAAATATTGCATAAACATTTATAAAAAATATATTTATATTAAATTTATCAGTATTAAGTATTCAAATTTATACAAAATTTGAAATATTATATGAATTTTGAACTTTTATAAAATTTTTGTTGAAGATATTAAGAATGTTAAAACATTTAAAATTTTCAAAACATTTTTCAAATTTTAAGATTCAAAATTTTTTACTATTTTTGAAATATTTTAACATTTCAAGAAACTTATAAAATTTCTAATATTTTCGAGTTTTTGGTAATTTAGGAATTACCAAACATTTTGAAATTTAAAAAGGCGAGGAATTTTTCAATCTTTGTTTTTATTTTAATATACATTTAGAAAATTTTGGGAAATTTATGTTAAATTCTTAGAATTTTATTAGTTACAAAATTTTATAAAATTTTTGATATCTTATGCAGATTTTGAAATTTTAATAAAAGTTTAAAGTTTTATTAAAATTTTATAACATTTTTAATTTTATGCAAATTTTATATTTGATAAAAAATCTATAATAATTATTGTCATTCTTATAAAAATGAAATATTAATATTTTATAATTTTTGATATCTTATGGAGATTTTGAAATTTTGATAAAAGTTTAAAGTTTTATTGAAATTTTGTATTTTTAATTTTATAAAAATGTTCAGTTTCATAAAAATTTTTATTCTCAAATTTTATACAAATTTTAAATTTTATAAAAATTTTTTTGAATTTTAAAAATTCTAATTTTGATAAAAATTTCAGGTTTTCTACAAATTTTAAATTTTATAATAATTTTAAATTTGTATAAAATTTAAAATTTTAAGAAAATCTGAAATTTTTGTCAAATTAAGAATTTGTATAAATTTTGACATATTGTAACAATTTGGAACTTTTGTAAAATTTGTGAAGATTTTAAGAATTTCTAAATGCTTAAAAATTAAAAAAATGATCAAATCGAGGTTTTATGTAAATTTAGAATATTTCAAAGAAATTATAGTATATTTTTTATTTAGCGAAAATTTAACAAAATTTTGATATTTTACAAAATGTTACAAATTTTTAATTTTCTTAAATTTTACAAATTTTTAAAGTTTATAGTTGTTTTGCTCCTATCGAACCTTTTTCAAATTTTCTAGTTGATTGAAAAAAAAATTGATTAATACTATCAGAATCAGGAAATAAATCTCAAATAGCTTAATTGGGTTGAAAGTTATAGAGGTTTAAAGAAAAATTTAAGGTTTTCTGCAAAATAAAGCACAAAAATGAAATTAGTATAACTTCGTAGAAAATTTTGATTAAAAAATCGGTAAGATACGTGTCGCCTAGGTTCCTCTAAAAACAAGATGATTGTTTCGTCCCCGAGAGATTCAGCAACTTCAAGTGAAAAACCTGCCTAATTTGAAATTGATTCGGTCGCTGTAACCTTTCTTAATGACAATAATTTTTATTTTTTTGCAGAATTAAATGCTTCTCCGGAACCTTCCGGAGAGCGTTCTTCCCATTCAAATCATTTTCCGTATTCTCCTCGCAGAGTTAAAGGAGATCCACCCCGTGGAAGATTTCATTTAAACGCCTTCATACCTCCTTCGATGGAACCTTCCGGAGCAGGATTTTCCCATAAAAATGAACATTCTGCGGATACGAGTACTCCTCGTAAGTGTCCTTAATATCATATAAATTTGAATATATGTATACGTATGTCATGGTGAATTTAGAAAGTTTTTTGAAATTCATGGTCAATTTCTTATTTCACAAAAATTTTGAAATTTTTTGAAATTTTGTAAATTTTTTGAAATTTTGTGAACATTTTGGAATTTTTTAATTTTATAAATGCTTTGAAATTTAATAGAAATTTAAGAAAAATGTTAGCAAAATTCTAGAAATTTTATAAATATCTTAGAAATGTTGAAGATTTTAGGAATTTTGAAACCTTTACAAATTTTTGAAATTTAATAGAAATCTTAGAGAATTTTAAAACTTTTTAACATTTTCAAAATATTTTTAAAATTTTAGGATTTCAAATTTTTTTATTATTTTTGAAACTTTGTAAAATTTTAAGCAAATTACAAAATTTCTAATATTTTTAAGTTTTTGGTAATTTAGGAATTATTAAATATTTTCAAATTAAAAAAAAACATAGAATTTTTTAAACTTTGTTTTTATTTTAATATGAATTTAGAAAAACTTTGGAAATTTATGGTAAATTTAAAAATATTTTTAAGTTTTGTAATTTTATAACAATTTTGATATTTTATTAAGATTTTGATTTTGTATTGAAAGTTTAAATTTTTATTTAAATATCATAAAAACATAAACTATAAAATTTTATCAAAACTTTAAATTTGATAAAAATGTTAAATTTCATACAAATTTTAAATGTTACAGAAATGTTCAATTTCATAAAAATTTGAAATTTTATAAAAATTGTATATTTCATAAAACTTTTTAATTTTATATTTTATACAATTTTTAAATTTCACAAATTTTTTAAATTTTACAATAATTTTGAAATTTAATAGAAATTTGAAGGAAATTTAAAACTTTTCAAAATTGTCTTTAGAATTTTAAGACTTCAAAAATTTTTAATATTTTTGAAACTTTGTAAAATTTCAAGCAAATTACAAAATTTCTAATATTTTCAAGTTTATCGTAATTTAGGAATTATTAAACATTTTCAAATTAAAAAAAACATAGAATTTTTAAAACTTTGTTTTTATTTTAATATGAATTTAGGAGAACTTTGGAAATTTATAGTAAATTTTAAAATATTTATAAGTTTTCTAATTTTATAAAAATGTTGATATTTTACAAAGGTTTTGATTTGGTATTAAAAGTTTAAATCTTTATTTAAATACCATAAAAACTTAAAATATAACATTTTATATAAATGTTAAATTTTATAAAAATTTTAACTTTCATACAAATTTTAAATTTCAGAACAAATTTTATAAAAAAAGTTTGAAACCTTAGAAAAATTTGGAAATTTCATAAAAAGGTTAAATTTCACAATAATTTTGAAATTTAATACTAAAACAGATCAATTTTTAACCATACATTGTATTTTTAACCAAAAAATTGATTTTCTTTCAAAAAAGACGAATTTTTAACAAATTATATATATTTTTGACCAAATAGTTCAATTTTCTACCAAATTATTTACTTTTCGGGTCGAAAATGTAAATTTTCAACAAAGAAGTTCATTTTTAACCGAAACATCAATTTTCAACCAGGCAGTTTCATTATCAACCAAAAAAGATTAAATTGCTACAGAAAGAGATACTTTATGAAACTAAAAAAAATGAATGTTCAACAAAATAGTTGATTAAAAAAAAATTTAGTCCGGAAAGAAACAAAATTTTAATCAAACTGTTGAATTATCAAGCCAAAAAGACGACTTTTCAACTGAACAGTTGAATTTTCAACAAAATAATTCAATTTAATAATTTTAGATGTAAATATAAAGCAATTTCGAATTAAAAAGCTTAAAATTGTACAATTTGAGAAAATGTAATCATATTACAGCAATCCTGTTTTGTATTTTTTAGTTTAATTTTAAATGTAATATCTTAAAATTGTCCGAGTTTTAGTTGAAGATTCAAACAAATAAATCATTTCAGATAAAAAAATATTTGATTGGAATATTTCAAGAATAAATAATAATTCTTAAAGAAGATTTGAAATTAAAAATTCAGTTTAAAATCAAAAAAGATAAAAGTTAAAATATCTGAAAATTTTAATTCACAATTTTTGTTCACAACATTGTTCCCCATTTACAATTACTATTTATTTTGAAATTTTTTTTAGAATAATTCAATTCATTTTTTGATCTTATAAAAATTTGTCCAATCAGCTTTAATTTTACACTATAATTTTTTTATGCAATAACAATTTAAAATTCTAGAATGCTTTGACTTTGAAAGATTCAATAATTTATTTTTCAATATTGAATTGTCAAATTATTCAAATTGAAAAGTTGTCCATTTTTTATTTTCAAAATTCGAATCTTAAAATATTTAATTTTGAACGTTTTGATATTGGCCTGTTTTAGAAATTGTAATCTGAAATCATTCAATTTTGTGATTCTTCAATTAAAAATAAAATAATTTAATTTTTAGCGCTTCGACTTAGAAATTATACAATTAAACTCCTTTTTTAAATTAAATTGTCCAAAATCGTTCAATATATATATATTTTTAATTTCAGACACTTTTAATTCGAAATTATTGTTTTAAAAATATTTAAAACATAATAATGCTAGTGTATAATAAAATGCGTTTCTGTATTTTCTTATATTAGACGAAAATTTAAAAAATAGTGGCCACCCTGGAAATAGAGGAGGTAAAATTAAAAGATTCCTACCTCGAAAACTTGGAATTGTCAGTGAATTTTTATATATCTGGAAAAACCTGGAAATGTCAGGGAATTTTTTTTTAAGTCAGAAATTTTTGTCGAGAGGGTGATTAATTTTTTTTAAATTGCAATATAAAATTGAATAGCGACGATTATTCATTTGTAAAAATAGTTTTATATTAATCTATTTAACTATTTTGTTGCAAATTTTTTTATTTTTTTATTTTGAAATTAATTTTTTTAACTGAAAGTTTAACTATTTTATATTTTGTTGAAAATTTAAGAATCAGATTGAAAATTCAACTCATGTTGAAAACATTTTTCGTTCAGAATTCGTCTTTATTGGAATGAAAATTTTATTTCTTGGTTGAAAGTTAAACTCTTTTGTTAAAAATCTATTTTTTGTTTGTTTGAAGATTCATCCTTTTAATTGAAAATTCATCTTTTTGGTTGAAAAATGAGCTATTTTGTTGAAAATTAGTTTTTTCATTGGCTGAAATTTAATTTTTATTACTGAAAATTTAACTATACCTGTTGAAGCTTTAACTATTTGGTTGAAAATTTGTTTTTCTTTGGTTGAAAATTAATTTTTCAAAAAAGAAGATGTAACTATTCCAGTTGAATATTCCATCATTTTAGTTAAAAAATTCATATCTATGGTTGAACATTAATTTTTTAAATTAAAAATGGAACTCTTCAATTTTTGGTTGATAAATTATCTTTTTTAGTTGAAAAGTTGTATTTTTGGTAGAAATTAATATTTTTGGTTGAAAATTCATCTTTTTGGTTGAAAATTGGTCTTTTTAGTTGAAATTGCAACTATGCCAGTTGAAGATTCATAATTTTTAGTTGAAAATTCATCAGTTTGTTTTAAATCAATTTTCTTTACTGAAAATTTAATTATTCTATTTTTGGTTGAAAATTTATTCTTTTTTAGTTTAAAATTTGTCTTTTTTAGTTGTAAATTCAACTATTTTGTTGAAAATTAAGGTTTTTTGTTAAAAAATCGTCTTTTTTGACAGAAAATTAATCTTTTTGTTTGAAAATTGATCTTTTTATTTGAAAATTCATCATTTTAGTTGAAAATTAATCTTTTTGGTTGAAAATAAAACTACTTGGTTGAAAGTTAAACACCTTTGTCAAAAATTAATCTTTTTCATTTAAAGATTAATTATTTTAGTCAAAAATTCATCACTTTTGTTGATAATTTTTTTCTTAATTAATTTTTTTAACTGAACATTGAACTATTCTACTTTTAATTGAAAATTGATTGTTTTTAGTTCAAAATTCAACTATTCGATTGAAAATATATCTATTTTAGTTCAAAATTCAACTATTTGTTTGAGAATTCATGTGTTTTGTTCAAAAATCGTCTATTTGTTTAAAATTCAATTATTCCAGTTGAAGATTCATAATTTCAGTTAAAAATTCATCAGTTTTATTGAAAATTAATTTTTCAACTGAAAATTTAATTATTCCATTTTTGGTTGAAAATTGACGTTTTTTAGTTTAAAATTTGTCTTTTTTAGTTAAAAAATGTATCTTTTTTGTATAAAATTAATCTTTTTCATTTAAAGATTAATTATTTAAGTTAAAAATTCATCACTTTTGTTCATAATTTTTTTTTAAATTAATTTTGCTAACTGAACATTGAACTATTCTACTTTTGGTTGAAAATTGATCGTTTTTCGTTCAAAATTCAACTATTCGATTGAAAATATATCTACTTTAGTCGAAAATTGAACTATTTTGTTGAAAATTCGTTTTTTCATTGGCTGAAAATTATTATGATTATTTTTTAATTAAGATGTAACTATTCCAGTTGAATATTCCAACATTTTAGTTGAAAATTCATCAGTTTGGTTGAAATAAATTTTTTTTTTACTGAAAATTTAATTATTCTATTTTTGGTTGAAAATTGACCTTTTTTAGTTTAAAACTTGTCTTTTTTAATTGTAAATTCTACTATTTTGTTGAAAATTCAGGTTTCTTCTTGTTTGAAAATTGATCTTTTGATTTGAAAATTCATTATTTTCGTTAAAAATCTATCTTTTTGGTTGAAAATGAAAATAATTGGTTGAAAGTTAAACTTTTTTGTAAAAAATTTATCTTTTTTGTATAAAATTAATCTTTTTCATTTAAAGATTAATTATTTAAGTTAAAAATTCATCACTTTTGTTCATGCCAAAGGCAAAGGTTGCACGCTCCAGAGGAAGAGTGTCCACTAATTACTGCTGAAGAAGTCAAGAAAGTTATCGCTTTAAGGAACCATGATCGTAGCTTCCGGAGCCTAAAACTTCTGTATATAAAAGGATTACAAGGAATTTTTGTGGTATTTTAACGTTTTCAGGCCATAAAATTCAAAGGATTTCAAAGAATATATTACAAGATAAAACAGAAATAATACAAATAATGATTTAATGTGTATAATAGCATAAAATATAATTTCGATAGCCGAAGCAGGTTTCAATTAGCATATTTAAATAATAGTAATAAGAAAGAGAAAACTCACGTCAGAAATTCTTTGTGGGTTATCAAAAAATGATCAAAATTAAGCTGCCGGATTGAATAAGGGCGCATACATTTTTTCGGCTCAAGCGCCATGAGTTCTCGCAGTTTTCAAAATTAGCTTAGAACATTAATTTTTGGAGAATCAATTAATGTTAGAAATTCGCTTGAATTCAGTAAAAAAATATTTTCAGAATTCTTCTTTTTGTCCTAAGTGTTCATTTGCGCTCGCGCCGAAAAAATTTATGTGCCCATATTCAATCCGGCAGCTCAATTGTTGTAAAGGAGTGATATTTTATAATCTAACATAGGTTAGATCGACAAGGGGGTCAAAGAAACCTCGGCCTGAAAGGATCCCTTTAAACGGGTTCTCCTGGCATGTAAGATTGTAGTATGGTAGAAGGATGAAAGAGTCTAGCTAGCACGGATTTTGCTGGATCTCTGGGTCGAGGTTCCTCTCGGACCGTGCCCTAACGACCTCTATGGTACACCAGACAACCTCCCCGATTAATCAGTCTTGCCCCTGCACGCAGGGCTCTGCAGGGGCGAACCTTTTATTTTCCTTGCTGCTCATGGGATCAACATGAATCAAGCAAAACAAAACAAAAATTGGAGGAGGCGCTTGGAGGTATTCAATCCCTCACTGAAGATATCGTCCTGGCGTTTCGTCAGGCGCGATCGACCTCAGGGAGAGTACACAGCTGGAGGTCCTACAAAACTCCTAGTTGTGCAAATTCCTGTGTCCTAGACGAGGGCTCTTGCGGTCCTCAACAACAGGCCCTTCTACCACCTTGGACAGGTCAACTTTAAGGTTGCCGGTTATGGACAAGAGAAGCCTGTCGGGACAGAGGGAGATCGGGGGCAGACCTAAATTCCTGCTCTCGGCCTGACCATTATCCAGATTACCTTGCATTACAGCAAAGGCGCCCCTACCCAGGTATCTCACTTATCCAGGAACCTTGGTTAGTTCGAGATATCGTAAGGGGATTAGAAGGGCTGATCTGTTACAGGGACCTTAAGACGGCCAAAGCAAGGTCATGTATACTGGCGAAGGAAGTGGACGTTATTCCGCTGCTAGAACTATGTTCGAGTGATCTGATAGTGAAAGCCACAGATCTTAGAGGAATTGAAAAGCTAGTCATGGGATCGGCCTACTTTCCATATGAAAGCGAAACCAACGCATCCGAGGAAATACGTATACTGGTGGAATACTGCAAGATAAGGGGTCTTCCTCTCCTGTTGGGTTGCGACTCTAACTCCCACCATACTTTGTGGGGTAGCACGGATTTAGATATTCTTAACACAAGAAATACCCCGACGTTTCACAAATCGGTCAGGGAAGAAGTCATTGACATACCGGCAATTTTACAGACAAAGTTAGGAAGTAGAGAGTCTCAGACGAACCTACTCTCTCAGATGACTCACAGATAGATTTCGACCGTACTGGCAAACCGGATAAACTATGGACCTCATTTACGATAATGTGGGATGAATACAGGGATCTAATAGGTAAGGCCAATCAAGAAAGCTTCACCAACTTTTGCACAGACATCGAGAAAGGGGCAGAGGCGGCTAGACTGGACAAGCTGCTCTCGCGAAATCCGGATGCTATTCTCAGCTCTCTAAAATTACCCGATGGAGGAAACTCAGTGTCGGACAAGGAGACCTTGGATCACCTGATCAAGGCAGATTGTCCGGGTTTCATAAGATCTGTGGAAAAGGAGGCGATAACTCTGATGCAACCATAGTCGCCTGTGACTCAAATTGGCCCAAAACGGCGGCTAGCCTACAAGTTTGTTACTCCCTTAAACGACAGGTGCGCCCTAAAGTCTTTCAGCCCATACAAGTCTCCTAGTCTAGATGGCATATACCCGGTCCTCTTACAGAAGGCTGGACAGGTCAACAGAAACCAAATAAAGACTAAGGGTGATACTACTTTATGGGGAACTGTCGACTCGGGATGTCCGCAAGGAGGCATTTTTTCTTCCCTGCTGTGGTGCTTGGTAGTGGATGAACTGCTTCATCTACTCACGAATCAGGACTATCATGCTATAGGCTAGGCGGATGACATATTGGTCATTGTGTGCGACCAGCATCTGAATGAGCTCTTCGAGTTAATGCAGCTGGCACTGAGGATAGTGGATACCTGGTGCAAGAATACTGGATTATCGGCCAATCCGAGTAAGACGGACGCGGTTGTATTCATCAGATGGTACAAATGGGGAAGGACGAGTAAACTGAAACTGGGAGAACAACAACTGGAGATTACAGAACGAGTTCTATATATAGGAGTCATACTAGATAAGAAGCTGTTATGAAACGAGCACATGGAAAACATGTGCTGAAAGCTCATAGCGACCCTACGGCTCTGTAGGAAAGCCATAGGGAAAAGCTGGGGCTTAAAACCGGAGACACTTATGTGGATCTATACAGCGATCGTGCGAATCAGGCTAACCTATGCGGCGGTGGTCTGGGGGAGTAGGGTCGAACTGTCCACTGTGAAGTCTCGACTGGAAAGAATAAGGGGACTGGTTCTAAAAGGCATCATTGGTTCCTCGAAATCGACACCCACGATGGCAGTGGGCGCACTCACAGGGTTAAAACCCGTCCATATCACCATCAAGGCCCTGGCTGTGAAGGCAGCCTGGAGATTAAATATGGTAAAAGGCAGAAGGATCTTGACGGAGTTGCGGATCCCAATCGATAACGTGAGTAGGCCGACCCTGAGCATGCTCAGGGACAAAACGCCCATTCGCTATCTCTTTGACAAAAAGTATCGTGTTAGCCTATCCACGAGAGAGGAATGGGTTAATGGCGAGGCACACCTGCCTAGTGATGGGGACAACTGGTTCACAGATGGCTCTAGAAATAAAGAGGAAGCAGGAGCTGGTGTCTATCGTAGAAGGAGTGAAATGGGCATTACAATCCCGATAGGGCCCTATATGCCACATTCCTATAATCTGAGAATATGGTTGTGCTCCAGTGCGCCTACAAGGCACAGGAGTATGGCAACAAAAGAAACATCAGTTTCTGCTCAGGCAGCAGGGCTGCTCTACTGGGCTTGAGTAGAACAACGACTTCGTCGCTACTAGTATGGGAGTGCTATGAGGCACTGAATAATCTAGCGACGGAAAACCGAGTGACTAAACTTTGGATCCCTAGGACAGTGGCATCAAAGGCAAATGATTTATCACTTTGGTTAAAAATTTTACTATTTTATTGGAAGTTCCCCTTTTCTTGGTTAAAATTAATTATTTTAACTGAAAATGTAATAATAAAATCTTACCTTAATCTTACATTTTTGTCAGTTCTTTTATGTGTACAAAATAGGGGACAAAAACCCAAAATAGTTGATTTTACATATAAAAATTATCAATGTTTATCCAAAAAAGTTGACTTTTCATCCAGAAAAATAATTTTCTACCAAAAAAGACTAATATTCAAAAAATACTAGAATTTCCAACCAAATCAGATTAATTTTCAACCAAACAGATGAGTTTTTTAACTAAAGTGATAAATCTTTAACCAAAAGAATACATTTTTACCAAAACAGTTCAAATTTTAACCAAGTTCTCATGCAAGAAAAAAAATTTTCTTCCAGGATGATTAATTTTCTAAAAAAAAAGACGAATTTCCAATAAAATACATACATTTTTAACTAAATATTTCAGATCACACCTAAAAATAATTAATTTTAAAGAAAACATCGAATAGTTAAATTTTCAATTGAAAAAATTAATTTTCAAGAAAAACAAACAGATAAATTTTCAACTAAAGTGATGAATCAATAACTAAAAAAGATCAATTTTCAACCAAACAGGGAATCGTTAAATTTTCAGTTGAAAAAATTTATTCTCAACCGAAAAAATTAATTTTCAACAAAATCGTTGAATTTCCAACCAAAGAAATCAACTTTCGACCAAAAAAATGACCCAAAAATTGAAGTTTTAACTAAAATGACGAATCTTTAACCAAAAAAATAACTTTGGAACCAAGCATTTCAACGAAGAAGATTGATTTTCTAGGAAAAAAGACGAATTTTCAATCAAATACAAGAATTTTTACCTTAAAAAACTAATTTTCAACAAATTAGATTTATCATTAACCAAACAATTAATTTACAACAAAGCAGTTTAACTGTCAAGAAAGTAGTTGAATTAAAAAATTACTATTCCTCTAAGAAGATTAATTTTTTACAAAAAAGACGAACTTTTAACAAAATATAAGCATTTTTAACAAAAACAGATAATTTTTAAACAAACAAATGAGTTTTCAACTAAGGTAATGAACCATTAGCCAACAGAATAAATTTTAACCATATACATGAAGTTTCAACTAAGTAGTTGAATTCACAATGAAAAATGATCATTTTTTTACCAAAAATGGAATAGTTCCATTGTTTAATAAAAAAAAAAAGAGAATTTTAAACAAAATACATACATTAAAAAAAAAATGAATTTAAAACTAAACGAAATCAATTTTTAACGCACAATGGAATAGTTAACTTTTCAATTTACGAAAATTAATTTTTAACAAAAAAAAAACGATTATAAACAAAATAGTTCAATTTTTATTAAATAGGTGCGTTTTTAACTAAAATGATCAATCTTCAACAAAAAAATGTATTTTTATCAAATTAATTCCATTTTCCACCAAATAGTACAATCTTCAATAAAAAAATATGAATTCACAACAAAAAATGTAATAGTTGATATTTCGTTGTTTAATTCAACGAAAAACATGAATTTTGAATCAAGAACCAGTAAATCAGTTATTTCGAATGAACTAAACTGTAACTTTTATGGATTAAATCAGTCAGTTTTAATGACGTAATCAGTAAATATCACTAATTAAATTAGTCATTTTGATTGATTCAACCCGTAAATTACAATGTGCTAATTAGTCATTTATGATTAATTTTAATCATCTATTCAAATGTAGGAAATTAATGAAGAATTTTAATTTGCAAATAATTTTACTATTTTAATATAGCAGATGAATCAGTCACATCTATTGACTAAAAATCAGTCATTTCGAGTGACTTTTTGATTCAGTCAGCCACATTGACTGCTTCATCTGCTAAAACGACCTTTTTCTCAGTGTAAATGACTGATTTGCAGTCAAAACTTGGTTTATTAATTTATTCAGCTGATAATAATAATTATTATTATATTATTCAGCCAAATATTTTTCGTGGTAGGCGTGACTCACTTGGTTACACCACTGTTGTTTATGTAAACAAAACGTTCGTTCCGTAACGCTGCGCCGACCCAGGACGCTGATCAATCTCTCTAGCAAGCACCTCAGGTGAAGAGCTTCACAAAGTCACCATGTAAAGCTCTCCACGCGGGATAATTAGTATCCAAGGTCTTTTGTTTCCGGCGTCTTGCACTCCACTGACACTCTTCAGCATGTCCTGATAGTTTCCCCAAAACACTTGTATTTTAATCAAGGCATTAAATGACACTTCACGTTGGATAAATTAAATTGAAGCTGTACTCGCGTACGAATTTCCGCATTATGATATGGAAATTTTTGGCGATTCGATGCACGTGTTTCGATAAGAAAATAAATGCGATAGCAGTGCCTGAATCATGAAAATCAGTTTGCCCCTGAGTCGCTAAATTTTTGTTTATCAGATCCCATTTCAAACAGAATTTAGGTAATCTGCTCACCTGAAAAATCTGGAATTGTCAGGGAATTTGTGTATACCTGGAAAAACCTAGAAACGAAAATGAATTTTTTTTTAGGTCAGGGAATTTTTTCGAGAGCGTGCTAAAATTTTTTGTAAATTGTTATACAAAATTAAAAACCAATGTTTTTTCCATTGTAAAAGTATTTTTGCATCAAGTGATTTAATTATTTTGTTGAAAATTCGTTTTTTTGTTTTGTTGTAAATTAGTTTTTTTTACTGAAAATTGAACTATTCCATTTTTGGTTTAAATCTTTTTTTGTTGTTGTTAAAAATTCATGTATTTTGTTGAAAATTCATCCTTTTTGGTAGAAAATTCAACAATTTAGTTGAAATTTTTTTCTCTCTCTTTACTGAACAATCTTTCTTAGTAGTAAATTCATCTTTGTTGATCTCAACTGTTTTTGATTTGAAATTAAAATCTTTTCTGCTTAAAAATTCATTTCTTATGTTGAAAAGTTAACTACTTTTTCAAAAATTGTTGATCATTTTTCTTGAAAATCAAACAGTTTGGTTGATATTTTTTCTCTCTTGACTGGAAATCTTTTTTATTTAAAGATTCGTCTTTTTTGGTTGAATTCAACTGTTTTTGATTTAAAATTGAAAATCGTTTTAGTTAAAAATTAATATCTGAGGTTGTAAATTGAACTATTTTGTTAAATTTCTCTCTTTAATTTAAAATGTAACTATTTTGTTGAAAGTTCGTTTTTCTTTTTGGTAGAAAATTAATCTTGTTGTTTGAAAATTCATTTTTTTTTGGTTTAGAATTAATTTGTTCAACTAAAAATTCAACTTTCTCTTTTTTAGTGAAAATTTTATCTTTTTAGTTGTAAATTCAACTGTTTGGTTGGAATCTTAAGGTATTTTGTTAAAAATTATTTTTATTTGTTTGAAGATTCATCATTTTGAATGAAAATTCATTTTTCGGTTTAGAATTAATTTATTCAACTAAAAATTTGACTGTTTCTTTTTTAGTGAAAATTTATCCTTTTTAGTTTGTAATGAATTTAGTAAACATATGGGAAATTTAATATGCCCATGTATACTAAAATTGCAAACATTTCTAACAGTGTATCCTTAATTAAAATTGGAAAACGATCTTTATCTGTCTACACAACGGAACAATCTTCTTAAGTTTGAGGTTATATTGGCTCGAACACATTTGACTATTTGAAAAAATGTATGTAAATTTATAATGAAATATGAGTTTAAGTAATTCAAAATATATAGAATTTGAAACGCGGATGACGGATCATTCGTTCTTAGCTTACATACCCTGTTTTTATTTTGAATTGAAAATATTAAAACTAACCTCAACTTGACTGACTGTATATCATATGATCGACATTTCATAAACTTCATCTGTGTTCCGTTCATGTACTAACATTTAAGTTTAGATTTAAATTCACAAATAAGTTATCAATGAATTCCTTAAAGAAATAAGTAAACTCCTCAAATATTTGTAGCCGTTATTTGATATAACCATGTATGTATGCATGTAATATTTCGGATATTTCAGTTGAACATTTTGGATGTTACAGAGTAACATATGACTTTTTAATATCTACAGATACTAACTTTGATCTAGATTGCTGTCCTATATATAGGACAGCAATCATAGTTAAACATAAAATATGTTGACCGTGAACATCTAGATGTTTCATTTAAACATCCATTTTTCTCCGTGTAGAGAATGTATTCAGCGAAAATGATGTTTTCGTATCGGACACGCGGCTCGATTCTTGTTTGAGCAGAAAACTGTGAAATGTACGTGGTGTATGTTGTATGTTGTATGCTGTATGCGATATCGACGAAGGTGTCGACAAACAGACGCGAAACCGGATAACCTCGGGATCCGTGTAAACGCGGCTACCGGCTACCGGTCTTACGAAACCAAGCAAAGTCTGGGAATCTCTTCTGTTATGTTTTCCAAGTTAATATTTGAACAACGCCTTTCAGTTATACCTGCTGTAGTACACCTAAAAGTGCGCGCGCTCGCTCGGTCAAATGAGAATGACACCCGAAATTCCATTCGATCCTCACTCTCAGTCTCTTTTTCACGCCTACCAACTTTTTTTCTATTTCCCTAAACGCCTAAACCTAGTCCTAGTTCCTACAGGAAAAAAACAACTATTTTCTTTAGCCCTTTAGTGAAGCCGGAAGGAATGCCGCGGTGGAATTTTTAAGCCGTTTCCGGCGTTTCACATCCCGGGACGCGTGCCATGGACCCCGGCTCAAACTTAAGAATGGAATCTGGGTTCAAAATTGAGAATGGGATCTCGAGAGATTAAAAGATTCTAAAGGTCCGCCTATTATTCCTTCAAAGGGAATAATAATCACAATGAAAAAGAACCGGGAAGAAAGGAATCTCAAAGTTCTCAATAAGAGTGACGAAGGGATAGTGTCAAGACGTTTTCATACCAATTTTAATTGGGAAAATCTCTTTTTCACAGAATAAATGATGGAATTGTATCGAAATATCATAAACCTCCAGAAAAATTTAATGGGGGGAGGGGGGGGGGCATGCTGAAAATTGCGGTTGGCAACAAGGGGATAAATTTTAAAGAATTTTTTTTCTCTGTTTTTAAACAACTTACCCTATTTTTCGTTTTTTCACTAAAATGCGAACTGAATTATTAGAACCCAATAACAAAATTCAATTAATTTTGGTTGAAAATTTTATTATTTTGTTGAAAACGTAATTTTGTTGTTGAAAAGTCATCTTTTTTGGTTAAAAATCCAGGTACTTGGTTGAATGTTGAAATTCTTAGTTGAAAATAAATTTTTGTGGTTGAAGATGTATCTCCTTGGTTGAAAATTTTATGATTTATTTCTTAGTAAATTAATCATCCGAGTGAAAAAATCATCTTTTTGGTTGAACCAGGTTGAACTTTTTTTTTTATTCATTCTTTTTTAAGATTCATTATTTTAGTTGAAGAATAATTTGTTTGGTTGAAAATGTAACCATCTTGTTGCAAATTCATTTTTTTTTCGTTGAGAATTTATTTTTTGACTAACAATGTAAATATTTCCTTTTTAGTAGACAAAATTTTGTTGCTATAAATTCGTATTTTTGGCTTGACTTTGACTATTTGATTGAGAAATAAACTGTTTTTATGAAAATTTAACTTTTTGGTAAAAAATTAAGTTTTTTGTTAAAAAATCATATTTTTGGGTTGAGAATTCAACCGAACTGTTCGGGTCTAAGTTAATCTAGTTTGGTCAGGAGTCAACAATTTGGTAAAATATTAAACCATTCGGTTAAAAATAAACTTTTTTTTTCAAATCAAACTATTTTAATAAAAATTTTACTTTTTGGTAGAAAAATAACTTTTTTGTTATAATATAATATTTTTGGGTAGAAAATTCAACTGTCTCAGTTAAAGTTTAAATCTTTCTGTTTAAAAATTGGACCACTTGGTTGAAAATTCAACTATTCGGTTAAGAATTCAACTGCTTTGTTGGCAATTTGTCTGTTTAACTTGTAAACATTTAGTTGTAAATTCATTCAAAAATTCAAATATGTGGTTAAAAATTGAACTATTCTATTGAAAATTGAACTTGTCATATGGATCAAGAAGTAATCGTTCTTGATTGTAAAGGAACTTTAGTTATTGCAAATTTAACTATTTTCTAAAAAAAAATGATTTTCTTCTGCTTGAAAATTAAACTATTTGGACTATTTGGATGAAAATTTGTCTTTTTTGGTTGAAAATTCAAGTATTTGGTTAAGAATTTAACTTTCTTGTTCAGAATTCATCTTTTTTAATTTAAAGTACAACTATTTTGTTTTAAATACAACTTTACGGTTAAAAATTATTTTGTTGTTAAAAAATCAACTAATTGATTCCAAATTTATCTTTCTTGGTTGAAGTTTCATCTCTTTTGTTTGAAAATTCGACTTTTTGTGAACGTTTGTGTTTTTTTTTATAGAAATTTGTTCAGTTGGATTAAAAAATAATCTTCCTCGATTAGAAATGAACTTTTTGTTGCAAATTCAATTTTTCGGGTTCAAAATTCAACTGTTTTTATTTTAAATTCGTTCTTTCGGCTGGAAAATTCAACTTATTGAACAAAATTGATCTCTTTTGGTAGACAATTCATATATTTTGTTGTTGTTAAAACCCAACTATTTTGTTGAAAATTTATCTATTTGGCTTAAAAATTTACCTCCTTTGGTGAAAATTTCATTTGAATTGGTTAAAAATTCAACTACTGGGTTCAAAGTTAAACTACTTTGTTGAAAATTTATATTTGGAGGAAATTTTTTTTTTTTGCTTCAAAATTTTATAATTTTTTTGCAAATTTATTTATTTTTTTTTAATTCAACAATTTCGTAAAATATCATAATTTTTGGCTTGCAAAATTAACTTTTTTTTAAATTAGACTATTTTGAGTAAAAGGCGTATCTTCTTGACTGAAAAATCTTTTTTTCGTTGAGAATTCCATTTTTTTGTTGGAAATAAGTCTTTTTTGGAATTTTAGTCCTTTTTATAGATAATTCTTTTACTTTGAAAAATTAATTTCAAGATAAAGTTGAAAATTATTCAAAAATATTTATAATATATATTATATAATATATATTATAATATATTTTAAGGCAATTTTTTGCATTTTGCAAAATTTTTTAAAAATTGTAGGAAAAATCTAATACAGTTTAAACTATATTTAGATATAATTTTTTATTTAAAAATATTAACTTGAAGGGAAAATTGAAATAGAGATTGAAAAATTTCAAAAGATTTCAAACATTGTCGAAAAAATATCTGGAAAATATTAAAGCAATTTTTTTTTTGCTGGATTTAAAAAAAATATTATTTTTGAAAAGATTTAAAAAATAATTCCAAACTTGAAAAAATTTCAAGAAAATTAAGAAAAAATGAAGAATTTGGAAATTTTTTGGAATAAAATGTTTTTTAAACTTTTGAAGGGTCCCAAGAGAATAAAAGAATCTTCTTAAAATTTTTGGGAAGATTTAAATACTGTTTTATTTGTTAAATTAATTTTAAGAGAACATTAAAAAAGATTTCATAAGATTTCGAAAACTGACTAACAATAATCTGGAAGATTTTTTGGTAAAATGTTTTCATTTCGCAGGATATCAAATGATTATCTAAAATTTCTAAGAATAATGTAGACAATTTTTAAGCAACATTTTTCGATTTTGCAAGATTACAAACTTTTATACAAAATTCGTGTTATTTATGCAAATTTTAGGAAGTTTTGCAAAGATTTCATAAAATTTAAAACAAAATCGATTTTTAAAGATTTTGAAGAAAAAAATTTCTAAAGATTCATAGGAAATTCATTTTTTCATTTTCAAAAATTATTTTAATAGAACATTCCAAAAGATATGCAAAATTATGTTCAAGAATCTGAAATATTGTGGGTTATTGTTTTTATTTTGCAGGATTTTAAATTAATTCTTAAAATTTCGAAAAAGAAAGTAGAAGATTCTTTGCACGATTACCATATTTAAAAAAAATTGAGTTTACTCAAGAAATATAAAGAAGTTTTGAAAAGGTTCAAAAATAATTAAGGAAAAATTTCAAAGAATTTAAAACGATTTAAAAAATTTTAAACGAAATGTAGGTTGTGTAAATTTCCAAAAAAGTATGGTTTTAAGAATCTGGAAAGATTTCAAGAGAATAAACAAGTTATGTTAAGATTCCTGGCAAAATTTGCATGATTTTTTATTTTGATACATTTATTTTAAGATAAAATTGAAAAAAAATTCTAAACATTTCAAAAGATTTCCAAAATTGCCGAAAAAATATTTGGAAGATTTTAAGGTAATCTTTTCATTTTGCTGAATTTTGATAAAAAATTTAAGAAAAATTCTACTTATTTAAAAATATATTGAGCATTTTTGAAAAAATTTAAAAAATAATTTAAAACGTGGAAAGATTTAAAGAAATTTAAAACAAAATGTAGATTTTGGAAGTTTCGAAAAAAAATGAACTCCTTAAGAGTTTCGAAAGGTTTCAAGAAAATAAAAAAGTTGTTCTTTAAAGATTCCTGAGAAAATTGAAATGATTTTTTATTTCGAAAAATTAATTTTCAAATAAAATTGAAAATTATTTCAAAATATTTATAACCAAACAAAATAATTTATTTTCTAGCTTTAAAAAAAAGATATAAATTTTTATAATTTAGTTCAGTTAAGCGTTAATTTCAATTTTCAATAATCATTATAAATGTCAATTAAAATAAAATTCAATTGAAATTTACTATTTTTACATTTTTACAATATTTACATATTTCAATGCTAAAAATTTAACGTTCACTTTGTAGAATTATTATTGTTACTCTGTGAAAAGTGTATTCGTATTTAATCAAAATAATGTTTTCTTCCATTTTCATTAGTACTTATTAACTTATTGGATATTTAATATGCTACAAAATATTTTTCCGAGATAAATATTTTGAATATTTTGAAGATTGAACCATTTTAGGTTAAGTTACCGTTTCGCACAAAAAATTGGTATTTTGAAACAAGAATAATTATGATATGAACAAGATTTATAATCATGTAACAATTTTGAGTCATGTTAGTGTTTTTGGCTGGAAATTATTGGTATTTTTAATAAAAAAAAAAAATATTTCAAAGAAGAGTTACAATTTTTGACAATTTGATGTTATATTAGCGTTTTACACCACAAATTGGTATTCTTAAAAAAAAATCGTTATAATTTGAACAAGATTAAGAATCTTTTTAAAATTTTTGGATTTTGAACTTTGAATCATTTTAAGTTATGTTAGCATTTTGGAGAAAAATAGGTATTTTGAAACCAAAATCATTATATAAACAAGATTTACAATCATGTACAAATTTTGAATCATGTTAGTGTTTTTGGTAGGAAATTATTGGTATTTTTAATAAAAAATTAATATTTCAAAGAAGATTTACAATTTTTGAAAATTTCTGGTTATATTAGCGTTTTACACCACAAATTGGTATTCTTAAAGAAAAATCATTATAATTTGAAGAAAATGGAGAATCTTTTTCAAATTTTAGGATTTCGAACTATTTTAGGTTATGTATGCGTTTTACACAACAAATGTTTTTTTTTCAAATAAAAATCATTATAATATGAACAAGATTTATAACCATGTAACAATCTTGTATCATGTTAGTGTTTTTGGTCGGAAATTATTTTTATTTTTATTAAAAAAATAACATTTCAAAGAAGATTTACAATTTTGGACAATTTCAGGTTATATTAGCGTTTTACACCATAAATTGGTATTCTTAAAGAAAAATCGTTATAATTTGAACGAGATTAAGAATCTTTTTAAAATTTTTGGATTTTGAACTTTGAACCATTTTAAGTTATGTTAGCGTTTCGTACAAAAATGGGTATTTTTAAACCAAAATCATTATATGAACAAGATTTATAATCATGTAAAAATTTTGAATCATGTTAGTGTTTTTATTCGGAAATTGTTGGTATTTTTAATAAAAAAAATAATATTTCAAAGAAGATTCACAATTTTGGGCGATTTCAGGTTATATTAGCGTTATACACCACGAATAGGTATTCTTAAAGAAAGATCATTATAATTTGAACAAAATTTAGAATCTTTTTAAAATTTTAGGATTTTGAACTATTTTAGATTATGTTTGCGATTTACACAAAAAATTGTATTTTTAAACAAAAATCATTATAATATGAACAAGATTTATAATCATGTAACAATTTTGAATCACTTTAGTGTTTTTGGTCGAAAATTATTGCTAGTTTTAATAAAAAAATAATATTTCAAAGAAGAATGACGATTTCGGACAATTTCAGGTTATTTTAGCGTTTTACACCACAAATTGGTATTTTTTAAAGAAAAATCATTATAATTTGAACAAGATTTAGAATCTTTTTACAATTTTTAGATTTTGAACTTTGAACCATTTTACGTTATGTTAGCGTTTCGCACAAAAAGTTTGTATTTTGAAACAAAAATCATAATATTAACGACGTTTTGAATCTTGTAACAGTTTTGAACCATGTTAGTGCGACTGTACAATTGTGAGTTCTCCCCATGTGGACACGTTTGAGTAACGCAGTTACTGGATATGACTGTCGAGGTGCCATGATTAAAGAGCTGTCTATATTACCGACTAGAGCTAAAAAAATTATAATTGCATACTTTATCACAACAGCTCAAACAATTTATTTTTGTCTTCAGCACTTTTCTCTTAGAAAGGTGACAGAAAGTCGGGGGTTTTTAAAAAATTTTCCATTTTTGTCCTAGTTTCAATTAGAGAGTGGTAATAGTTCATTAATGTTGAGAAAGATAATTGCTTCAAGAATTTATAATCATTGGTAATAATATTCTCTCAGAATAAATAGTATTTTACTTTTTTAAGTGAATTATTTTGACTTCCTTCCCAATGTTAAAAAAAATGAATTGAAACAAAAAAGCTATCTTAGACGAGAGACAAAACCCAAGAATGGAATAATTAGAAGTAGGTGGGGCACGAAATTTTACATGACTCGGATGTAGAATTCACATATTTAGAGAGGTAGACATTGTTTTCCCTGATTGAAACTGTACGTAACAGTTCGACTCATTTTACCTAACTGGTAGGTAATCTTTATTATCTATTTGTCCTATTTCTCACTGAATCACGAATTAAATTATCATTCATTTATATTAATAATTCATATTTTCACATCAAATATTAAGCTATTTCATTCCACACAACTGAAAGTGAAATTTTAATAAAATGCCGTAATATCCTCCGGTTACAGAACTGAGTTGTGTAAAATTTAACACACAAATATTCTCTGTGTATCAATAGAGTCTCCGATTTTTGGGCTCCAACCCTCAACGTTAAAAAACGACCCCTTGATACCACGTAGATGTGACTTTGTCAAAAGATAATCTGTTCGAGAATCTTACTGAGTCAATTGAGTCTCTGATTTTTCAGCTCCAACCTAGAACTGTGCAAAGTGATTCGAACCGAACTGATGCATAATTTAAAGGCGCATCGAAAGTCGACTCGAAAGACTTTCGAACAGCTAAGTTTGAATCGGGGAAAAAACTTTTTGAGTTCAGCAGTTTGAAAGTCTTCTGAATCGAATTTCGAAGCTCTCAGTTCACAGCGGGCAGATTTCTTTATATCTTGCCCCCCTTTTTTCTCAAGAAATTGAAACTTCAAGGGAATTTCGACTTAGGAATTGAAATAAAATTATTTGATTTCTCATTGTAATTTCGAATAAATGAAGTAATTTTAAGTTCAATTATAATGATAATAAGGTACATTGATCTGTGGAACTATCTTGAAATTATAGATTTACGGGTGGCACCTTGAATTTAGAGAATTTCATTCAGCGACTGTCCTCAAATTAGCTTCTGTCCAATTACTGTACTTCACAATAAAATTGAAAATCAAAATTATTGCTTTTAAGGAACAGAACATTTCCCCCACTCAGGGTAAGAAGAAATTATTATTAATTAATTGTCGATAAAATAATTACCTAATTAATCGATTAACCAATCAAGGCCCTTAGGTACGTATTCGTTTTCTGAAAATGATAGAGGAAAAACATGTTTAAAAACCAGTTCCCCCTTATGCGATTTTGAGTTAAACTTGTGAGCAATTTTTCAATGTTGATCCTAGGCTGAGTTTATAAACAAATTTTGTTTGCTTTCTCGTAAAAACTTTCTCATGAGTATTTTCGTCAAGTTTCTATTTTTCCCGCATTTCACACATGCAACACATATCAACTCATGCAAAAAATCATCTCGGTAAACTTAATGATGTCAGCGCTGGGCTTGTTCACAAGGGTCATTTTGAGTCAAAAGGATACATTTTCATGTTCTAAAATAGCAACATCTCCATGAGTATTTTTCTTGAATATTTCACTACTTTCCTCGTATCTTACACATAGGCTGCAGGCGTAGTAATAGGGCCATTCTGAGTCAAAATGCGTAAATTCTTATTGATTGACATTACAACGGTATGATGAGAATTTTTCCTTGAAGTCCTCAGCATTTTTCATCTGGTTAGACGCGTGAAAATCATCTCCATGCAAAATCATTAGACACAATAGTTTTTCCGCTGCAAGTTTTTACAAACAGAAAGCTATTTCACTGACGATATCAGTGATTCGTACGAAGCTCCAAAAATGGAGTTTTTCTAGTGAAAACTTTGTCACTAACATCTTGACTCGAGACCTGGATAGTTTTTTACTTTTTTTTCTTTTGTTTGGGTTCATTTAATTGTTATGCTAAACAATGTTTGGATAGTCTAAAATTACCTGTATACAATATAAAAGTTGCTAAAATTATGTGACTTTTTTGTCTCATTTTTGAACAATGAAACTCTTCAAAATATTTCTTGTTTTAACCCTAATAGGTCATGTATTTTCTGAAGATTCAGTTAAAATTTTAAATTCAAATAAGGACAAAAGTGTATGTCACAAACAGGTCACTTTATCCAACCCAGTTAAAAAAATTATCAGGCGAATTTGAATTGGCAATGATGAAACTTTTTTGCCCATCATTATTACACTTATCTTATCACATTTATCAGCATTGGCTGGTTCAAATCGAAGGCTGAAACCGACGATGGATCAAAAGACCAAAAGACGCTTTTATCAAGTAAACGAGAAGATTGGGTGGGCAAGACAGTATGCGTCCCATATTCAGTGTGTGATTAACTACATAACATCTGGTAGGCCGTTCACGGAAAGGTTTCGAAAGTTCGCTCCAGAACTAAGGATCTTCAATCATACACTGAAAAAATCAAAGATGCTGACCATCTAGCAGCACAATGTTGAAAAATGCGGCTGGCATCTGACGCAAGCAAGAGAATACAGAAGATGAAGAGATGGATCAGGGAGAATCAGCAGTTTCTCGCTGATACATCTCGCCTCTTCAGTGATTACCCTGTTCCTGTCAAAAATCCACCCAAGCCCAACGATGTAGAGAGTTTTTGGAGAAAGTTATATAAGATCCCAAAAACACTGGACTTGAAAAAATATAATGATAATATCATCTGCTAAAATGGTTTTTGCGACAAACTAATAACATCTGAGGATAAACGTCCATCAATCTCTGACAAAGGGATGAAAAAAACACTTAGAACTACGAAGAAATTTTCCGTTGTAAGGCCAGATGGTATCAAGAACTTTTGGTGGAAAACGTTTCCTTCTAGACACCAATATTTGCCCGCATATTCACCTCATGTTGAAAGACAAAAACGCCAATTTCACAGTGGCTGGTGGGAATACGCACTATACTCCTACCGAAAAAAGGCAGCTTTTCCAACCCAGACATTTACAGGCCAATAAGTTGTTTCAACACACGGTATAAGATCTTTACAGCTATCTTGAAGATGTACGAATGACGTGGCTCGAAAAAAGGTGTAGCAGGATGTCGAGAGAACCTGCGAATTGACAAATGCATCTGCAAAAATGCTGCAGCCCATCAGCGCATCCTGTCAATGGCCTGGATTGACTACCGGAAAGCTTTAGATTCAACCTCTCATAGACTTATCATCTGTCTGTTGGAATCTTACCATAATAGCGTGTGCACTTCAACATTTCTATTATTACTGCAAATATTATCCGATTTTCATGAATCTTTTTTCCACTTTCTTGAAATTATATGAATAAACTATTTCTGCTAATTAAAATTGAATCACGTTATACTTTCATAATTTAATTTTTTGAACCGGCCTGCATCTCATAACAATGAAAGGGTGATTCGTTTCGGGTAATCAGATGCGCTCTCGAGTCTCCGCTCGCGCTCCGGGGAGTCTGCTTAAAAAATTTGACGGGGGTCGATTCGGCAGGTCCTGAAAATACACATTCAGCTAGTACTGAGCATCACTGCAATTTTTTTATATTGTTCTTTTCTTTTTGTTTATAACGTAAAATATAAACATTTAAAACAAAAACTAATCTAGCCGGAAAAACAGACCAATATGTAGATAAGGTATGCAAAATATCAGTCAAAAATATTCAACCGTGAGGCCGGAAACTGGAATCCCGTTTTGTAATGCTGATCAATTTCCTTAAGAAGGCGTAAACTCATGAAAACCGGCTTTCCTAAAACCACATGTTCCCCAAGTGGCCTTGGACAATGACGTTCTTTTCTAGGATGGATTGTCAGGTCAATTTTCCCAGTCCCGATATCCGAAAATGTAGCTCGTTATTACGCTTTCTTTTCGAAATTATTTTAATATTTTTAAACTAGAATGTAAAAGAAATTAGTCATTTTTGACACATTATTGTTAATTTATATTATCTGCATTGTAGAAGATTTTTACTTTACTGTTAGATATTTAAAAATTTATCTTGGTTCTTGATTTTTTTGAAATTTTTCATATTGATCACGTCTACGATGTTTGATTCGAAGTATTTAAAAGCAAAAAAATTCAAATTCGTACACATATTTTGTAAACACGGAGTAGTTAAATTTTCAGTAAAAAAAAATCAATTTTGAACCAAAAAAAGGAACTTCAACAAAATAGTTAAATTTACAAACCAAAGAAGTGAATTTCAACTGTAATGATGAATCTTTAATAAAAATATTAATTTTGAACTAAATAGTTAAATTTTCTACCAAAAAGACAAATTCTCATCCAAAAATGAAATATTTATATTCACAAATAAAGAAAAAAATGTGAATTAAAAAGCGAACTAATTCTGAACAAAATGGTTGAATTTTCAACTAAAGAAATTAATTTTCAACTGAATACATCAATTTTTAGCTTACAAATTAAAATTTTGAAGCAAAGAGCGAAAATTTTTTAATTCGACACCAAAGACAGTTGAATTCAACAAAAGAAGACTAATTTTCAACATAATAGTTGAAAATTCTCAATCAAGAAATATCAGTTTTCAACGAAAAAGTTGCATTCTCACCCAAAAAAAGATGAAATTTCTACAACTAAAATATTATATTTTATCCCCAAAAACACGAAGAAAAAAATTCATCCAAAATGTGGAATCGCGGAATTTTCTTCCCAAAAGGACGAATTTTCGAAAAAATAGTACAATTGATTGACTTGTATGTTTGAAAAAATTTTCAACAAGAAAGTAAATATTCGACCAGATAAGATGAATTTTCAACGAGATTGACTGTTTTGCTTCTAGCAACATTGTTCAATTTTGAATATAGTAATAAAGTTGTATTATCTTTCCCTAAGTGTATAAATTATAGAAATAACTTTTCCGAGTTGAAAAATGAAATGTGACTTTTCTAGGAAAAAGATTAGATGTCGATCAAAAAAGAAGTTTACGAAAAAATTTAGTTAAATTTTTTGTTCAAAAATTTTGAACTTGAATTTTGAACCAGGAAAATTCATCAGTTTGGTAAAAAATTAATTCCATTTTTAGTTCATAATTGATCTTTTTTAGTTCAAAATTCAACTATTTCATTGAAAATTCATTTATTTGATCATGCTATAAGATGAAAATTCATATTTTTTGTACGAAAATGCATGGATACAATGTTTTTGATTTCTTAAAAATCATGAAAATCCCTGGAAATTCCCTGAAGTTTTTAAAATCTCCTGCAAGTGCCATGGAATCTTTCAAAATACCATAAATGTTTCAAATTCTTTAAAATACCATTAAATTACTGAAACTAATTAAAAATGCCTTACAATCTTTTTAAATTCCCTACATTTAAAATCTTGAAATTTCTGTGAAATCTTTGAGAAATCTTTTGGGATCTTTTAAAACTTTGGTAAAATTGTTGAAATCCTTGATATCTTTGTGAAAATTTTTAAAATCTTTATGAAATTCATGAAATATTTTCGAAACATTTCTTTAATCTTTGAAATGTTTTTGAATCTATAAAATGTGGTGTTTAAAATCCTTGAAATTCTTTAAATCTTTTGAAATCTCTTGAAATCTTTATGCATTCATTGAAATATGTCTGAAATGTTTCTGAAATCTGTTGTATTTGTTTGCAATCACTGGAATATTTGTAATCTTGAAAAAAATTGTTAATCGTCTAAAATCTTTGAAATGTTTTGATATCATTGAAATCTAGTGTACTGTACCCTTTTTGAGATCTTCAAAATTCTTGTATTCTTTTAAAATCTTTAGGAATTATTTAAGAAATTATTGTGCAATTTTTTAGTTTTTTAGTTCCAAGTTTGAGTTATTTTTTATTGAAAATTAATTTGTTAACTGGTAATTTAACTATACCATGTTTGTTTGAACACCAATCTTCTTCGGTTGAAAATTCAACTATTTGTTTGAATATTTCTGTATTTCGTTGAAACATTGTCTTTTGTGGTAGAATATCTTCTTGGTAACTAATTCCCCTTTTTGGTTGAAAAGTTAAATATTATGTTAACAATTACATTAAAAATTAAAATATTTGTTTGAAAATTCATGTATTTTGTTAAAAATTATTCTTTTTTGGTAGAAAATAGTTTTTTTTTTATTGAAAATTTATTTTTTCAACATAAAATTTAACTATTCCATTTATACTTTTTAAAAAATATTTATTGTTTTCGTAATATTTAGGCATATTTATGGTGAAACTATTGAAAAAATGACTAACAACAACAACAAAAAATTGTTGATGCACGAGGACGCGAACGCATGACAGCAAACTCTGTAGCCTCGAACCTAAGCCATTACTCTATCGGTGCTTTCTTGCTCAATTCACAATTCGACTGATACTCATTCTGCGCTGATTTCTCTCTACTCTTTTTTTTTGTCTCATAAACCGCTTTGTATCTAAGCAAATAGTTTGAGCTTTTTTCATGTCAAATTCAGCTCTCTTCGCTCCCAAAAGATGATTAAAACCCGTGTACCCCGTTACGCGCACTCCCATTGTTGATAAAAATCCCTCAATTTCGATTTCGGGAATAATAAATCAAGACATAGTACGACAAATTTTTAATCAAGATAGCAATAAAGAATCAGGACCTGACCTGATAAAGCAAAACATGTGGTCCCCCTCATCATTTAAAAAAGGTCAGTGACCTTTTTCATACGTGATTTGATATTTTCATTCTTGAGGCAATTACTTACCGACTGAGTCTTGCCTCACAAAGACCTTAAAAGGGAGCTGCAACGACTGTACCCAAAATATTCGGTACGAGTAATTGTCCTTGTGATAGGTGCTCTCAGAGGGTTTCGCCGGCCTGTCGTTATCGTTGTGATTTCGTCCTGTCCTGTGACTACCCATCTCGCGGTTGTGAGACGTGGCCATGAGCGGGATTTACCGCGGTCCTACTGGGAGCCAATATCATTTTTTAGATGGCAGTTGCTCGCAGTGGGACCCTGCGGTGATTGTGAACCTTTAGTTTTTAATTATATATAATAGTTGCACCCATTATAAATTTTCTACATTAAATATACAATTATAGATATTAATATTTTATTCTAAGCTGAAAGAGAAAAATTTGTTTTAAAAGAAATCAGCGCTTGCGGGAATCGAACTCGGTTCTCCGGGGCAGCAGAACAAAGATTTTTTCCTGCGATAAAACAAATTATGAGACTTAGGAATTTTATCATCCTCATGAACCTCGGCACATATGTCATCATTCGGCACTGAATTTCCTATTTTAAATTGAGAATTTTCGCAAAGCACTGCATTAAAATGTTTTTCCTCTCATAGCACCTTCCCCTTAAAAATTGTAATTTTTCTAACCTATTTTGCAACTTATGTTATTTAAACTGCTAGTTATTGAAACTACGGTTTTATTATTTAATTTGTGAATATCCATTTTTTCTGACCTCAATCTGCTATCGAAAATATTAATCTTTCTAACTCTAAAAGGAAATTTTTAAGTTTGTAGTATATTTATAATTTATATAAAAAAAGCATTTTTTCCTATCGCTGTGGCAATAATACTATTTTCTCGGCTATATTCTAGATTGCCATCGAACTCTTGTAAAAATCAATATTATAATGCCAAATTTTACAACCAATAGTTTCTCGCGCAAAGAGAAAAATATAATTTAATCAAGTAAAAATATCATTTTTGTCATTTTTTTCAAGTTCAATGATAATTTACGATGTATACACATTTTTATTGTTGCACAGTTTTCAGAGGATACTTATAGTTTGATCATTTAATCAAGTAAAAATATTGTTTTTCTCATTTTTTTTTCTTTAAGTTTAATGAAAATTCACGATTTATACAGATTTTTGTATTGCTGCACAGTTTTGCAGATAATCATTGCAGTTGTTAATATTGATTTTTAAAAATATTTTCATCCAATAAAAAATTTAGAAAATTCCAGAACATTTCAAATAAATAAATGCCGAAAGAGATTAAAGATAATTTTTTAGTACGCATATACATTTCTTTGAGGTAAACAGTTTTATTGAATACTAAATTTTATTGCAAAGAGTCGCAGAGCTTTAAAGCACCAATGAGAAAATTATGAAACTCACGGCTTTGGTAAAGATTCGGCATTTTTGAAAAACAAGTTTATAAATTTTTTATATTTTTGAAACCAAATTTTCAAGCACTTGCAATCTGGGACAAACCCAATGGATTTTGTTCATCCTTCTTAATACGTGCAAAAACACCAAGTTCGGGTGCGGTTTGAATTTAAAATTTGTTTATCCTTCTAACCTTCGAATATACAATTTAAAAACTTACTTTAATCTAACTTGATATGGATTAAAAATTTCGTAGTTTCAAACACATAAAATAAAAAGTATATTAATATGTAAAGACGTAATTATATTGTAGCAGACTGGCATGGACAGCCAGGAAACCCTAGCTGCGCCCCACTCGTTTGACGCCCCTCAGGCATTTAAAGGCACCTCAAAAAGATTATACTTTTAAACAAATAAATAATATATTTTAGATTGCAAAGGAAGAAGAAAAAATGATATATAATTATATCCAGGATTTGCTTATGTAATACTATAATAACAGTAGTACAGTTATATAGTTGTCTCAAATTTCTTTTTGCATTTTCTCAAAAATATATTTCTGTTTAAAAAATATTATGCTCTGGGGTCGTTCATATATTTCTTAGAACCATCACTAATGCACGTTTTGACTCACATTACAGATAATATTTTGTAAATATATAAATAATTATACATTTTAGATTTCTAGGACAAAATTGAAAAGAATATTCTTGTCATAAATACAGTTTTATTTGCTCGATTTTTTCACATTTTCTGAAAAATGAATAGAATTAGCAAATTAACTCTCAATGAATGAAAATTTTTACTATAGAATAATTTACTTTGTTTCTATAATTTTCATAAAGAAATTAATGGATAAAACTAGCATCTGCTAAATTTTCCGCGTTTGAATGCATTCATATACTGATTTCATCGTTAGGTTATGTAAACTTAACAATTAATCACAACCCAAAACGAAACCGCAAAATTTGTCATTGTTATCATTGGTATAAAAAATCTTTGCAAACTTATGTCGCGTTTTCGATCATAGAACTTTTTTCCTTTGTAATATATTATTTTCTCTCAAGAATACAATACTTTTGATTTTCATCAACAATTATTATAGCATTTTATACATTTTTGAACATACAAAATTTTTCTTTTCTGTGAGTCACTTTTTTCAGTTCAAGAATAATATTATTACGAAAAAAGTTGCCATTTATGAACGTGTAGTAATAATTATCATTATATATATTTATCAATTCTTATGAATAAAAATCATTGTTTAGGACCTATTTCAACTTATAACGTTCTTTTTCTTGGCGAAATATAATTCAATCCATTGTATTAAGACATTAGTTTTTAGATGCAAAGGAATTACTCTGCAAAAGGGAATATTTTCTTTATTCAAAACTGCGATATTCGAGTATTTTTTTATAAAAATTGTTAATGAAAGTAAATCTATTACAATAATAACGACCGTTTGAAAGTTGAGATGGCGTTAATTCACCTATGTTGAAGTTATTTTATTGGACGATTTAAAAAATATGTAGCTTCCAAGTCCAAAGTTTTTCAAGCAAAATTATCTTTCCGAAATCTTGGGTTCGACTCATCGACAAATTTAGTAAATTGTTCCTAAAAAGTTGTTGAATTCATACAATCAAGTCTGGACCGAGGTGACGAATAAATATTACGTGATTGCTGGGTAACCATAAAAAATATTTACCCGTGGAATGGAAATTTCCGCGAAGATAAAAATACGAGATTCGCCGCGTGCGTTAATTTCTTATCATATAATCCATTCTTTCAATAAATTAATATTTTACCCACATAAATGAAGGTAAAAAATAAATTATATTTTTTTCGAAATTTTTTGTCAATAAATTGCCATCCCATAGGTCTACACTTTGCCGAAATTTAAGTCCTATCAGGAAAATAATGCCCCATATATGGGCGATTTTCAAATAGATTTCAATTTGTATGTCCATCAACGTTTATCCGATGTACTTATAATATTTTTCACCTACTAAGAGGATTACAGAACATATGGTGGTCTACTTTATTAGCCCATACAGAAAAAGTACCAAAAAAATACAGTTAGGCATACCTTTTTTGTAATTAAGTAGTCAGTTTTTACCCTCCCTACAGTGTCCCTCCCTACAGATACACATACTTGAAATGTGACGAAACAAGAAAGGATCTGCTGAGGCCTCGGTGGCGTAATTGGTTAACGCTCCATGGATAATGGCGTCCCCAGTTCAAATCCGGGCTGAGGCAGATTTTTTCTTTTTTCTCCTAATATTAGACCAGTAATCAACACTATTTAACATTTACATAAAAAAATTAATTAATACCCTGGTCAACAAAATAACTTTATTTGGTTAAATTTATATTCCGATTCAGTGAAAACTCTTCAGATTGAAGAATGAATTAGAAAAGTTTCACAAGGTAAAGAGATGCAGTCTCGCACCACCACGTGATACAGGAGAAACAAGAAAGGATCTGCTGAGGCCTCGGTGGCGTAATTGGTTAACGCTCCATGGATAATGGCGTCCCCAGTTCAATTCCGGGCTGAGGCAGATTTTTTCTTGTTTCTCCTAATATTAGACCAGTAATCAACACTATTTAAAATTTAACTAAAAAAATTAATTAATACCTTGGTCAACAAAATAACATTATTTGTTTAAATTAATATTCTGATTCAGTGAAAATTCTTGAGCATGAAGAATTCATTAGAAAAGCTTCACAAGGTAAAGAGATCCAGTCCCGCGTCACCACATGATACAGGAGAAACAGGAAAGGATCTGCTGAGGCCACGGTGGCGTAATTGGTTAACGCTCCATGGATAATGGCGTCCCTGGTTCAAATCCGGGCTGATGCAGATTTTTTTCTCGTTTCTCTAAATATTAGGCCATTAACCGACACTAATTATTATTTAACATAAATAATTAATTAATACCCTGATCAAGAAAATAACATCATTAGTTTAAATCTAATAGTTATCGTGTACGCATGAACGAATTCACGTGAGTAGGCTAAGCTTAAAGTATTAATACAAGTGTCGGGTGGCCGTAAGTTTGGACTCTCAACTCGATTGTTTGTCATCAGGTCAACGGTCATCGCTTATCAGTTCTGAGGGGACCAGACCGCAATCGGTGACAAGTGTCAACAGCAGCAGCAGCAGCAGCTGGTAAAATGTCGAGTAGAAGAACGAACAATATACTTTTGAGAAATTTTATACGTCTTTTACCATTTTTGACGATTTTCAAGTTTGCTATATCTATGGATTTCAAATTTTTGTAATTAATTGTAAACAAACTGAGCGTCCGATCGAAAAACCAAAAACATTGTTTAAAAAAGCCCATTTAGATATTTTCGAGGCGAATGCAAAGGTGCTTTTAGTTTTTCGATTGGACGCTTACTTTGTTTATAACAATTTCACAACGTTAAAAAATAATACAATTGTTTAAAAAATGGATTGCAATTTTCGTGGATGCTTCCAACAGATTCATTCATTAAATGCGCATTCGCCTTTCTGAATTTTTATTTCCTAATATTAAAAATATGAACAATTTAAAATTCCACAATAACAAATTTTTCAATAATAAGATGAACAAAAATGTTTAAAACGTGGACCGCTCGGTTATCAGAACTGGTAATCAAGTGTAATGGGACATATCCAGTCTAATTCGGGGTAATCCACTTGTAATCCGGAGTAATCCATTTGTAATGCGAGGTAATCCATTTGTACTCCAGGTGCAATTAAAGTAATCGCTTGTAATTCAGATTTATCTCTATCTAGTATAAAGTAATCCATTTCTAATCGGGTGTAATCCACTTCTAATCGGGCGTAATCCACTTTTATCCCGGGTGTAATTCAAGTAATTCCAGTATTCCTGAGTAATCCATTCGAATTCCGGTTGTAATTTAAATAATCCCAGTATGGAGGAATAATCCACTTGTAATCAGAGGTAATCCACTTGTAATCTGGATTTCATTAAAGTAATCGCTTGTAATTCAGAGTAATCTATATCTAATATGAAGTAATCCATTTCCAATCGGGCCTAATCCACCTTTATCCCGGTTTTAATTCAAGTAATCTCAGTATTCCTGAGTAATCTACTTGTAACCCGGTTGTAATACAAATAATCCTAGTATCAGAGAGTAATCCACTTGTAATATGGTGTAATCCACATGTAATACACATAATCAATTTGTGATCTGAGGGAATCCACTTGTAATCTTAAGTTTGGCAGTTCTAAGCTAGAGTGAACCCCTTTTAATCCAAGGGTAATTCAAGTAATACCAGTATTTCGGATTAATCCACACGTAATCCGCATTAATGCACTGAAAATCCAGGGTAATCCAGTTGTATTCTAAAGTAATCCAATTCTAATTCGAAGTAATCTACTTTTAATCCAGATTTAATTTAAGTAATCCACTTGTAATTCAGGGTAATTCATTTCTATTTTGAAGTTATCCCTTCTAATCCAGAATAATCCACTATCATTCCGGGTGTAATTCAAGTAATCCCAGTATTTCGGAATAATCGACTTGTAGTCTGGAGTAATCCCGTTGTAATCTGAAGAAATTCACTTGAAATCTACGTGTAATTAAAGTAATCCTAGAATTTCCTAGTAATCCCCTTGTAATCCGTCGTAATCCACTTCTGAACCAGATCAATTTACTTGTGATCTGAAGTAATCCAGTTCTAAGCCAGAGTAATCTCCTTGTAATCCGCGCGTAATTCAAGAAATCCTAGTATTTTGGAGTAATCCACCTGTAATCCAGAGTGATTCACTTATGATCTAGAGCATTCCACTTATAATCTGTAGTGATCCCGTTGTAATCTGAAGTAATTCCCTTGAAATCTAGGTGTAATTCAAGTAATCCCAGAGTTTCCTAGTATTACCCTTGTAATCCGCCGTAATCCACTTGTGAACCAGAGTAATTTACTTGTAATCTGAAGTAATCCAGTCTTAAGCCAGAGTAATCTCCTTGTAATCCGCGTGTAATTCAAGTAATCCTAGTATTTTGGAGTAATCCACCTGTAATCCAGCGTAATTCACTTGTAATCCAGAGCATGTCATTTATAATTTAAAGCAATCCCGTTGTAATCTGAAGTAATCCACTTGTAATCTAGGTGTAATTCAAGTAATCCCAAAATTTCCTAGTAATCCCAGAATTTTCTAGTAACACCCTTGTAATCCGTCGTAATCCACTTGTGAACCAGAGCAATCTACTTGTAATCTGAAGTAATCCAGTCCTAAGCCAGAGTAATCTCCTTGTAATCCGCGTGTCATTCAAGTAATCCTAGTACTTTGGAGTAATCCACCTGCAATCCAGAGTAATTCACTTGTAATCCAGAGCATTCCATTTATAATCTAAAGCAATCCCGTTGTAATCTGAAGTAATCCACTTGTAATCTAGGTGTAATTCATGTTATCCCAGAATTTCTTAGTAATGCCCTTGTAATCCGTCGTAATCCACTTGTGAACCAGATTAATCTACTTGTAATCTGAAGTAATCCAGTCCTAAGCCAGAGTAATCTCCTTGTAATCTGCGTGTAATTCAAGTAATCCTATTATTTTGAAGTAATCCACCTGTAATCCAGGGTAATTCACTTGTAATCCAGAGCATTCCATTTATAATCTAAAGCAATCCCGTTGTAATCTGAAGTAATCCACTTGTATGAAATTTTGTCAAGAATCATGTGAAAATTATATTTATATAACCTTAAAATGAGCAAACAAAATACTTAAAAAATAAATAGTTATTTCAAACTTTTATTTTGTATAGAAAAATATTTTACGCCTTAAATTATAATTTTGTTGAAATTTTCCTTTTCTCCTGACTAAAAGTCATTTTGACTTGAAAATGTTTTATTTTGTTGAAAATTATTTTTTTTTAAAGTTAAATTGAACCGTTTTGTATTGAAAATATTTTTTTTTTAAATTGAAATAGCAATTATTACATTTTTCGTTGAGAATTAGACTTTTTTGCTTGAAAATGAAACAATTCGGTTGAAAATGGTTTTTTTGTTGTTGAAATTTTGATTTGAAATATCTGAAATCTTAGAAAATATTTCGACATTTTCTCAAGAATCTCAGAAAACTTATATTTATGTTTATTTTTACAATTTTATTTCAATTGTAAAATAATTTTTATTGAAAATTAATTGAAAATTAATTGTAAATAATTGTAAAATAAATTTAATAACATTTATTTTACATAGAAATATCCCATGATTTTAAAAGGACAAAACAATTTTAAACATAATTCTTTGTAGTATTTTAATAACTAATGAACATATTTTTAGAATATTTTTCGTTGATTCTGCCCTACGGTCAAATATGGTACAAAAAAATGTTGTGAAATTTCAAATAAAATCTGTACTCTGTATACATTAATTTTAAAAATGACAAATTTTAATACTTTTTATGAATATTCCTAAATGTTATTTGAATGTTTCACAGATTGATTTTTATTTAAATAATTCTTGTAAATAGTTGGTCATTTTATAAATTGTACGGCATTGTTATACCATGTTTGACCTAATTTTAGTCTCCTTGATGTTTAGGGCAAAATCAGATCCTTAAATTTGACCCTAAGGTCAAACATGGTAAAAAAATGTCGTAAAACTTATAAAATGACCAACTACTTACAAGAATTTTTAAAATAAAAATCAATGTGTATCATATTCAAATAGCATTTAGGAATATTTATAAAAAATATCAATATTTTTCATTTTTAAAATTAATGAATACAGAGTACCGATTTTATTGAAATTTCACGACATTTTTTTTACCATGATTGACCGTAGGGCAAAATCAAGGAAAAATATTCTAGAAATATGTTCATTAGTTATTAAAATAAGACAAAGAATTACCTTGAAAAATTGTATTGTCTTTTTAAATCATGAGATATGTCTTTATAAAAAAAAATTCTTAAATTTATTTCACAATTATTTACAATCAATTTCGAATTACAATTATTTTACAATTAAAATAAAATTGTAAAAACTAAATTTCGTAATTTTGAGGTAAGTATTTTCAGACATTTAAGGTTTTGTAAAGTTTTCATACATTAAGAAAGCATATGAGGTCAAGGTAATAACTTTTTTGCTTTTCTCTCAAAATCCCCAAAATTGTGATTATAGCCTAAAATTTCATAAAAAGAAAGGTAAATATTAGAGGTAAGTATACAGTAAAAATGTTGATCAATTTAGTTACTTAAAAATAATTATCATTTATTATTATTTTGACTTAACAATATTTAAAATCAATTGAAAAATAAAACATAATTAATGAAAAAAGAAACTGCAGAATCGGATAGTCTAAAACATTCCACAATAATTCCTAAAAAACATAATCATTAAATATCTCAAGACTTCATTAAATGTTTTGAAGCCTTTCTTCAAGGTGTCAATTTTTGTACACAGAAATCAACTCAAACCTCCTAATAGCCGCCGAAAGCGAATCGTGAGGTCGGGGTCGGGCCTCGGGCGAGCTCGGCTTTGTGCTCGTGCATTTTCGGCTTTACACGAGGCTGGCCGACTCACCGACGCTGCGCTTGCATGTATTCTCCCAGATGGGAAAGCGGCAGGGGCCGAAAAATATGCCGTTCTGGAAACACTGGAAAACGGTAGTAAATATATTATATACATGCATGCGGCAAGTGGCGGCGAAGTGGGGGAACAATATATATAGCAACTACTTTCGTGCGGTGCGTAGCTATTGCCCTCTTCGTACTACCCACCTCCACTCTTTCTCTATATAGTCCGTTCAACGAAGAACAAATTTGACTGGATTAAAAAAATTCGGATAAGTAGAATTTTTTTGACATATACGTTGGGGGTGGCCTTATAAAGACACTGTAAAAAGTCCCTAACCATATGTGTACGGCAACGGCCGCCAGGATGGAAAGTGTTAAACAATAACATGTTTATTTAAATAACTCGAGAACGGTTGATTTGCACTAGAGCAAATGCATGTTCCTTAAAAAAAAAAACGACCAACTCATTTTCATTAAAAATTATCAGTATAAAATGAGTTCAACTTCAGTGTACAATTTGACATGCTTAAGGGAATTATTTTAAGATGAAACTTCTTGTAATTGTTCCTCCATATTCATACAATATATTTCCCAATTTTCAGGTCATAATAATAATAATATTTAAGTCCCCTTTTAATACTTTAAACAAGTAAATTTAAAAATTGAAGTTATGAGGTAGGCAGCAGCGGTGATTATGTGTCCTAATGGCAACAATAGGAGCGGGGGCAAGAACGGCTACTTCGGTCTATTATATTGTTGGGAAAAGTGAGCAAACAGAAATTTCAAGGGGTTCAATATAATAGACCGAGGTAGTCGTTCTTGTCCCCGCTCCTATTGTTGCCATTAGGACCCATAATCACCGCTGCTGTCTACTTCATAGCTTCAATTTTGAAATTAACTTGTTTAAAGTATTAAAAGAGGACCTAAATATTATTATTCTGACCTGAAAATTTGGAAATATATTGTATGTATGTGGAGGAACAATCACAAGTATTTTCATCTCAAAATCATTCCCTGAAGCATGTCAAATTGTACACTGAAGTTGAGCTTATTTTATACTGATAATTTTTAATGCAAATGAGTTTGTCGTTTTTTTTTTTTAAGGAACATGCATTTGCTCCAGTGCAAATCGCCTGATGTATTTCCGAAGTTCTTTCTAGGATATTTTTACCTTTTATTTTATTTGTTCAGAAATCACACAATTGTACATTTAATCCAATTTTATAGCGTAACTGTTGATAGTACGTCTACAACTGTTAGAACCTTTTTCGTGCACTATAAAATTGTAAATATTTTTTAACATAACCATTTGCGACCTAAAATTAACCGTTCTCGAGTTATTTTAAAAAACATGTAATAAAGAATTATTAAATAATTTTGGTAATCATAAAAGCTACTTTCATCATCTCTAACATAGGTAAAATACTGAATGTAAGAAAAATACTTGAAAACAAATCCACGGTATCTAGCGTTTCTGCAAACCACAATGTCAGGACTTTTCCAAGTTTTCCAGGACAAAAATTAATTTTTCCAGGTACCGTTCTGAAAATGTGTCATATGCGAAATTTCTCAAACGCCCCCAAAATCTTATTTTATGCTCAAAAACCGTCTTTTGGTAATTGTTTAATTTTCCATTGTGAAAAAATAGTGATGTAGTGCGGTTGGCTGTAGATGATGGCAGTGTTTTTCCCTGCCGGATTTTCTCAACAAAGTGGACTCTGCAATTTCCGGGATTGTTGTAGGACGTCAGGTCCTACTTACCTAATGACTTCAGGTACCTAATCTAACCTAATTAATAGTGACAGGTTACATACAAATTGAGTCGCAAAATTTTGACCTAAATAGCTCGCTTTCTGGTGTTCTCAAAAAAATATACATATAAGAAGATAAAGTTCTCTCTCACTCCTCACACCTTAAGTTATAATAAGTTCTTATCTCTAAATTTGTATTCTATTTTGAGCCTGTGCCGGCCATGGGGATTATCACGGTCTAATGTTTAATTCTGAAAAGCTGGGGAAAGGATCCATTGAGTTTTAACTCCATTCACAATATTGCCAATTCTGAATAAAATGTACAAAAACCCCTTTTTTCGTGAGAAATACGTGTTAAATTTCATGGGGTTTTCATAGCTCTTTTCGACTTAATTGTTTTTGAATACCAAGAATATCTATATTTTCATAAAATAATAAATAAGTCTGCATTTGCCTACAAGGGAAGGGTGGGGGGGGGCAGTTTTTAATTAATAGGAGTTGATTCCGGAGAATTGATTTTTGTGATTTGTGAGAGCCCTAAATAAGTCAATAATTATGGTGTGGCTACTGTTAGAGCATTTGCATAATTTTCATTAAGGGTAGTTTTCCAAGGATAGGGGTCTCCAAGACCCAGAAATTGAAATTGAAAATACAGCACATTTTTTTTTATTCTCATTTTGGCATTTAAGGACAAGCTGGCAGTGCCAGGCATAACAAAAAAAACCAAGAAAGTTAAAAAAATTGGCTCCTTGATCAAACAAGAGCCCTTAATAAACCCTTAATTGTAGTAACAAAAAGAATTTGATAAAGTGAATGATTCCCTCGTTTTTACATGTGGCACTGCTGGCTTGAGGTCGAGCTTGTAGTGCCAGTAATTTTTTGAAAAAATTTCAGAGCAAAAAATTTGGGTTTTGGGCATTAAATTAGGCCCAAATAAGCCCTTAATTATAGACTAACAGATATGTCGATTTGACAAAATGGCACTGTCAGGTTGACGTACCTTTAAAAAAAGTTGTATCGCTGGATCCCACAGTCTCCCTTCTGCAAAGTGCGCTATTTCTTCCTTTCACTTATAATATAAAATTGTCAAGTACATCAAGCATCCTCTATCTTCTTCACATGCTTTTTTCTAACGAGGCTAGGACAACAAGTATCGTATATATCAAGTCCGTACGGCTATTTTGCCTTCTTTACGCCCTCGATACACAATGTACTATTGTTCGATTTCACTTCCTGTATTAGTTATTTCTGAACCACCCTCGTGAATAGCCTTATCTCTTCCTTTTCCGAAATCTTTCAGATTTAAAACTGTCAATGCTATCTGAGCTTTTATCACGTATTTTTTATATGCAATTAGCTCAGGCAGACTGCAACCAATGTCTTGTATTATCACACCAGCATCTCGAGTAAGCTTTCCAGCTGTCTTAATCTGTATTTTGAGCTTATCTCTATGGCTTATGCTTCTATACCCTTTTTTAAAATTTTTATTATCTGGACCGGACTGACGATTCGCATTCGCAATCGCTAATACAATAGCCTGCGATAAACACGTGTTATTTTTGTTCGCTATAGTGTTAATTGATTTTTTAAAAACCTTTTTAACTAGTCTCACACGGCCTTTTCCTGGTATTACACTTACCCGTGTAATCTCTACGACAGAGGTGTCATCAATATTAAAACTAATAACACTTTGCTCTACTGACTCTACTAATTTCCACAAGTCTTCAAAATGCAGATCTTTGAGCGGTAAAAAAAGCTTTCTAAGCAACTTCTTTCCCAAACCCATCTAATCCAAACACAATGCCTACTAAATCGGTTTCCTCACACTACGAGACTATATAATTATGTAACTCTAAAAAGGCTAATTCTAACGAAAGAACAAGATTATTCTCCCCATGAGGTAAAATTTCAAATGTTAATTTTGTCCCATTTGTGTCAAACTTTCTAACATATTGATCGCATTCGTCTATTTTTATTATAAAGAGGGCTAAACTGTCCCTCGCATTCCTACCTTGTGGTTGAGCATCATGTAGATCTTCTGAGTGAAGTTCGACAGCTTCATCAACCATAGACGGGCCAAGAGAGTCTTGTGCAATTTAATCCTAATCTTCACAATTGTTTTTTTGTTTAGATTTATTGATTAAATTCTTTTTTGCTACACTACACAAACTTTTACAAAAGCCAGAATGTACCTGGTCTAAAATCGAACCGGCAAGCGTCCAAGAGGTTCGTGCAGCTCGCAGCACGGAAGACGCCAGCCTTCAAGCTCGTCCAGCTAAGAGTCAATTTTCCGACGCTTCAGCTTCGCTTTCCGCGTTATTGGATCCGTTGTTCCCAATTACCCCCTCTTCATTATTCGATTGCACGCGCAATTATCGATCGGTAAAATTTGCATATATTAGCATTTTCATAGCTTCTCGAATATTCTGATTTCTGTGACGTAATTTTGTGATGTTGAGATTCCAATTGTTTCCCGCGTTATTGTCAATTGAGGCGCCGGATGCAAAAAGGCGACATAAAATTATTTTTCCTGGAGTGGGGAGGCCCCTGGACACTTGAGAATTAAGTTTTGATTTTTAATTTTTTAGATACGCTTTACTATTGAAAATTCAATTACGCATCTTTTTCTTCAAATGGAAAAAGTTGTAGCTTCTTTAGTTTTTGAATTATTTACAAAAAACTGTTTTTTTTTATCTGATTAAAATATTTTGCCTTCTTCACTTCAACTCGTGACGAAGTCGGAACTTTTTAATATTTTTCAGTGAAATTCATAGAAAGTATGCATTGACACCTGCATACTTCTTATGAATTTTACTGAAAAATATTAAAAATTTCCGACTTCATCGCGAGTTGGAGTGAAAGAGGCGATATATTTTCATCCTATAGAAAAAAAATTTTTTTTGTAAATAATTCAAACACTAAAAAAGCTACAACAACAAAAATGCGGCATTTAATTTAAGATGTGCATATGTATTTTAAAAATTAAAATCCAAAACCGTGAGATGGGTGGCCAGTCTGCGACGAATTCAATACGATGATCCGGCAAATTCTCGTGTACCCTGAGGACATGGAGCGACCCAAGGACGTCCGCCTTCTGCACTTTCCTCGCAAGTGTCTTAGCATTTTCTTGACACGCAGGGATGCTTTTGAGGCTATTAACCAGTGAAACCTTGTCACCTCCAAGAGCGCCGATGATCAGGACGATCAGCTTAACAGAATATTCCGGGTATAGCCGTCGCAACTCCCTTATAAGGTCTTTATACCTCTCTTTCTTCTCATTCTTCTTGGCTATGATGTTTTTGTCAGCTGGTGCCGAAAATTTATTAACGAACATGGTTCGTTTCTCGAAGTCAAGAAGAACTACGTCAGGCCTCGAGTGCGCAACAGAAACAATTGTCGAGCTTTCTCTAAAATTCCTATTTTCGAAGAAATATCCACAATATTTTCTCCTTCTGAAGGAAAGTTGTGAAATCTTACAGTAGGTTTTAGTCGGGCCATACTATTATAGCCAACAACACAGCAGAAAGCCTTACTTTTAGTAGCTCTTGATTCAAAATGCATTCCACTTTCAATATTCATTTCGAAAAACACTAGAACTACGCGAAATAACCCAAAAAATCTGATTATTTTTGAATATATTTCTTATCCGTGTATCTCTAACATGTTTACTAGTAGAAAGTCGCCCGTCGAGACAACTTCGCAATTCCATCACAAGGTGACAAATTCGACCTGAGCGGTTCCCAATAGGGGTAACCACCCTACAGTAGATAATGATTTACAGTAGATAATCCTAATTAACTGGAAAAATGATAAAAAATGTTCATTACTTTTGTTAGTATACGTTCCAGCAAGGATACTATATTTTCTGACAAAGTTTCATTGAAATTTTATAATTAATTAATGTGTGAGAGCAAGAAATTAATTTTGAACCTGAAACAAAAATTTCACCTCTTCTTCATTCATACTTGTTAACTTAATGAAACATTTTTATGGCATGTTCATACATTACAATTAAAGCTTCAAGTTTAATGAATAATATTTATTGATACAAAGCGTTCTTTCGTTAATATTTATAAATATTTAAGGACTTTTTATTGGACATTACATTTTTCAATAGTAGATAACCAACAGTAGATAATCGGAAAATTACGAAAAATTTCACTGTCAAAATTGGCAGCTCTGCGACTTTCTCGCAGTTGTTTTAAGTCAAAGGTTGTGTTTTTTTGTTTATTTTGATTGATGAAGTTTGTAAATTCAAGTAATTGTAAAAAATCAAATAAGAAAATAGTGTCTTCCGGAGAAGATATCATTTTTAGGATTAAGGTATATAAAAATTCTGTACATTTCTTTCATCGCAAGTCAGGTCAAATGGTATTAAGATGAAACATCTCGTACCAATCGTACCAATCTCATAGAATATTAGAGATAAAAAAATGTCAATATTTTAAACTTTTGTGATTTTTGCAAAATAATCCTAGTTTCAACTATTATTTACTTAATAAACTGATTTCAATTGTGAGTATACTAATGACAACATATATTTAATGAAAATTGAGTATTCTGTCTTGCCCAGGAGCAATACCAGAGACGATTATCTATTGATAGACAAAGGTGTCAAAATCGTACCCTTGACCAGGTTTAATAAAAAATTTTAATACAGCTAATTGATTAATTTCGTGAAATTGTTTTCTATAATAATACTCAACTGAATGCGTAAGCTTTATTTAACAACGATAATCTTTCTTTATTTGTGGAAACAGATGCAGATAAATGCTGTTGATTTTTTTCCTATCTACTGTAGGGTGGTATCCCCTACAGCCTACACCGCTAAAATACAATGACTTCTCGCCTACAAATCTCCGAACGTAGCTCATAAAAATCAGCCACGAAACATTACAGAGGATGGCACATCGACCAGTTCCTTGGGCTCAAGGAACGGCACCCCATGTACTATGCCTTCAGATATAGACACCTGGATGTAATGACTTGATACAGTGACTTCTCGCCTACAAATCTCCGAATGCAGCTCATAAAAATCAGCCGCGAAACATTAAAGAGGGTGGCATAATAACTAGTTCCTTGTCCTCAAGGAATGGCACCCCCGTGTACTACGTCTTCAGATATACACACCTGGATATAAATTGATTTCAATTGTTACGTCCCCTCGCCGTCAAGTTTTTGTTTGTCAAGTTTTTGGTTGTCAATTTTTTGGTTGTGATCACAATGAAGTCTGACGTATATAAACCCAGGATCAGAATTAGCTAATCAGTCTATTTCCAAATTTCAAATCGGGCTGAAGCTCTGCTCAAAAGTACGTCGGAAAGTAAGTCGATCTACAAACTTCAAATCGGGCGGAAGCTCTCCTTAAAAGGTCAAGTCAATCTACAAAATTCAAATCGAACGGAACCTCTGCTTCAGAGCACATTTTTAAGTTAATATTATAATACCAGATAGACACCGGTTATTTGGAAACCATTTCCAAGTAGTCGAAATACAAATTTAAAAAAATAAAAGTAAAATCAGTGTTGTGCTTCGGAAATTTCAATCGAACTGAAATCGATGGTAAATTTCAAATCCCTTTAAATAAGTGAAACTAAATCCACAAGATCCTTGACAAATCCATTGTCAACCATTATTACCCTTGAGCACCAGCAGGAGACCTGAGCCTAAATGCCCACTAATAGACTACTTTGGCAAATCCTCGTTGTCAAACCATCGCAACGGTGAATCACCAAAAGGACAATCAACGCTACCTGTACTAAACCAACAACCACCTGGACCAGTACCAGTATCTTTCCAGTGAACGAGAAGAGGACTCAACCAAATCAGAAAAACAGTTTTGTGAAGGAATCTTCAAATTATCCGTGAAACCCCAAAAAAGTCACTCGCCCAGTTTAAAAACTGAAGAATTGGAATATCATTAGGTAAGTTTTAATTAATGAGTTGATAACTCATAATACTTAAATTTCTTTAAAAATTCGTCATTAAGGTCTTTCTTTATTTTAAGGTGGAGATCTGGATAAGGAGTTTTCGCTACCTGAGAGTCTCCACTGTAACTTAAAATTTAAAAGCAAATACTACAAGTAAAATTAAACTAAATTCAGATAACATTAATCCTTTTCTTTTCTAAAATTCGAATCAGCTATCTCTCTTTAACTTTTTAATTTCTTATATTTTTGTTTGTCCCCTTCAGGATGTGATAAAATGGTCAAATTTTCAAAAAAATAAAATCAAAATTTGATAAAAAACAGTTCAATTTTCAACAAAATAATTGAATTTTTCGAAGACACTTGAACTCCCAACAAGATAGTTGATTTTTCAAACAAATAGTTGCATTTACATCCTCGAAAGATAAATTATTAACAAAAAATATGCCCGCTGCGCCAGCACATTCTCATTGTGCGCTACGCGCGCGGCTCGCAAGTTTAAGCGCCTAGGGCGCGCGACTGTTGGTTCTCGCGCTCGATAATGTATTTGTCTCGCGCTACGCGCTTAGTCTTTATATTTTCCACACATTTGCGCACCGAACTTTCAAAATTAAAGGTCAAAGCGTTAACAACTGTAATTTGATGATTGTGAATTCTCTTTCGTTAAAGCTCCTTCGGCTTTAACGAACACATTCTTATCACGGAACTCGTGCTTCGCACTCGATTTTTTCCAAAATGTGAACTTTTCTACATTATGTTCAACACTATCATATCTGATGTATATTATATTTATTTCTGTACCTCGATCTGGTACTACTTATTCAGATATTGCAAAATAATGTACAATTTTTATTTTTCATGATGACTAATATTTTCTCCTTACTTTGCACTAATTTTTATTCTTAGCTGCCCTGAAAATGCGCCCAGTTTGAGCGCGCAAATCAAAAACTGTGATTCAAACCCCTCATAAACTACAATCATCATCACTACTTTACCACCGAGCAATTCACGCCTACCCCGAAAGGGAAACGGCTTAATGATATAATAATAATAACATGGATTTCTTGAATTCCATGAACCTCTTTAATTCCATGAATTCCTTGAATTACATGAATTGCTTGAATTCCTTGAGTGTCCTGAAGTTTCTGAATTGCATGATTTTCTTGAATTCTATATATTCCTTAAATTGCATGAATTCCTTTATTTTCTTGTATTCGACGGATTCCATGATTTCCTAGAATTTTATGAATAACGCGAGTACCGTGAATTCCATGAATTTCTCAACTTCTATGTATTACTTTAGATTCACGACTAACGTGAATACTATGCATTCCTTGAATAATATGAATCCTTTGAATTCTATGAATTCCTTGAATTCCATGAATTCCATGAATTTCTTGAATCTCATGAATTCCATGAATTCCTTGAATTCATTATATTACATGAGATCCATCAATTCCATGAATTCCTTGAAATCCATAAATTCCTTGATGTTCTGAATCACATGATTTTCTTGAATTCCGTGAATAACTTGAATTTCGCGAACTTCTTGAATTCCGTGAGTTCCTTGACATTCATGAACTCCGTGAAATCCATTGTGATTTTTTCCTTGAATTCCATGAATTGTTCGAATTCCACGTAATCTTTGAATTCTTTGAATTACTTAAAATCCATGAATTCGTTGATTTCCATAAATGCCTTAGGTTGAAATAATTTCTTGAATTGCATAAATTCGTTGAATTTCGTGAATTCCTTGAATGCCATGAATTTCTTGAATTCCATAAGTTCCTTGAATTACTTGAATTCCTTAAATGCCCTGAATTCTGTGCATTCCGTGAATTCTACAAATTCCGTGAAATTTTTGAGTTCCATGAATTCCATAGATTCCTTGAATTCCATGAATTCATTGACTTCAGTGAATTCTATGAGTTCCTTGAATGCACTGATTTCCCGGAAGTCCGTGAATTGCATGAATTTCCTGAAACCTGTGTATTCCCGAAATTCCGGTAATTCTTTGATTTCCATGAATTCCTTGAATTTCTTGAATTGCTCGAATTCCTTAATTGTCCTGAATCCCATGAATTCCATGAATTTCATGAATGCTTTGAATTGCATGAATACCTTGAATTCCTTGAATTGCATGGATTCCTCGAATTCCATGGATTCCTGGAATTCCATGAATTCCTTGAATTTCATGAATTCCTTGAATTCCATGAATTCCTTGAATTTCATGAATTCCATGAATTCCTTGAATTTCATGAATTCCATGAATTCCTTGAATTTCATGAATTCCATGAATTCATTGAAGGTCATGTATTCTTCGAATCCTATGAATTCCTTGAATTGCATCAATTTCTTGAATTTCACGAATTGAGTGAATTCCATGAATTCACTGAATTTGTTGAATTCCATGAGGTCCTTGAATTCCATGAAATGCTTGAATTCCATGTGATTCTTAAATGTTATGTATTCGTTGAATTCCATGAATTCCTTGAATTGCATCAATTCCTTGAATTTCATGAATTCAATGAATTCCATAAAGTCCTTGAATTCGATAAATTCCTTGAATTCAAAAATTTCCTTGAATTCCATGAAATGCTTCAATTCCACGAATTCATTGATTTCATTGAATTACAGAAGATCCTTCTATTATATGAATTCCTTGAAATCCTTGAAGTCCTTGATTTCCACGAATTCCTATAATTTCGTGAATTTCATGCATTTACTGAATTCTGTGAATTCCGCGTACAACATTAATTCCACGAGTTCCATCAATTTTATGAATTCCTTGAGTTACGCGATTTTCTTGTATTCTATGAATTAATTTGATAGGGACATGAGTTCCATTCTGTCGGTCTTACGATCAATTGAAAATAATTACGACTTTTCGACCTATACTGTCGGTCATCTTGAGGTAAATTAAAACCATAAAAAAGTCATACAAATTCTTTGAACTACAATTACAAAGGAATTCACAATGTCAGAAAATCAAATTTTGAATAATACCATACAAATTTACCTCCACAAAAACAATTTTGGAATCAAAATTGTGGTCCGATGAAAAGAATTGAAATGGTATTTCGAAAATATAATTTGGAAAAACCTCAAAAAAACGAAAAGGGGCTGCCGATAATTATAAGGTTATATTTTTAAAATTCAAGAGCGAACCGCAGTAGTGAAACGACAGATGAAGTGATAGTGACAGGAAACAAGACGAAGGTTATGCTAGAAGCATAGTATAACATTTCTCATATAGAGGGCGTATTCAACTACAATGAAAATAGCGCGGCAAGGCATTGGGAATTTGAAAATTTAATTTATTATATTGCGATAACATTTATTTATATGAGGTATTTATTTTTTTAACTATATGGAATAATTCTTGAACTTGTTTATGAAAACCGATTTTAAAATTCTTCTTTTATAAGTATTAGTTTCTTTAGCTAAAATCTGTCTATTCTTGAAATTAAAATTAAAAAGGTAGTCAAAATTCCAAGAGTACTGTGACACACCTGTGTTTGAATTACCAATTCTACAATCTCTTTCATGTTCAGTTATTCTCGTTTTTAACCTTGTCTCAGTTTCACCAATGTCAATTTTATTACAACCCTTACATTTTATTAAATAAACTACGTTTAATAAATTTTCAATTTTTTTCTGAATTTTTCTTGTTTATAAAACAAATTTTCTAATTTATGACTATATCTAAAATATACGTTAATGTCAAATTTTTTTTTTTCACCTTTTAGTCTCTCTAATAAACCTTGTACACATGGTAACGAGACTCTTAAATCGGTTTTTTTTGTTATTATCTAACAACTTATTATGTTTGCTGGAACTATCATAAATATCATTAATTCTTTTTTTAACAACAGTTTCTATTAAAGGTAATGGATAATTATTTTGCTATAATGTAATTTTCAATTGATTTAAATTTGTTTTCCTGAACTTGAAATCACTTAGTTTTGTACATCTATCTATTAATCCCTTAATTATTCCAACTTTTTGGTTGAATTGATGGTGTGAGTTATAATTTAAATACTGCCCTGACCATGAAGATGTTTTGTACCAATTGGTAATTAAAGCTCTGTTTTCTGTTTTTATAATTGACACACATATATATATATAATTTATGGTGTTATTATTTTCCAATTCAAAAGTAAATTGTGAAGATCTTTCAATACTATTCAATGTGTTAATTAATACATGAATTTTATCTGTAGGAACTATTGTAAATACATCGTCTACGTACCTTTTATAGAAAAGCGGCTTAAAACTTAATTTTGATAATAGTCTATTTTCTACATCTTCTAAAACATGATTGGAAACAATCGGAGATAAGGGAGATTTCATTGGACATCCTCATATCTGTTTATAAAACTTTTGGTTGAAAGTAAAAACAGTATTATTGAAAACTGTTCTAACAGCTATTAAAATTTCAGAGTTAGATATTTTTGTTAAATTTTTGTAAACTTGTAATTTTTCTTCGCCTCTAATTAGTTGCTATTCGCGCGTAGTTTGAAAAGCTACAAAATATTATTTTTATTGTTTATTATAAATAATGGAATTATACCTTATAGAAATGTTTCTTAAACGCATACCCTTGTCAACAACTACACCAAAGAATTTTTTTTCTTTATTTATATTGGATTCGGGATTAATTTTTGAAAAAATCCAAATTGTTTAAATTTTTTCCGCATTTGTGGGGGCCCTGGGGCCATGGCCCCGCTGGCCCCATACTAAATGCGGCCCTGCTGCCACTTGTTCAAGTACAGAAACTTAGCCTCCTTTACTTTCATGTTTGTAGTCTTATGATAGCCAATTTCCTGCGTATTGTGTGTTTCAATAATTGCAATTAGTTTCCAGTTCTACTTCCGAGCTCGACTATGAAAATTTTGTATAGCTTTACAAATACGTTTGCACAAATTATTATATATATTTGAGGTTACGTAATGGACCAGGATTCGAATATCGATATTAGATTTTAAAATCATGGATTATAGATTTTATTATCTCAGATTATCAAGTTTAACAATCCAAGATATTATGCTGTAATACCCATTTCTTAATATTTATAGATTGTACTTCTAATAATCTGGATCGCTATCCCGTAGTTAATAGTTCAAGATTATATACGGTAACATATTTTTTATTACCGGGTATAATCCATTTTTCTCAGTGCACGATCTTACATTTAAGAATATTACTATATGTATATTTTGTTCCTTATACGGCTAGTTCGACGTAGGTACTTTTTCAGTACATTAAAAATTACAATTAAAAATCTTTGTGAAATCGTTGGCACTCTGAATTTTATACCCGTATTTATTATTTACTATTTTTTATGTATTTTTATTTTTTATGTATTCTTCTTCTTTATTTACTAGAAAATTTTTGCTGTTGAATGGAAATTTTTAAAAACATAAGCACTGTTGCATTTTTTCTCATGTATCAACGTACTTACATTTTTATATTTAACAAGTTAATGCTCATTTTTGAATGAATATACTTTGACGTGCTATGTTTTTAGCGATTTTTAATTAAATTTTCTATAAATTTGGACATCAATAATGCCAAACTGTATCTAAAAACCTGCATCAGCTACTTTTAAATAAGATAATAACTTTTTGAGCTATAAAAAATAATGTACAAAGTCTGATTTTAAGTTCCTAATAATTGCATAGATTTGTATTAAAACTGAATAATTTTCATAAAAATGACATAATAAAATGACTCTATTTTATTACTTCTATTGTCTATTCTCGACGATAAAGGCGTAAACTTGTCAGTCTTGCAAGTGGTTGCCCCTCATTTCTCGAGATGCACCATCTCCTTGCAAGACAAATGCGTCTACTCTGTCGACTTAGAAAAAAAATTGGGATGATTTATGGATAGCACAATAATGACGGTGCTTCGAACCGCGCTGACTTTACAGTGAGTTTTACGCTGAGTTCAGAAGAGCGGAGAAGAGTTTAGAAGAGTTCAAAAGAATTTAGAAGAGTTGAGAAGAGTTGCGAAGAATTTACGTGATTCTCCCTGAGTTGGCGCGATTTCCTAAGATTTGGAAAAATTGCTCATGATCTGGCCGGATCATGAGAAATTTCAGATGACCTGTTTTGAGTGAGGAAGGACTTTCCACTCATTTTCACTCAGTGGATAGCCCCTCGGGCCTATTAGTGGTGCAGTAAACTTTGCAGCGGGCGGTCAGCGCGCACATGGAAGGCACGCTGTAGATTCAGGGGCGTAGACACTGTACAATTGAGGGTGGTCCAAAAACGCATTGGCAAAAATTTTGTTTTAATTTTTATGGGTACATCCCACAAATTTGTTCGAATCTACACAAAAAGAAATACATTTCTTTTGTTGAAAACAAAAAAAATTGGTATTGAGAGGTGCCACAAGCCCTATGAAGTTTAACACGTATTTCCCATAAAAAAAAGAAGTTTATGTAAACCTTATTCAGAATCCTCAATATTATCTCAATCGAGTTGAAACTTAACATTTTTCTTCACAGTTAGCCGTGCAATATGAATGAAATATTCAATTTTTTAATATCAACACCATAAGTATGTTTTCTAGGGTCCTGAAGAAACCCCATACGTGAAAAAATGGGTTTTGCGAGTTTTTCGCGCTAATTATGATTTTTTTTGTGGTTTTTTCAATGAACATTGTTTATGGCACATTAACGACCACTTCATACTGATAGTTAGTTGTTCACATAAATTTTGGAAAAAATTTATTATTGTTTTTAGCAATTTTCTCTTAGAATGGAGATAGAAAGACGCGGTTTTTTCAAAAATTTCCCACTTGTTGTCCAATTTTCAATTGAAGGAAAGTGATAGTTCATCAATGTTAACAGGAGTGATTGTTTAAACAATTTTTTATTAATGTTAATAATATTCTTTTAGGAATATGCTACAAAATTGCAGTTTAAAAAAAATCACTTTTAGTCAAATTTTCAATTAAGATAAGTTAAATAATTGAGTAGAGTAAAGAAAATTTATTGTTTAAACAATTTGCTATTACCATCATTAATATTATATTTGAATAATGCTATAAAGATGCGTTTTTTTCTGAAATTTCTGGCTTTTTGTCCCATTTTCAATTGGATTAAAGTGATAATGAATTCAAGTTAACAAAGTAATTTAAAAAAAAAAATAGTATCATTGTTAATAATATTCTTTTTGCTTAATTGGTAGAATGTTGCGTTTTTTCCTGAAATTTTCAACTGTTTGTCTGTTTTGCATTAGGTTTACTTAATAATCAATTAAATTTAGCAAATATAATTGTTTAAACAAATTATTGTTGTTTATGACTATCTTCATGTACAGCAATGCCTGATAGTTGCGGGTTTTTTCGGCAATTTTTACCTTTCTGTTCTTCTTTCACTTAGTGAGGCAATAAGCAATAAAAGTTAACAAACAAGTTGTTTAAGCAATTTAATTCTGTTTATAATTATCTTTTCTTAGATAAGTGCTTGAAAGTTGTGGTTTTTTCTAAAATCTTTAACTTTGCGTAGCCTACTTAGTTATTAAGAAACAATAATAAGAAACAATAAGTAAACCTCAAGATAAATAATTTTTCAATTAGTATTATTGTTTTCAGTGATTTATTTTCGCTCTTTTCCAAATGCTTGAAAAAAAATACTTTAAAGAAAAAAAGCCATCTTACACAAGAGGCAAAAACAAGGAATGTAATAATCAGGAGTGGGTGGAAGGACTACGTGAAGCAAAGTTAAAAATTTCAGAAAAAACCACAACTTTCTAGGACTTATCTAAGAAAATATAGGTCTTTCATGTGCCAGAAATAATTTTCACTGAAAAAACCGCAAAAAAAGTCATAATTAGCGCGAAAAAATCGCAAAACCCATTTTTTCACTCATGTGCTTTCTTTGGAACCCTATAAAACAGACTGTAGTAGATTTAAATTAATTGGGTTTCAATTTTATGAAGAGCATATGCCACTTTGATACAAGATCAATTTAATTCTATTTTTACCTTATTTCTTAGTGCTCTAAAACATACTTCAGAACGAATCAAATCGGAGGCGGACACTTGGGTAACCTTCCTTGTGAGTGACGTCATCAGCTATTTGCACGCGATTGGGAAGGTAGGGTCCTGATGTAGCGACGGAGGCTCGATCTATAGATGGGTATGTGTACTATTAAGGGATGATGGTAATTACCTGATGTTGGTAACTCAGTCTGGAACAGAACCTTGCCGACTGATGATAACTTAACATGGAACAGAACCTCGTAATGCTAACTTTGCAAGAATCTCCATTTTCAACCTCACTTTTTTACCGACTTAGCAAGGAACAGAACCTCAAAATTACCAACCTCTCTGCTTCACAGACCTATGCTGCAATGCTAACTCAGGTTTTACCGACCTATGGTCAAATGATAATATTAAAGTTACCGACCTCCCCGTTTTACCGACTGATGGTAACGTTGTTCCCTACCTTACCGACCGATGTTGAAATAATATAAAAATTACCCGTATCTCTGTTTTACCGGCTGATGATAACATTGTTCCCCACCTTACCGACCGATGTTAAAAGAATAATATAAAACATTACCGGTCTCTCTGTTTTACCGACTGATGGTGACATTGTTCCCTATCTTACCGCCATATAGAAAAATGATAATATGGAAAATTACCGGCCTCCTTGGTGTACTAACTGATGGTAACATTGTTCCCTACCTTACCGACCGAGGGCAAAATGACAATATAAAGAGCTACCAGACTCCCTGTTTTACCGGCTGATGGTAACATTGTTCCATACCTTACCGACCGAGGGCAAATAATAATATAAAAAATTGCCAACCTTCCTGTTTTACCGACTGATGGTGAAAGAATAATATAAAAAATTACCGGTCTCTCTGTTTTACCGACTGACGGTAACATTTTTCCCTACCTTACCTATCGATGTTAAAATGATGATATAAAAATTTACCTTCCTCCCTGTTTCATCGACTGATGGTAACATTGTTCTCTGCCTTACCGACATATGTTAAAATGATAATATAAAAATTACCGACCTCCCTGTTTTACCGGCTGATCGTAACATTGCTCCCTACCTTACCGGCATATGTTAAAATGCTAATATAAAAAATTATCGACTTACCTGTTTTACCGGCCGATTGTATGAAACTGTTTTGCCGATCGATGGTCACTTAGCACGGAACCGAACCTTATAATGTTAACTTAGCAGGGATCTCCATTACCAACTTCACTTTTGTTACCGACTCAGCATGGAACAGAACCTTATAATGTTAACTTAGCAGGAATCTCCATTACCAATCTGGGTCCATATCATGTCACATGCGGCAAGTCTCTCTGCGGCATGTCACAACTGCGGCATCTCTACCTAGCGGCATCTCTCACTAGTGGAAGGGGATGACCCGTCAAAGGGGTGCCTTCGCTCCCCCCCCTCACGAGACGTTGGAAAAAGGGCAGGGGTTTGACCAACATTATTTCTTTGCCCAGTCACAGGGGTGCGTTGTGAGATATCGCAAAAATATCGATTTCAATGAGAGAAATGCCATGAGAGAGAGATGCCGCTAGGTAGAGATGCCGCAGTTGTTACTTGCCGCAGAGACTTGCCGCATGTGAGATGGTATGTCCCCACCAATCTCACTGTTTTACCTACTTAGCATGGAACAGAACCTTGAAATTACAGACCTCTCTGTTTTACCGACCGATCATCCAATGATATCGCAGCAGAAATCTGCATTACCAACCTCACTGTTTAACCGACTAGCGGTAACTTAGCACGGAACAGAACCCTCCTTTTGTCGGTGGCGCCATCCGTTGGTGCCGTTAACTAGCGACGGTGGCGCCATCTCTCGGCAAGTGGAGTCGTAGCCGCCCAGCTATACTACTATGATTATCATAATTTCTTAAATCAAACCAGATATGGAATTAGACTAAGCTCATTTTCTTTTGGGGATTTTGCTTTTTCAACCACAATTGTTGAAGATTCCTTGGTTCATAATAAAATAATAATAATAATATACTAATATAGTTCAACTATAATGAAAAAAAATTGTATAATAAACATTTTGATCTCATTTAAAAAAATGATATTTCAATCAAACAAATTATTTATTGAATTTAAATTAAATCATTGATGTAAGCCATAACAAATATTTGTTTAGTTTAAAATATTGAAATGTATTAAAAGTATAATAGTATTAAGGAAAATTGTAGACATTTACTATATTATGTCACATATTACATGAGATTAAATATAGGTTAAAGAATGTAAACGATTGAAATAAAAATATCGCAATAAATTTCTTTGTAAAGAATTATATACAATACTGTGAGAGTGTCGGTTATAAATATTTTGGCTTTTCAATTAATTAGATTTGATGTGTGTATATATTTGTCACAGTGGGACCCTTTGGTGCTTGTTTAACATATTTATTATATATACACTAACGCCCACCGAGAAATTAATTACATTACATTAAATATATATAATTTAGAAATTAAAAAATATATATATGTATATAATATACATATATACATTTTAGGTTAGAAGGTAAATAGAATTAAACTATTTACTAGTAGTCTTGCGCGCGCCAAGGCGCACGCCTATTAATTTTTGTTATGAAAAAGAATAAACCAAATACTTTTTTTCTATGTTATGTATATTTAATTACTGTTACAAAAGATTTGTACAAAATAATTAGAAGACATTATTATATGAGTTTTACAAAATTGAAAAAAAAAGAATGATACATAGAGCAATGGCTGTAATTACCAATCATTGAGTTTTTAAGAAATATGATAACAAATTTTGAAGTTGTCTATTTGCTCGGAAATTATGGCGATCCATACTCTATAGTAATCCATTCGCCAGTAATATTTTAATATGCATTAAGAGATGTAGTGATTTTATTCATGAAAAATTAATTTTCTAATTTTTATCATAAATGATGCACGTTATTACGAAAAAGTAAAATGTATTTCAGTATAACTTTTTTATACATGAACATTTTTGTGTGATCATTTTTGTGTGAACATTTTTATCGTATCTGTTGTTTACGTAAAAATGATTAAATTTGTTTATTATAAGAAGAAAATTATCATGTGGATAGAACTTTCCAGGCCTTTATAAACGTTACAGTCTCTTTCCTAATAAAAGCTAAATTAAACAAAAAATTTTCAAAAAATATAATTTTGTACCTTCTGTGAAAATCTGTTTTTAATTTTTTTTAGAATAATTTTTTTTTTCGTTTCGCATTATTTACTCAAAAAAAATTTTCCCTGATATATTATGCGATTGTACTTGTAGAACATGTCTAATTTTACCTGGATTCTCTCTATAGACAAAAAATGTATGTACAAAAACGTTGCACAACGTATTTGGTTTACGTCGCCGGACTTAGGGGGCTGCCATAAACCACGAGGCCTAATTTTGTCCGCTTTTTGACACCTCCCTCCTCCCATGTAGTCCACCGTGGCAATATCGTCGGACCCCCCCCCCCCCCCCTCTTCTAGAACTCAAGGATAAAGAGGAAGATGAAATTAAAATTAAAAAATATTTGAAGCCAATCGAATAATATAGGTGAGAGAGTATCTAAAATCATTTCTTGTGGTAGGTCATGTGCCCGGGATTCTTATCGCTTTATTCTCGTTTCGAGTAGCGAGCGAGCGAGGACTCGAGATAAAATCCAGACGTGTTTAAAAGTTTTGATTTTGAAAAACATTTGATGAACTGGCCGTCTAATTCTGCATACATTTCATTAGACTCTGCTTTCGTTCTCTAGAGATCACTTCTTTTATACTGATCGCAAAAGTTTCGAATTTTTCAATCATCCACTGAAGCTACTGTGTAATATAGTTTATAGAAATCGAGGATGATTTATTGCTTTCTGGCTAACTAATTTAATTCAGCGGTCAAAATTTTTTTCTATAATGTTGAATCTTCTAGAACTCTGAAACAAAGAGATAGATATATTACTATCAGATACCATGAAAACCTACCATACCGATATTCTACAGCTGTAGTGCTTAGTTTCTAGAATATTCCTAGTGACGTAATCAAATTCTACTGCACAATTTTTTGGTAAAAAAGTTCAAGATGATTTTTCATGACGCATTACATTTTGCGATGCAAAAAATTATATCCTAAACGTGTCGACTATAATGTAGAACCTTCCCGAACGTTGGGGCATCATATCATGCAATATCTGACAATATTGCGTAAAAGTATCCCAGAAATTTGGTAGACGGCTATGTAAGATATTCTGTTTTTTCTATATAAAAATTTGATTTATTGCTTTCTTATAGATAGGTATTTAGCTAAAATCACTCTGTTTATTTATTTGATACGCATTTAACTCGCGAAAAACATTCTGCAGTCTAGAAACTTCTGGAACCTTAGAATAAAGTTGCAGATATATTATTAGAGAACTTCTGGAACTTTAGGATAAAGTGGCAGATATATTATTATAGAACATTTTACACTTAAAGTGGTTAATATCCGTGCTAAGTTTTAAAAATATTTTGATGACGTCTTCCTGAATTCCTACCTTACCAGCATTGATACAAGAGGGATACTGGAGCAGGGGTACTGAACCACATTTACAAGAGGGTTACTGAGCCAAATCTGTGTATTTAGATGTAGGATACTGGACCACTAATACAGGAGGGCTACTGAGCCACTTTTACAAGAGAAAAATGAATCCCTACTTCGCCGACATCAAAACCATTCCACAACTATCAACAAATAATATGGCGCAATTGTAAGAGCCAAATTTGTCGAAGAAACTTTTCTACACGTTTCTAGAAAAAAAGTTTCAAAAAAACATTCTACATGTAGTTTGATAATAATAATCTGAGGATATATAATAATGCATAATTATTTAACATGTGTTCGATTTATTGAGAGAGCTTGCTTAATTGACACTACTGAAAGACAGTTGAATTAAAGTATTTATCTATGAGTAGTTTAGTAAGAAAAAACATACACAAGAGTGATAAAGTTCTCATAACTGTATTCAAGTGTGGGAAATATAGATATATTTAATCCTAAGTATATAAAAGTGAGTAGTGAAATGAAACTCTTGTTAAGGATTCTTCAAATAATAATAATCATAATAACGAAATAATGCCAGAGTTTTTAATTCAGAAAAATAAAGTTTCAACTCATAAGAAAAATTGTAGTATGGCATGAATAACCTATAGACTAAATTAATTGTTATATTCTGAAAAATCAAACTCATGATAAAGGGTCAGCAACGTATGAAGCATGTTGTGGGGTACAGAGAGAGAAAGAGAGAGAGAGAGAGAGAGAGAGAGAGTGACTGAGGGAGTGAGTGAGTGAGAGCTATGTATTAAATAATTTTATTTCTGCAAAATAATTTTGTAACATTCGCAAGATTTCAGAAGGCTTTGTGATTGAGCGACTCAAAAACAATTATAAATCTCACTGCATAACTCTGCAAATGAATTAAACCATGTAAAAATTTTGCACGAATCTTGAAAAATACCAACAGATTCTTAAGAGATCTTGTTACATCCAGTGGACCACAGTGAGAGATTTGGAATCTTATATCGATACAGCTCAGGTGCCAAATAAACTATTAGCAATTAATACTTGGTAACCTCGTAATAATTTTGAATAATATTCATTCAACTATTTTGGGATGAAGAACATATAATTCGAAAGCTCTTGTTAGAATTTATGGAATAACATCAGCTACATAAATTTTATAATGGACTGTAAGGAACGTTGAAATCATCTTTCGCATAATAGAGTAATCAGCTGAAACGATCCAATTAACTTACTTGAAACATTGAAATAAAGTATCATAAATGATAAAATAAATTCAGCAATATTAAAATCTTATGCAAGAATACTGTAAGTCAAACTTCGAAAATGATACAATGATCTAGTGATAACATGAACATCTACTTTCCGAAAATATTAAATCAACATTTAGTGATATAGAAAAATTTCATTATATAATACTAAAAATGCTGAGCGAAGTATTGATTACGCATATTAAAATCAGCTATTATATATAACAGTTGAAAATCTTGTTTTTTCTTAGAACCAAATTTCTTTAAAATTGTAGTTACATACATCCATTTAAAGGAACCAGGATTTATGGTTAACAGAATAATGGACATACAGTTGATTCAACTGTTCCAACTTCGTAGACGAAACTTTGTTTCACTGAGACGGGAAACTGGGTTACCAAAGATTATCATAGAGTGCGCCACCATCGGGTGCGCTGCTTTTTCTTGTAGTTGTAATCACGTTTTTCCCTGTTGAATCTTGAATGATTCTAAATCAGGTTAAATAAACTATTGAAATGAATGTGGAAGAACGAGAAACAATAGAGGGTGAGGAGGAGGAGGATACGATGAATATTACAGTTAAGTCAAGTCGGTATTGAAAATATTAGATTCAATGATTATATGCGCTAAGTCGTCCGTTAGTGGTTTTAAAAGCTGTATTGAGATTCCTACACTTTCTTCTTGAAAATTTGTTGTGTATGTGTGGCATTTGAATGTAAAACTAACCAAGCACATCGCCTTCCAAATAACAAAAAAGAACTAAGGAAACTAAGTATAATGCCTTGTTCCTGCATACGAGATGTGTCGACACTCTCGGTGCTGCCCTCTGCGCTGAGCTTGATAAATAGCCTTCCTCATATAATATTGACTTTATGTAAGTCTTAAATCAACATTTAGTAATAAAGAAATCTAATTTGATAATAATAATAATGCTTAGCGAAGTATCAATAAAATTAATATCTGCTATTATATAACACCTGTAAAATTATTATTTTCTTAAAACCAACATTTAATTGTGGTTAAATAAATTCAGTTAAAAAGATAACGATTTCAGGTTGACAGAATCATGAACATACTGTTGATTCATGAATATCAACTTAGTAAACGAAAACTTTGTTTCATTAACAAGGGGTCTTGGATTAATAAAGATTATGATAGAGTGCACTACTATCGAGTACGCTGCTTTTCTTATTTTATGGGTGTTTTAATAATAAAAATCGATATATCGTTGATTTTCTCGAAAACTATCACTCGTACGAAAAAATGTTTTAAATAAAAAAAAGTGTGTTTCGATGAGATCTACAACTTTTATTTGAAATATTTTGCATATTAGCTGAGATAAACGCAAAAAACCAAGATTTGTATGGGTTTTTCATGGTTTTTACCATGAAAATCGACTAGTCGCCAATTTTCACTATCATATTCGTAATTAGCGCGCCAAAATACATAAGTACACGGAGCCCGAATAAAATCGGACGTATGCCGTTTTCGGAAGTATATCCCAATTCAGTAACACTTCTTTCAATATTGGCAGATATTTTCTTATTTGTTACGATGGCATCACTTGCTGTTTTGAGTACCGCTTTCTATTTCTTTAGATTGTCATAGGTAGATTAAAAACATTCTTTCATGATTTTAATTATATCAGTCGTCAAGCCATGTCCATATGCAACCTTACCACCTGTAAATTTTGACACCATTCTTACAGGCTCTTCACTTATCTCAACTGTTAGCTTTTTCTTATCTTTAAGAAATACTACATTTTCTTTATTTGTTTGTACAATTCTTTAATTTGGACATTTATATCAGTTTTTCATGATTGAAGAAGGATCGATTTTTCAGATTAACAAATTTAATACAACTATTTTTCCTTAATAAGTCTTATTTCAACATCAGTTTTCTCGTCATTGGATATTTAATTTATATTTACCTGCATTTTCAAGAGTTACAATTTGTGGAAGTTGGTTTATCTGCACTTGTTCAGGTAATTGACCTTTGTCCAAATCTTGTTGCGAAGTATCAGCTGTAGGGGATTCCTCAGCTGGTAAATCGTCAGCAGTAGTCTGTAAATCCTCCTCATTCTGGTGGATGTTGCATTGAGATATCTCAATTGGGCGATTTTGATCGCCACTCATCTCTTCGGCATTTAGCACAGCATTCCACTCATCTTAAGATATGCGAGCTTTTTCTGTAAACGACAAATTTATTCGAGATTCCCAACGCTTTTCTTCTGATCTGTTTTTTCCGAACACACGCAAAAGCAAATCGAAACAGACTACACTTTCAATGTTCCGAACACAAGGACATTCGCACTGTAGATTTAGTCATCGAAAATTTGTGTTGAAGAACTCATTCAAAACAACTTCAATGACCCAACAGAGAATCGGTGTCCTTAAGCCTAATGATTAGTTATTCATTTCCATGCTTTCGAAAAGTATTATTATATATTTTTATATTTCATTTTTTTTAAATATACTCATGAGTTGAAAAATTTCTTGAAAAAAATATGATAAACCCTCTTAATTTTAAACACACCTGCTACATATTCAGCTTTCTCTGATATGAAAGTGAATATTTTCGCCTTGAATACTTGTGAGTGTATTTCTGTTAAGAAAATTAAATGATTAGTACATGTACATACGTTTTTATTTGGCATAATGTATTTAGTTTGTCTTTTCTTTATATTAGTTTTATTTTTTATATAGACAAGTGTTGTTTATATATTTGGATTAACCCTAAGAATATTACTCAATATATGTCTATAATTTAAAAACAAATTTTTATAACAATAATATAAATAAAATGTAATCAAATTTTATACAAGTCGATGTATAAGAAATTTATTTTAGAGAGTGTAAAGAATGAGAGAGACTTTATAAAGTCAAGGTGTCTTTTTTTTCAAGTTTATTCTCATTATAATTGTATGTGACGTTTGAACTCATCATAAATAAAGCGAAAAGCGGTTTGTATTCGTAATACATAACATAGCATACTAATACTTATGTATAGCAAAAGTCATATATTTTCATATAGTTAAAAGTTTGTCATAAGGACAACCGCAGGATTTCGCCGGGAGAAGGTGCTAATCTTAAAAATTTCACCCGCTCCTAGCGAAATCGCGGTAAAATTTCAGCTGTAACCACGTCTCACAACCGTGAGATGGGTGGCCAGACTGCGACGAATTCAATACGATGATCCGGCAAAAGTCTCGTGTACCCTGAGGACACGGAGCGACCCAAGGACGACCGCGGTACCGATGAAGATGCAGTCGGTCACGTGATCGTGAATGACCTTGTGTTGTTTTACCCAGGGCTGGCCGAGAATCAGCTCAGCTTGGAGCTCAAGGCCAATATGAAATTTGCCGGGGTAGGCGACTCCTTGAAGGTCCGGACATAGGGTTATCGAGCCGTTTAGTTTAATCGTTGGGATCTCTGCAATTACCACCCTATCGTCGAGCAAGATACGGACTCGCAGGAGGCTGCTGAGATCAGCGGATGCGGCGCCTAAGATTGAAGTGCAGAGGGCGCCGCTGGGGCGGTGCGAGCATCGGCTTCAGCTGCCCGATCTCGCCAGTTTAAAGGGATCGCGGTATTCTGCTGGGCCTTCATTACGGGACAGTCTTTATGAAAGTGCTCACCTGGGCAGTAATGACAATGCGGCGGAGGTCGCACGTATGGCGTCGAGGAGGTTGAGTTGTTGGCGCCGGCTGGCTGTGCCGTGGAGGCCGGTTTGGCCTGAGCGGCGTATCGTGTTGGTTTCCGAGTGTTGGTTTCCGAGAGCTTCGGCCTGGACGGCCCGTTTTAACAACTCCTCGAACGAGGTGATGGTTGCTGCTCTCAAAACTTTTGTTCCATGAGGGCTTCAATGCCTCTAATAGGAGAGTCACTATTTGAGCCTCAGTTGCTTGAGGAAGCAGTCTGAGGGCAAGGAAGTATTTTTTCAGGACAAAAAGTCCGGCGGCTTCTTTGTCTTCCTGCTACTGTTTAACATGTAGGTTGTTCAAAGCAGTTACTCCAGCGAAGTGCTGGACTAACAAGTTGCGGAATTTTGCCCATGCCGGAGAAAAATTCCGGTATACCTCGGACCACTTCGAAGCTTTGTCGTTCACGGATCTAATGACCATTCTTGACGATAGATGTTGCTTAATCAAGGCTCCTGCGAAATAGACTTCGCATTGACTCAGGAATTCCTCTGGATCCTCATGATCCATCCCTGAGAAAGTTGGCAATGGCACATCGAAGGTATGCGTATTGCACGCACTAGCCCTCGCCAGTCGGCGAGGGGCGCGCTAGGCGGAGGGGCTGGAATGGTAAGGTTTTCCCTGTATGGTGAGCGAATCGCATTCCCGATCCTTGGAATTTGGGTACGTGGTAGCATGATTGATCGTGGACTGACAGGTGCGACTTCCATGACCGGGCGGCTATTTGGGCCTGCTACGGCCTCGTCTTGTGAAGCTGAATTTCGAAATAGAACCCGTGAAGCGTTTCGTGGTGCTGCTGGCACCGACCTGCTTGTCTCCTCACAACCGCGAGATGGGTGGTCACAGGACACGACGAAATCACGACGACAGGCCGGCGAAACCTTCGTGTGTTTTGAGGACACGAAGCAACCCAAGGATGACGGCTTTCTGCATCCATTTCGCAAGTGCCGTGGCATATTTTTGGCACGCGGGTATGGCTTTAAGGTTACGAACCAGTGAACTTTTTTTATTTGTAAACTTATTTTCACACGAATAGCCACATCGAGTTGAAAATTTGGGATAATAAATAAGAAGCAGTAAGAAACGCGGCTCTGGTCCTAATTTTTTATAATTATGAAAATAGTTTATTTTTTATTTTTTTTTGCTTTTTTCATAATTATGAAAATTTAGGCCTAGAGCCGCGTCTCTTAGTGCTTCTTATTTATTATCCCAAATTTTCAACTCGATGTAGCTATTCGTGTGAAAATAAGCTTATAAATAAAAAAAAGTGTCGGTAAGGTAGGAAACCGGTCACGTGACCCACTCGTCAGATGGCCTTAACGAAAATTTTGTATTTTCTTGAAACCTTTAAAAATTCTTAAAATCTTCTAAATTTTGTTGTTTTCAATTTTTCAAAGTCTAGATTTTGTTATAAATTTTTCGAAATCTTAAGTTTTCTCTTAAAATTAATTTTTCAAAACAAAAAATCATTTCTTTCACCCGGAATCTTAAAAAAAATTATTTGTTAAATATTATCTTCAAATTAATTTTTCAAGATGAAGAATCACTTTTAATATTCCCAGTTTTTTTTTTAATTTCTTCGAATTTTAAATTATTGTTTAAATTTTTTTAAATCTTTCAAATAGATTTTAAAATGATTACAATTTCTACTAAAACTTTGAAAAAATTCTCCAAAATTAATGAAAATTTCTTGTAAATCTTCCAGATTCTTTTTTAAAAATTTTGGAATTTTTAAAAATCTTTTTAAACATAGTCTTAAAATAAATTTTGTAAAATAAAACATTATTTAAAGCTTTTAGGTTTTTTTTTCAAATCTTCAAAAATCAACATTTTCTTAAAATTTGTTGAAATTATTTTAAGTTTAAAATTATTTTTGTATCTTTTCAAAACTTTGAAAATCTTTCGTAATGTTTAAAATTTTAATATATACTTATGTTTACAGTTTAAAAAATTAATTCTTACATAAAAAAATAAAAATAAAAAATTTCGACAGAATAGTTAAATTTTCATCAGAAGAAATAAATTTTTAACCAAAATAAATTAATCTTCTAAGAAGAATAATTTTCTGCCAAAAAAAATATGATTTTTCTAACAAATAATTTTCTACTAAAAAGACGAACTTTCAAAAAAAAAAAAAAGAAAGAATCAAGAGGATAGTTAAATTTTCAACAAAAAATGGTATACTTAAAAAAATTAATTTTCAACAACAACAACAAATATTTTTTTAACAATAGAAATGAATTTTGAACTAAAAACGATAAATTTAAAAAAATGGAATAGTTAAATATTAAGATAAAATAATTAATTTTCAACCAAGAAGATGAATTTTCAATCGAAAAGATTAATTTTCTACTCAAAAAAATTTTTTTTAACAAAATAAATGAATTTTCTACTAAAAAAAGATAAATTTTCAACAAAGAAAAAAATCGTTTAATTTTCAGTCAGAGAAATAAGTTATGAGACAAAAAAATGTTTTCAATGAAATAGTTAAATTTTCATAAATTTACTGCAAAAAAGATTTAAAGTATAGTAAAAAAAAACAAATTCGACATGAAAAAAAAGTGAAATTTTTAGTTGAAAAACTTAATTTTCAATAAAAAAAAACTAATTTTAAACCAAAGAAATGAAATTTCATCCCAAAAAGATTAAAATTTCTATCAAAAAATGAAAATTTTTAAGAAAATACATGAATTTTTAACAAAAAAGGTTGATTTTAAAAAGAAAATTTTTCAACAAAATAGATGAATTTTCCACTAAAAAGGATCAATTTTCAAGAAATAATAAAATAAATTTTCAACTAAATAGTTAAATTTGCAGACAAATTAATTTTCTGCTAAAAAGATTAAATGTCTATAGAAAAAATTAGACAGAAAATTTAATTACATTTTTAATTAAAAAAAATTAATTTTCAATAAAAGAAACTAATTTTTAAATAAAGAAATGATTTTTCAACCAAAAAGATTAATTTTTTTACCAAAAAGAATAAATAAATAAATTTGTTTTATCTTATCAAAATATTTAAATTTTTAATAAAAATAGGAAGATTTTCCAACTAAAATGATGAATCATCAACCAAAAAAAAGAAAATCATTTTTAGGTTGATGGGTTATCATTTTAATTGAAAAATCTTTTTTTTTCACAATTTAAGTATTTTATTACCATTTTTTAAAATAATTTTTTCAACTTAAAATTTAACTACTCCATGTTTGGCTGAACATTTATCTTCTTCAGTTAAAAATTCAACTATTTTTTTGAAAATTCATGTATTTTATTAAAAATTGATCTTTTTGGGTATAAAATTAATCTTTTTGGTTCAAAATAATTTTTTCCGTTTAAAAATTTAACTATATCATGTTTGCTTGAACATTAATCTTCTTTATTTGAAAAATTAACTATTTGTTTAAAAATTTCTGTATTTTGTTGACGTTTTTTCTTTTGTGGTAGAATATTAATCTTGCATTAAAAATTAAAATATTCGGTTGAAAATTCATGTATTTTGTTAAAAAAGATTCCTTTTTTGGTGAATAATTAGTTTTTTTTTTAGTCAAAATTAGTCTTTTCGGTAGAAAATTAATTTTTTTGGTAGAAAATTTATCTATTTCGTTGAAAACTTTTTTTACTTGCTTAGAAACTTATTTCTCTAACTGAGAATTGAACTATTCTATTTTTTGTTGAAACTTGATTTTTTTTTAGTTGAAAATTCCATTGATAATTAAAATATTTGTTTAAAAATTCATGTATTTTTTTTTAATTTTCTTTTTTTGTAGAAAATTAATCTTTTTGGTTGAAAATTAATTTCTTTCATTGAAAATTAATTTTTTTAACTAACAATTTTACTCATTTTTTTCTCAATTTTTTTTATAGGCACTCAATCTTTTTGGTAGAAAATTAATTTGTTTGGTTGAAAATGTAACTATTTCGTTAAAAATTTATTTTATTTGCTTAAAAACTTATTTCTCCAACTGAAAATTAAAATATTGTATTTTTTGTTGAAAAATGATCTTTTTTGGTAGAAAATGAACCTTTTTGGTTAAAAAATCAACTATTATGTTGAAAATACCATTATTAATTAAATTATTTGGTTGAAAATTCATTTGTTTTGTTAAAAATTATTCTTATATGGTAGAAAATTAATTGTTTTATCTGACAATTTTACTACATTTTTTTTTTGATTGGCATTTAATCTTTTTGGTATATTTATTTGAAAATTCATGTAATATCTTAAAAATTATTCCTTTTCGGTAGACAATTTTTTTAAATTTAAAATTAATTTTTCAAACTAAAAATTTAACTAAATTTTTTGTCGAAATTTTTTTTTATAGTAATTTATTTTTTTTTTTGTATAAAATTAATCTTTTTGGTTAAAAATCAATTTCTTTAATTGAAAATTATTATTTTTTTATTGAAAATTTATTTTTAACTAACAATTTTACAAATTTTTTGTTGAATTTTTTTTTTATGGGCACCTAATCTTTTTGGTAGAAAATTAATTTGATTGGTTGAAAATACAAAAAAAAAAGGAATTTTCAACAAAATTGTTTAATTTCCAGTAAATAGATTAACTCAGTTGAATGTTTAATTAAGAAATAATGAATTTACACCCAAAAAGACGAGTTTTCCACAAGATGCTTGAATTTTCAACGAATTAGTAGAATTGTCAACTCAATATAGATAAATTTTCTACAAAAAGTTTAATTTTCAACTAAAAAAGGAAATTTTCTCACCAAAAATGGAAAAACAACGAATTTTCAACAAAATAGTTAAATTTTCAACTACTATGATAAATATTAAACTGGAATAGTTTAAATTTCAGTTAAAAAATCAATTTTCTACTAAAAAAATTATTTTTCAACAAAATAGTTTCATTTTCAACTAAAGAGATGAATTTTCAACTACAATGATGAATCTTCATCCAAAAAAATTACTTAACATAATAGTTTTATTTCCAACAAAACATATGAATTTTAAGCTAAATAGTTGAATTTTTATTCAAAAAGATTAATTTTTTACTGAAAAAAAGACAAGTTTTCCATAAAATGTACGATTTTTCAACGAATTAGTTGATTTTTAAATAAAAAATGTAAATTTTCAACCATACAATTGAATTTTCAATTAAAAAAGACATTTTTATCACTAAAAATGGAATAGTTACATTTTCATCTAAAAATTAATTTTTTACAAACAAAAAAATGAACTTTCAAAAAAAATATTTAATTTTTCAACCAAAGAAAAAAAACCAAAGAATTTTAAACTACAATGATGAATCTTTAACTGGAACAGTTCAAATCTCAGTTAAAAAATCAATTTTCCACTAAAAAAAAAAAGATTTTTCAATCCAAAAAAATGACGTAATAAAATTGTTTAATTTCCAGTAAAGTAGATGAACTTTAAGCTAAATATTTGAATTTTCAATCAAAAAGATTAATTTTCCACCAAAAATGAAATAGTTCAATTTTTAGTTTAAAAAGTTCATTTAACAAAAAGAAACGAATTTTCAAAAAAAAAAGTTAAATTTTCAAACAAAGAGATGAATTGTCAACGAATTGAAAGAATTTTCAACCATACAGTTTAATTTTCAACTAAAAAATAAAAAATGTTCACCAAAAATGGAATAGTAATACTTTGATCTAAAAAATTAATTTTTTACAAAAAAAAAAAAGAATTTTCAACAAAATAGTTGAATTTATAACCTAAGAGAGGAATTTTCAACTAAAATGAAGAATCTTTATCCAAAAAAAGTTTAATTTTCAACTAAAAAAAGATACATTTTCCACCAAAAATGAAATAGTTAAATTTTCAGTTAAAAAAATTCATTTCAACCAAAAAAAAAACAAACGAATTTTGAACAAAATTGTTGAATATTCAACAAAATAGATGAACTTTAAACCTAATAGCTTATTTTTTAATCGAGAAGAATAATTTTCTACCGAAAAAGGCTAGTTTTCAAAAAAATACATAAATTTTCAACGATCTAGTTGATTTTTAAATAAAAAAGATAAATTTCCATTCATACAGTTCGATTTTCTACTAAAAAAGAAAATTTCTTCACTAAAAATAGAATAGTTACATTTTCATATAAAAAATTAATTTTTTACAGAAAAAAAAACGAATTTTCAACAAAATAGTTAAATTTTCAACCAAAGATGAATTTGCAAGTAAAACGAAGAATTTTTAATAAAAAAGGATTGTTTTTTAACAAAATAGTTGAATTTTAAACAAAATCGATTAACTTAAAAAAAAATAGTTGATTTTTTAATCCAGAAGATTAATTTTCCACCGAAAAAGACGAATTTTCCACAAAATAGAAATAATAAATCTTTAACTGGAATAGTTCAAATAGAGACAAATTTTCAACAATAAAATAAAAGATGATCGAAATGAAAAAGGCTAGTTTTCAACAAAATACATGAATTTTCAACGAATTAGTTGATTTTTAAATAAAAAAGGTTATTTTTCAATCATAAAGTTGAATTTTCAACTGAAAATAATTTTTTTTTTTACTAAAAAGCGAATAGTTACATTTTCGTCTAAAAAATTAATTTTTTACAAAAAAAAAAACGAATTTTCAACAAAATAGTTAAATTTTCAACCAAAGAGATGAATTTTCAACTACAATGATGAACCTTTAACTGGAAAAATTCAAATTTGAGTTAAAAAATACATTTTTACCTTAAAAAAAAAAACATTTTTTATCCGAAAAAATGACTAAACAAAATTGTTTATTTTCTAACAAAATAAATGAACTTTAAACCAAATAGTTGAATTTTTAATCAAGAAGATTAACTTTCTACCGAAAAAGGCGAGTTTTCCACAAAATGGATGATTTTTCAACGAATTAGTTGAATTTTCAACTAAAAATAGATAAATTTTCCACCAAAAATGAAATAGTTGAATTTTCACTTAAAAAAATTCATTTCAACAAAAAGAAAACTGAATTTTCAACAAAATAGTTAAATTTTTTACAAAAGATATCAATTTTCAATAAAATACATGAATTTTCAACAAATTAGATAATTTTTAAATAATAAAAGATACATTTTTAAGAATACAGTTGAATTTTCCACTAAAAAGAAAATTTTGTCTCTAAAAATAGAATAGTTACATTTTCATCTATAAAATTAATTTTGTACAGAAAAAACAAACGAATTTTCAACAAAATAGTTAAATTTTTTACTAAAGATATGAATTTTTTTTAAAATACATGAATTTTCAACAAATTAGTTGATTTTTAAATAATAAAAAATAAATTTTTAGGAATACAGTTAAATTTTCAACTAAAAATAGATCAATTTTCCACCAAAAATGAAATAGTTGAATTTTCACTTAAAGAAATTCATTTCAACAAAAAAAAAGAATTTTCAACAAAATAGTTAAATTTTGTACTAAAGATATGAATTTTTAAAAAAATACATGAATTTTCAACAAATTAGTTGATTTTTAAACAATAAAAGATACATTTTTACGAATACAGTTGAATTTTCCACTAAAAAGAAAATGTTGTCTCTAAAAATAGAATAGTTACATTTTCATCTATAAAATTAATTTTTTACAGAAAAAACAAACGAATTTTCAACAAAATAGTTAAATTTTTTACTGAAGATATACATTTTTTTTAAAATACAAGAATTTCTAACAAATTAGTTGATTTTTAAATAATAAAAAATAAATTTTTAGGAATACAGTTAAATTTTCAACTAAAAATAGATAAATTTTCCACCAAAAATGAAATAGTTGAATTTTCACTTAAAGAAATTCATTCCAACAAAAAAACAAGAATTTTGAACAAAATAGTTAAATTTTTTACTAAAGATATGAATTTTTAAAAAATACATGAATTTTCAACAAATTAGTTGATTTTTAAATAATAAAAGATAAATTTTTAAGAATACAGTTAAATTTTCCACTAAAAAGAAAATTTTGTTTTTAAAAATAGAATATTTACATTTTCATCTATAAAATTAATTTTTTACAGAAAAAACAAACGAATTTTCAACAAAATAGTTAAATTTTTTACTATCTTATTAGGTTCTATTAATTAAGTTCGCATTTAAGTAGACAAATAAAAAAAGAAGGGGAAAGACTGTGAAGCCTGTGATAAATAAATAGGAATTTTGATAATTTATTAATTTTGTGTTCGTTTAAAATTATTTAAATCTTTTGAAATCTTCTCAAATTTGTTAAAACCTTTTAAATTAGTTTAACATCTTTGAAATAGTTGTGAAATCTTTCGTATTCGTTTGAAATCATTGAAATATTTGAAATCGTTTAAAATCTTCGAAATGTTTATATTTAAATTGATATTCATTTGAAATCATTAAAATATTTTTAATCTGTGTAAAATATTTTGAAATCTTAGAAATCTGTTTTACTACCCTTTTTAAAATCATTCAAACCTTTGAAATCTGTTGAAAGTTTTAAAATCTTTATGAAATGTTCGAAATCTTTGGGAAATTTTTGTGAAATTGTTGTCAAATCTTTTGAAATATTTGTGAAATATTTCTTAAATCTTTGTTTGTGAAAATTGTTTATTCGTTTAAATGCTTGAATTATTTGAAATCTTAGTGAAATCTTTTCAAATCTTATGAAATGTTTTGAAACATTTTGAAATCGTTTCAAATTTGAAATCTTTTGAAATCTGTATGAAATTTTGATGAAATCTTTGTGAAATCTTTCTGAAATATTTTGTATTCATTTGAAATCATTAAAATATTTTTAATCTGTGTAAAATCTTTAGAAATCTTAGAAATCTGTTTCACTACTCTTTTTAAAATCTTTTGAAAGTTTTAAAATCTTTGGAAATGTTTCATATTTTTGTGAAATCTTTGAAATCCTTGGAATATTTATGAAATGTTCGAAATATTTGTGAAATTTTTGTGAAATTGTTGTCAAATCTTCTGAAATATTTCTTAAATCTTTGTGAAAATTTGTTTATTCGTTGAAATGCTTGAATTATTTGAAATCTTAGTGAAATATTTTCAGATCTTCTTAAATGTTTTGAAACATTTTGGAATCGTTTCAAATTTGAAGTCTTTTGAAATTTGTATGAAATTTTGATGAAATCTTTGTGAAATCTTTCTGAAATCTTTTGTATTCATTTGAAATCATTAAAATATTTTTAATCTGTTTAAAATCTTAGAAATCTGGTTTACTATATCCTTTTTAAAATCTTCAAAATCTTTAAAATCTTTTGAAAGTTTTATAATCTTTTGAATGTTTTAAATCTTTGTGAAATATTTGAAATCTTTGAAATCTTTTTAAATCTTCTAAAATGCTTTGAAACCTTTTGAAATCGTTTCAGATCTTTGAAATTTTTTTAAATCTTTGAAATCCTTTAAATCTTTTGACAGTTTCAAAGGCTTTGTGAAATTGATGTGAAATATTTGAAATCTGGTGTACACCCCTTTTTTTAATCTTTGAAATCCGTGAAATCTTTGTTAAATGTTCAAAATCCTTTCCAATATTTTAAAGATATCTAGAAATCTCGTTATTTATTCTTTAATGAGTAAAAGATAAATTATATTTTGATAAATAAAAATCTTTTCAGTAGCAAGATTTCTTCCAAATAAAATGTTTCTTTAATAATAGACTAAAATATTTAAATTACTTTTCGTATTTCAATAAAATAACTGTTTTGAAAGAAAAAAAAATCAGTTCAAAGTTGTCGTGAAAAATTCAATATTTCCAGGTTTTCAAGGTTCAAAAAAAAATGCAAGGAGAATTCCAGGTTTTCAAGGTTTTCAAATTCGCTGGACACCCTGTTCATTTTTAATACTCAAAAAACTTTATGACACTATTTTGAGACTTTTTAAAAAATTTTGAAACTATTACCACTATTTTTGATTTCTAAAATGATTCCGACTTTTTTGCAGGACTCGTGACATGGTTTCGAAAGTAATAGCCCAATCCGGTTCAGCTTTAGCAGACTGGGCAGTGATAATTGACAAGTACCGAGCCCAAAATACGTCCAGAGTCTACGCAGAGCATCTTGGCTGTAGCATAGAAAGCAGCTGGAAACTCGTTCAATGTCTGAAAGACAGCCGCAGTTTTCTGGATTTGGGAAATTCGGAAATGAAACCGCACGTGGGAATGTTTCCCTGGGCTCCAGTTCTAGATTTGAATTTTACAGTCCCCAAAGATAATTGGTACGAAGAGTGGAGAGCTTCTGATTGGCACTTTTTCACCGAAAATCCTGAGGACAGTATCAAAGAAAGGAAATTTAAACGCGAAATTGCTTACATGGCGGGAGTCACTACTCAGGAAGCTTCCTTCATCGTTGGTAAGTATTATTTTCCTTTGGAAATTTTAATTGCAATCTTTTTTTTTCCAGATTGAATCCATTTCAAATCAGGCTGGGTCGTTTCCCAAATTTCTTTTCTGAGTTAATGTTAGTACTCTGCCAAATTTCTCATCCCAGGGTGGCCACTCACCTGGGGGAAAACCAGGAGAAAAATATTACACCGGGAGATTTTCCATATTTCATATCCAATAAATTAATTAGTACTGATGAAAAGTGAAGAAAACATTATTTTGATGATTAAATACGAATACACTTTTCACAGAATACCAATAATAATTCTACAAAGTGAAAATTAAATTTTTAGCATTGACGTATGTAAATATTTTAAACTGTGAAAATAGTCAATTTCAATTGGATTTTATTTTTATTGACATGTATTATAAAAATTTTTAAAGCTAGATAATGATTTATTTTGTTTCGTTATAAATATTTTTAAATAATTTTCAATTTTAGCTTAAAATTAATTTTTCAAAATGAAAAATCATTTCGAAACTCTTAAAAAGTTCCTTTTTTTCGAAACTTCAGAGATCTACATTTTGTTTTCATTTTCTTGAAATTGTTTTGAGCTAAAATTGTTTTTTTTTAAATGCTGCTAAAAATGAAAAAATTGCTTTTAAATCTTCCAAATTTTTTTTCGAGAATTTTCGAAACCTTTCGAAGTATTTTCAATTTTTTTTCAATTTGATCTTAAAATTATTTTTTCAAAATTAAATATCATTTAAATTTTGCCAGGTATCTTAAAGTAACTTGGTCATTCTCTTGAAACCTTTCAATATTCCTAAAACCCTACTTTTTTCGAAATTTTCATAATATACATTTCGTTTAAAATTGTTTAAAATCGTTTTAAATTCTTTGAAATCTTTTCTCAATTATTTTTTAACCCTTTCAAAACTTCTTTATATTTCTTGAATAAACTCGATTTTTTTTAAATTTGGTAATCGTGCGAAAAATCTTCTTTCTTTTTCGAAATTTTAGGAAATCATTTAAAGTTCTGCAAAATAAAAACAATTTCACATCAATCTTTTAATCTATTAAAATAATTTTTGAAAATAAAAAAAAATAAACATTTTAAATTTCCTATGAATCTTTAGAAAATGTTGTCCTTGAAGTCTTTAAAAATCGATTTTGTTTTAAATTTTATAAAATCTCTGCAAAACTTCTTAAAATTTCCATAACTAACATGAATATTTTCTACAATTTTGTACTCTTGCAAAATTGAAAAATTTTCCACGTTGTTCAACTATTGCACTCCATACTGGCTCGATAGATGTTAATATCCTCTCTTTGAGGATGCCAGTGAATATCTTGTAGCTGGTGTTCAAATAAGCTATGGGCCTCTAGCTCTTTGGACATGACAAATCCCTGGTCTTTGGGATCAATACCGTTTGTTTTTCCACTACTCACTGCGGGATGGGTTGTTCTCCATTTAGGAAAGTAGTAAATATACGAGCAAGATGTTGGTGCGTAGAAGTGAATTTCTTTCACCAAACGTTGTTGATTTCATCTGGCCCTGTCGCTGACAAGTTCTCAGTTCTAGCGATAACTTTCTTCTCTTCTTCAGCAGTCACTAGTGAGCAGTCTTCCTCTGGACCTTGGAACTTTTGCCTATGGCAAAAGTTACGAAAGAGTGATATATCTGAAGCGTCTTCATGTAGCTCATAAGTATCTCCATATACTTGCTCCCAGAAGACTTGAATCTCTTCTCGACTAGGCGGATCTTAAACGGCACGTGACGTTTTATAGATTAGACGGAAAGGATTAGTAGAAAAGGTAGCATTTTCCTAAATTTACTTTACTCGCCGTCAAAGCCGCTGTTTCGCTGCAAAAAGAGATCTTATTTTTTGCGTCTAGTGCTGCTTGATGGTCAACAGTTTACACTTGTTCAGCGTGTGATTAACTATTTTCAAGTTTCAAGCAAGTGCTCTAACTTTCTAAGTGAATATTTTATTTGATGTCATATAGCTGATCACGCGCTCAATATTTGATGCATGCCGTCTCGCCGTTTCAATTTCAAACTAAAGCTGTGCAATACGCTCGCATCCAATAATTTCTTATTTTGAAACATAGTTGACATTTGGAAAAAAAACTTTTATATAAACGGTCACATTTTTTCAAAAAAGTTATGCTTATGTAAGCCTGCTCAGATTTTCTTTATGTTTTTTTTACTGTATACCTCATCATATAATCTCAGATGAAGAATCACGTCATCTATGCGCTTAACATAAATTATTCCAATAAAAATGTTGTATACACAAAATTTGGATATCAATAATATTTATTATTTAAGTGATGAAAAAAAAATTTATAACATGTCTATTTCGAAATAAACTTTTTATATGACCATATCGGTTCTAGAATCGATTTTATAGATTTTCATTATTATCATTAACAAAGAAGCATTTCAGTGATTCTAAGCTAATATATACCTATGCTATATACCTATAGAATTATATTGTGTTAAGGTGAATTAGTTGTTAGTTTATTTAAATATTTATTGCATCAATGTTAAAAAATTCCTGCACTTACTTTGCTTAACGTTACATAATACTTCTTTTCACTTAGTTTCAAATTGATACTCTTAATTTAATAATAATTGATTTGAAATGCAGTGAAATTTAAGAAGCGTTTTATATTTCGCATGTTACTTTAAAACTAATTGCAATGCAAATTAATTAATTTAAGAAATTGGCTGCCTTCAAAGTTTTGGCAATCACCCTTCGAAGTTTTGAAAGATTTTTTGAAAATCTTATGAGATTTCATTATGTGAGATGCAGAGAAGTGATTTCTTCAATTAAGTATTTTTACAACTTGAAACATAAATGAGAAGGTAGATACAGTACATTACTAATTTTGAAGATTTGCTGGTTGTTGCCTTAACAAAACTACTTTTCTGAGTCTAAGGCATGAATTTGGATTTAAACTTGACTTTGTTCACTTTTTGTAAAAGGATCAAATAACATCGAAGAATAAAATGACAAAGCGTATCGCGGATATCATTTTACGACAGGACTTTCTTGTATGCTTTTGCGTTTTTTACTTCTATTTTCAGTCAGAACCGGGAATTAGGAAAGGAAAGTTGAAAACAACCTGCTGCGCCACCAGTGAGCGAGCAATTTGTCCAATTTTGCAAAATTGCATTTCTTGCGCCCGATCATTGATCGTCCGCGGCACTACTTCGAAATATTTGATGACCTAACATTCAAGCTTCCACTCATTCTTGAAGTTTTTGAAGTTAAGTTTTTGCGAATATTGCTGTTTTTATTCAAGACAAATAGGATTTGAATAATTGGAATATTATTATTACCTTTTGAATTTTCATTGTGATTTAAGTTATAAAAGTCGTGCTTCTAATTTTGATTTCAATTTTAATATTTGCTTTTCGTTCTCTATCACTTATCCTTTGAAATTTTCCGTTCTTTCAATTGTATAATTTAGGTCTTACCTAGTTTGTGCCTACTTTTGGAATTTGACCCTATTCTTCTTGTTTCTTTCCCCACTTCAATCTGGGTGATTTAAGGAAGGTAAACGTTAGCTCATACGACATCGACTGATTGTTCACATTTCTATGCAAAATGCCGCGCATCCTCTTCTCCAGAAGCTTAAGATCATCCATGTAAAATCCATGAGTGACCTTATACCTTTGATTTCCAGGTTTGCAGATATAGCGGCATATATGTCAAGCAAAAGGGCAGGAGGCTAATGTTTGCGTCCTGAAAGATACCCTTCTGGACGGTGACGTTGTTTGTTGTCAATCGAGGCTATTGACAGGACGCGCTGATGGGCTGCTGTGCATTTGCAAAAGCACTTGTTAATGAACAGGTTCTTCCAGCAGCCTGCTACATTTCTTTCGAGCCACGTTTTTGGTCATCTCTATCCAGAAGTAAGCTTTCTCCGAAAGAAGTTCTTGATACCATCAGGTTCTGCAGCGCAAAAGTTCTTTGTACCTCTAATGTCTTTTTCATCTGTTTAGCAGTGATTGATGGACATTCCTTCTCAGACGTTATGAGCTTGTCGTGAAATTCATTGAAGCGAATATTATTACTAGTATTTTCTTTCACCAACAGTGTCTTTGGAATCTTGTATACCTCTCTCCAAAAGGCCTTTACCTCGTTGGGCTTTCATGGATTTTCGACAGAAACAGGGATATCGCTGATAAGATGCAATAAGTCATCCAGAAACTTTTGGTTCTCTCGGACCTATTTATCCCTCTTCTGTATTATTCTTTTTGCGGTATTTAACGCCCGTATTTTGTCAACAATATATATTTCGATTTTGATAGAAAACTGAGTAACTTGAATGTGTACTCTGGGATGCTGGAAGACCTTGCAGAGTATGCAGTCTTAGCTTTGCACGCGGCGTTTTACAAGGATGGACGAATTCTTTCCTTAGCTGCTCGTGGAAACGACAATGATACTCGCAAACCATAATTTTTTAGACGCAGTTAAAGACGATTAAACGCGCCGAACACCCGACAATGTGTCGGCAAACAGTGCCCATCGTCCTAAAGTTTGGGATGCTGAAAATAATTTAAATGAAACCATTACGACGAACTGACGAAACACTCACACTGCGTGGACGAATCAATTGCAGGATGACTTGCAGGACTGCTACGATGCCAACATTGTCCGTGTTTGCAAATGCCTCATGGTGCGTATGCACGCTCATTGATACCAGAAACACCCAGAGCTTCAGCATGTTTCGCATCAGTATTTGCGAAATAAAGCCGAATCCCTCAATTTTCAACAAAATACATGCATTTAAAAAAAATCTGAACCCAAAGTAGAATAGTTAAAATTTCAGGTAAGGAAATTAATTTGTAATAAAAAAGATGAATTCTCTACAAAACACATCAATTTTCAACTAAAAATAGAATGGTCAAATTTTGAAATAGGAAAATCATTTTAACTCAATGAAAATCATTTTCCACCACAAAGATGATTTTTTCCTAGAAAAAGACAAATTTTCAACAAAATAATTAAATTGTTAACTTTTCTTTCCAAAAAGACAAATTGTCAACAAAACACAGAAGTTGTAACCATATAGTTGAACCTACAACTAAAGGGATTAATCCTCAACCGAAAAGCGAATTTTTAACCAATTAGTCAAATTTTAAATAAAAAATAATCATTTTTATTCAAGAAAATTAATTTTCTACCAAAAAAGACGAATTTTCAACAAAATACATGCATTTAAAAAAAATCTGAACCCAAAGTAGAATAGTTAAAATTTCAGGTAAGGAAATTTTGAAATAAGAAAATCATTTTAACTCAATGAAAATCATTTTCCACCACAAAGATGATTTTTCCATAAAAAAGACAAATTTTCAACAAAATAATTAAATTGTCAACTTTTCTTCGCAAAAAGACAAACTTTCAACAAAACACATACATTTTAACTAAATAGTAGAATTTTCTACAAAGAAGAATAATTAGTTAACTAAAAATTGAATAGTCAAATTTTCCGTTAATAAATAAGGTTTAGCCCATTAATGTACCTCGACTTTTAGGAGGGTAATTTTCTGGAATGATCATGTGAAAAAGGAAATTCCTGTATGCAACAAGCCATTTTTCAATTGAGGTCCACGGGATGAAAGAGTAGTTTAAAAGTTCGAGAAAAGTTCCATGAAAATGCAGCGAAGTGGCTTCGAAAATGTTCAAGCTTTTACCGAGCGAGTCGTGATCCCCGTTTTCTCCTTCACCCCCTGTCATTCGTGCCTTCTACGCTCTCGTGTTTTATTTCAGTTCTTTATTAAATTTCAGATTACTTCAGAACATCGTTGAAGCTGTGAAGCAATCATTTCTCCAGAAGGTACTTCCTTATTGCACTTACCAAGGAAAACTAAAAATTAAAAGCAACTCATTTTCCGCCCTTGTCACATTTCTCAAAATTGAATTTTTTTCTGCGACCAAGGTATCCACTAGGATAGCTGAAAGAAACTTTTTTGCATCTCTTTCTTCAAAGCTTGAGTATTGTGTCGATTTTTACGCACTAGGGCGTGAAAAGACTTTTTACGCACTAGGGCGTAAAAAGACTTTTTACGCACTAGGTCGTAAAAAGACTTTTTTGCGCACTGCAGTGCTTTAGAAAGTAGATCATTCGTTTCGCTTTCAATAACAGGTAACACTGGCAATAGTAGAATTCCATTCGAACAGCGAAAAGCAAAAGTTCAAACCCTCTAATCTCAAATCAACCCCTAAAATTCTAAAAGGTCTGTAAAAAGACGCTAATTTGAAATGTCGAAATTTTTTCACTGATTATAGTAGCATTTCAAGCCACGAATGTCCAAAATGAGTTAAATCTATTTAGCGCATGAAGAAACTGCACTAAAACAACCCCAAGTTTTTCAAAAATTCTGTAAAAGAAAACACGAATTTTAAAAATTCTGTAAAATGACAGTTATTTCAAAAGTCGAAATTTTTCGGTGATAATGGCATAATTTAATGCGAAAAGATACTAAAAACGGTTGAGAGCATAAAAAAACATTTTTAAAAATTCATCCCTCCAGCAAATGTAGAACCTATCCAAATCCACCTTTCAGTTTTCAAAAATTATGGAAAAAAACACCGAAATCAAAAGTCGAAATGTTAATGCTGATGAAAGCAGAATTTTATGTCAACAACATCCAAAAAATGTTTGATCATTTCAGCACATGTGTAACACACCCTAAAGCAACCCCTAATATGTGGAACATTCTGTTGAAAGACTCTTATTTAAAATTTTGAAATTTTCTGACTGATTTTTGCAGAATTTTGATTCACAAGAATCCAAAAAAGTTTCATGCCTCTACCGCACGTTGAACTTATCCAAATCAACCCTTAAAGATTAAAAAATTCTATAAAAAGACACTGTTTTCAAAAAAATAAATTTTTTTATAATAATAGAAACATTGCATACCAAAATTATCCGAAAAAAAGTTCCATCCCTTTATCGCATGTGGAACTCGCCCTATATCAACCCCTAATGCTTCAAAAATTCTGTAAAAAAAAAGTTATTAAAAATGTGATGTTTTTACTGATAATGATGAAACTGTATGGCGAAATTATCCAAACAAAGTTTCATCTCTCCATCGCATGTGAAACCTACCCAAATGAACCCTTAAAGTTTCAGAAAATGTTTAAAAGGTACTGAATTCTAAAAGTCGAAATGTTTTTTGCTGTTAATATCAGAATTCCATGAAAAAAATATGCTAGAAAAATTTCACCCCCCTCGTGCATGTGACACCCACCCTATATCAACCCCTAATGTTTCAAAAATTCTGTAAAAAGACACTAATTCGAAAAAATGAAATATTTCTGATGATAATAATAGAATTGTATGTCAAAAGTCTCCAAAAAAGTTTCATCTGTCTATAGCATATAAAACATACCCAAATCAACCCTTAAAGTTTTGAACATTTTGTAAAACGATACTGAATTTTAAAAGTCGAAATGTTTTTGCTCAAAATAGCAGAATTTGATGCAAACAACATCCTAAAAAAGTTTCATCTCTCAATCGCATGTGAAACCCACCCAAATCAACCCTCGAAGTTTTGAAAATTGTGGGAAAAGATACTGAATTCCAAAAGTGGAAATATTTTTGCTCACTATAGTAGAATTTCATGAAAAAAAATATCCGAGAAAAATGTCATGCCTATCGTGCATGTGGAAGCCACCCTATAACAACCCCTAATGTTTCAAAAATTCTGTAGAAAGACACAAATTTTAAAAAATGATATGTTTTTGCCGATAATGATTGAATTGCATGCAAAAATAATCAAAAAAGTTTCATCTCTTCATCGCATGTAAAACCTACTTAAATTAACCCTTAAAGTTTTGAAAATTCTCTAAAAAGATAGTGAATTTCGGAAGTCAAAATTTGTATGCTCATAATAGCAGAATTTCATGCAAATAATATCCTAATAAAGTTTCATCTCTCTATCGCATGTAAAACCCAGCCAAATCAACCCCTAATGTTTCAACAATTCAGTAAGAAGACAAGAATTCAAAAAAATGAAATTTTTTTACTGATAATGATAGAACTGCATACCAAAATTATCCGAAGAAAGTTTCATTTCTCCATCGCATGTAAAACCTACCCAAATCAACCCTTAAATTTTTGAAAATTTTGTAAAAAGATACTGAATTTCAAAAGTCAAAATGTTTTTACTCATATTAGCGAACTTTCATGAAAGAAATATCCTGGAAAAATTTCATTCCTCTGGTGCATGGGGAACCCACCCTATATCAACTCCTAATGTTTCAAAATATATATATATATATATATATATATATATGGTATTTGATTCCGTAATTATTTATATGCACTTTCGCCAGTCGACGATTGGCCTCTTTAGGCATTTCACTAATGAAATAGAAAAAAAATCACAAGTTTAATTTACTAAAGTCAATTAGTAAAAAAATTGACTAACTCTTTAGTCTTTAGTCCTTTAGTAATTTTAGCTACTAATTAATTGGTGAACATTAGGGTGGTTCAAAAATGCATTGGTAATTTTGTTGTTGTTGAATTTTTATACATATCGCCTGGAAATTTGTTCGGATCTACAGAAAAATAAATGCGTTTTATTAAAATGACATTCACAGGTTCCACAAGCCCCATGAAGTTTATCACGCAAATCCCATAAGAAAAAAAGTCGTTTCTGTAAATTTTTTTCAGAATCGTCAATATAAGGTGAATCGAGTGAATACGAATCAAACGTTATTTTTTTAATTACTCCCCCACAAGTCTGTTTTATAGGGTCCCAAAAAAAGCCATAAGTGAGAAATTTCAAAAATTGGACCTTGCGAGATTTTGGCACTAATTATGACATTTTTTGCGGGTTTTTGTTGATACAAATTATTTATAATACATACAGTACTACTTTCTACTGATAATAAGGTGTTTATATAAATTTTTCAAACAATTTATTATTGTTTTTAGCAAATTTTCTCTTAGAATACAGTTAGAAAGTCGCGGTTTTCCCGAATTTGTCAACTTACTTTAAACTTTTCAATTAGAGTGAGGTAATAATTAAATCAGGTCAACAAACATAATTGTTTAAACAATTTAGTATTATTTTTAATAATATTGTCATTGAATAATGCTGGAAAATTGCGGTTTTTTCTGAAATTTTCAACTTTTTGTCTATTGTTTACTTAGAGTGAGGTAATAATGAATGCAATTTAGGCAAATTAATTGCTTAAACACATTATTATTGTTTATAATTATTTTCTCCTATATCAATGCTATAGTTGTGTTTTTTCTGAAATTTTTAAATTTTTGTCCACTTTTCACTTAGTGAGGTAGTAATTAATGCAAATTAAAAAACATAATTATTTAAACAATATTATGTTTATAACTATCTTCTTTCAGAGTAATGCTAGACAGATGCGATTTTCTCTGAAATATTCAGTTTTGCTTTGACTTTTTAGTTATGAACAAGCAATAGACGAAAACTTATAAAAATTATTTTTTAAATACTATTGTATTTTTTAAAAGTGCATTATTTTTACTTTTTTGCCAATATTCAAAAAATATAAATTTAAACAAAAAGGCTATCTTAAAGTAGAGATAATAAAAAAGAATGGAATAATTAGGAATATAGGTTGGACGAGTCTGTAAATGACTTGTGAAAATTTTGTTTTGAGTTACAAGAAAGAGTTTATTGCAATCGATTTCTAATAACAAAAAATTGTTAGTTCAGTATGAGCTGAATATAGAGTAACCAAAATTTTAATCGATTAATATCTTGTACCTCCTCAAGCGTGTTGAAAATGGAAAAAGTTGAATTTAAGCGTAAAATAATATGAAAAAATAAATTCTTACAGCCATACATTTTTTTAATTTGTAGAGCTACATGTCTGAAGAATTTAGGAGGTACCTATTTGATATTAAACAAATATGGAAAATTTCAAACTAAAAATAGGACGTTTTTTTATTTTATTTTTATTGAATATCGCGCAGAAAATTGCTTCAAAAATAAATGATAAGAAGTAAATAATTAATATATTCATTACTAACAATTACAATTTTTGAGTAAAATCCGCCTTGTTATGGAAATAAGGCAATTTTATGCGCGGCATTAAAAAAAGATAAAATTCAAATTAAAAAAAAAGAATGTTGATCAATTTTTAATATGCTTTTAATATCAAATAGGTACTTCCATAAATTATTGAGGCATATAGTTCTACATATATCAAAAAATTGGTGACAGTAAGAATTTATTTTTTCATATATTTTACGCGTAAATTCAATTTCTTCCATTTTCAACACGCTTAAGGAGGTAAAAGATATTATTCGTTAAACAAAATTTAACAGTATATTCAGTTCATCAAGAACTAACAATTTTTCGGTATTAGAAATTGACTGCACGAAATTCACTATGTTTTCGGCCCACCCTAATATACATATATAGAGATTAAAAAGTTTTAAATAAAATAATTAATTGATTATAAAATCTCACGGATCATAAAAATATTTGAAATTGGATGATCCTCAAGAACCTGCGAGCTTTGTTACTTTCCTATTACTGGACAGCATTCGATGCACCTCTGGCGCCGCACATCCGAAAGCAGAGCGACCATCGCATCGTATCGGCCAACATCCGGTTTTTCGAACCCAACCGTGCCCAACGGTCACTCCTACTTTCCTAGTATAAAAATAAGCTGACTATCGATTTTTGTCGATCAGAGATCTTCACTGCGGCAGGAGAACCTCCATCTAGAAGATACTGACCTGATCAGTGTCTCCAATTAATTTACATATCAGAAAGTGAAACTGAAATCCCAGCAAATCTTATTCGTTCAAGAGCGGACAAATTCTGGACCATGATATCTTGACAACTTGAAATTGTTTAAATAATTTAAATGTTGTATCACTTTTTAGCCACTTTTTATCAAAAACAATTTTTTATTGCCTTCTTGATTTGTTCATCTGATCTTCTTTATTTGAAATAAACAAATAAAAATTACGACATTCAATTGTTTCAATTTTTTATCAATTCTCATTCTCAGAGAGGTGAAAGTGTAATTGAAGGGAAAAAGTTACATAATCGACAGAATTAAAAAAAGTTTTATTCGAATTTTAGATCTTATCCCAAATTTTGTCTTTTCTCTTATTTTTTATTATATTTTTGTGTATAGGCCATGTCATATTTACCCGATTCCTACCTTACCGACATTTATTTGGGAACAATTCATATCTGTACGAAATGAGATATCGAGTTGAAAATTTTGGAATTAAGGAAATGTATGGTCATAAATCTTTATTACTGCGAAGAAAAAATATTCTTGAATAAAAGTATTTAGTCATTCAAAAATTTGAAGACCATAGAATCGTTCTTTAGTGCATTTGATTTAATTTCCCACATTTTTACTTTTAATGATTTTATTTTCACTAACTTTCTTTGTTTCTTTATCTTTCTCCTGTCTTTGTCTCTTTCGTCCTATAAACTTTACTAACTCTTATAATTTTATTTCTTAACTCATCTTACTTATAATAGAAATCTTTTAGCGATTGCACCACCTGCCACATCCTTTTTGTAATTTTTTCCTTCTGCAGTTCGAAGAGAGTGCAAGATTTCATCCGATTGGATTCAATGTTTTTTAAATGGATTTTATGGTATTTTTCAAAAAGGAGCAAGAATTTCCGGTACATTTTGTATTTCTCCAACTAAATGTTTTTTGAATTTGAATCACCCTACTGTCCGTCCAAAAAGTTTAGGCAGCTCGATTTTTGTGCAGATTTTCATGAAAATCTCAGCAAAGAAAAATTCTTTCAGCGCGTCAAAATACATAAGGAGAAAGTGGTCTTGTCAAATAGTCCTCACCTTTTTTTTTTTGTAAACCAGTGTTATTAATTATTTCAACAACTTTCGTAAACATATTCAGAGTTTGGGTATTTTTCAAGGAATAGGCACAATTTGTTTACGGAATCAACTAAGAATATCTTACGAGAATACTTTTTCTTTGTTGTTTTATAAATTTACAAGAATTATTAATTATTTAAACAATTTTGATTGAAAAATTAAGAGTTTGGCTATTTCTCAACGAATAGGCTCATTTTTTTTACAGAATTAAGTAAGAATATCTTTCAGATTACTGTTTTCTGTGATGCTAAGAAAAGTCTCTCTGGTGACTATTTTCTATGTTGCTTATGTAAATTCACAAAAATGATTCATTATTTAAACAATTTCCATAAACGAATAAGCTCAATTTGTTTACGGAATCGGTTAACAATGTCTTTCCGATGACTCTTTTCTATGTCGCTTTGTAAATTTACCAGAATTAATAATAATTTAAACAATTTTCATTAAAAAATTTAAAGTTTGGCTATTTTTTCAAAAATAGATAGTTTGGCTATTTTTAAAAAAAATAGATAGAGTTTGGCTATTTTTTAACAAATATGCTTTATTTTTTTACAGAATTAGGTAATAATATCTTTCCACTGACATTTCGTATGATGCTTTGCAAATTTTCAAGAATTATTAATTATTTAAACAATTTTCATGCACACATTAAGAAATCGGTCATTTTTCAACGAATAGGATCAATTATTTTAGGCAAGCAAGAAAGAATTTTATGTCAATAAATCTTTTCTACGATACTTTGCAAATATACAATAATTTTTATTAATTATTCTAACAATTTTCCTAAACATATTCAGATTTGCCTATTTTTCCAGGAATAGGCAGAATATGTTTACGCAGTCAACTAAGAATTTCTTCTTGATGACTATTTTCTATGCTGCTTTGTAAATTTACAAGAATTATTATTTGTAATATCATTATTTTTAACGAATTGACTCAATTTGTTTACAGAAACAAAAAGAATGTATTAAAAATAAGTCTTTCCTATGTTATTTCGCCAATTTGCAATAATTGTTCATTATTTCAACAACTTTCATAAATATATTAAGAGTTTGGCTGTTTTTCAACCAATAGGCTCAATTTTTTTACGAATTCAACTAAGACTATCTTTCCGATGACTGTTATCTATGTTTCTTTGTAACTTTACAAGAATTTTCAATTATTTAAACAATTTCAATGTAAAAACTGAGAGTTTGGCTATTTTCCAACGAATAGGCTCCATTTTTTATAGAATTAAGTAAGAATATCTTTCCAGTGACTGTTTGCTAAAATGCTCTGCAAATTTTTAAAGAATGAATCATTATTTAAACAATTAGGTAAACAAATCAAGAGTTTGGCTATTTTTTAAATAATAGGCTCAATTTGTTTACGGAATCAACAAAGAATGTTTTTCAAATACCTCTTTCCTATGATACATTCAAAATTTACAATAATTATTAATTACTTTAACAAGTTTCACAAACACATTCAGAACAATTTGTTCACGAAGTCAACTAAGATTATCTTTCCAATGACTCTTTACTATGTTTTGTAAATTTACAAGAATAATTAATTATTTAAACAATTTCGATAAAAAAATTTAGAGTTTGGCTATTTTCAACGAATAGGCTCCATTTTTTACAGAATTAGATAAGAATATCTTTCCGCAGACATTTTCCTATAATGCTCTGAAAATTTCAAAGCATTCATTATTATTTAAACAATGCTGATGAACAAATTAAGAGTTTGATCATTTTTCAACGAGTAGGCTCAATTTGTTTACAGAATCAATAAAAAATGTTTTTCAAATAACTCTTTCCTATGTATGATACTTTGAAAATTTACAGTAATTATTAATTGTCTAAACAATGTTTCTCAACATCTCCAGAGCTTAGATATTTTTCAAGAAATAGGCACAATTTGTTTACGGAGTCAATTAAGTATGTCTTTCCGAAGACTCTGTTTCTATGTTTATTTACAAATTCAGATTTTGGCTATTTTCAACGAATAGGCTAAATTTTTTATAGGATTAACCAAGAACATATTTTCGATAACTTTTTTCTATGTTGTTATCAAAAGTCTTTCTGATGACTCTTTTCTATGTTGCTTTGTAAATTGGCAAGAATTAATCATGATTTAAACCATTTTCATTAACAAATTTAAATTTGGCTATGTTTCAACAAATAGGCTACATTTTTGTACAGAATTAACTAAGCATATCATTCCGATGACTTTTTTTATACGATGCTTTGCAAATTTCCAAGAAATATTAATGATTTAAACAATTTTCATACAGAAATCAAAAACTTGGCCATTTTTCAACGAACAGGATCAATTAGTTTAGTGAAGCAAGATTTCTACGATACTTCGCAAATATACAATAATTATTAATTAGTTGAACAATATCCATAAACAAATTCAAGGTTTAGCTATTTGTCAACGAATAGACTACATTTTTTAACAGAATTAACTAAAAATACCTTTCCGATTACTTTTTTCTGTGGTAATTTGTAAATTCTCAAGCATTTTAATTATTAAAACAATTTTTACCAGCAAATCCGAGGCAACTAAAAATGTCTTTTCAAGGACTATTTCCTACGATACTTCGCGAATTTATAATAATTATTAATTATTTAAACAATCTTCCTGAACATATTCAGAGTTTGTCTATTTTCAAAGGAATCGGCTCAATTTTGTTACGGAAACAAAAAAGTACGTATTTCAAATAAGATTTTCGTACATTACTTTGCACATTCACGGAGTCAATCTTCACGGAGTCAACTAAGATTGTCTTTCTGATGCTCTTTTCTATGTTGTTTCATAAATTTATAAGAATTATTAATTATTTACACAAATTTCATAACAAAAATCAGAATTTTGATATTTTTCGACGAATAGGGTGAATTTTTTACAGGATTAACTAAGAATATCCTTCCGATGACTTTATTAGGCCTTCAAATTTCCAAGATTTAATAATTACTGAAAATATTTTCATGAGAAAATTAAGAATTTGGCAATGTGTCCAAGAAACCCTCCCGTCAAACCTCCTGATTGACATTAGTTAAAACCGAGGTTAAAACGCAGCAAATACACAACCCGGTCATATATGTCGCAGATGGTCATCCATCTAAGTGCTATGCGCGCTCGAAATGGCTTGACATCTGTACTTTTCTCGAGTCGAGATCATTTACTGTGTATTTCTGTGAAAATTTGTACGCGCCCACGAAAAATTAGTCCGTTTTCGACTATGTTTATTATGCTACACAGATACTTTGTAAATGATCATTTACTGCAATGTAAGTGATTTCATCAAAATTTGTTGCAATTTACAGGGTTTAAAAATCAACGTCGAAGTGACGCCGATACGACGTCATTTCGACCTCTTTCAGGCGAATTTTATACTCTATACTCTGATTCCTGCATGCGATGTTATAAAATAAATTCTGAGATTTGAAAGAGATCCTAAAATTCGAAATTTAGGTAGTCAAGAGTAAGAACATTGAGTAATAAAAATTTATCCTAAGAAAGTGGATACAGACACGTTTCAGGGCAGATGTTTTTAAATCCTGATCCTAGCTTAAGTAAATCTTAACATAATGTTTACCTCTTGTTGAAATTTTTTTTAAAGATTCATCACTTCAGTTGAAAATCAATATCTGGATGTTATTGGAAATTTCGTTTTTTCTTGAGCACTTATTTTAGAAGATGCCAGCTTCTCGGATTCATTCTTGTATTATTTTTTTTCAAAATCCTCGCGATCGACGTCGGTCGCGATATGAAGATAGAAAAAGGCTATCAATTCTTTGGGTATCACATTTCTTTGAATACCTCCCTGAAATAAGAAATTTAAACAATCAGATATTCAAATAAATTTGAATTTAACATTTCCATATTAAATAAATAACCTTATACAAAAAAACTATCTTTCAAGAAACCAAAAAAATATCTTACAAGAAAGTAGTTACATTTTCAAACAAAATGATGCATTTTTAAGTAAAATTGTAAATCTTTAACTGAAATAGTGGAATTTGAAACCAGAAAGATGAATTTTCAACTAAAACAATTAATGTTTAACTACAATAATTATTTAATTGTTGACCAAAAAGATGAATTTCCAACTAAGAAGATTAACTTCCACCAAAAAAGATTAATTTTTAACTAAAAAATATCATTTTTCAACCAAAAATTGAATAATGAAATTTTGAGTCAACAATAAATGTTCAAGCAAAGAAATGAATTTTTATTCACAATGATGAATCTTCAACCAAAAAAATTATGTTTCAGCAAAAGATTACTACTTTCAACCAAGCAATTATATTTTGAACCTAAGAGCTGAATTTTTCACTAAAATTATAAATATTAAACTTAATTGCATTTTTAACCGGAAAGAAGAATTTTTAAAGGAGAAGATTAGCTTCAAATGAAAAACATAATTTTACAACAAAAGTCGATTTTTTAACAAAGAATGTCGATTTTTAACGATATAGTTGAATTTTCAATTTAAAAAGGCAAATTTTCACCCAAATTGTTTAACTTTGAACTAGAAAATATCAATTCCCAACGAAAAATAGACAGTTAAATTTTCAGTAGTAGAAATTAAGTTTCTACCAAACTGATGAATTTTCAACTAAAATGATGAATCTTCGACTGGATTAGTTGAATTTTATACCAAAAACATTATCTAAGAATCTAATTCTTAACAAACAAACAAAAAACACGAATTTTTAGGCAAAAAGTTAAATTTTCAACTGAACCCGTTAAATTTTTAGTTAAAAACTTTGATTTTCAACAAAGTAGTTACATTTCCAACTAGGGATGAATTTTCAATTCAAATGATGAAACTTCAACCAAAAAATTTGATTTTCAACAAAAGAGTTTAACGCGTAACCAAGTAGTTGAATTTTTAACTAAAGAAAGATGAATTCGCCGCGAACAGTGTAAGTAAATTTTCTATTATAATTCAGCAATATTTCTTCTTCTTCAAACTTCTAAATCTTCCTAAAACTACTTAAAGTACTTTCTTTATCTAAAATTTTGGAAAGGGAACTTTCAAATTACATATCACTAATTCCGACTTGAAACAGGCATTCTTTTAAATTCTTTCTTCTAAATCCAAATTATAATTCTTTAACAAAATTTCCGTTCCATGTCACAAATTCCCTGTTCCAAGTGAAAATACATTACTCTACGGAAACCCCCTGTCCTAAAATATAAACGATAATTATTTTCTAAAATTCCCTATTACAACTCAGGATAAATTTGGAGTAAGCAAATAAAAGTTAATAAATCCAATTTTTTTGATTGAGGAAATTATTATTTCTGTATGTTTGAAATATCATAATTTCGATTATCAAACTGAAGTCAGCGACAAAAATCTTACAGAGAAAAACATTACAAAAGGTTTTTCTTATAATGGAAGATAACAAAAATTCAATAATAAACTATCAATCAATCAAAGTAAACTTACATAATCTGACAAATCTAAGTAGATCCATAAACCGTAAATAAGTAAAAAATTAAATACCTAATAAACTGCAAATATTTATTTTCAAACCAGCCTGGCCAAGAACTTCATAATGAATACATCTACTTCAATATTAAAATATCATGTAATTTGACTATATGCATTTAACAACTGTGAACAATTTAATATTTATCAACACAAATAATTTCATTATTTTCTAATAGTCATGTCGAAAATTACTGAGATCTTTCAACGATTTTGCCGTTACCGGCGCTGTCTCTAGAGCCTGGCCACTAAGCTTCTGCTACAACCGCAAGTGCAACGTGGCACTGTCATCATTTTCCAAATATGTACTTTTTGCGCTACGAGACAAACACTTCTGCTATCCATCAGCTCGCTCTTGCACTACGTTTTGATTATTGAATTTCAATCAGAAATAATATTTTGCCAATTTTCATATAATCTCTACATCCTGCATTGCTAATTTCTTTTTTTTTTTGGTCTAGTGAAAATGCACCAGTCACTTGTAATTAGCAAAAGAAAATACCATGTGATCAGCCAGCATATTTAAATAACTTAAAATACAAGAGCTTCTAGGTGAACATTACCAATATTAAAAATATATATTTTGCAACAATATAGCAATTTTAATTGACCAGACAGACCAGCCCTATAATATTACCTATCATTTTTAAAAAAATTAGCCCGATATTTTAATTTCCCTCGTTTTAAATTGGTGAAAAAAATGAACATGGGACGGTCGGTAATTCGTATTTTAAAATGTATCACATGCCCTTAACGTAAACCTTCAGTCGCTTCCTCAGGCCATCTTAGCCCATGTATTACATAACAGCAGTTTCCTCCTACACGGATGAATAGTTCGATGTAATATTTTTACCACATGATCTGAATGGCATAATACAGAAAAGAAAGCTCTCGTTTTCTGAAAAATGGTCTTCTTTTTGCTATTTTTTAATTATTCGAAAATTTGCTTCATTTATGCGCCTGGAAAGGAGCAATCTGCCAGCAGGAAAGTACCCACGATGAATCGAAAACAGGCGCTCCGAATTTAAAGTACACAGCCAAATGATGGAGTGTGAAATTTCTCGACGACACTTCACCCCGCGCGATCCGTCGTAACTCACCCGACCTTCCTATTGTTAGAGCATTACATGATTCGATACGGTTGAACAAAATTGATAATTTTTCAAATATTAAAAAGTTGAATTTCAATATGCTGCATTAGATTCCTTACACAATGACGAGACGATTAAAAAAGGATTAAAAAAAATTGGTTAACCCGTTCAATTTCTGTTGGGAGTTCTCGTAATTTTGTATTTTAATTAAGATTACCTTCAATACTGAGAATACTGACCCATTTTCCTAATGTTTTTTTCAAATTATATCGAAACCGCGACGAAAATGAATGTCGAAATATCCAAACAATATAAATAATTTACAGGATATCGAATCTACTTGTTTAAATAATCGAAGGAATACCTTGCTGGCCCACTCGTTGAGCAAAAATCGCAAGATATTAGGTTCAAGTGGCAGCTCTTACAAGATAGCTCTCTTGGCACCAAATCATTTTCGAAGTGTTTTTGCCAAACCAATTGGTGGATTTGCATTATTTTAGGGATAGGTTTTAGATTTTGAAGTAATACTTCTTGGACTTTGCATATGTCGTCTGGTGTAACTACAAAAATCTTGCATTGTAGTTTTGCGGTACATTGAAAAAAACTTTCGATTGTGGAAATATCACGTCCCTGAATTATAGCCCTATCTGCTATACCTTTTACGTTAGCATTAACGCATTCAGCGATGTTCTTTCCATGTCCAGCTTCGTGGAAATTCTAGGTTGCTCCTTTAAAGTTGAACTTCTTGCACATCTCTTTCATCAGATGAAAGTTCTCCTTATTTCGATATTGTGTTGTGGGTCCATCGCTGATGAAGTGAATTACATCTACATCATCTACTATCGTCCTTAAAAGGTTCATTACTGGAGTTAAGTGGGCCCAAATGCTGCAAGGATCATGGCGCAATGATTCTGATACTGTACAGAACGTTACATGCTTGCATTGATAGTCGATGTTTTTATCGAATGATGAGTTTCTTACATTTTTATGTATTTTTCCTCCTAATTTTTAAACCGCTAATTTTCTGAGAAGAGTATTGTTGTTGCTTTTTTGAGACTGATACAAATGATTAGATTCTCTCCACTTTTTTCTCTGCATTTTTTGCTCTACTTCTGATTTATCTCGAATATGTTCCACTTTATTATGCTCTCTCCTTACACGCCATCTTTCTCTTTCTTTCGCCTTTGCTTTTTCCCATTCTTCTTTATTTGATTTTAATTTCTCCTTTCGCTTCCTTTGCTGTTGTCGTCTTAAAGCTTTTTCCCTTTGCAAAATTTCATCAGATGTCGAACTTCGTTTGTCCTTTTTCACTCTTGCCATAGTTGAATTTACCTAGATTAAAGAAAAAGGGAAAGGAATAAATCAAAAAGACAAAAAGAAAACATAACCCCGAACCCATGTCAAGGCTCTTTTGCCGCAGCTAAAATACTACCAAAACGGAAAACCTAAAGTTTGTATTGTTTAATAATAATAAATATTTGATATAATTTGAATATAAAATCAAATTAAAATTATGCTCTTGCTATTAAATCTCTTAGTTTGCACCAAACAGTCAATGTTTTCTCTACATATAAACGTTATAAAGACAGAGAAAGTTTTTAATTCAGAATAAATATTTTTGAAACTTCTCTTTCCTTACTTGTCGCACTTTATCAAATTGTTCAAAATTTACTTCACCACTCCAGCGTTCATAAGATATTTAAATTAATAGTACATTGGGTTAATTATTGATTTTGATATCACAAATCAACGAAGAAACTATTTATTTTATAACCGAATCTATTTTTAAAACAAAACTGTTAAAACAAAGCAATGCCATTTATGTTTCACAGCTGATCTGCTACAGTAGTTCAATCTAGTGGTAGAAACTTGAATTATTCCAGTACACACGAAAATTCAAAGTCCGAAAGCGTTCAAGTGTTTGGAAAATTCATTTGAAAACTTTTCGAAAACTTTTGTTTCAAAACTTTAAAGATTGATCTTTTTCGAAATTTTGTGATCATTTTTTTTTTGTATTTATTCTTATTTCTCAATAATTTCTGTTTCTTTTTTGAAAATTATTTGAAAATTTGATTTGAAATTTTTTTTGGAAATTTAATTGCATATTTTTTTCAAAAATTTGTTAGAAATTTTGTTTTAAATTGTTTGAAAATAATTTTTATTTATTATTATTTTTCAACAATTTGTTCGTTTGGAAATTATTTCAAATTGTTTTTTGAAATTCTTGTGTAAATTATTTCAAATTTTTTTTTGAAATTTCTGTGACAATTATTTCAAATGTTTGTTTGACATTTTTTTTGAAAATCTTTCTCAAAAATTAAAAAAAAAAATTTTTTTTTTTGAAATTTTTGTTAGAAAATTTGTTTGCATTTTTTTTTAATTTGTCAAAGAATTTTTTTGAAACTTTTTGGATTTTTTGTTTATTGAAAATTTGTTTCAATAATTATTTACAAATATTATGTTTACAATTTCAACTTATCTCCTTGACGTGAATTTGTATAAGAAGAGTTCTTCGTAAAACAAATATCTATGAACGATATTTTATGAAGAAGTTTAGGAAGAACTTAAAAAAAAGTACTTTTGAAACATTTTTTTCTTTCTGTTTAATGCGACTTTGAACCATTTAACAGCGAGTGCAAAAAAAAAGGCTTCGGAATGGTCGAAAGGCTTCACAGTCGTTAGCTTGGGAGTTGTTATTTGCAATTTTTAAGTGATATAAAACACACCATTTAAAAAAAATAATTCCAACTCAGGGAAAGTGTTTTGTTCCATCAGCCCTTCGAATGTTATGGAGAAATTTTTTGGAAAATAATTATTTCGCGTTTGTACCTCTTTTTTTTTGGAAGGCTTCGGAGCTGTCATTCAGGTTAACCGATAGTTTTTCCTGTGTTCTAAGACGACTTATGAGGATTTAATCTACTTTGAGACTCTGAAAACGTCATGTGTTTTTAAAATTTGATAAAAAATACTTATTTTTCATAATTATAATCGATTCTAATACGAATTATCACCTCAAATTCGTTAAAATTATAGAGGTTTCGGAGTTGTTAACAAACCGAGGGACAGACATATAAGTATGATTCTTTCAGTCAGTATTTATAATCTCTAGCATGTTAGTATTGCAATTTGAACTGCATCATATATATATAAAAAGTGCCCGAGGCCAATATTATAACAACAATTTTTACCAGTCCAGCCACATTTCAAGTATGTGAATCTGTAGGGAGGGACACTGTAGGGAGGGACATTGTAGGGAGGGATACTGTAGGGAGGGTAAAAACTGACTACTTAATTACAAAAAAGCTATGCCTAAATGTAATTTTTTGTACTTTTTCTGTATGAACTAATGAAGTAGACCACGATATGTGCTGTAATCCCCTTAGTAGGTCAAAAATGTTATAAGAACAGCGAATAAACATCGAGGGACATACAAATTGAAATCTATTTGAAAATCGCCCATACAGGTATAGGGTAGATAGGTATATAGGCGTAAGGTACAGATGTTTTAGATTGATCTAGAATTCTCGTATTATTTATTTAAATAACACGTTGATTCCGCAACACTGCTACGACCCAGGTTGTTGATCAATCTCTCTAGCGATCACCCCACGTGGAGAGCCTTACAAAGTTGTTATGTGCGGTTCCCACTTGGGCCCATTAGTATTCAAGGTCTTTGTTTTAGGCGCCATTCACTCTACTCACATTCTTTTTATAAACTATTTGTCGCTAAACTTCTCTGTCCTGGCATACTACTCTAGCTTCCTTTACGTCCATGGATTTTTTCATGCAAGCTCTCGTGTTTCTATGGCTTCTTATGTCTCTTCGGATTAATGTCTCATTCACAGATTCTAACTTCTTTTGGACGTAAGTTTACAATGAAAAATTGAGAACTAGCTTGGTCACGTGACCCACTCGTCACATGGCCTTAACAAATATTTTTGAACAAAAAATTTGTTGAAAAAAATGGTTTGAAACAAAATTGGATGGTTCAGCTCGGGGCTACGAAACCCCAAAAATTGTCATAGATTTCAATTATTTATTTAAAAATTATTTCTCTTATATTCCCGTTAACAGTTAATTTATTTTACATCTACGTGATGTCGCATAATAATACAAAAAATGAATGAGAAAAAGAGTTAAAAAATGTGTTTTTTTTTTAAACTATTTTGAGCTGTTTCTTATGAGGATGATTTTTTCACTGACTTTCAATTCCGGCGGTATAGAGAAATGGATGTAGGTTCGAAACCCCGTAGCGTTAGAAATTTTATCTATAATATAATGTTTAAAAATGTAATATATATGTATTCATTCTAATCCGGACCATTAACATTTATAGACAAAATGCTCGCATTCAATGATTATTTATTTTTTGAATACCTATTTTGTTATTTCCTTAGAGTATAGTAATAGTGGTTATTAAAATTATATTGAAAAGCAAAGTTGTCCCTGCATTGTAGCCCAAGGCTATGGCGATCTCGTTCAACATAATGGACAAATCTTGGGTCCTCATGTCGGGCCGATGGTCGGCAAAAACCTCGGCCCAGTGTGATCATTTCACTAGTTTTGGGCCGATATTCGGCTAACACGGTTGGACCGATTTTTACAAAGTCGGGCTGACTTTGGTCCGATGGGAAATTCGCACATGGGAAAACGTGATTGTAATTGATTGAAAATATGTCATATGTTTTTTATCAATAAACAAATCTTTTTAATAATAATTGTTTATAAGAATATCTTGTCATAACCACTATTGAGTAATTTTTGACTACTTTTGTGGCAAAAAAGTAATTATAATTGATTTGGAATGTGTAATATGTTTTTTTTTAATTGACAAAAAATACTTTTTTAATAATTGTTTTTAATAATATCTTCTAATGAATACTTTTTCTGCATTTAATTCCATACTTACTTCCAAGACACTTGTAATTCGCAGTGATTTCTGAAAATTGTGAATAATATGCTGTGGCCACAAAAGTACTCAAAAAGTACTCAAAAGTGGTTATGGCAAGATTTTGTTATAAACAATTATTAAAAAACTATTTGATTATTGATAAAAAATACATATCACATTTGTAATTAATTCTAATTACTTTTTCGCCAAGAAAGAACTCAAAAAGTACTCAAAAGTGGTTATGACAAGATTTTTTTGTAAACCATTATTAATAAAAATATTTGTTAATTGATAAAAAAACACATTACACATTTTCAATCAATTAAAATCACTTCTTTGCCACAAAAGTTCTAAAAAATGGCCAAAAAGTAATCACAAGTGGTGATAGCAAGATTTTGTTATAAACAGTTATTTATTTAATAATGGAAAAATACGTATTATACATGAGAAGTGAATTATATACACTTATTTTTGACAAAAATTTCGTAATATGAGCGTAGTTCTACTTTACGATACGCTCAGGTGCCTCTATCCAGGAAGAGTGCACTTTCGCAGGAAACGCGGTATTTTCCAAAAACACAACTTCTCTGTTTTTAGTCAAAAATGCAACAAAAAAATGCAATTTTTGAAATTTTGCAATTCCCAAAATAATAGGGCTAAAAGACTTTTTTTTTAGATGCATGCAGATTTTTATAGACTCCATTTCATTCTCTGGCATCATCAACGCAAACTAAATCTTACAGTCTTACACGATTTATCTTGAAAAAAACTCAACTTTTTTGCCCGTAAAAACAGGAAAAAATGGTCAACTTTGAGAGGTCATAACTTATGACCTGTTATAGGTAGGACATTGTGTTTACCTTGTAATCACAGAAAATTGAGTCTACTTTCACTCACCTGTGGGACACTTTACTATACAATAATTAGGTTCTAAAGTACACAGTGTTTTTTGAGACTTAGTGACTTTTCGCTGAAAATACAACAAAGTGGGGATTTTTTAAATATATTATAACTTGAAACCTATGGAAGATAGCGGATTATTTTGTCAACAAAATTTTCTCATAATTTTGTCCTCTTTCTTTTTCCTCATGGGCATTTTGCTGTCAACTGCAATGGGAATTATCCGTCGACGCAAAAATAACTTTTGGAACTGTTTAAAAAAACCCCCGGTTTATCAATGGAAATATAAAGCAAGAAAAGCAGAAATTTGTTTCGTTCGTTAACGGTATAAAATACTTAGTTTTCTCTCTCAAGTAATGAGTATATGTCTGGAGTAAAAATAAAATTTATGGCTGGTTGCCTGACAACCACATCTACTTTTACTGCCAACGCCCATTGAATTGTGGTGTACCACTGTACCGCACGTCTTGTTTGTAAATAAACGCACATGAGTGACAGAAAGTTGATTAGGACCGTAACGAGAAAAATTTTTTTCTTCAAAATTGATCCTTTGTAAGTGGCATCTCAGAACGTCATCAATTTTTTCTTGTTTTCTGTTATGTAGATGGAAGACTTCTGAAGATAGAAGTATTCTGAATTTTTTTTTCAAAAATATTCCCAAACTGATTGATCCAATTTTTATTTCATTTGTGCATATAAGAAATATTAGTTCAATCTCCTTAATATTTAGTATTGTACGTGTTTTAAAATAAAGATGTGCGAAGCATAATTTAATTGATTCTTCATAACACATATTAGAGGGGAAAAGAGGGGATATTGGAATGAAGTCGTGGTATTTATCACGCTCCTTTTAGCACGAACTCTTCGACCCTCTTCGATAAGAAAAAAAAAGACTTCCAATTGCTGATCTGCGTCTCGATCATGAGCCACTAATCGCCAACGTGATATGACATTATTTAATGTTTGCCTTAAGAATAATAATTATTAGCAATAACAAAGGAAAATTTCGCTCCTTTACATCAGTTCCTAGTTTGTATAATTGAATGAACTAAGCACGATAAAAGAAGAAGATATTCACGAGGATATTCAATAATACTATTTTTTATTCAAAATAGTCAATTGATAATGTAATTTTATTACAAAATTATTTTATGAGCGGAAAATTAAATTCTTTTTGGAAGATCTACCAAGCATTAAATACGCTGATATTATTTACGAGGGAAGAAAACGACAGTGATTCTTCAATTGGACTGGCTCCAATGGTTTGCTAGTTTCAAGCCTCTTGCCTCTAAATTTAGCTTGAGGACATTGAAAATAATTTGTCGATGCGCAATTTGCCGTGTGAAGAGTGAACGTGTCTTTTCGATTCTTTCGCTGATAACACAATATACACTAAGGAACATTTCTGGTTGGCGAGGTAGTTGGTACGAAAAAACGAATTGGTTGCTATGGAAGCAAACCAAATTTTTATTGTCAAAAGATGCTTTGGTTATTCCAACAAAACTTTTGTTGACCAAACGAAATTTGGTTGATTCAGTATATATATATATATATATATATATATATACACTACATGCCACCCAGCGCCACCTACAACTCAGCTTACACGAGAAAGCTGCGTGAACTAACCGAAATACACGGGCGATGCGTAGGATGCACCCGTAGTGAGTGAGCACTCATCTTTACTTTTCGAGGATCACATCATTCTTTTAATTTAAGAAAAAGGTACTTTGGTGTTTTATTGTGGGTTGTACGAAGAACAAAGAAAGGGACCATGGAGTATTATTTCATAAAATCCCAACTATTATAAAAGAAACAAACAAAAAGTTTGCCAGACCGGGTGAGGCATACACTTTGCATGAAAAAATAGAGTTATCGAAAAAGAAGACGTGAACTATGGATAAGTGCGATTCAACGTGGTCGTTTGAGTGAGTCGCTGATAAGAAATGCAACAATTTGCTCAAACCATTTTATAGCAGGTAAGATAAATTAGATACATTTTACACAAAACTGAAGTAATCAAGTTCTAACCTCCAAATTCAATTGCCTCATTTTATTCAATAAATACTAGCATTAAATATTTTTAAAATATTTATCGGTACTCTAGTTTCAAACAAAAGTGTGCATACAGAAGGAAAAAGTGTTTACTCTGATAATTGTTGCATAATACAAAAGTTTTGAATGTTTGGGTTAGTTGAAGTTATTATTTGAAAATTTCGTTTTACGCAAAAATTTTTAAGTTAAACCGTTTCTCCCTGTGCATACGCACTCTAATTTAAAAAGGGGGTATTGCTCAATGTTGGAAAATGATTTAATTCTAGTATTTATTCAGTAAAGTGAGGTGATAAGATTTTGTGGTTAGAGCTCGAGTACAACACCCTTCCCGTTACAAGTTGCTCTAACTTATGTTCAACTCATGTATGGCAATATATAAGTGGGTTAAATAAATTTTTCTGACAAGTTTCTTTTCTTGGTCATTTATTAGGACGTCCACCTGATCTGACCGATGTAAACAATCCGGATTGGATTCCTTGCCAAAATTTAGGTTATGCTGTGGGCACAGCTTTGAAAAGACCGTCTGCTCTTAAACGACACCAATCTATACTCTTGCACTCCACTTTTTCAATAAATCGGGCTTCGCAAAACTTAAAAAGCCTCTAAGCTTTTATAAGCTTTCAATTGTTTGCACGTGTAATAACTGCGAGTGATCGTAAAATACGATAATAGATCGAACTCACTCACTACGGGTACGTCACTAATACTAGTGAAAAATTCTTCACTTTTCTGAGCGTAGGGATATAAATTGTCAACTGCACTTAGTTTATTCCAATAACGGACCTTCAGTTCAATAGATAAACTCAAAAAGTATTCACTAGACGTTTTTCATTTGCCGATGAGCACAGTTCTTTAATTAAGATAATACACGCGACGCAATGTATACAATGCAACGTTTCTGCTGAGGTATTCGGCCATTTTGAAATTTTATGGCTTAATGGAAATACTCTATTCTATTGCTGACATGACGCATGCGCAGCGTAGAAAGATTTGAGAATTATCGCTTTATAAGGAACTTTCATATGCTGGTAAAGTAGAAATATTTAGGTATACATACAATTTCCTTGACGCTCTTTTTGAAAAAAACGCTTTTCATTGACAGTTCCTTCATAGTTCAAAATGTTCGAAAATTTCAGATTTGAGTACAATTTCCTTTGTAATGAAAGCTTTCGAAATTTCGTAAAGATTTGTGGGTTGGGATTTTTTATAATAAATTTCGTTAATTTTTTATTTACAAAAAAAGTTTACATTTTCTTTTAATTTTTCAGAAGTAGGATTTTTTTACAGATTTTCAGATTTATCAAAGAAGTTTATATATCTGTGCTAAAACTATATAGAAATAACTTCCAGTGGGTAAGAATAATTGTGGAATGGAAGCTTCTAATGTATCCCCTAAGGGTTTAAATTTTTATTGTATCTCTTCCCTATTTCTTTACACACCCACCACACACTTACTTGCTGGTAGAAGGGGGACCTATAGTTTAAGGTGGGTTCCGAACCACCAAGAACAACAGATATAGGTTCTTAGAGAACCTTTTGCTCTAGAGGTACCGGCCCCATGACTCTCCGGAGGTGAACAACTCCCTCACTAGGCTAGTGTTCACCTCATGGGCCACCGGGGCTCTTCCAGAGTGCGAGGCGGGAATCGAACCCGCAAGTCGACAGAGTGGGTCCAAAGCCTACGCCTTAGCCCCTATGACCATAGACCCACTTACGGGTAAGAATAATTACAAAAATTATTTATTACAATATAAAAAATTAATGAACAAATGTTCGTTTAGGTATTGGAAATTTTTAGATAATTGATATCCAGAGTTTTTATATTAAATGTGAGAGAAATAAAAGTTTTATTACTATTATTAGGTCTACAAATTAATTCTCGGCCTCCAAATCCTACTGACCATAAATGCAATTTGAAGTTAAATAACTATCCCGTAAAACATGCATTATCGAGCGCCATATTTCAGCTTTAAATCGAGGTATCAAACATCACCCTACTACGCACAGAACCCAAAATATCACTGCTAGACCCTATGCCGTACGAAAAGGAACATTTGAGGCACTTCCTTTTGTTTTGCATTCCAATTTTTAAAAAACGAAGCTAAAGTAAAAGAAATTATTTGCCTTTCTCTTGGTTAAAACGCCATATCGTGCAGCTAGCAAGATGGCAAAAATGTGTGGAAAGTGACGAAGATTACTTTGTTCTTTGAGTCTTCATGCTATATAATCCAATCGATACGAAAAAGGCCGAGAATTAATTTGTAGACCAGTGGCGTAGCTAGCCCTGATGGGCTCTGTATCAAAATTTCTTGGGGGGGGGGGCCCTTTTTAGGAAAATAAACAAAAACATTCGGGACCCGTATCATTGATAAGGCCGATACGGCAGTAGCTACGCCCCTATTGTAGACCTAATAATTGAAAATAGATGCTATTTGGCAATTCTTCAAACAATTTTAATTAAAAAATTCAGAGTTTGGCTATTTTTCATCAAGAAAGCTCAATTTTTTTACGGAATCAACAAATGATGTCTTTCGATAACTCTTTGCTACGATACTTTGCAAATTTACAAGAATTATTAATTATTTAAACAATTTTCATGATCGAATTCAAGGTTTGGCTATTTTTTTACGAATAGGCACAATTTGCTTAAGGTATTTATCAGCGTTATAAAACGGAATCCCAGTTTCCGGCCGCACGGTTGAATATTTTTGTCTGATATTTTGCATTCCTCATCTAAATATTGGTCTCTTTTGTTATGAAGTCTCGGCTTTTTGAAAGAAATTTTATTTTTGACGTTATGAACAAAAAAAAAAGAACAATAGAAAAACAATACAGTGATTCTCAGTACTAGCGGAGTGTGTATTTTCGATGCCTGGCCAATCGACCCCCGTCAAATTTACGAGGCAGACTCACCGGAGCGCGAGCGGTGACCCGGGAGCGCGTCGTATTACCCGAAACGAATCACCCTTTCATTGTTATGAGATGCAGGCCGGTTAAAAAAACTGAAATTATGAAAGCATCGCTTTGATACATGATCCTGAATCAGATCATTTTGATCTTAAAAGTCGATCATTTATTGCGGTCGATCAAAATGCTCTTAATTTCGGTATCATTCTTATTGCATATCAAAATCATGTTGATTTCGGTATCATTTTGAAGAATTTTTTATACTGTCTTGCTTCAAGCAATAATTTTGCCGATAAAAATGCTATTTTATGTTCCCTCATTTTCTATGAATTCAAATTTATTATCATTTTTTCGTTTTTTCATATCTTGCATGGTTCGATCGGAAAGCGTAATTAATGAATTTTAATTAAAGTTTTCACATTTGAAGCAAAAGCTATGCTTGTTATTCAAGAACGGAAAAGAACAGAGGTGTAGAACTTCTATAGTTGACAAATTTTTCTGTTGAACATTTTTTTCTTCTCACATACTTTCACCAAAAAATAAATTTTTTAATTCCTGATAACTGTTTCCATGGTTAAAACAAGAACTATGCGTCTTACGAAAAGAATTAGTCTCAGGAAAAATAAAACTTTTGAAGATAAACAGTTGTTACTCCTTAACATACAGTTTAGTTGGAAAATGGAATTCTCGAATTATTAAAAAGCACTTTCGTTGTATGAAACCATAACTTGGGTCTTTCATTGTTGTGCCTCAAAACACTGTACTAAAGGGCATTCCACTCGGATAATTCCTTCGAATGTTACCTATGACAAAGGACAACGATGTACTGATGTACAGTCATTTGAGTCAAGAAATAGGTCGTTTTCTTATCAAAATGGTATGAAATTGTCTTCACTACAGCGATGACAAATGAGGTAAGTTTATTGTTTGATAACATTCATTAATGTTATTCACTGAAACTATTTTTAATTGTCCTAACCGATTAACAGTGATTTGTTGTCAAAAAATCGACCCTCGCAACATATTTGTTAATGTGTCAAATGAATTGTATAAAAATAATCACGATTTAGTATTTATTTACACAAATACATTATGTTTTCAATAAAATGACTTCAAATGAATTCCACTGTGTAGGATTGAGGAAAAAATCGCTCTTGGCAAAACATGTGTTATCGTTTTAGGCAAATCGTATTAACGTTTATACTGCTGAAGTATCAATATTTGTTTCCATAATTTGTCAAAAAAATTAAAAAATATGTTGCCAGCGTTGATTTTTTACAGCACACCACTCTCTTAGGGTAATTTTAAATAGTTTCAGTTAAAGAATAATCTATTTCTGTAAATGAAGAGTCGAAAAGTGGATTCATTTATTCAATTTGGTTAATAACATTAACAAATGTGATGAAAGGACGAATTTTTCTGGTGGAACATCACTATTAAATCAATTTAAAGCCACAGAAGAGCAATTAGATAAAATTCTTATTTCCAATCTCATAATATCATTGGAATGTTGCTAAGAGTATTTTAAAAAAGGATCAAAGTCGATTAGGGGGTAGTTTTTAGGGGTTGAAGTCGAATGCGCAAGTTTGAACAAATTAAGACGGAAATCATGGGCATATATCTAGTTGATATTGGACATTGTTTCCATGATGTTTGACGCATAGAGGGTAGTTTTCAGAGGTTAAAGTTGGTTGCAAGATTTGAACAAATTAAAGCGAACATATTACTAGCGTATAGAGAAGATTTTGGATAATGTCACAGCTGGCTGGCGGAATATTTTTCTGGCCCTGCTATATCGTTTGCCTCGCAGGGGGTAGTTTTTAGAGGTTGAAGCTGGTTGTACAGATTTGAACAAATTGGGACGAAAACAATACGCTCATATAAAGTCGATTTTGGATAATGTCGGGGCCAGCGAAACGTTTCGCTGGATCCGCCAGTATTTTTTGAGTTATCAGGTACTTCCGGTGTTGCTCAAATTCGAACGAATTCCGCACTAAATATTTGTCCCAAAAAAAGTTGAATTTGCGTGGGTGGTGAGCCCAGCGAAATGGTTCTTTCCGTATGCACTGCTTTTAAATTAGTTACGTAAACTTAAAAAAAATGTTCCGTGTAGTTCTGTTGTTATGGATAATTGTTTTTTCGAAAAACTTATTGAGATAGGGTGATTGAGAAGGGACTGTTAGATTGTAAAAAGATTCTGAGGGGATGGAAAAACATAATTTTGCCTGAAATTTTTCAATTATTTATCACTCCTTGTTATAATTTCTTCAAAAATTGGATGTAGCAAAGTTGTAGAAAATGTTTGTCACGAGTAAATAAGATTTTATAAACTCTCATACTTTTAGAGATAAGAGTCAAAAAATAAAAGCAATAACAATCAAATGTGCGGTCAAGGACAATGTAACCAATTTCTTTACTTGCACTGATTCATGAAATATAAATATCTCTGAATGATAAACTTGCTGTTTGTAATTCGTGAGTTGACGATTGAGATATCAAATACACTATACGGAACACTTGAATTTTCAGTAGATATTTGGGTACACTGTTGACTAAATTCTTCATTAATTACTCCTAATTGGAAGAAATTAGAATCGCTTATACGCTGGTCTTCACCTTGGTGGTGATCATTAGTTCTATTGGTGAATATAATACTAAGTTATGTTTATAATTATTTTTAAAAAATTTTTAAGCTGTTCGCAAATAACAATTTAGCCGACGTAATCCGAATTCTATTCAAAACTCTATTTGAGTTTGTCCCAAATGAATAGGAATTTAATCTTACTTAAATTCGAGAGATTGCAGAATGTGTATTGAGTTCTAGAAACTAAATAACTACATTGAAGAATCTATAATTGCAAATATTGAAAATTGAAAAATTTCAGATTGCATTATTTCAATTGTTTGCAACATTTTTATTTGACGGAACGCAAATTTGAATGCAATCAAACCAGATTATACAAGTTTTAAAATATGTAATCAAAGCAATTAACTTCATATCTTCAATAACAATTAAGAATAATGAAGTGCTCCAATCAAGTCTAAATAATGATAAATCAAGTGCAATAATAATATAAAGAAGATTGCATAACCGACTAAATTTCGGACTCAAAACGATAAAATCTAGGCACACTTTTTTGTCAAGATTCCAGGTGTTAACGGATGAAAATCAAGTGACATGTCAGATGACAAAACGGAGAATTCCGTATTGATCCCTGAATGTGGACCAATTTTCCAGAAAACGGATTCTGGCTGAAACGCTTGTCAAGCGGTCTTAAAAATTAGCATCATTGTTTGCAAAAGATTTTGTATGGTACCCATTCACGGCTGCGCAAAGTTTTTTCGGTTCTACCAGAATTCAACATGTACGTCTGTATAAAAGTGCGCTTCATTCCGCAAAAAGAATCGAAATAATGATCAATCTTTTTCAAGACCCTTCCGGAATAATGTTCCTGAAATATTGCTGGTCCAGCTTTCAATATGTGTATCAGCGCAACCTTCCCTCAATATTCTAAGCCTTGCTTTGAAATTTTGCCACATTAGGTTCATGATATACGAAACTACTTGAAAAAATTGGATTTTTTTTCTTATTGCAGAGTTAAGTTCACAATTTGAGTGTCTGCCCCGTCATTCATTGAGCTAGCATTTTTTCTTCACATACTTTTTCAACGTCAAAGCCAGAGGACTCGAATTTTCTCGCCGATAGTAATTGTATGTCTACTACAACATTGCCGCAAGGAGATTTTAAACACCGCGATAAATTCATAACATCTTTAACTAATCAGGCACTTGACTTAGTCCGTGGCTGATAACGAAAAAACCGCGAATACCCGAGATATAGTTAAAAAGTGTGGACATTTATGATTAAGAATTTTACAATATACCTAGACACAATTGTAGAGGAATTATGTAACTCTTATGTAAAAATAGGACAGAAAATCTTGTAAAGAACTAGGAGGTATGCAAATGCATACGTAAAAGTAACATATTCTATGTAACACGAGTATGCTTTCCTCGTTTTCTGGGCGTGGTTTGGAGCAGCAAAGTAGGTCCTTGTTGGCGGTGGGGTACTTTATTGTCCCCGGGTAAACACGCGCATGCGCGTTCGTTACTTCGACCCACGCGCACTGTTTTGCGCGATACTTGTGCCTTCAAACTAACCTCAATCCTGAGACGTAATTTCATAAGAAAACTCGGAAACCATACTCTTATCACATAAAATATTATCTGTACATCGGCTTCGACTCGTTTTTTCAAACTCAAGTTCGGCAGTGAAGACTAGTTCGCTGCCGTGGTGCACAATATACTATTAACTAACAAACACTTTACAATTTGGCAAGATTACGATAGACTTGGCGACAAAGTTTTAATGCAGATTCTTATAGGTTTTTTTTTTAGAGAAACAAGAATATAAATTTTAAATCGATATATGGAATAGTTTTCGAGATATCAATTTCTTTTTAATTTACATAATTTCATAAAGTTCATTTCGATAGGGATTTTTTGAAGATAAACGAATCAAACCTTTTAAATCGATTATTAACTATTTTATCAGCATTATTTCTATGATCAGTTACAGATGTTAAACATCAACTGCAGGATCCCAGTGGGAGCAACTGCCATCTATGAAAATGACACTGGCTCTCAGTAGAACCGCGGTAAATCACACCTATGACCACATCTCACAACCGTGGGATAGGAATCGAACCGAACGGCCTATGACAAAGACACAAGACGCGTCCTCAGGTTGCGGACAGAGGGTCCCTGTACCAAGGGTTTCTGCTGAATATGGTTACAATAATTAATAAGCAGTTGCGGAAAATTGGCCAGGGATGGTCCCGAAGTAATGGCACCTGGGTGAGGTATCTTTAACGGTAACTCTGGGATACCGGGTGACCTCTCAGAGTATGACACCACTAAGCTACCAAACAGTTGTAGATGCAGTTCAAAACGATCGAACGCGCAGAGCACCCGAAATTGGGTCGGCAAACAGTGTCGATCCCCATAGAGTTCGGGGTGCTGAAAATAATTTAGATGAAAACACGGCGAGGAACCAGCGAAACGTCCACATTTAGTGGACGAATCAACTTACGGATGACTTCCTCGACTGCTACGATGCCAGCATTATGCCTGTTCACGGAGGCTTTATTGCACGTATGCACACTCTGTGGTGCCAGAAACACCCAGAGCTTCAGCACGTTTCGCATCAGTCTTTGCGAAATCAAGCCATCTACCTCTCGGAAAAGGGGTATGTACGCGGAGCGCTTCTCCAACCGCTGTATGAACAAGCCTCAGGCGAAAAGGAAGCGAAATTAAGACCAACAGCGGAAAGCAGGTACCTGCTGAGTGATGATCGCGATTTCAGGAAAAGAAGGAACACTAATATCCAGGTTCCTCCTGAGCCCAAAGACCTGGCTGAAATGGATAACTTCGTGAGGATATCTCAGAAGAGTGCGACCTCTGGACCATCAATTGTTCAGTTCATGGTGCTGCGAGAGCTTTGGCTGATTCAAATCGAAGGCTAAAACAGACGATGGATCAAAAAACCAACAGATGCGTGCATCAACCGAACAAGAAGATTGGAATGGCAAGACAGAATGCGTCCCGTGTTCATTGTGTGATCGACTATATAACATCTGGTAGACCGTTCGCGGAAAGGGTTCAAAAGATCGCCCAAGAACTGGGTTCTACCATCGCACACTGAACAAGTCAAAGCTGCTATCAATCAAGCAGCATATTTTTGACTAAATACGGGTGTTACCTGACGCAAGGAGAAGAATACAGAAGAGGGAGAGATGGGTCAGGGAGAATCAACATTTTCTCGCAGACCCATCGCGCCTGTTCAGCGATCTCCCGGTTTCTGTTAAAAATCCACCGAAGCCTAAGGAGGCAGAGAATTTTTCGAGAGAGGCATGCAAGATCCCGAAAACACTAGAGTTGAAAGAAATGGCAGTGGCTGGTGTTAGGACACATTATACTCCTACCGGGAAAACGTGACTTGTCTAACCCAGTGAATAACAGGCCAATAACTTGTTTAAACACGCTGTGTAAGATCTTTATAGATGTGTGGAGAGAGATGTACGTACAACGTGGCTCGAAAAAATATGCAGCAAGCTGCCAAGAGAACCTGCTAATTGACAGGTGCGTCTGCAAAGATGCAGCAGCCCATCAGTGCGTCCTGTCAATGGCCTGGATTGACTACTGGAAATTTTTCGATTCAACCTCTAATAGACTTATTATGTCTGTTGGAAACCTTGAAGGTTCATACACACATAGTATCAAGGCCTTGAAAGGGAGCTGCAACAACCGTACTCAAAATATTCGGTTAAAGTGATTGTCCCTGTGATCGGTGCGTTCGGAAGTGCGAAACTTACACTGGTTCGTAACCTCGAACCCAGACCCGCGTGCCAAAAACATTCCAAAGCCAGCCCGTCGTTGTGATTTCGTCGTGCCTTGTGGCCATCCATTTCACGGTCATGAGACGTGGCCATATATGTGATTTACCGCAGTTCTACTGGGAGCCGATTTCATTTTCATAAATAGCAGTTACTCCCAGTAGGACCCTATGGTGGTTTTTTAACCTTTTTTTAAAATTATATATATATTTTTTTTTTTTCAAACCTTTCAATCAAAATTATACATAAGTATACACCAAGTATATATAATTTTAAAAAAGGTTAAACAACCACCGCAGGGTTCCACTGGGAGCAACTGCCATCTAAAAATGACACCGGCTCCCCGTAGAACCGCAGTAAATCACACCCATGGCCACGTCTCACAACCGTGAGATGGGTGGTCACAGGACACGACGAAAGCCAACGGTTGATCATAAGACCAAAAGACGAATGCATCAAATCAGCACAAAGATAGGCTGGGCAAGGCAGTACGCGTCCCGCATTCAGTGTGTCATTGACTACATAACATCGGGCAGGACTTTCACTGCCAAGGTTCGACAGTTCGCGCGCGAACGGCGGATCTGTCATCACACGCTCAACAAGTCAAAGCTACTGACCATCAAGCAGCATATTGTTGACAGAATACGAGTACTATCTAAAGCTAGGAGAAGTCTAGAGCGGAGAGAGAGGTGGGTCAGAGAAAATCAACAGTTTTTGTCTGACCCATCTCGACTCTTATTTCGTTCTCTGCGCGCAGCTTGTCAAAGAAGGGGAATCGTAGGCGTGAGTATTTGGCTGGAAAGTCCCTTAATATGTATGGCCTATTCGCCTATTGTAACTGTCACGTACGGTCTGCTCATCTGGCCCTCAGTGAAGCTACCAAAAATTTAGGAAAACACTGGGATCAGTCTATTTGAAAAAATATGTCCTCCAACGATTGGCTGTCGACCGAACGAAAAAAAATTTGTCGACGCCTTTCATAAAAACTTGCGCGACCGAATTCGTTATCTTGGTGAACAGAGTATAGTTATTTTGGCAATAATGCACGCACATCCTTCAAAGTGCAAAATTTGAGTTCAAAATAGTAAATAGTTTTGCAGAAAAGCTATTTGTTGATAAAAGATTGACCATCTTTTCAGGTGAAATCCATTTTAGGTGAGCTGTTAAAAAACAATAAAAGTGGTCAATTTGTAAACCCAAACATTTATAGTATCAAAAATACTAATCGGAAAATATATTCTTCGGAATGAAGTTGGTCAAAAAGGGCTGAAAGAAGGAAAGTGCGGTTTTGTCTTGTAAACAAATGTAATAATTTCGTTCATTTTCGTCTTAAAAAATAGGCGTGAGAATCAATGGATAGTTATCATTTCTGAATTAACTAATAAAATAATAAATTTCTCCATGATTATTAAGAGCAGAGGTAATTTTTTTATAACGATTATTGCAGCTTTAATTTTCAGAGTAGAGAGCTCACATTTGTAGAGAGTGTAGATGAAGACTTGTACTAACTGTAATAAAATTTTCAAAAAGATAAGATGTGAATTGACTGTTTGCAATTGAGGAGGCGGACAGGGGGAGCCTTCCGCTTGTGAGGCTTTCGTCCTGAAACTGAATTCGCGCGTTCAAAATGCGCCAAGTGGAAAAATGTCGTGAACAAATCAACATATCGAGACGTTTCTTTTTTTAAACTGTATTTCATTGGTTTAAAGTTTCTTCGTAAATTTTGGAAGAACTTTGTATTTTAGGAAAAATGTATTCTTCATTAAACTCAGGTCGCATCGTTTAAAAAAAATTGAGAAATAAAGGATGGAACATATGAAAAAAATATTTAAAGTATTTCTGTGTAAGCACAGCAGATTTATTAACCAAAACTGGTATAAAGATACGAAGATAAGAAAACGTTTGTATATATCTAATCTACGCCAGGTCCATTTACCGTAGCATTGCGGTAAAACCTATTGTACTATGCCTTTATTTGAAACCCTGGTGAAACAGTGGTTTACACATGGGTCACCCTCGCTGCTAAAGTGTTATTTAAGCCCTCTAGCATGAGTCCATATACCGTCAGACGACTCCACTTCACTAGGCATGGGCCTGTGAAAATGTTTCTTTTACTAAGTTGGGCTTAGAATCACTGTATAAATTTTATCACAACCAGTAATAATCCACGGCTGCATCCGACTTTGTTAGAAGTACACGTATTTGCCTGGACGTTTGGCTAGAGAGAGGAAAACGGTAGAAAACTGCCTCCCGATTCCACCCGGGTTTTCGACAGTCGATTTTGAAGGTAGACATTCGACCAAGATCATCGAATGCACACAATCATCCTCGGCTATCCGCTTGTTTAATTCATATAGAAATGATAACTGTCAATTGACTCTAACCCCGATTTTTAAAGATGAAAATGAACGAAGTTATTCCATTTGTTTACCAGACAAAACGCACTCACAATCTTTCAACCTTTTTGACCAACTTCATTCCGAAAAATATATTTTCCGATTAGTGTTTTTGATACTGTAAATGTTTGTGATTACACACTGTCCACTTTGTTTGCTTTTTAACAGCTTCCCGAAAATTTAATTCACCTGAAAAACGCAGATAATCTTTTGCCAACAAATAGCTTTCTTGCAAAACTATTTACTATTTTGAGCTCAAATTTTTCATATATTTTCAGCCTAGAAAAAGACATATTTTCAGAGACTTAAAAGGATGTGCGTGCATTCTTGTCAAAATAGCTAGACATTGAAAAATTACCTTTTTCCCGGTTTTTAATCCATTACCAAGCGAAAAAATTACTCAATTTCAACATTAGAAAAACCAAATTGTAGACGGTTTTAATGTCTTTAATTTGCAATTTAAGTTTTTTCTAGCAAATTCATACCTTAAGCGCAATCTTCAAACAACATGGTTTCACTAACTTTGACCAGTGCGCAGTTCGTAGCGTTTGGAAATTTGATGTTGAAAACATATACTGGCCTTCATCCTATGCACCCACACTACAAAAATATCCACATCGCTTTCATTCTGAAATTGTGTCCTCCTAACAGACGTTTTGAGCGTTGGCTGACTGATCAAATCATGGTTGTAATCTAAAGCTTCAACTCTATCATCTCTGTTTCTTTTTCTTTTTCTTCTACCCTATTTTTTGTATGTAAGCTTACGAAGTACAACATTTCACAGTAAAAAGTAAACCTTAAAGCCCGCAAATATATCGGCGAAACTTAAGGTGTGATCAAAAGAAGAACACGAGAACGGGAAGTCAGCATCAGCTAGAAATCTTAAAGTCCGCTCGCTTTGCGGAAAAAAGTTCCGTCATAGTTTGTTCGTAAAGTCAGAAGTATAATGCGCAGATTCAGTAAACTCACGGCGGACAGTCTGTCGATCGGGATGACTTTACGCCTGTTGGAGTATTTCGACACATATAAGCATCGATATTTGTGAATTAAGAACTGATGGTGTCTGGTGACCGTCTAGTTGCCATGCAACAATGGTACGTGACTAATATCTCAACCGGAGGTCTGTCGGTCCGTCTACTTGTCGCCAAGTCGTTTCAAACCTCTCTAACGTATCGCTTCAATTTTGTATATATCTTACACTTTCACGTTATTTTTAAATAAACTTGACTTTTATACCGAATACGTTGTACTTCCTTTTTTATAAAACTAGCAGGTTATGGGCCCAGAGTCGGTGACCCAAAAGTCGGTGTCTAAATGTCAGTGTCTAAATGTCAGTGTGAAGTGCACATCACGGATTAAGTGAACAATTAAAGTTTTAATTGTGAGTTCAAGTTTTTCTGTCGTGAATTGACAGTGATCAGAATAAAGAAAGAATGTCCGACATATTGCGTGTGCTTGTTGACAAGTTGAACGGCGAGAACTAAGCGATTTGGAAATATAAAGTGGAACTTTTGTTAATAAAGGATAAATTATGGAACATGATTACAAGTGAACAGCCAGCAGAAACAACAGATGAAGCTACAAATAAAGCATGGACTGAAAAGGACAATGAGGCTCGTGCTACAATTGGTCTTTTGGTGGAAGATAATCAACTTGTGCACATAAGGAATGCAAAAGTGCAAAGGATGCTTGGGATGCATTGCAGAGTTATCATCAAAAGGGAACGTTATCAAGTAAAATATTTCTGCTTAAGCGTATATGCAAGGTATGTGAAGCTGGCACAACACAATTGAGGTATAGAGATGTAACCTATTTCATAATTTAGGGCTCATTTAGGGCTAATTTGGGCTCATTTTACAAAAAACCACGTTAGGTTGGATAATAGCAGGCGGATCTGATTTTCTAGGAAATTCGACAAAAGCTTCTTGCAATATCAAATTGGATAAAATCCTAGAACTTTTTTGGGGAATTGAAGATTTCGATCACGAGCCTCTAAAATGACGTGATGAAGTTGTTTGTGAACAACGCTACGTTGACAATACGCAACGCGACGAGACTGGTCGTTCTGTAGTAAGAATTCCCTTTCGAGACAGTAAATTCAAGATAGGAGAATCTAGAGGACAAGCATTAAAACGATTTCATGTACTTGAGAAAAAATTCGAGTGTAATACTCAGTTAAAAATCGAATATCTTAAGGTCCTAAACGAATACATCGAATGAAGCCATATGACTCTTTGCGATGACACAAGCGAAGGATGCTACCTTCCCCATCACGCCGTTATCAAAACAGCTAGCGAAACGACAAAAGTTAGGGTTGTATTCGATGCATCTGCAAAGAGTTCAACTGGAATTTTGCTCAATGAGGTTTTATGGATCGGCCCGACCATCCAAAATACAATTTTTGAACAAGTACTCCGTTTTCGCACCCACAACTATGTAATGACCACTGACATCGAAAAGATGTACAGGCAGGTTCTCGTCCACCCAGGCGATCGAAAATTCCAGAAAATTTTCTAGTATCATCAAAATCAAAGGAGAATTTTTCAATTAAATACCTTCACATTCGGGACTGCCTGTGCACCTTTTCCTGCCGTATGAACCCTACAAAAACTAATTCGCGATGAGGAAAAAGATAAAGAAATTTAATTTATTCGTGACGAAATAATCGAATTGCTAGGTTGAGGTAGTTTTATTATCAGACAATGCGCATCAAATCATACGTCCATTTTGAATGACATCGAAAAAAAAATTTCAATTCAGATTGTGTAATTAAAGAAAAGCCAGGTAAAAAACTATAGGAATTATTTGGGATTCTCAACGCGATATTTGGTCGTACACAATTGTACCCAATGACGCTCAAAACATTTCAACTAAAAGACAGCTTCTATAGGAAATTTTAAAGATATTTGATCCTCTCGGACTTTTGGGGCCAGTGGGTCTACGCGCGAAAGTTCTGATACAAGATTGTTCGAAAGCTAAGATCACATAGGACGAGTCACTTCCTCAGGTGATTCATACAAAATGGAAGGCATTTTCTGATCAACTTTCAGAATTAAAGGAATTCGCAATGTCGCAGAACTTCTGAGGTGAAAATCCCGTAGAAATCGAGCTTCGCGGTTTTTGCGATACATGTTTACATGGTTATGGAGCGTGTCTTAATATTAGATCTCAAGATACGAAAGGTGTCATCACCGTCAATTTAATCTGTAGCAAATCTAGGGTAGCTCCGTTAAGCGGAATCACAATCCCAAGATTAGAACTCTGCGCAGCATCCATCCTAAAAAAGTTTTACGTTGAATCCAAAGCACAATTCGAATTTCCCATAAAAAGGTAACATTCTGGTCAGATTCCACGATCTTTTTATGTTGGTTAAAAAAGGCTCCCCATTTACTTAAAACTTTCGAGTCAAGCAGATTAGCTGATATACAATCGTTACGTGATCAAATTCAATGGAAATACGTGAGCTCAGAGGATAATCCCGCTGATTCGCTCTTCAGAGGACAACTGCCATCAGAATTCATTAGAAATAGACTACGGACTTCAGGTCCCGTTCGGTTAGTCAAACCCGAGACATAATGGCCTAAATCTATCGAGTCATCAGCAGCAGAGATACCCGGATTAATAGAAGGTATTTGCTTGGCCAACATCGCTTTATTTTCTTTCGCGCGAGTGAGCTACTGATATATATCCGTAAAAATTCGTTTTGCAATGCCAGGTAAACATTTGGAAGATAACCTGTGGTTGAAAATAATTGTCGACTTGTGCGCGTGAAGCACCGCTTGTTTGTGATGGTAATAAATTTGATTGTCATCCCTTTATTAAGCAGAATTTGTGGCCTAGCAAATTTTATTTAATAGAACCTAACCCCTTTTCTTTCGTGTTGATCTCTAGATTTTCACGTGTTCAGATAAGAGGTCAGTAAAATCAGACGAAACTGTAAGATCAGTGAGTAATCCTTTCTCTTGTTTTGGGACGAAAATTGAATTACGTCTTTCAGTCCCAAGTAGCAATAACGGGTGATCCATTGTCAGGCCGTGGAAACCCCCTTATAAAAATGGCGCCCAATTAAAAAATTTGCGGAAAATGAAAATAATTCATACAATTCTTACACACAACAAATAATAGGACTAGGTAAAAATCATAAATATAGTCTCAAGCAAGCGGACCCCACATACGAACAAGAGTGACAAGTTCAAACGCATTTCATGCATGTATTACGGACAAAGTGAAATGCGTGAAAATTTAAAAATTTTAAGCTTTGCCGAAAACTGTCGAAACAAATCGAATTTTATTAGTACACGTTTCGACATTTTTCGACAGAGATAGGGAGAAACGAATGAGAGAAGAAATCACAAATTGCAAATGACGTATATATAATGTATCTATTTTTTCGAAAAGAATTTTATAGTATAATATTCCCCGTATTAAGAAAAATTCGGAAGATAGTGAAATACCAAAAATTGTCAAATTGTGAACATTTTCAGTTATTTTAACAAAAAAACAAAAAAATGGTCTCGGCTAAACCCAAAATTTGCCACGCGGCTGCTATGAGCGCCCATTAAATTCCCTTCAACTCTTTCGCTGTACAAGCGCCCACACACAACTTAGCCTAAGCATCGTACGCATAACCTGAAGATTTTTTTGAAAGAATTTAAACAGAGGAAGTAAAGTTTGCTTTCAGTCTAAATCAACTCGAAAAGTACTTATGTGGATTTTTTGATATAAAGTTTTGATTTTTCATAATTTTTTCTTCAAATTTGGCCAAGGAAAATAAAAGTTTAAAAATTAATTATTAACAAAAAGAAAAATTTAACGAAAACAACCGAGTGTTTCCTGCCTCTCCACAAGCTTCGGAATAATTGAAATAAATCAACAAAATACGTTTAGCTTTTTTTTCTCGACCTTTCGAAAAGTCAACGTAAAGACTTTAAATTTTGTTTTAGAATTTTCGGTTCTGAATAAATTCCTTGTCGCGCAATGGCAAGAGGTACGCATAGTCGGTGATTAAAAAGAAAAATAGGCATCGGGAACTTGAAAATTTCATCTAACCAGAATTCACGCGAAAAATAAGGACACTTTAAAATAGTTTTTCAGAAAATATCTTCTTTCCTGAAATTTAGTACTTCGAAATTAAGACCTGGTCTCTCACCCGGAACCACAAAAATTCAAAATAGCGTTTTTAACCCTCCGTTTACACACAGGGGATTTTAAGGCACACACAATTTTTCAAACTGGAATGTCTCGTCTTTGGAAAAATATGGAAGATCGGTTCCCCCTTCAAAAAAATCTAGATGGTAATAGGGTCAGGTCCTGTGAGTGGCGCTGCAGTTCGTCAGTTAACCTTTGAGCGGTGCGCATAAGGGAAGCCAAAATGTTTTGTCAAATTTCAAGATGCGCAGAATAAGCCATATCAAAGTTACTAAGAAACAAGTCGCCATTCCTGTATAAAACGATGTGCTTGTGACGGTCACAAATTGAATCTTCTTCGACACAATTGGTACCACTGCGAGGAAACGAATTATTTCTGTTCTAAAAATATATGTGGCGGAATGCTTTGCACACCGGATGCCAAATAATACATTATTTGTGATAAAATTGATTTCTCCATCCACAACTCTTTTAATTAAGCCAGTTGTCTTACTGTTATTGCAATAGTAGTCGCCGAACGATTCTTCTTTGGAGGCCATTTCTAGAACTTTGAAATTCATTTTCTTAGATAGAATTTTGAGAATCACTGCCTCTGATCCTGAAACCTCAAGCGGATATCCAGAAAGATTGTATTCTACCCGAACCATGGGTCGAATATCTAATGAAGCTGTTTTCATTTCGATGCCATTCAAATCGTGTAATTTACCTGGAAAAATTGACGCTTCGGTCGAAAAATGTTTCCTGGTGTGAATCTGAGTAAAAGGATTGAAGTAATGCATCACTGCCGTATCTTGTTTTGCAATTCTTCGAGAAACCCAGAAGAGATTGCGATCTAAATCCTTTTTCTTGACAATATCGAGAACTGTAAAGTCTAAAAACTTTTTAGACCATGCGTAGCGAAGTAATTCTTCGTGGCTAACACTTTTTATCTGTAGTAAATTGATCATCAAGAGCTTCGGATGGCTCTGCGCTGCAGATACGTTCATTAAAAATTCTATTATGTTTTTAGGAATTGTGCTCTCATGTAGGATTGCAACAAATATTGATCTTTTTTGTGAACTTTGACTTTCTCCTATAGGTCTAATACTTTTTGGTGATACTTTCAAAAAGTTAATAATTCTGCTTGGTACATTGCTAGTGATTTCTTGTACAATTTTGCTGAACCTTGAATCTTCGTGATGAGCAGCACTGTCGTCGATCAATATTATTGTTTCGGGAGTCCAAGAATCGTTCTTTGTTTTCTGAAAAAATCCACTAAGCCATCGAGAATCTTGAGAAGCTTCTTGTACTTCCATTAAAAAAATTAAGAAAAGGATAGTCTTGAAATGCAAATGAGCCATCTTGTTTTTTATTGTTTTATAAACCCACAAATTGATGCCTTGCTACACGTATTTCACCTTTTCTTGGTGCAGAAGAACTGTTTTGAACAAAAATGGCATAGCAGCGTTGACCTTCTATTCTTTATGCGGATCAATAGAAATAAAGAAATATCAGAATTGTACAATTTTCAATCGCGTACAAATTATTATTGATATAAAGTAGTTGGCATATAACCAGAGAAAATATTTTTACTATATTAACCTATTTTTCATACGAGCTTGCTGCAGGAAAAACTATTATTTCATAGATACATAGGGTAATATTGACTTTGGGTTATTTTTTTCCGTTCACTCACTCCTCATTATGAATATTCTTATGAATGCTTTAAACATTTTGAGTAGTTCAAAATAGTGTTTACTTGGATGAGCTTCGATAAATGTATTTTCTGCAAGGCTTCTACCTACCGAAATTAATAAAATATCTGGCAAGTTATGTGTCTGCACTCAGAAATGCAAATTACTATAGATACAAAGTAGTGTGCATATAATCCGACAAAAAGATTTCACTACGCGTTAATTTATTTTTCATACGAGCTGGCTCCTATCAAAACTATTGTGTAGATTACAGGGTTAATGGTCCTTCCGCTGTTCCCCTGCGTTTCCCCTTTTTCATAGATGTCCTTGATATTTTGCCAAGCAAAAAATATATTTTACCAGGACATTCGACGCCTGCCGCCATCTCTTGCTAATAAAAAGAGTCAGTAAAAACTCATGGAAACGACTTTTTTAACTGCGCATGTACCGAAAAGCGCGGATCTATTTGAAGTGAATAAATGCTATCGATAATAATACAGATGAATATTCAAAACAATGTTTCGCTTTTAAAAAGAAAATCAAATTGAATCTGTGAAAAAGCTAATTTCTTGAAATAAATTATCATTAATGTAATAGTACAAGTTTATACTTTGTCATTTTAAAAAGAGGCGCGCTTTCCGGTACACGTGCAGTTGAAAAAGTCGCGGTCCCTTAGCATCACGGGGGGAATCACGGGTGTCTTTTATTTTTGATAACTGCAGAACCTATACATCAGTAGATATTGTTCTTCTGTTGAGGTGCTCCATGCCCCAAACCATGTGTTTCCCGCCCCCACCACCCCTCGTTACTTGTAATAGGATGTTAAATATTAATAATAATATGTGAGGTATCTTTCTTCAAATAGATAAACGTTTATTTTTGTGTCTGCTGGCCCAGAAAAATTGCCTTGCTTACACCCCCATGATTTACAAAATTTGTCTTGAAATTATTCCTTACAAACTAACATCCATTCGTACCTTAATGCTTACTTAATTTTACGACCGCTCGGTCTTATCGTTTTGCCTTCTTCGCTTCACCTAGCACGCATGTCTCTATCTTTCGCCTTGCCTTGCATTACAAACCTCTGCCTCCACGGTTACTTTTGGATACTTATCTACCAATTATTGACAATATCTACAATTTTGCTCATATTTACTTCCTCTCATCTTTACAATCTTTCTCTCTGCATTCCTCTTTCTGCTTCTTTTCATCCTTCTCCGTCTCACCCAACACATATAACATTTAATTAATATAAAGTATTTAAAATTTCACGAATTTTAAATTAAGAAAAGGACATTACCTACCCAGTTCTCTTGTTCCAGCCGCCTTGCAATAGTTAGGTGATATCTTTTGATAAATCAGCTTCTCGACGTAGTTGATCAGTAATTCACCAAGAAATGTAAAAACTATAATTTCATATTCTGCAACCAGGAGCACAAGAAAATGACTCGAAAGCATGGTACTGTCCGTAGTAATTTCATTTTTGTTCGTAGGTTTGAGACTTTTCATGAAATCTGGAATGAGCTTTGGATTCCCCACTTCCATAACCCCTCATTGGTAAATTCCTCTCAATTTTTGATCAAATTCATGAAGATAAGGCGAATCGATTTCGCCTATCATGATTTTCAAATTCTGCAACAAACTTTCTTTCAAGATTTCAAAAACTGGCTTATGATTTTCGTCTACATTCTTCAGGACAAACATTTGTGCCCATTTTGTATCCATGAAGCATGAAATATTCTTTGATTTCAACAAATAACTCAAGACAGTCTTGATCGTTCTGAACAATCTTGGATTCATTCAGCAAAGCCTGCATGATTTCACCGTTTTTTGATGGCAACCGAAATTTTAAAACGTTAGTCGCGATAAATGGTATGATCTTTTCAGTGAGAAAATCCGACAAAGTGGTAACTGTATCTTGTGTCTTTGTTATTATTTGGACATCCATCAAGATAGTGTGAAAAAAGGACAAGAAGATTCGAAATCCAATCAGGATAAAGTCGAATGCAATTCGATCCGAGTGCCTTACTACATCTCTGGGAACACGTTGTTCGTTGTCACACGATAATTTCCAGATGAGATAGTAAATCTAGTTTTCCAAAGAGGCATCAATCTCTCTATACATCTCACTATGTGTGGATGTACCTTCAAACTTTCCAACAGACAGATTATAAGTCTATGAGAGGTTGAATCGAAAGCTTTCCGGTAGTTAATTCAGGCCATTGACGGGACGCACTGATGGACTGCAGCGTCTCTAGAGGCAGACCTGTCAATTAGCAGGTTCTCCCGACAGCCTGCTACACCTTTTTTCGAGCCAAGTTGTTCGTACATCTCACGCCACACAGGCTCAAAACGTCGAACAATCCTGTTGTTTAGGACAGCTGTAAAGATGTTATACGTGTGTTAGGATTGAATTTTATGTTGAAGCACGGATTGAAAAATGCTAAAAGTTGGGTTCGGATTGTTTTCCGTTTAGATCGGATTAAGTGCACGGACTTAAGAGGATTGAAAATATTAAAACTTGCTTGGGATGATTCTTGCATTCATTCGGATTGGGCATCGGATTGAGAATGAGTGAAAGATAGTTTCCGATTGGTATGTGATTCACTCTGATTGGTTTCAGATTCACACTTATTCATTCGGACTGGTGACGGATTTATTCTGGTTCAATTCAAGAAGTCCCAAGATTCTGAAGTACTGGAGGCACGGATTGAAAAATGGATTCGGTCTGGGTTCGGATTGAAGTTCGTGCTGATACATAAGTGGAGAAGGATTAATAAGTGATCCTCGGATCCATTCAGATTGAATTTAGGGTTGAGACACGGATTGAGATTGGGATTTGATTTGGGGTTGAAACACGGATTGAAAAGGGTTGAAGAGGATTGAAAACTTGCTCGGGTTGTTTTGGATTAATTCAAATTGGTTCGAACTGCAAGAAAAATTGTAAAGATAATTACAAAATATTTCGAATGACGAAAACATGCGCGCTCAAGCGCGCGATCGGCCTCGTTCTTTAAAATTAAACAGTTTACCATCTTCGGAAAAAATGCGAAATAATAAAACAAAAAGAATGTTTAATCCATGACGGATTACGCTGTTTTACTTTCGTAAATTGTGGACGTGAATAATCAGAAAAAATCGAAATTATAAAACAAAAATAATGTTAATTCGTTGGTTACGTTTTTTTTTTACTTTTTGTAATTGTGGACGTGATCAATGCAGTTGTACATAATCATGCCCTCTTTGACGAAACAACTTGATTTAAGTTTGTAATTTGTTCGAAACTTGCGACTATAAATAATATAATTATCTTAGTTTCGCCAACTTTTTTACCCTGCCATTTCTCATTTTCCCTGTTCGGAATTTTAGACTTCTTATCCACACGCAAATCAAACGCAGAATGCCTTATTATGAACAAAATTGTGCACGTGAGGTTGTGCAATTGCGTACCGACCAGCAGGTGTCCTTCCTCTCGTAGATGTTCAATTGCGATATCAACGAACTCCTAACTTCGACATGCTCCCATAATTCCAATCACCAAAGCGACCTTCAAATAATTTATTATAAATTAGTAAATAAAATCTACACTGCACATTATGCATGGGAATCTCTATGTGTACGTCTGTGCATTTGTGTATACAAGTGTTTGCACGTACGAATGTGAGTATGACAATACGAATGTATGTATCATACTTTTTACACTTACATTAGTTACAAGATACTCGATATCTGGAGCTTCAGTCAAAAAACGACAAACTTCCTCATTGCTAAGCTGCTTAATATTTGCCCTTCGACTTTGCTGGTAGCAAATTCTGAGCAGCACGCTCAGCTATTTCTTTCAATTCGGGTGGTGTTAACTCAAACAGCTCGCAACTGTGTTGTTTTTCCATGAGCACACAAAAAAGTACTCTGCCGCGATTGTAATGACTGGTATTCGGTAATGACAGTCTCTCGCGCCTCTCGGGCGCGTCTTACTTTTGCCAGGTTACTTCTCGTGCTGCTTACAACAGCCCCACGTGCCTCGCATGAGACATAAAAATCTTAATTTATACTTTCAAAAAGTACCATGGTTTCAGTGAATGTGTATTTAAAAGAAATGTTTATTATTTCCGTGAATTGCTCATCTGCCTAAATACGTCTTCATTATCAAAATCGCATAATTGTTTACATTTGCTGAAAAAAGTGCAAACAATTTCGACCCATAACAATTGTACAATTCTTCACATAATAAAGAAGATACACTTTTTCCCTGAAAGATACATTGAGTAAGGACATGGTAATTTCTGACAGTACCATGAAATATTTTTATTCTATTTACTGAATTTTCGTGTCCAAATTTCAATTGTTAAGATATTCTATCGTTCCGCAGTATCTTGACTTCCCTTTATGCCGCATATGTAATTGCGGTTGAAGAACTTATCACATTGGCGAATGTTTGTTTAGGAGAGCAAGGAGTTTTAAAAAAAAAAAGATATTCATCTTCAGCAATATAATGTTCAAATTTAATGCAATAAACACTTTAAACCATACTGGGTTGATGTCTCGGTAATACAAATCTCGTCCTCTTTTTCACAACGTTCCAAATCAATGCAGGCGCGTGTGTGTAGCTTTTTCTACCCACCTCGACGGGAGCCGTAGAGCGAATGCCCCACGGGCCCACCTCTCCATCCGATCAGGCGTCCCTTTCCCCCTATCTCCCCCCGCAAGAAGGCTGCCACTCACCTCACGCGGGGCCGAAAGCCTGAACCCTCCGGGCCCGACCCAAAGGGGCAACCGTCCTCCCCTCCCCGCCTCCGTACTCTCTCTGTCATCCGTAGGTGTCGCCCCGAGAGCCCTTGGCTCTCGTGCTCAATGTTGATCCTTACGGTCGTATAACGCGGGATCCCAATCTGGCATCGGAGGGGCTGCCACCCCCTCCGACCCGTTCCAGTTGGCAGTGCGGACCCTCATCAGACTCCGCACTCCACTTTTACAGAGCGACGGGAAGCGGAGGCACCACCCCCTTTCTTTCAACTTGATCTTTTCCTTTTCTCCTCAAAATTTTTTTTAACTTTCCACGCCGCCTCACACACACACACACACGCCAACACACCTCTTAACGCGCATACACACATCCTAATTTTCTCTCTTGCAGATCATACAAGTGTACACACGTACGGAGACTCAGCAGCAAACAATATAATACGTAGATTAGACAACTTAATTTTCATCAACAAACATAGGCAACAAACATCCGTGAAAACCATGAAGCAAACAAAACTTTCAATCGCCGAAGCTGGTACATTTTAACAACCGGGATTAGGCGCATATCATTCCAGGAATATTTATAACAATTCAGGTGGCCAGGTCAAACATCAAATCTGAAGAACGCAAATCGAAATACCTCTCATACAAAAGCCTTCACACCAACCACAGATTATCAATATTATCAATAAACAAATCTCTTGCCCCTTTCAGATTTCAATTTGACGATGGAAATCAAAAATAGGTATTGAACAAGAGTAAAGAAATAAACTATAATACACATAATTAGATGCGGGCTATCAACAGAAGGATATTCAACTATAGAATTTTCTACAATTTTCAACTGTTAAAAGTGGAATTTTCTACTTTTAAAAGTTTTTTTTCTTAAATTGTCAACAATTGAAAATTCAGTTTTCAATTTCCTTAAATTTTAAAGTTTTGAAAATTCAAATGTTGAAAATTGAAGAAAATTGAAAATCAAATTGTCCACATTTCAAATTTTTTTTTTTCACTTGAATTTTTAACAGTTGAAAACTCAGTTTTCAATTTCCTTAAATTTTCAACTATTGAAAATTGAATAATATGGAACTTTTTACTTTTGAAAGCTCGCTTTTTTCTTGAATTTTCAATCATTGAACGTTCAATTTTCTAAAATTTTCAAGTCTTCAAAATTCAAATGTTGAACATTGAATATTGAATTTTCCAAAGTTCTTTTTTGTTTCATACTGGAACAGGGAGCGCGAGAGGCGTTGCTCAGTCAAGCGTGACAAACCGCTCGAGGGCTGAACTCTCAGTTTCCAATTTCCTTAAATTTTCAAGTTTTTAAAATTAAAATGCTGAAAACTGAACATTTAACTGCAGAATTTTCTTCAATTTTCAATGATTGAAAATTGAATAAAATTGAACTATCCACTTTCCGAAGTTTGTTTTTGTTTTACACTGGAACGGGGAGCGCTAGAGGCGTTGCTCAGTCAAGCGTGACAAACAGATCGAAGGCCGAACTCTCACCGTTTTTGTTATCCTCAGCCGTTCTTAATTCCAAGTTCCAGTGTATTTCCAGCTGTTGAAAATTGTATATTCAACTGCACAATTTCTTACAATTTCCAACTGTTAAAAATTGAATTTTCCACTTTTCAAGTATCGTTTTTTTCTTAAATTTTGAACCATTGAAAATTCCTTGTTCAATTTCCTTAATTTTTTAACATTTAAAAATTCAAAGATTGCAAATTGAATAAAATTGAAAATACCACTTTTCAAACTTCGTTTTTTTTGCAGTTTTAATTTTCATTTGTTGAAAATTTTAAATGTTAAATTTTCGAATGTTGAAAATTTCATATTCGACTGTACAATTTTCTTCAATATTTTCAACTGTTGAAAATTGAATAAAATTATAAATTGAATTTTCTACTTTCAAAACTTTATTTTTCTCTTAAATTTTCAACAATTGAACATTCAATTTTCTAAAATTTCAACTTTTTTTAAATTTTTAACTGTAGCAAATTCAAATTTTGAAAATTGAATAAAATTGAAAATTGAATTTTCCATTCTTCAAAGTTCGTTTCGTTCTTGAATTTTTAACATGTGAAAACTCAATTTTCAATTTCTTTAAATTTTCAACTGTAGAAAATTCAAATATTGAAAATTGAATGAAATTGAAAATTGAATTTTCCACTTTTCAAAATTCGTTGTTTTCTTGAATTTTTAACAGTTGAAAATTAAAATTACAATTTTCTTAAAATGCCAACTGTTAAAAATTGAATATTTAAACAGTAGAATTTTCTTTAATTTTCAAACTTTGAAAATACAAATGTTGAAAGTTGAATAAATGTCAGTACACATTATATAATAAAATATAAATAAATATTTATAATATATGAATAATATAAAATAATAAATATACATAATATAAAATTATAAATATTAATAAAAAATAAATAATTATAATATAATAGAAAAATTAATTTAGCATAAAAGTTAGTTATTTTTCAAGAAAAAGTTTCAGCAATTACTTTATCAAGAAATTGTTCTAAGAATGTTTGGAGAGTTTTGAAAAATTCAACATAAAACCTAAAGATTAACATTAACCAATTGCATCAGAAAAAATTTAATTAATTAATTTTTTTTTTTTTAATCACTATAAAATGATTCGGCATAAATTGAATCCAAATTAATTTAGTATAATAATTGATAGTAATTAAATTTTTTAGTTAATATAAACTTACATAAGTAATAAAATAAGGAAAAATATTAAATAAAAGTACAAATCTATTATCATACGTATACTTTTTAATATTTTATAGAAATATTATTTCTTTTATTTTAGATGTCATAAAATTAATAGTAAAATAATTTTTTCTAAATTTCAAATTGTAAATAATTTGAATATTAATATAATATTAATAATACTCGTAAAATTAAATTAATTTAATTTATATTATAAACCTCGTATGTATGTGGCCAAAATAACGTATTTTTAAATTTTGACAATTTCCGTCCCGGAAACTGAAACTTCATAGTGTAATTTTTTCAGATTTTTAAAACAATAACTGCGCAAGAGCTTAAATAAATTACTTTTATGTTTACTAAGCGATTTTCTTCTTACTGAATGATAAAAATATTTTATTGGTCGAGTTTCAAAACCGACTAAAACCGGAAACCAGGGTTTGTTTCATTTCCTGATAATTTAGTTTTTTAGTTAAACAAAAATTAATCCATCAATTTTGAATTTTTCTAACTTAAAAATGTAACGAAAAATTGTTTAAAAATTAATAAACTCATTTTTAATAGTGGATTAATTTTTTTTGAAATCTTTGAACTTTTCAATTTATGAAAGTTAACTTTTTAAAATATTACAGATGAACGGAACTTATTTCAGAATTGTTAAATTCTTTAAACAAATTCTCAAGAAAAAAAAAAAAATCCAGAACTAAAATTTGTGGAAACTTTAATTTCAGAAATTTTGAATTCAAAAAAGTTTGACTCGGAGTGCTTTAAGTTGCAGTTCAGTTTTTAATTCTTTGAAAATGGATTTTTTTTTAGATTTCAATGAAATTGCACAATTTTTAGGAACCCGGAAATAATCTTAAATTCTTTTCAAACATTGAGAAATCCACCCTGATAAGATTTTTAGCTTTATTTAAACAATAAGAAGATAATATTGTGAAATTTGTAAATAGGCCAGATCATCACGAAAAATATGACGCATTTAGAAGCTAATGGAAAAACAAAAATTATTTACTAACTTTATCTATTTAAGCTTACTTTATTCACGCTGTAAATATATTTTTTTTTTAATTTATGTGTCACAAGAAATTAGTTTCGTGAATTTATAAATTTTTTATTCAAAATCTTCGAAAATCTACATTTTTCAATTTTATAAATCTTTAAAAAATTTTTATTATTTTTTAAAAACTTGTACATATTTTTTAAAATGACTGGAATATTTCCTAAAATTTGTTTCTTTTGTGTGGTCTAATTTTTCCAGATCATTAATTTATAAAAAATGGCATAAGGATAAATTTGAAATAAATAATTTTTAGACTTTCATGTTTTTTTTGAAATATTTAGCAGTAATGATTTTTAATACAAAATAAAAATTTTGAATAACAAATTATTTTTTAAGTTTATTTTTTTTCCTTTATTTATTTTCCTAGGTTTCTTGAGAAATTTCAAAAAGATTTTTGGAAATTTTGGATATGTCGAAAACATCTAAAAAATTTTTTATAAAGTTTTGTTATTTTACAGGAAGTTTGATAGAAATTAAAAAATATTTTACGAATTTTCGGAAATCTTTCAAAGTTTTCAAATCTTTTTAGACTCTTTCTATAACTTAAAATTAAACTATTCTATTTTTTGTTGAAAATTGATCCTTTTTGGTTGAAAATTCATATATTTTTTTGAAAATTTGTCTTTTTTGGTAGAAAATGAAGGTTTTGGTTGAAAATTCAACCATTAGGTTGAAATTTCTATTAAAAAATTTAAATTTTGGCTGAAAATTCATGTAGTTTGTAAAAAATTATTCTTTTTTGGCAAAAATTAATATTTTTTGTTGAATTTCTCTATAGAGACTTAATCTTTTTTATTGAAAATTCATCTGGTTGGTCGAAAATTTAACTATTTCTTTCAAAATTTATTTTACTAGTTTTTTTTTTGTTGCAAATTATTTTTTTATACGAAAATTTAACTGCTACATTTTTGGTTGACAATTTCTCTTTTTTATATGAAAATTCGTCTTTTTGGGAAAAATTTATATTTTCAGTTAAAAATGTATCTTTTTGGTGTAAAATTCAATCATTTCAGTTTAAAATGCATCATTTCAGTTGAAAATTTATCGCTTTGTTTGAAAATGTAACTATTTTTTTGGAAATTAGTTTTTTTTTTTGCAAATTATTATTTTTTTAACTGTAAATTTAACTTTTCTATTTTTTGTTGAAAATGTATCTTTTTTAGCTGAAAACTCATCTATTTTTTTGAAATTTTTTATTGTTGTTGTTGTAGAAAATGAACGTTTTGGTTGAAAATTCACCTATCAGGTTGAAAAATGTATTACAAATTAAAATATTTGTTTGAAAATTCATGTGTTTTGTTAAAAATTATTCTCTTTTAGTAGAAAGTTAATCTTTTTGGTTGAATTTTCATTAATTTGGTTGAAAATTAGTTGTTTTTTTTTCATTGAAAATTAATTTTCTTGCTAAAAATTGTATCATTCCATTTGTGGTAGATTTTTTTATAGATATTTAATATTTTTAGTTGAAAATTCATCTGTGTGGTTGAAAATTCAACTATTTCGTTAAAAACTTCTTTCTATAACTTAAAATTGAACTATTCTTTTTCTTGTTGTTGAAAATGTATCTTTTTTAGTTGGAAATTCATCTATTTTTTTGAAAATTTGTCTTTTTGGTAGAAAATGAACGTTTTGGTTGAAAATTCAAGAATTAGGTTGAAAATTCTATTAAAAATTTAAATATTTGGTTGAAAATTCATGTATTTTGTTAAAAATTATTATTTGTTGGTAAAAAATTAATCTTCTTGGTAGAATCTCAGTCTTTTCATTGAAAATTAATTTGTCTAACTCAAAATTTAACTACATTTTTTGTCAAATTTTTTTTCTATAGACATTTAATCTTTTTGATTAAAAGTTTACCGATTATTTTAAATTTAATAATATATTTATATTTAATTAAATGAATCATAATGATTAATATTTTATAAAATATTTAATCATAAAAATATTTTTAGTTATTAAATAAAATTTATTTGTATTAAAAAAAATAAAAACAAAATTTAAATTTTTAATCTAACTACTTCGTTGAAATTTTATTTTATTCGCTCAAGAACTTATTTATATAAGCTACTTTTACAAATGAATCATTGTTTTTCAATTTTATATTGCAATTTAAACCAAAAAAATTAAGCACGCTCGCAAAAAAATTCCCTGACATTTCCAGATTTTTCCAGGTAGGGTAGACACCCTGATTTTTTTGAAAGTTAATAAATAGATTGAGCTGTAAATTACATACTTACGTCTACTTGGCAATTTTTAAATAAAATGTCAGTCACAATTTTACGATCCAAACTTGCATCAAACCAAAAAGATTAATTTTCAACTAAAAAGATAAATTTACAAAAAAGTTATGAATATTTAATTGGAATTCTTAAATTTTTAAACAAGATTAATTTTCTACCAAAAAAATACGCTTTTTCAACCAAATAGTTGGATTTTGAATTAAAAAAAGATCAGTTTTCAAGAAAAATTGTAAAAGTTAAATTTTCAGTTAACAAAAATTAAGTTTCAACCAAATTGATAACTGGAATATTGGAATTTAAAATTTCATAAAATTAGTTTTTGTATTGAAAATTAATTTGGTTAACTATTCATTTTTCATCAACGTTTATTTTGAAAGAGATTTAATCTTTTCTGGTTAAAAAGTTAACTATTTGTTTAAAATTGATTTTATTTGTTTAAAAATCGTATTTCTCTACCTTAAAATTCTGTTCCAGTCGGAATTGACGAGCCAAATACTGGACTTTAAATGTTTATTTTAATTGAACTTTACATAACAAGATTGGATCTTCATTTTCATATAGATGACTAAAGTAGGGTGATTTGATGGTGAAGAGAGGCCTAGATTTAGGCTGAGGCTGCAACGAGTGCTTCGGCAACTTCTACGGCAATGGCTGCTTCAGCTTTGTCTTTTTCTGACGAAGCTGACGATAGTTGCTGCTGAGCTTTGCTCAGAATGTCTTTAGCTGCCGAGTTGTCGAGATTTTCCACTGGATGTGCTTCCTCCGCCAGAATCTAAAATATATTTTTCAAATTTTAGATCACTCGAGCTTACTTTTTATTGAACTAGAACATTAATTCCCATTTCTTTAGAAAAAAATCTACTAACTGGAAGTACTTTGTTACAATTTAACGATTTTCTTAACAACAAATGCATGGAGAAAATACAAATTTAATTTATTTTAATTGTTAAAATACCTCTTTTGCCTATATTTATCTCGAAAAAATATTTTGTCGCATAATTAAATTATTAATTAAAATTGGCATATGTAAATATTGTAAGCTGTGAATTTTAATTGAATTTTATTTTTATTGACAATTAAAATTAACGCTTCATTGAACAAAATTACAAAAATTTATATATATTTTTTTTAAGTTAGAAAATAATTTATTTTTTTTCGTTATAAATATTTTGAAAAAATTGATTTTTCAAAATTAAATATCATTTAAATTTTCCCAGGAATCTTAACATAACTTTCTTATTCTCTAGAAATATTTCAAAATTCTTAAAAACCTTCTTTTTTCAAAATCTTCAAAATCTACATTTTGTTTCAAATTTCTAGAAATCGTTCCAGGTTTTAAATTAGTTTTGAAATTTTTTCGAAACTTCTCAATATCTTTTCCTATTTTTTCAAAATTCTGCAGAATGAAAAAATTGCCTTAAAATCTTCCAGAAACTTTTCTGACAATTTTGGAAATACTTTGAAATGTTTAAAAATATTTTTCAATTTCTTCTTAAAATAAAATTTTCAAAATAAGATTTATTTCAGCATTCCCAAGAATCTTTAAAAGAACACTTTTTTATTCCCTTGAAACCTTTCAAAAAAATCGCTTCTAGTTTCAAATTATTCTTGACCTTTTTTCAAAATTTCTAAATATCTTTTAAACTGATTCGAATTTTTCATTTTATTTTTCGGCAATTTCCAAAAAAAAAAGCCAGGAATCATAAAATAACTTGGTTATTCTCTTGAAACTTTTCAAAATTTTTAAAACCCTCCTTTTTCCAAAATTTTCATAATCTACATTTCGTTTTAAATTTTTTGATTTTAAGGGTTCATCATTTTTTAATCAATTTTAGGATTCGTTAGCGTTTCACACCGGCAATGGGTATATTCAATATAACATTAATGGATTTCAAAGATTAAAGATTTTTAAACAATTTACATTTTTCGTTCTTGTTAGTGTTTTTTACCAGAAATTAACATTTTTAAATAAAAATCGTTAGATTTTAAGGGTTCATCATTTTTTAAACAATTTGAGGATTCGTTAGCGTTTTACACCCGAAATCGGTATTTTTGATAAAAAATTAATTGATTTAAAAGATTCAACATTTTTAAACAATTTACGTTTTTCGGGTTTGTTAGCGTTTTTACCAGAAATTAACATCTTTAAATAAAAATCGTTAGATTTTAAGGTTTCATCATTTTTCAAACAATTTTAGGATTCAATAGCGTTTTACACCGGAAATGGGTATTTTTGATAAAAAATTAATTGATTTAAAAGATTCAACATTTTAAAACAATTTACGTTTTTCGGGTTTGTTAGTGTCTTCACCAAAAATTAACATCTTTAAATAAAAATCGTTAGATTTTAAGGGTATATCATTTTTTAAACAATTTAAGGATTCGTTAGCGTTTCACACCGGAAATGGGTATGCTCAATATAAAAAAAATTGATTTTAAAGATTAAACATTTTTAAACAATTTACGTTTTTCGGTTGTTTAGTGTTTTTTACCAGAAATTAACATTTTTAAATAAAAATCCTAAGATTTTAAGGATTCATAATTTTTTTAACAATTTTAGGATTCGTTAGCGTTTTACACCGAAAATGGGTATTTACAATATAAAAAAAATTGATTTTAAAGATTACACATTTTTAAACAATTTACGTTTTTCGGTTTTGTTAGTGTTTTTTACCATAAATTAACATTTTGAAATAAAAATCGTTATATTTTAAGGGTCCATCATTTTTTAAACAATTTTAGGATTCGTTAGCGTTTTACACCAGAAATGGGTATTTTTAATCGAAAATTAATTGATTTAAAAGATTCAACATTTTTAAGCAATTTACGTTTTTCAGTTTGGTTAACGTTTTATACCAAAAATTACCATTTTTAAATAATAATCATTAGATTTTAAGGGTTCATCATTTTTTAAACAATTTTAGGTTATGTTAGCGTTTTTAACAAAGAATTGATACATAAAAAAGAAATTATTATAATTCGAACAAGATTTGCCATTTTTGAACAGTTTCCGGTTATATTAACATTTTAACCGGAAATCAGTTAATTTAAACAACAAATTATTAGATTTCGAAAAAAATTTCAAATATGAACAATCTGTTCAAAATTATGGGTATTTTGAATTAAAAAATATTAGATTTCAAAGATTGAAATTTTTAAAACAATTTCAGGATTCGTTAGCGTTTTACACCGGAAATGGGTAGTTTCAATAAAAAAATTGATTTCAGATATTAAAAATTGTTAAACAATTTACGTTTTTTGATTTTGTTTGTGTTTTTTACAAGAAATTAACATTTTTAAATAATAATTATTAAATTTTAAGGGTTCATCATTTTTTAAACAATTTTAGGATTCGTTAGCGTTTTACACCACAAATGGATATTTTTAATACAAAAATTAATTGATTTAAAAGATTAAACATTTTTAAACAATTTAAGTTTTTCGATTTTGTTAGTGTTTTTTACCGGCAATTAACATTCTTAAATAAAAATCGTTAAATATGAAGGGTTCATCATCTTATAAACAATTTTAGGTTACGTTAGCGTTTTTAACAAAAAATTGATACATAAAAAGAAATTATTATAATTCGAACAAGATGTGCCATTTTTTAACAGTTTCCGGTTATATTAACATTTTTAACTGGGAATCGGTTATTTTAAACAAAAAATGATTAGATTTCGAAAAAAATTAAAATCTAAACAATTTCTCGAAAATCATGGGTATTTTGAATAAAAAATATTAGATTTCGAAGAATTAAATTTTTTAAACAATTTACGTTTTTCGGGTTTGTTAGTGTTTTTTTTACCAGAAATGAACATTTTGAAATAAAAATCATTAGATTTTAAAGGTTCATCATTTTTTAAACAATTTTAGGTTACTTTAGCGTTTTTAACAAAAAATTGGTATTTAAAAAGAAATTATTATGATTCGAACAAGATTTGGAAGTCCTGAACAGTTTCCGGTTATATTAACATTTTATACAGCATTTTTTTTTTTTTTAAGAAAAGTCATTAGATTGCGAAGAAAATGTTCAAATCTGAACAATTTTCTTCTATGTTAGTGTTTTTTTTAGAAAATTACGGTTATTTTTAATAACAAATTATTAGATTTCGAAGATTTAACATTTTTAAACAATTTACGTTTTTCGGTTTTGTTAGAGTTTTTTTAATCGAAAGTCAACATTTTTAAACAAAAATCATTATATTTTGAAGGTTCATAATTTTTTCAAACAATTTAAGGTTACGTTAGCGTTTTTAACAAAAAATGGGCGTTTAAAAATAAATTATTATAATTCGAACAAGATTTGCAATTTTTGAACAGTTTCCAGTTATATTAACATTTTTAATGAAAAATCGTTTTTGTAAACAAATATCATTATATTTTGAAGAAAATTTACAAATCTGAACAATTTTCAGCTATTTTAGTGTTTTTTGTCGAAAATTATGGGTATTTTTAATAAAAAATTATTAAATTATACAGAATATTTACAATTTTTCGACAACTTTAGGTTATGTTGGTGTATTTATTTGAAAATTGGTATTTTTAAACAAAAATCTTAAATTTTAAAACCAATGGTATTTGTTTAAAATAATAAAATTTACAAGCTTGAAAAAATTTGGACTGTGTTTTTTTCGTCAGAAATGTAAATTTTATATTAGAAAATCATTATATATAAAAAAAATATATTTTTTTTACAATTTTAAGTAACGCTAGCATTTTACGTCGGAAAATTGTTGTATGTTAATTTTAAATTGGTTAATTTAAGTTAATTAATTAATTGAATATAATACATATAAAATTAAATTTATCAAAATTTGTTCAAAATAAAATAAAATTGATGTTATTTTCATCATATTTATATTTTTGTAGGATGAAATTCAGCATTGATTTATCTCGAAATTCCTTTTTAACTTTTTTTCAATTAAAAAAATTTTTATACAGAAATATATATATATATATACTATGAATTATTGTTATTTTAAATTCAAGCAATAATTCAAAAGCTTTAGGCATTTAACAAAATTTGTATGAACAAAATATTTAATCACTGTATTTTTAATAAATAATTAATATTTATTTAGAATAATTTTTTTAGTTGTTCAAGTTCAGTGAAATTATAAATTGTTTAGGAATTTTATTATTCGGCAATTTTCCAATTATGTTCTGTCCTCATAGCTCCTCTCCATTGAGCGAAGTTGGGTGGGACTGACGTTATAACTTGACTCTTCACCTTACGACTGGTTAATTACTTTGGACATGATTTTTACTCTCAAAATACATTTCTTTCATTAAGTTGGTATATATATATACGAGTTTTTCTTTTCATATTTGTTTCAGAAAGAAGATAACCATGAAGGAGGATCAGAAGCGAAAAAGACAACGAGAGAACAGGAACTTAAAGCACAAACCTAGGGACAATTGTAAAAAACTACAGTATCAATTTCGCAAAGGATTAATACTTGAATTTATTTAGATACTATATAACCTGTTAGACAACGAAAAACAATTTAAGCAGATAATTGTATACAAGTCAATAACTAGTTTAGATAATGATCTAATCTCATTTTTGTTCACTTGTACAACTTTAAAACTTGTAAATTGAATCTAATATTGCAATTAGAAATGGTTCATAGAGTGTAGATCTATTTTACCGACATGCGATGTATTGCGACGTACTTGTTGTGCGCAGAATGATTGGCGATGAGGGTTCGGGTGTAGAACGGAACCCTCGTTACTATTTGCCGAGCGTGCAAGCAAGCATGGTTATGTAACACTGTTGCGATTCAAAATGTGAAATATTTGGATTGGTACTTGACAGAGAGAAAGATTGTATTTATTTGACAAAAGCACAATTAATCAAGAGGATCTGGGATCTTTCCTTCTATAAGGCAAAAAACTGAATAATCACTTTTATCCAATCGTGTAAGTTGGGAAATCAACTCCGTCTCAGATTCTACTCAACCTTGTGGCCGTAAGTGTAATCTGTAGAATTTAGTTATTTCCCCCCCCCCCCCGCTCAGACCCCCTACTAGTTTTCTTTCTTTTACTCTCCGCTTTTGGTCCTCTGAAAGGATGATCTGGGAATTCAGTTATCACTAAACCTCTCGGTCATCTGTCAAGATGATATGGAATCTTTCGTTCTACTCTTACGTCTCGATCCTCTGAGAAGAGGATCTGGGATTTCATTGATTACCAAACCTCTCGGTCCTCTGTCAAGAGGAACTAAGATCTTACCTTCTACTCTTACTTCTTGATCTTCTAAAAAGAGGATCTGAAATTCTATTTATCACGGAACCTCTCGGTCCTCTTTTAAGGGGACCTAATATCTTGCCTTATACTGTTACCTCTCGATCCTCTATCAAAATGACCTGGGATTTTATTTATCACCATACCTCTCCGTCCTCTCTCAAGAGGATCTGGGATCTTTCCTTCTAATATTGCCTCTCGATTCTCTACCTAGAATAACAGGCACCCTTGTTTAGCCGACTTCACTGTACTCTCTCGTTCCTCTGTAAAGAGGATCTGTGATCTTAATTTCTCCAATCTTTTGATCCTCTACCTAGAGGACCTGGGATCCCCAACTTACCAAGTTATCCAATAAATCTCGGTCCTCTACCAGAGGATCTGGGATCCTAATTTCTCCGAACTCTCTCGGTCCTCTACGAAGAGGATCTGGCTTCCTAATACCTACAATTTCTCGTTGCTCTACCTAGAGGATCTGGGATACCCAACTTACCAAGTTATCCAATAAACCTCGGTCCTCTACCAGATGCTCTGGGAACCCTAATTACCCTATTATCTCTCAATCCTCCGACAAGAGGATCTGGGATCTATAATCATACACCTATTTCTCGGTCCTCCACTCAGAGGATCTGGGATCCTCAACCTACGAAGTTATCCAATAAATATCAGTCCTCTACCAGAGAATGTAAGAACCCTAATTATCACCCTACCGTACACTGAAACTTGGATTTAATTCCGGTTTCGAGCATTGCTTGTAGTGGCATTCAAATTAAATCCAGACCATCCGAACGTAAACAGGCAGGGTCGCGTGAATCGTTTCTGTTGGATATGAACGGATGACGTAACCTGATGCACCTAACGCACGGAGAGTGTGGCCCTCCTGCTTGCTTGTTACGCTTCACTGATCAAGCCTTCCTTGCTCCGCGCACCACCACATTCCGAGGCCATCAGTTCTAGGAACGCAGTAAACCCGGACTGATTAAATCCAAGTTCCAGTGTATTCCGGTCCTCGGTTAAAAGGATCTGACGTCCTCCCTTTTTCCCTAATGACATGGTTATACCGCCAGCCTGTACGGCAGGACATGCTTCCGAAGGTGACCCTATTCGCCCGGGGACCCACTGGACGCCCACACGATTGAAGTCTGTCATCACCCGTCCCCAGCTCGCTGTCGTTTGCCGAAACCTCATCACCGACTAATTTTGATTCTGTTCGACCCTTTGTACCGCCATTACCTTTATGCTTGCTGAATAAATTTTTAGCACCCATACACTATAAAGAATTTTGGTGATAAAATTTATATATTTTGTTGAAAATTCGTCTTTTCTACTAGAAAAGTAATCTTGGTTGAAAATTCAACGATATAGTTGAAAATTTACGTATTTTGTAGAGAATTCATCTTTTTGACAGATAATTAATCTTATGTATTAAAAATTCAACTATTTTGTAGAAAGCACATCTTTTTGGTTGAAAATGTCAATAACTGTTTGGTTGAAAATTAATCCTTTTTGATTGACGATTCAACTGTTTTGTTGGAAATTCGTTCTTTTTGGTTCAATTCCATTTTTTTTGTATTCAAAATGAAAATCTTTTATTGGTTAAACAGATAAATTTCCAACCAAGGAGATTAAATTCATATCAAAAAGACGAATTTTCAACAAAATGCATGAATTTTTGCAAATATTCCTAAAATAATATACATATGTTGGATAATATTTGGTGAAATATAAAAACTTAAATTTCTATAAACAAGTTAGATTAACAAATTCCAACTTATGGTAGTTCAAATTATAATTAAATCGTTCTTTCCATTTAAATAGCTAAGTTATAAAAAATTTATCATGTAGGTAATAATTATAAAATGTTCTAGGAATTTTCGTTAACTGAATCTTAGCATGCAGTGTTATTCTTCATTCTCAAGCTATTTTGATTCTAAAATCGATTTTTGTCTATGTGAAACTGTCAAAATGTTTAATTTGTTTATCTTAGCTGTTCATAAACATTTAAGTGGGTATAATTTACAAAAAATATTATTAAAGATATATTGCTTTTAGATATATTTGCAGCAATTTAGAAAATTAAGGGAAATCCAACTGTGAAAAAACGTCAAATTAAAATATTTTGCTAAATATAAAAACTATTTACAAGAATGGTTATTGTTGACTTTTAAATTATTTTTGTGAATTAACGTAATTATTACATTAGTCCGTGAAATCATCTTACTTATAAAATAGTCTGAAATTTAAACGCCTAAAGCAGGGATCTCCAAAGGTAGATCTTGCATCTACTGTATCTTCAGTTTCCCATGGCAAAAAAACTTGTAGACCCTGAAAATAGCCAGTCGATTCTGATCCAGGCTGCACCTGTGGATTGTGGAGACCCCTGTCGTAAAAGTTGTTAAAAAAAAAACAACAGATTTATTCACCTTGAAGCCGAATATGTACTGGTACCCTTATCACCCACCTAAAGTTTTACGAAAATTATGTTCGAATTTTTTTAAAATTAATTTACTCAGAACAAATCAAGACCTACACAGTATTTCAGGAATTCCTTCTCTTTTTACATTTTCGAGAATATGTTTAATTTTAAGTTAAAGAAATAAGTTTTTGAGCAAATAAAATCTACTTTAAAAAAATAGTTCAATTTTTAAACAAACAGATGAATTTTCAACCAAAAAGATTAAATGTCTATAAATAAAATGTTCGACGAAAAATTAAATAGTTAAATTTTTAGTTTAAAAAAAATTATTTTCAATTTGAAAAAACAACGCATTTTTCATCAAACCCGAATAATTTTCAACAGAATACATGAATTTTCAAAGAAATATGTTAATTTTTGATGAAATTTTCAACCAAAACGTCCATTTTCTAAAAAAAAGGAAAAATGTTCAACAAAATAGATGAATTTTCAATTGAAAAAAATCAATTTTCAACAACAAATAGAATAATTTAATTTTTAGTTAGAGAAATAAATTTTTAAACAAATAAAATATATTTTCAGCGAAATAATTGAATTTTCAACCAAACAAATGAATTTTCTACCAAAAAGATTAAATGCCTATGAAAAAAAAATTCGACAAGAAATTAAGTGAAATTTTTAGTTCAAACAATTGATTTTCAACAAAACCACTAATTTTCAACCAGAGAAAAATTAATTTTCAATTTAAAAAATAATTTTGCACCAAAAAAGAAAATCTTTAATAAAATTCACAAATTCTTAACTCAAGAAGATAAACGTTCAACCAAACATGGAATAGTTAAATTTTCAGTTGAAAAAATAATTTTAAAAAATATTAACAAAATAGTTGAATTTTGAAAAAAAAAGATTTTTTAACTACAATGATGAATTATGAAAAAAAAATGAATTTTTAACAAAATAGTTCCATTAAGTAGATTTTTATCTGAGGAAAGGATAATTAGTACACGCGTAGCGCGCACAATTTTGTAGTTATTTAAAATTTACATTTGTGAAAGAAGGTATTCCTTTCTTTGAATTTAAAAGTAATCATTTATTTATAAAAAGTAAAATCAAGTTATTTATTTATTTTTCACCTTAAAGGACCCTTAAGCCTAGCTTTTTTCAATTTAAACGCAAAATAAATCAATAATATTTAAACTTTTATAAATTGTGCAATTCAAACACTTAAAATATGTAAATCCGCGCTAACATTTTTTATTCTCTAAATTGAAAAATGAATCAACGAATTTAGGGATTTTCAAAATTATATCGTTTTAAGCAATTGAGTTAGAAACATTAAAAATTGAAAGACAAAATTTTTTTAAACTGAACAATCTTTAAATTAGAAGTAAAATTATTTTAATTTTAGGTCCTTACAAATTTATACTTGTTCAATTGTTATTCATAAATCAAAAAATGCTTTGAAATCTATTTTAAATATTCTCTTAAAATTATTATTTTTAAAAATAAAAAATCATTCAAAACTTTTCCAGGAATCTTAAGAAAATGTGAGTATTATATTGAAACGTCTCAAAATCCTTGAACAGCTTCAAAACTTTATTTCAAAATGTTGAAAAATCTACATTTTTTATAAAAATTTTTGGAATCTTTTCAAATTTTTAGAATTATTTTTTGATAATTTTGAATGTCTTTTGAAATATTTTTCAATATTGTGTTAAAATTAATTTTTCAAAATAAAAATTCATTTAAAAGTCTGTCAAAATCATGGGCGGTGATAGGCGATTTTGCGGAAAATAAAGTTTTTCAATCCCCATCGTCCCTTCTAAGGTACCAAATGACAAATATCATATTGTTTTGCAATTATCTTATTCATAGTATTTGCAATAATTACATAAACTAATAAAGTCACGGACCTTAGTCCATAAATATACTTTAAACTCACGAAATAACAAATATAATAAACATTTTTTTTCCAATGTAAACAGCTGAATACATTGAATGAAAAATCAAAAGATTTTCTCGAAAAAACTAGCTGTAACGTTTCAAAACATGTACATATTTCCTCATCAAGTTATATAATTATTACTATTATTATTGGCAAACGTAATATAATATAAATGTAAATTATAAGATAAAAATGTATTGTTAATCCCCATTATACCGGGATTAAACTAGACTATGATAAGAAATTGAAACTTGATGCGAGGTTAGAGAACGAACTATGTCGCTTATCGTACCAGAAGGAAACATTTTCTTGTCTGGAAGAAAAAACTTTCGACCTTGTTGCTTCATAGCAGAATACTTTTAAAAAAATGTATTTAAATTCTGTTCAATGTAAAAAGCTTTATCTGTATAATGAAAATGAGAATTTCAATCATCACCAAAAATAATGTGCGACATACGAAAAAATATTTTATATGAGGAATGCATGAATAACGTCATTTTTCATGCCTGCAGAGCAAACCTTACGTTTCCCTTTTCAGTACATAAGTATGTAATGGCCGAAAGTTTTTTCCTTTGAAAAATAAAATGTTTTCTTTGAGTACGAAAACCGTGAATTTTTCTTTAAAGAAATGGTTTGCCCAATTAAATACAAAAAAAAAAAACTAGTGAAAACCTGTATAGGTTTCCTCATCGGACTAATTAACCATTATTATTATCATATATATAAATAACCATAATATACATGCGTAAACAGAATACGTGTAATAAACAGATATTAAAAGATACAGATTGCATCGATTGCAGGTGAAAGATTGGCAGCAAAGTTGTGTTTAATAAGTTGTTGTTCATTTACAATTGTGTAAGCTTTGTCAAAACAGATTTGTAAGCAAGAAAAACATTTTACTTGTGTTTTTTGTTACCAATTCTACGTTCGGCACCAGTTTGGTCACTATCCTTATTTTGGCACAGCTAAGAAGGTAAAGTTGTTAGTAGATGACATCAAAATTATTTTCGAAATTATCAACGAATATATACCGTAGTTTAACATCATTCTTGGCGATTTCTCCTATTTTTAGGTTTTTTCCAAAAACTGGTAAACCTGGGTGTAACGACATTTCTAGAAGTTCCAACCTGGGGATCAAGATTAAGAGCGGAAAATTGAAGGTCGATTCGTTCGTGCATATCGGCATTATTGCGTGAGGCGGGTTGAGAAGTACGTAGATTCTGGTGATCGACGGATGAGCGGGAATTATGAGGCAATGCAAACTGGTGGGAATGATCAACCGATGGAACCTGCTGGGAATTATCAATAAATGTGCTCTGGTATCCATTCTGTACACGATTACCAAATTTATCGACGACTGGGCCAGGATAATCACGAAATGGGCTCTGATCTAAAGTCTGTATGTGAATATTGTGTTGAATGGAGGTTGCGCCGGAAGGACTAAACACTAGGATATCTTCTTCATGCGGTAGAACATTACCATATAGATCCAACTGTGGGCCGGTATGATAAAGCAATGGGCTGTGATTTACAAGTTGTAACAGACTACTATAAGGCATTGCATGGGTTCGTCGTTCTTCATCTACCCTTGCTATCGCACGAACAGCACTTGCAATGGCCCAATCATGACTTACAATAGCTTTATTTGCAGTAGCCCATTCACCGATAAGAATGATCCATTCATGGTCCTCGAGGTGCTCAAGTCTCCACTTGTTGAATCTTGTGGGGGCGGGAAAGCATCCCTGTGATAGGACACAAAAAATAACTTAGGTCACACGCGATCCTTTCTCAGGTGTTGTCGGGCGGGAAGGCATCCCGGAAACAGGTCACATAAATGACTTAGGTCACACACGACCCCTTTTCTCAGGTATTGTGGAAGCGGGAAGGCACCGCTGTGACAGGTCACAGTAATCACTCGGGTCACACACTACCTCCTTTCCAGCCTGTCGTGAGGGCGGGAAGGCACTACTGTGACAGATCACAGAAATAACAGATGACACACACGACCTCCTTTCCAGCGTATCGTGGGGGCTGGAAGGCACTCCTGTCACAGTTCACAGAAATAACTGAAGTCACACACGACCTCCTTTCCAGCCTATCAAGGGGCGGGAAGGCATCTCTGTGACAGTTCACATAAATAACTTAGGTCACAAGAGACCCTCTTTCCTAGGTGTTGTTGGGCGGGAAGGCATTCCTGCGACAGGTCACAGAAATAACATCAGTCACACACGACCGCCTTTCTAGCCTATCGTGGGGCGGGAAGGCACCCCTGTGGCAGGTCACAGGAATAACTGATGTCACACACTACACCCTTTCTCAGGTTTTGTGGGGACGGGATGGCATCCCTGTGACAGGTCACATAAATAGCTTAGTTCACACTCGACCCCCTTTTCCAGGTTTTGTCTGGGCGGGCAGCAACCCTCTCACAGGTCTCAGAAATAACTTAGGTCACACACGACCTCCACCCAGCCTATCGAAGGGCGGGTATGCATACCTGTGACAGGGCACATAAATAACATAGGTCACACACGACCACCATTCCAGCCTATCGTGGGACGGCAAGGCGCCCCTGTGACAGGTCACAGAAATGACGTAGCTCACACACGACCCCTTTTCTCAGGTTTTGTGGATGCAGGAAGGTATCCCTGTGACAGGTCACATGTATAGCTTAGGTAACATGCGACCTCCATTTCCAGTTTTTGTCTGGGCGGGCAGGAACCCTCTCACAGGTCACATAAATAACTTAGGTCACACACGACTCCCTTTCCCAGGTTTTCTGGGGACGGGAATGCATTTCTGCGACAGGTAACAGAAATAACTTACGTCACACACGACCGCCTTTCCAGCCTATCGTAGGGCGGGAAGGCACCCCTGTGACAGGTCACAGAAATAACCTAGGTCACATAAGACCCACTTTCCAGGTTGTTGTGGGAGCGGGAAGGCATCCCTGTCAGAGTTCACAAAAATAACTTAAGTTACACACGACCTCCTTTCCAGCCTATCGTGGGAGCGGGAGGTCACTAATGTGACAGGTCACAGAAGTAACTTAGGTAACACACGACCAACTTTGCAAGATGTTCTAAGAGCGGAAAGGCACCCCTGTGACAGGTCACAGAAACAACGCAAGTCACACACGACCTTCTTTCCCATTTGGTGTGAGGACGGGAATGCATTCCTGCGACAGGTAACAGACATTACTTACGTCACACACGACCGCTTTTCCAGCCTATCGTGGGGCGCCAAGGCACACCTGTGACAGGTAACAGAAATGACTTAGGTCACACACGACCCCCTTTCTCAGGTGTTGTGGTGGCGGGAAGGCATCCCTGTCAGAGTTCACAAAAATAACTTAAGTCACACACGACATCCTTTCCAGCGTCTCGTGGGGGCGGGAAGGCATCCCTGTGGCAGGTCACAGAAATAACTGAGGTCACACGCGACCTCCTTGCCAGCTTATCGTAGGGGCGGTAAGGCACGCCTGTGGCAGGCCACAGAAATAACTTAAGTCACACACGACCTTCTTTCCAGCGTCTCGTGGGGGCGGGAAGGCATCCCTGTGGCAGGTCACAGAAATCACTGAGGTCAAACACGACCTTCTTTCCAGCGTAACGTGGGGGCGGGAAGTCACCCCTGTGATTGGTCACAGAAATACCATAGGTCACACACAACCCCCTTTTCCAGGTGTTGTGGGCGCAAGAAGGCATCTCCGTGACGGGTCACATAAATAACTCAGGTCACACCCGACCCCCTTTCCCAGTTGTTGTGAGGCGGAAAGGCACCCCTGAGGAAGGTCACAGAAATAACTCCGGTCACACACGACCCCCTTCCCCAGGTGTTGTGAGGCGGAAAGGCACCCTTGAGGAAGGTCATAGAAATAACTCAGGTCACACACGACCTCCTTTCCAGCCTATCGTGGGACGGCAAGGCGCCCCTGGGACAGGTCACAGAAATGACTTAGGTCACACACGCACCCTTTCCAGGATGTTGTGGGGGCAAGAAAGCATCCCAGTGATAGGGCACAAAAAATAACTTAGGTCACACACGATCCTTTCTCAGGTGTTGTCAAACGGGAAGGCATCCCTGTGACAGGTCACATAAATAACTGCGGACAAACACGACCCCCATTCTTAGGTTTTGTGGGGGCGGGAAGGCACCCCTGTGACAGGTTACAGAAATAAGATAATTCACACACGACCTTCTTTCCAGCCTATCGTGGGGGCGGGTAGGCATCCCTGTGACAGGTCACATAAGTAACTTAGGTCACACACGTCCCCCCTTTTCCAGGAGTTGTGGCCGGGGGAGAATGCATTCCTGCTAAAGAGCACAGAAATAACTTGAGTCACACACGACCTCCTTTCCAGCCTATCGATGGGCGGGTAGGCATCCCTGTGACAGGTCACATTAATAACTAAGGTGACACACGGAACCCTTTCCCAGGTGTTGTGTGGCGGGAGGGTATCCCTGTGACAGGTCACATAAATAGCTTAAGCCACATAAGACCCCCTTTTCCAGGTATTGTGCGGGCGGGAAGGAACCACCGTCACATGTCACGGAAATAACTTAAGCCACACGCGACCACATTTCCGGCATATCCTGTGGCGGGAAGGCACCTTTTTGACAGGTCGTAGAAAGAACTTAGGTCACACACGATCCCCTTTCCCAGGTGTTTTAGGGGCAGAAAGGCATCCCTGTGACAGGACACATAAATAGCTTGAGTCATATAAGACCCCTTTTACCAGGTGTTGTCGGGGCGGGAAGGCACCCCTGCACAGTTCACGGAAATAACTTAAGTCACACACGACCCCCTTTCTCAGGTGTTGTGGGGACGAAAAAGCACCCCTGTTACAGGTCACAGAAATAACTTAGGTCACATACGACTCCCTTTCCAGGGGTTTGTGTGGGTGGGAAAGCATCCCTGTGATAGGGCACGAAAAATAACTTAGGTCACACGCGATCCTTTCCCAAGTGTTGTCAGGCGGGAAGGCATCCCTGTGACAAGTTACATAAAGAACTTAGGCTACAAAAGACCCCCTTTTCCAGGTCTTGTCGCGCGGGAAGGCACCCCTGTCACAGGTCACCGAAATAACTTGTCACACACGACCTCCTTTCCAGCCTATCAAGGGGCGGGTAGTCATCCCTGTGACAGGTCACATAAATAACTTAGGTCACATACGACCCCCTTTCCAGGGTGTTGTGGGGGCGGGAAAGCATCCCTGTGATAGGACACAAAATTGATTTTAGATTCTGTTTTTATAGAAAATTTGTTATTGAATTTACAACTAATATGCGCAAGCGATTTATGTATTAATATTGTTCAAAATTTCGTATATATGCGAATAATGAACAAGTATTGATTGTTTTATTTTTTGTCAACATTTGGTAAACAACTTTCCGACTCTCACCATCTTTTGGATTCACTATGCAGGGGTGTGTGCCAGCGAAAAATGATTGACAAGTAATATTATTTGGAATAAAAAAGATCTTCCTACTTAGCGGGCACATTCTCATCGCGCGCTTCGCTCGCAGGTTTGAGCGCGCCTAGGGCGCGCACCTGTTCGATCTCGCGCTTCGCGCTCGATTAGGTATTCATTTCGCGCTTTGCGCTCAATAACGTAATCGCTTCGCGCTACGCGCTCGGACACATTTGCCTTACGCATTAAGCTCGGTTCCTCTAGGGTTTCGCACTTCGCGTGCTCGCTGTTGCGCGCTTTGCGGGCTAATACTCTCTTAGCAAGCTTCATCGTTATAACTTATTTGGTTTTCATTATGTCAATTTTACGTAAAAAGAAGAACTAATTTACTTCAGGTACTATCGACCTTCACGAAAACATTCTCATCAAGGCACTCGCGCTTTGAGCTCGATATTTGGTTTAAAAATCATGTAAACCTTGCGCTCCACGCTTCTTTTTGTTCATCGTATAATAAAAACCCAAAAGTTTGAGCGCGATTACGGCGCGCCATTTGGTCGTCGCGCTTCGCAACAACCATATGTTATGTTCTATGTTCTTCAGATAAAAAGGACTAAATTTGGATTTAATTCAAAATAAAGAAGGAAATTCCTTTACTTCAGCGTATACTTCCGTATCTTTCTAATAAATCATACAGTCATAGAGGTTTTTTCCAACTATCTGAAAAGGGGTTAAAAAAAAGTATCTAACTAAGTCGTTTTTGGATCATATATATGATAAATTTTAATGATTTTTAAATAATTTTGAAAAGCAACATATGAGATGGGAAAGAAATTAAATAAGCAAAGTTTTGATGAGAATGTGCCCACTTACCGGGCAGATTTTTGCACTGTTAATGTTATTTTTTACAAATAAAACAAAAACTACACATCCTATAAAAATGTGACCAATAACAAATTTGTAGATATTTTTTGAGTGCACAATTTTTGCTGGATTATCATTTGTCGTCTTTTGCATAGTTTGACCGTAAAATTAAATGTTTCATTTTTCATTATTTTTTGTGCAATAAAAATGTGATTCTCGATTTTTCAAGAAAATTGAAAAATTCGTCATTATAATCTTGTGGGGCGTGCAAAAAGAAACATGTGTGAATTTTTTTGTACTATGAACAGCCGCACAGAAAATTCTCAAATTTTGAAAAAAATGGTCTCAAACATGTTCAAAATCCGCTCACTTTTTGAATTTTCATCCAAAATTGCTGGCTAACTAACTTGACCTTTAATTCAGAAGACTAAAAGAGTATACAAAAGGCCAATCCAATCGGTCAATTCTATAGAAAGTTATCGTGCTCACAGACAGACATACATACAGACTGACAGATAGACACATTCATAAAATCCTGTTGTTTGGGTTCAGGGAGTCTCAAAACGTGGACATTTGACAAAAACCTGGGGGGGGGGGTGGATTCAAATTTTACACAAATCTAATACCTTCTCTGGATGAGAATGTAAAAAAAATGTGTTATTAATCATTTTATTGCAAATTGTATCGTTTTGTCATAAATTTAATTTCATTATTTTCAATGTTATATTTTACGATTTAAACTATAAATACGCATCCGAGCTTTAAGTCGTTTTAAGCAAATTTGTGAAGATATAATTTAGGCAACAAATTTTGTTAAATAAAATGTTATTTTAGTTTGTGTCCTTCCTCCAAAAAGGTTAAAATCAATTTCTAATATATTTTTATAACAAGAACTTATAAAAAAATTGTCGATTTTTTTGGTTGAACAACTTTTGTCTTTTCATTTTTTTCATCTCTTGTGTCGTTTGTCCAAAAGTTAAATTTTTTATTTTGTTTTTACGAATAAAAGATAATCCACACGTTCTATCTAAAATTGATTGATAAGAAATTTGTAGAAACTTTTTGGGTGAACAACTTTTGTATATTAATTTATTTTCGTACCCTGTGTAGTTTTTAAAAAAATGTAATTTTTTATCTTTAATGTAATTTTTTTAAGGATTAAGACAAAAACTATGCGTCCTATCAAAACAATTACTGATGACAAAATTTTTTAGATCTTTCTTGGATGAGAAACTTTTTTCAAAAAGTTAAAATTAAACTTTCTATTTTTTAATGTTGTTTTTTACGAATAAAACAAAAACACTGCATCCTATCGAAAAATAATTAATAAAGAATTTTGCAGGTGATTATTAACAAATTTGTAGATCTTTTTTTAATGCACAATTTTTTTTATTCGTATTTTTTCGTATCTTGTATAGTTTGAACGCAACATGAAATTTTTGACTTTTCATTATTTTTTTGTGGGATCAAAATTTGAACTTTCTATTTTTCAAGAAAATTCAAAAAGTTAATATGATAATCTTATAGGGTGTTCAAAAAGCATAATTTTTCTCTTCCTGACTTTTTTTCATATCGTGCCTTGTTTGACTTTAAATGTTCATTTTCGTTCTTTTTTTTAAATTTTGTAAATGCTGTAACTCTAGTAATTTTATTTTGCTCAAAAAAGTCATTAGGAGAAATTGTTTGTCTTTTTGAGTACTTCGAATAACCAAGAACAGAATTTTTGAATCTGGAAAAAAGTGGTCTACAAATTTTTGAAAATGGTGTAACTTTTTGAATTTTTACCCATAATTGCTGGCTAACGAACTTGGCGTTTAGTGTAGGACACTGAAAAAGTATACCAAAGGTCAATCCAACGAATATATTTGCATTGTCTTTTTTTTTATAATTAAAAAAAGTGCGCATCCTATTGGATTTTTTTTTGTTTTTTGTTATTAAACATTTCATTTCAACTTGTGTCGTTTTTCCATATATTTAATTTGTTTATTTTTAATGTTATTTCTTACGATTTAAACCAAAAATACGCATCCTAGCGTATGGTGGTTCTAAGAAAGTTTTTATAACAAGCGTTTAGAAAAAATTTGTAGATCATTTTTGGTTCAACTAACTTTCGTCTAATAATTTTTTTTTTCGTCCCTTGTGCGGTTTTTCCACAAATTTAATTTTTTATTTTTAATGCGATTTTTTATGATTAAAACGTAAAATACGCTTCTTCAACAAAATTATTCATGACAAATTTGTATAGCTCTTTTTTGTGTGAGCAACTTTTGTGTATTAATTTTTTTCATAGCTTGTGTCATTTGTACAAAAATTTAATTATTTTATTTTTCATTTTATTTTCTAAGATTAGAACAAAAACTACGCATTCTATCAAAATGTGATTGTCAACAAATTTGTAGATCTTTTTTGAATGCACAATTTTGGTCTATTCATCTTTTTACGTACCTTGCGTCGTTTTTCCAAAGAACAAAATAGTTGAATATTTGACAAAATAGTTTAATATTCAACAAAATAGTTTAATTTTGAATCATGCAGTTGTATTTTTGACCTATAAAGAGGATAGTAGACGCTTTAAAAGATTCTTTTGAAGAATTATTAGCAGGTGAAGATATAGCGCAACAGAGCTGCGAGATAGAAAATAATGTACAAGAAAGCCCTCTTCGACGAAGAAGGTGTAGATCTCGAAACAGTGAAGGTGCTTGGGTTGGCTTTCGCAGATGACAAGATTTTTATGGCAGAATAAATCGAGGACTTGCAGAGAATGTTGAATAAACTTAATACAAGCATGAAGAAAATGTACCTCACAATTAACGTAAATAGAACAAAGGTAATGGTGTTTGAAGGCAAAGGTGAAAAAACAATTTGCAACATTGTCCTAAATGATAAGAGATTAGAATAAGTTGACAAATACGTATATCTGGGTAGCCTATTCACTAAGGACGGAAAAATAGATGGGGCTTGCATGAAAAAATTCATGGACGTGAAGGAAGCTAGGTGCCAGGACAGAAAAGTGTGGCGAGGAACAGTTTATCAAAAGAATGTGAGTAGAGTGAATGATGCCTTAAACAAAGACCTTGTGTACTGATGAGCCCAAGTGGGGAACCACACATAACAACTTTGTACGGCTCTTCACATGGGGTGATCGCTAGAGGGATTGATGAGCAACCTGGGTAGGATCAGTGTTGCGGAACGAACGTGTCATTTAAACAAAATGAGACGAGAATTCTAGATCAATCTAAAATATCAGAAAGCGATCGGCACCTTCCGAAACAGTTTGAGACACTGAGTCCTTTTCACAGTAAAAATTTTAAAACACAGACACTAGATGGTTTGTTTACAGTCCTCACTACTAAAAAGAAGAAAACAAAGTAAAGGGGGGAACAACTTGCGAAGCACAAATTTTTCTATTTTCAGTTATTTGCTAATTCATTAAAATCAACAAAATATCCAAAAATATAAAGCAATCAGGTTTCTATTGATTGGAGAAGAAGCAGGTTTTTAAAGGTTTTTATTACTGAAAAGACAAGTTCTTTATGTTTATAGGAGAGTACAGGCGAGACTAGTAACGTTGTAAATCATCTGAATCCACTAACGAGCGCCGTAGACGGCGCCGCGCTGCGCACTTTCTTACGAAATGGAAATTTCCACTAATTTCCAATGAATTAATCTAAAAATTTTCAGAAATCTTCCTTCAATAGTGAGAAGCAAATATCTCTGGATGTTGTTTCAATTTTAAAGTTCACTTGATACTTTTTTTTGCCGAACCTAAAAAAACGTGCTTACAATCAGGTCTCAAATTTCAATTATTAATTTTTAAACAATTGACAGTTTTTACTTTTTTCATCCTGCCAGGGTAAAATGCATGTGTATACCAAATTTCAAGCAGTTTCAATCATATTTTACTGTGTAAAGGCGATTTATGGTTTAAGAAATAATTGAATTTGGGAAAAATGTTTTCCCACTTTTTCAATTTTTATTAATAAAAATATACATCGGAAAGAAAAACTTTAAATATAAAAAAGTTCCATTTTAATATTCTCTACAAGTTCATATTTTTTATATTCAATTTTTAGACTTCAAAATTTGGTTATTACAAGACGAATGGACAATACTTTTTCACGTTTTCGAGCGCTCGCCCGGTTCATGCATCCCAGCCTTCAATTGTGCTGGAAACTTGATTCGAAATTGAAATGTAATTTCAAGGTCAACAAGCCTTCATCTTCTAAGGTGTCGTTACTTTTCATGGACATAGATATTAACGGGATAAAGCACAGAGTCCCATCTTAGCACCAAAGTTCATCCTAAAGGCTCCCTAATTCCTCTGTAAGTTTGGACACCAAATGTCTCCTGTGTTGTCTCTAGCATCTTCTACATGTCATAATGATGAGTATTATCTACAGTAGAATCTGAAAAAAACACATGCAGTGATTGTGACAAAAATTGTTCTGATTTGTTATTCAATGAACAAAAACGGAAAGAGTCATCGGTTTCCAATCGCTGATTCTTTCCAGGGACACCTGCTGCAGCGGCTCCATGTAGTTTGGCAGTTTCCACTGCTTATTTTTCCACTATTTCTACGACAACTTCCCTTAGATCTAGTTCTAGAAGTTCTTCAAGTGGGTGCACACAGAGAAACTATTATTAATGTATTCCAAGTTTAATAATTTTCATTTAGAATTGGAAATACTAATATTTCTGATAGCAAATTGAAGTAAGGAAAAAGTGATATTCACAAATTCGATAATAAAAAGATAGTTGCAATAACTAGCAATTTTAATAACATTTGTTGCGAAATAGATTGAAAAAATTACCATTCTCAGTGGGAAAGTACAATGAAGGATGATCAAATTCATAAATTCTATAATTTGTTTTATCACAAGGAAATGTCATCGTTCCGTTTTTATCACAGCAAATATTTTTGAGCATGCGCGCAATTTGCACAAAACATTGAAATTAGTATGTCTATAAGCTTAATTGAATGAATAATATTTTATGAATGAGCAATTTCATGTATGAAAATCGGAAGAATTTCAGCTTAGTATATATTGAATATTGAAATTTTTCGTTGGTTTTTTCTTAAACTTTAATTACTAAATTTTAGGCCGGCATACATTATATTTGATTTTAAATCATGGTCGGTTGTTTTTCCAATACTGAAATTATGTCTAGACCATTTAGAATATGCCAGTCCTTTTAAGCTTCTGCTTGACGTTTCGTTGCTTGATTTTGCCTTTTTTGCAGTAAAAACTCTTTATGCATATTATTTTTGTATAACCATACTACAAATAATTATTCAATAATAACATTAATTTAATATATAATAAAATTTGAAATAAATTACTTTAAAATTCGTCCGAAACTACGATAAAATTGAATATTCAGTAAAAATGATATAATTCATTAGTGGAAAGCAGTATAAATAGAACAAAAAAATGTTTTTAAGCGAATAAATATCTTCGTTTGTAATTTTAGCAACAAAAGGCAAAAGTCACTCGAAAAAACACATATAAGTATATCTTTTATTATATTCATAAACGCCAATTATATGTGTTCGATTGCAAGACCTGAATTAATTTTTATTTTATGTACTTTGTGTCTATTTTAAATCATTTTCAAATTCATTTTGGCTGTGAAAATCTTATTTCGTTTTTAATTTCCTCTTCTCGAATTTTGGCACGATTCAACGCTTTCTACTTTTTCTATGTACACCTTTCGCAATTCAATATCTCTCGCCTCTCTATTCATTTATAGATGTAAGTATGGTCTCGCAAGGGCAATTTAGCTCTACCCTTTAGAAAGTTTCGAAAATCTTAGCATAAGATTGTGTATAGCCCTTTTACTTTACCAACAAACTTGATCTTGGAAAATTTATTTTGTACTCGCAGCTGTTGAGCAAATACCTAGATTTCGAAAGGACCTATTAAAAAAGCCTCCCCCCATCTAACACTACTCGATTTCCATGATTGTCATTTCCGTTTTCAACCAAAAAATTGATTTTCTCAACAACAACAAAATGAATTTCAAGAAAATACACCAATTTTCGACTAAATAGTTAATTTTTATACGAAACTGTTTAATTTTCGGGCCGAAAATATGAATTTCTTTACAAAACAGTTAAATTTTCAACTCGAAAATGTAAGTTTTTAACAAAAAAGTTAATTTTCAACCGAAACAGATCCATTTTTAACCAAAAAAAAAAAGATTATATTTCTACAGAAAGAGATACATTATCAATCTAAAAAGATAAATATGCAACAGAATAGTTGAATTTTTAATTAAAAAAAATTTGTGTAAAGAAAGAAACAAAATTTTATTCAAACTGTTGAATTATCATACCAAAAAGATGGCTTTTCAACAAAACAGTTGAATTTTCAACCAAGAAGAAAAAACTTTAAACTTTTTAAGAAAAAATGGTAGACTTTTCAATAAAATAATTCAATTTTGAATCAAATAATAAAACTTTGAAATAAAAAAGAGGAATTATTAACGAAAAATTTAATAGTACTTTTCAACCGAGAAGAATGAGCTTTCAACCAATAATAGTTGGATTATTTTGTTGGGTTCTTTTAATTCATTTCTCATTTCAGTGGAAAAATGAGAAAAAGGGGGGAAGACTCTGAAGCCTGCGATAACTAAATAGGATTTTCGATAATTTATAGACTAAAAAACATTTTAAATAAACATAGAAGTTCATTTTTAATACTTGGACAATTTTGTGACACTATTTTTACACTATTTAATAAAAAAATTTGACACTTTTTACACTATTTTTGATCTCTGAAGTGAGTCCGAGGCCTAAACGCGGATAGTACCTGCTCCAACTAGTTAGAAACATGTTTAGTAACCTGTTCCAGTCAGTTAGAAACATGGTTAGTACGGGCTCCTACTGATTAGAAAAGGGTTAGGTCCTGCTTGGTTATTTAATAGAAAAATTGTTAGAAACGGTTCCAGCTTGTTAGTATCTGTTCCAACTGGTCATACAAATTATTAGGAATTGTTCCAGCTGGTTAAAAATAGGTTTAGTACTGGTTTTATCCGGTCATATAAGGGTTTTTTTTGTTCTAACCCCCCTAAAAACATGGTTATGACCGATTCTAACTGGTCTGAAACATGGATAGTGCCTATTCCAACTAATTAGAAAAATGGTTAGATCCTTGTACCAGTTAGTTAATAGAAACATGTGAAGGACCTGTTCCAACTGGTTAAACGCATGGTGTGAACCGGTTCAAACTACTTAAAAACGTGGTTATTACATGTTCCTACTGGTTCCAAAAATAGTTAGAACCTGCTCTAAACCGGCTGGAGGCATGCCTAGTTCGTGTTCCAAGCGGTTAGAAATTTAGCATACGCTTGTTCCAATTTGTTGGAAAAATGGTCAGGTCTCTTTCCAAGAGCATGGTTAGGTGCTGTTCCAGCTGTTTTGAAATATAGTATCTGTTCCGGCTGGTTAGAAATATGATTACGACCCGTTCCAACTAGTTATAAACATGCTTAGTACCTATTCAAACTGGTAAGAAAAACGGTTACTACACGCTACAACTGGTTACATGTTCCAACTAGTTAGAAACATTGTTAGGACATGTTCCAACTAGGTAGAAACTACTAGTGAGAAGCATGGTCGGATATGTTCCAACTAGTTCGAAACATGGTTAGTTTTTGTTCGAACTGGTTAGAAAAATGGTCAGTACATGCTCCAAATGGTTAGTATTTTTCCAACTGGTTAGAAACAATGGTTGGTACCTGCTACACATGGGTAAAAGCGTATAGTTAGTATTTTTTCTAGCTGGTTAGAAAAATGGTTAGTTCTTGTTCCAGCTGTTTAGAAACATGGTAAGGACCTCTTCAAACTAGTTAAAAACATGCTTATGTCTAACTAGTTGAAAACATGGTTATTTCATTTTCCAACTTGTCAGAAAAACGGCCAGGACCTATTCCTGTTACTTAATAGAAACATAGTTTTAACCAGTTAGAAATATGATTACGACCCGTTCCAACTGGTTATAAACATGCTTAGTACCTGTTCAAACTATTTAGAAAAACGGTTACTACATGCTAGAACTGGTTACATGTTCCAACTAGTTAGAAACATTGTTATGACATGTTCCAACTAGGTAGAAACTACTAGTGAGAAGCATGGTCGGATATGTTCCGCCTAGCTCGAAACATGGTTAGTATCTGTTTCAACTGGTTAGAAAAAATGGTTGGTACCTGCTACACATGGGTAAAAGCGTAGTTACTATTTTTTCTAGCTGCTTAGAAAAATTGTTAGTTCTTGTTCCAACTGTTTAGAAACATGGTTAGGACCTCTTCCAACTATTTGAAAAACATGGTTGTGACATGTTCCAACTTGTAAGAAAAACGGCCGGGACCTATTCCAGTTACCTAATAGAAACATAGTTTTAACCAGTTAGAAATATGATTACGACCCGTTCCAACTGGTTATAAACATGCTTAGTATCTGTTCAAACTAGTTAGAAAAACGGCTACTACATGCTACAATTGGTTACATGTTTCCAACTAGTTAGAAACCTTGTTAGGACATGTTCCAACTATGTAGAAACTACTAGTGAGAAGCATGGTCGGATATATTCCAACTAGTTCGAAACATGGTTAGTATATGTTTTATCTGGTTAGAAAAATGGTCAGTACATACTGCAAATGGTTAGTACTTTTCCAACTGGTTAGAAAACATGGTTGGTACCTGCTACACATGGGTAAAAGCGTAGTTAGTATTTTTTCTAGCTGGTTAGAAAAATGGTTAGTTCCTGTTCCAGCTGTTTAGAAACATGGTTAGGACCTCTTTAAACTAGTTAAAAAACATGCTTATGTCTAACTAGTTGAAAAACATGGTTATGACATGTTCCAACTTGTCAGAAAAACGGCCAGGACCTATTCCAGTTAGTTTAGAAACATAGTTTTAATTAGTTAGAAATATGATTAGGACCCTTTACAACTAGTTATAAACATGCTTAGTACCTGTTCAAACTGGTTAGAAAAACGGTTACTACAAGTTAAAGATATGATTAGGATCCATTCCAACTAGTTATAAACATGCTTAGTACCTATTCAAACTGGTTAGAAAAACGGTTAGTACATGCTACAACTGGTTACATGTTTCCAACTAGTTAGAAACATTGTTAGAACATGTTCCAACTATGTAGAAACTACGAGTGAGAAGCATGGTCGGATATGTTCCAACTAGTTCGAAACATGGTTAGTATATGTTTCATCTGGTTAGAGAAATGGTCAGTACATGCTCCAAATGGTTAGTACTTTTCCTACTGGTTAGAAAAAATGGTTGGTACCTGCTACACATGGGTAAAAGCGTAGTTAGTATTTTTTCTAGCTAGCTAGAAAAATTGTTAGTTCCTGTTCCAGCTGTTTAGAAACATGATTAGAACCTCTTCAAACTAGTTAAAAAACATGCTTATGTCTAACTAGTTGAAAAACATGGTTATGACATGTTCCAACTTGTCAGAAAAACATGACAGTTGCTCCCAGTGGGACCCTGCGGTGGTTGTTAACCTTTAGTTTTTAATTATATATATATATATATATAATAATTTTTTACGTTAATTTTTACGATCTTGTCTCTTGTGTGTTTTTTTTCCAAAAATTGATTTTTTTTATTTTCAATGCTATTTTTTACGATTAAAAAAAAAACGCATCCTACAAAAAAGTAATTGATACCAAATTTGTAGATCTTTTTTGAAGGCACAATTTTTGTCTACTCATCTTTTTTCGTATCTTGTATAGTTTGACCGCAAGATCGAATTATTTGTTTGTGTGGTCAAGATTCGAATTTTTGATTTTTCATAAAATCCAACAAGTTGTTATGACAATATTATAGGGTGTTCAAAAAGCAACGATTTTCTCTCTTGACTATTTTTCATATCGTGCGTTTTTTGGCTTAAAATCTTCATTTTCGTTTATTTTTTGGAATATATTAATAGTAATAAAAAATAATATATAAATAGTAATAAAATAAATAATAATAATTGATAATAAAATCAATATTTAAAAAATTGGTTTTAAAAATGGTCAAAATATGCTCTAATTTTTAATTTTTATCCAAAATGTCTGGCTAACGAACATGATCTTCATTTGAGAGCACTTGAAGAGCATACCGAAACCCAATCCAATCTATTAATTCTTTCGAAAGTTATCGTGCTCACAAACTAAAAATCTACAGACAGACAAACTAATGGACAGACATACATTTGGTAAAAACCTGTTTTTTGGGTTCAGGGGGTCTCAAATCGCGAACGTTTGACAAAAACAGGGAGGGGGTGGGGTCAAACTTTGCCCAAATCTAAAACTTTCCTTGATGAGAAGGTAAAAAGTCCACCTCTCCAATCAATAGTTTAATTTCTAAAATACAGAATTAAGAGCTCGGGTCGTGTGACTTTTTTGACTTTTTGGAAAAAAATGCGACTAGTCAACTTTTTCTCGCTTTTTTCAGAATTTCGCTATACTTAGTTTTTACGAATGTGTATGTCTGTCTTTCTTTCTGTGTTTGTGTTAGTGTGTCTGTAGATTTTAAGTTAATCATCACGATAACTTTAGAAAGAGTTGACATACTGGATTGGGCTTTGGTATACTCTTCAAGTGTCCTAAAATAAAGGTCAAGTTCGTTAGCCAGCCATTTTGGATAAAAATGGAAAAAGTGAGCACATTGTCAAAATTGTTGACAACCTTTTTTTGAAGATTTGAAAATTCTATTTATGGTTATTAGTAGTACTCAAAGAGACGAACAATTTATCTTTATGTCTCTTCTGTGGTTTTTTGTAAAAATTAAATTTTTTTTTTTCAATGCTATCTTTTACGATTAAAATAAAAGCTACGCGTCCTATAAAAAAGTGATTATAACCAATTTGTAGATCTTGTATAGTTTGACCGCAAAGTGGAATTTTTGATTTTTCATAATTTTTTTGTGCGGTCAAAATTGGAATTTTCGATTTTTCAATCAAATTCAATAAGTTGTTATAACAGTTTTGTAGGGTATTCAAAAAGCAGCGTTTTTCTCCTCAGGAGAAATTGTTCGCCTTTTTGAGTACAACGAGTAACCATACAGAAAAATTTTGAATCTTGAAAAAAGTGATTTAAAAAATGTTGCAAATTTTCTAACATTTTGAATTTTTATCCAAAATGGCTGGTTAACAAACTTGACCTTAATTTCAGGACACTAAAAAAGAATACCAGAGGCGAATCAAATTTTTTACTTCTTTTGGAAGTTATCGTGCTAACAAACTAAAAATCTACAGACACACGAACACACACACACACACAGCCACCCACATTCGCGAAAACCTGTTTTTCGGGTTCAGGAGGTCTCAAAACGTGGACATTTTGAAAAACGGGGGAGGGGGGGGTCAAATTTTACGCAAATAGAGTACCTTCTCTTATGAGAATTCAAAAGTTTCTAATTGCAATCTTTTGGATTGATTTCAAATTCAATTACAGGCTTTACACTCTTTCCCCCATAACGCTTTTTTTCCTTTTTTCAAGAATTCCTCTTTTTTTCCTGTTTTCAAGAAACTTCCCCTTTTTCTTGTTTTTTTTTTTGCTTAAATGCGAAATGAAATAATAGAACCTATTAAGAAAATCCAACTATTTTTGGTTTAAGGTTGTTTCTTCTTGGTTAAAAATTCGACTATTTGGTTGAAAGTTTAATTATTTTGTTGAAAGTTTAACTACTTTGTGAAAAAGTCATCTGTTTTATTCAAAAATTTAACCCTTTTGTTAAAGCGCTTTTGGATAGAAAATTCAACTATTTTGTTCAAAATTCATCTATTTTGTTGATAAATCGTCTCTTTTGATTATAGGACCAACTATTTGGTTTTAAATGCAATTGTTTAGTTCAAAATTAATTTTTGGTTTTGAAATTTCAACTATATGGTTAAAAATTCATCTTTCTTAGTTGAAAACGATATATTTGCTGAAAATTCATCTTTTGAGTGTGATAATTCAACGGCCTTCTAAAAAATTCCTCTTTTAGGCTTGGAAATTGAATTATTATTTGGTTGAAAATGCAACTGTTTTTAGTTCAAGTTTATTCTCTTTTATTTGAAAATTTTAACATTTGGTTGACAATTCGATTATTTTGTTTAAAAATAATCTTTTTTTCTGTCAAAAATTCAACTGTTTTGTTGAGCATTCATCTTTCTTGGTTGAAAATGAACTTCTTTGGTGAAAATTCAACTGTTTTAAAGTTAACTGCTTTCTAAAATATTCGACTTCTTAATTTGAAAAATCCACTCCTTTGTTAAAAATTCATCTTTGGGTAGAAAATTCAACTATTTTGCTTCAAATGCAATATATTTCGGCTTGAAATTTTAGGAATTTAAAGCGTTTCATATTGAATTAAATATTGTATCAATATGTATTGTCAGAAATTAAATAAATTGAATAATTTCATATTCAAATTATACAGTCTCAAATTTAAAGCCTTAATTGGGGTGCCGGATGCAAAAAGGAGATATAAAATTATTTTGCTGCAGTGGGGAGGTCCTTGGGCACTTGAGAATAAAGTTTTGATTTTTAATTTTTTACATACGCAATTGTATTCAAAATTCAATTACGCATATTTTTTTCAAATAGAAAAAGTTGTAGCTTTTTTAGTTTCTGAATTATTTACAAAAGACCGTTTTTTTAACTGATTAAAATATTTCGCCTTTTTTCACTTCAACTCGTGACGAATTCGGGACTTTTGAATATTTTTTAGTGAAATTCAAAAGAAGTATGAACTGACATCTTCTGCGAATGATGATGTCAGCCAAAGTTAGAAATGTTTATTAAAAAAAAAATAATAATAATTTTTTGCCGAGGCGTTGCACCATTCGTGCACAAAAAACTTTGGTGGTTTCGAGAGTCGAGCGAATTTTGAGCGAGCAAAAACTGTCAGTGAGAAAGTTGGTCAGGAAGGTTCAAAGAAGTTTTCTGGAAATTTTTAGCTCAATTGAAATAATAGTTAACAAACTGTTGATGTTTTAACACAAGGAAGACTTATAAAGTGAAATTTAATTATTTATTAGATTTTCTCCTTAAAAATAAATGATCGATTTTAATTTGAAAGAAAGGAATATATTTTTTATCCTAAATATGAATGTACAATTATTTCTAATATTCTTATGCACTTTAAATTTATTACTCGTTGTGGACATTTGACTTACACATTCAATCATTTTAAATAAACACGCCAATGGTAACTAATCAGGTCGGCCCTCCGCGATGGATGATATGCTCTTCCGTGGATGGTCGAAATGAGTGAAAACAAGATAATCTTATTGACTATCCAGAAAGGATACCTTGATTATCCCTGATAGTGTATCTGGTGTTCTTATAACAGTCAGACTGGTCATAACATGATAGCCTCTCCGACCATGTCAAAAAATTCTGGATTGCTCTTTAAGCCATCTAAAAGAACGGACTGGCTCTCTACAAGTTGACCCTCCAACTTTGACCATACATTTTTCTCCGTGCAATATCCCTAGAATATCGTGGAATTTGTGTTGAATATCCTCGGTGATAACCTGGATGGGAAAAAGTCACGAGTCTAGATAGAATTTGTCCATAATGTATTCTGCAGAAATTGTGCAGAAAAATAGTCGAAGAGAATGTGCACAGATTTTTTTCAGAACCCAGAGACAATGAGACAAACATCCCAGACACCGCAACGGCAAGCCGCAAAGATCATATATCGATTTACAAATAACTAATCAAGCTCCATAAGTCTAAATTACATCTTCCTCAAGAAATTTGGGATGCTGAAATGACGTAGATTTGGAAATTAGGGATCCTGGAATCGGTCCCGAATGCACCTAGGGATCGATTTCTCATGCTCGAGAATCAATTTTTCAATTTGAAGTGATTAATTTTAATTTATTTTCAATAATTCAAATCAAATTCAAATCGATTTATCCCGAAGATTCTTAGACACGTGGAATCAACATTGTTTTCTTTTGGAATCGAAGAATCGCGATTCAGTGTGCATCTTCGTAGATTGCGGAAACCTATTGGAAATCCATCTGCATCTGCACCTAACTTTTTGGAAAAAATTTGATATTTGTAAAGTTTTTGTACACTATAGTAACGTGAACATTTACTAATTGTGAATAATCACTGGCAAGAAAAGAATGCAAAACAATTGATGAGATTTAAGCGGAATTAAAGAGAAACCTATCGACTCGTAGGGAATTCAAGTAGATTTCAGAAAATTCAAAACAATTTAAGTAAATTTTATAGTAGCCTTTTAAAAATTCCATACTCTTGGAGTAAATTTCAGTGAATTTAACAGAATTCAAGTGCAATTATTCACTTTAAATGAACATAAACTGTAAAAATATCAACTTAACAGAAAAATATATTTTATGTATCCTGCCAACGTGTTCATCGCTAGATTCGTAAACTTTCCTATTTGAAGTTGTTTCGATCACATAGAAATTCTATAGTTTGAATCAGAAATTTATCCATCGTTATCCCTCCCAAGATTTTAATTTTCAGTTAACTTTAAAATCGTTTCAACTTAGCTGAAATAATTTACAATAACGCTATGATTGATAATTCTAATATTTTTAGGAATAATGAAAGGCAAGCTCGATTCTATATACACTGATACTAAAGAAAAAGTTAAAAATATGCATCTTCAAGTCTTTTAGTTTTACTTCGTAAATTTTCGAATCAAGAGATATTGTTTCCAATGCCTAGAGAATCTCAGCTTTAAGGCGTTTCAAATTCAACAATTTCCAATTTATTGATTGAAAATGTAAGCTTTTCAAACATAAATTATTTTTAATGAAAGAGTTAAGAAATATGATTATTTAAAATTTAACAATATTTTACTGTGGAAGACTGCAAGAAAGAACTATTCTGATTTGATTCGGTAGATTTTTAAATTATTTGTTTGAAACAGGCGTCTATCAGACATAAGTTATCTTCTACGGATCAGCAAATAGTAAGCGGTAAAAATTTATGGATACGATAATAGACTCTGGAAAAGAAAAAAATTGCCATTCATGAAAATAGTTAAATCACGAAAATAAGAATGTTTTCAAATATAGTTTGCTGACACACGCGTTTATTGATGAATTACAGATTATGGATACTTTTCAGGATCCTAGTGCAATCTAATTAATTTTATTATAAACAAATTCTCAATTTTGAATTTTTGCTTCCAACTAGATTCATTTTTCTGCCCAAAAATGATTCGCAATTGTCTTTAAAGTCATTTTTAAACGTCAGGCTTAATCAAACATAAATAATATGTATTTTTAATAACAATTCCTATAAGAAAATTTTCCAGTCTGATGTTTTCTCCTAGAAAAAATTATAATTTCCTCAATAATTGTTTTCCTTAGCTTCATTATAACAATTAAGCAAGTTTTCTATCAACGGTCAGTATTTATAATTGTTGTATGTTAATTGGAATCTTAATGTCTAATAATTTCAGTGAAAAGACGTATTTTTACTATGTGGAAATTATAAATATAAGTTCTTATTCGTGCAAGTATTTTAATCATTCGTAGATATTCATTTTTGTTTAATGTTGTTCATTCAATGTAACAATTGACCTTTTACAATCATATTTGAAGCGGGAAAAGCTAAACAGTGCTAACAATAAGTCAAATCAACCAAATTTTGCAGAAGCAGCAAAAAACCTTTCTTGAGAAACAACTTTGAAGCCATTGAGTAAATCATTTTTTTTTTTTGTAAGTGGATGGATCATTTTAATAAACATTTTGTAAGAAGAATAGATCACCAGTTCAGATCTTGAGACGAGGTGTCGAACACCACAGTCCTTTCCAAAAGCATTTTCGAACCTCGCCTTAACAGAGATTCCATGGTCATTAAGTTTGACCATGGCCTGAACTTTCTTCAGGACGTCCTCATACTTTTTCCCAGGAGCTGGCTCGAAGGCGATTGCTTCCCGATGAACTCTCCTCTTCCTTGGTCTCGTTGGCCGAACAAGTTCTTGCGCAGATACGGGCTCCTTTAACAGTTTCCGAATTGCTGCGCAGTCATTGACGCTTCTTCTGACCGGCAGCAAAAAAAATGCATCCTCGCTGGTGACTAACACTTACTTTCCAACAACAAAAAATGTCCGCAAATATCGCGATTTTCACCATAAATAAAACAATAACATCCTTCCGGGAGATTGTAAATAACACCGGCACACAAAAAAAAATGGTCTGCCCGGCGGACTGCACCTGCATATCTATATGTTTTTGGATTCGCTGAATCCAAATCCGGGGTCCAAATACCCAAGTTAGCTCGTATTCTTCCAAAAAACGCAAAAATAGACGTAAAATCGACGATAACAGCGATTTTTCTTGTATATTTTTACAAAAAACAAAGTATTTTCATGCCCGGATATTGGTGCCAAGTTAGCTTCATAAAGGTTTTTGACAATCTCTTTAGGCGGGCTCCTTAATGTGACTGTAGTCAGTGGCTTCCTTATTTTCATTTTTCTATAAACTCTAATAAACTATAAACTCTGAAATTAAACATAAAACGATGTTCAAGATAGATTTTTAACCTAACCGACGCGCGGCATTGCTCGGAGTTTGTCAGCTGAATTCTTATCCACGCATTCGAGCGTGACCGCTCTGAGAGTAGGGGCTAATGGCTTCTTGGAATTATACTCTCCTACAACCCCGAAAACGGCATTGCTTGGAGTTTGGACTGTATATGGAAATAAAAAAATGAAAGCTAACGCAATATTTTAGTTTTTTCCTAAATCTTAATCTTGTAATTGACTTCCTAGGGAACAATATAAAATTTACAAGTTTGAATTGAAAAACAATTTTTAATTATTATTTTCATTTTTTATTATTATTTCCTGGGTTGAGATCGTGAGAGCTCCTGACCCTTGGATGGCCCGGTTGCATCCCCTCATAAGCCTAAGCATGACGGTAAAGCCTTCTCCATACGGTGAGAACCTGTCCCTGAGCATGCTCAGGATCGGCCTACTCGCGATGTCGCTCGGATCCGCACCGCCATCGCATCGAGATTCTTTCGCCTTTTACCATATTTAATCTCCAGGCCATCTTCGAAGCCACTGCCTTGACGGTGAGATGGAGTGGTTCCAACCCTGTTAGTGCTTATTTTTATTTAGTATTCCAGATTCCAGTATTAAGTATTGCCAGATCTTAATTTCAAAACGATGAGTCTTAAAACACAACAAAAAAATGTTAACAAATGAGTTAAAATAACAACCAAGTGTTTGGATTCAGAACAAGAAAGAAAAACGAATTCTCAACGAAAAAAGTAATAGTTGATATGTAAAATCAAAAATATTTCAATAATAAGTCGAGAACAGACAGATTCACTCAAAAAGGAAAAATTTTCAACAAAATATTCAAAATCTCAACCAAACAAGTGTTACGAGCTGACATTTACCCCCACTCTACGCCTAATTGGCATATATAAAGCGCCGCCTATCTGAGGAGCTCAGTCCTATACCTGTACTCATACGCGCAAATAAAGCGCTCGAAGTCAGAGATTGACTTCGATCTTACACAAAAAAGCTCGCTGGGCATTTTTACGCATAACTTTTTGGCGATCTCGCCAGGATTGCTCTTTCGATTTCTGTATCCGCGGATACAATAGAGAAATCCTATAAAAGCAATTCTTGTGACGAACAAAAGGGAAAGAATTTCACGGAATTCACTTGAACTCCGGATCTACCTACGGGAGACCCGACAACGTGAAAAGTAGGAAAACTGTGGTAACAACGCTTGAAAGACCGACGACCAGTCATTGGCCATCGCCCAAATCCAGGTCAACAACGAGGAACTCCACGGACTCCCAGCTGCTAACCAGAGAGGATCAAGCCATCCAGGGAATTCAGAAAAAGTAAGAATTTAAATAAAAAACAAATCGCATCGAATTGCAGAGGCAATAAGTCCTCCTTGATGTCTGAGGAAGGAGACTAACGATACTGGCGAGACTTCTGATTCATCACACGAACTGATTCCTTTATTCCTTACGGCAATGACCTCGCCCAACAACACTCAGCCCACATCGAGAGCACAATCTCCAATGCACACAGTACCGGATTCTTTATTATATCTGGATGCATACAGCAATTGCGATTGGAAATGCAAGCATTGAGACTGCACTTACGAATCCACCACCGCGAAGAAGTATGTCAACGGGACGACCCAATAAGCTGCCCACTAGAACAGCCCCTATAATCACTCCCCTAGCACCAGCAAAGGATGTGATTAGAACGAATAAAATTCTAAATGGAATTAACGATGCCGGTTTTCACGAATGAATAAAAAGCGTAAAGAGCTTGTTTACGCTGTGACAATCAAGACTTACTTCTCGATTTTGTAATAGCTGGAAAAATTAGAGACAACGCCGAACAAGCTATGCGATACATCTTAATAGGAAGTTACGAAGGAATATGCTCAGCTTTAGAAACTAACCTCGGCATACAAAGCTCAATCTGATTGTGCATTGCTAAATTGGACGCAATTAGACAGGGAGGAAACACGGTGCAAACGGTACAAGCAGAATACCCTTCCGGAACGAAAAGGAAAATGGCCCTACAGATAGAAGAGAACAGTGCGATCAAAAGATTCATAATGAATTTAAGAGACGATATATCGTCACAGGTTAGACCAATGAAACCTACCACAATAACAAAAGCTCTGCAAGAAGCACTGGAAGCAGAAGCTTGGCAACGAGAAAAAAAATAAAGATAGAATACTTAGACAAAGCCAAGTGCCTAGACAACCTATTAATTTCCAACCCCGACCAATAACAACTAGACCTCCGGCAAATACCAAACCCCAACAGGCGAAAGTACCAAACTCGAATTTCCCACTAAGCGAAAGATTAAAGATATCCTGCCACAAGTGCGGCAAACGTGGTCATTTTGTTTCCCAATGTTTTTTAAAGCCTCAAAATTTTCAACTGGGACAGTTCCAAAAAAGACCACCGAAAGCAAAAACTATTCAGGAAAATCAGGTACCCCAAGAATAATGTTCAGAAAGGGAGGAGATGACAACGGAGGAAATCCAGGAGCACATAAATTACGAGGACCAAGGAAAATATCTAAATTATTCGGAAAATTACAATCAATATATGGAGGAAGAAGAAGTGACGGATCAATATACAAATTGTTAGTAGATAGCGGAGCAGCAATCAACATAATTGAGAGAAAAATTGTACAGCGCGACCAAGAACCTTTAAGTTCCATAAAATATTATGACGATCACCACGAAGCAACGGAAGCCAATTATCTGCAGTATTTTGAAGAAAAAAAAACTATTCCACATAGTAGAAGAAACTCCCCATTATTAGAAGATGGAATAATAGGATTGCCATTCTTTCACAAATATCCAAGATATACTATAACAAAAACTGATTTGATAATCGACAAATGGAAACTGCCATTACATTTCGAGGGAGATGACCTACTAGGAAACTCAACAAAAATCTGTAAAATCAATGTACCCGGCGAAGAAAATCAATTAATTTGGGAAGAAGGTCAAAAAGAAATTCCTAATGGACTATACACAATATACAATAAGAAGGTAGAAATACCAAATTATGTCTATTCCCAGAAACCCATCAAAATACCAGAGGAAATCCAATTCAGCAGAATTACGTCTGTAGAATCACGAGACGTAGATCTTGCTCAAAAAGGTGGCGATAACCCTTTAAACTACTTTAAAAGACTGGAAAAACTTCAAAATTGCCTGAACCTGAAACATATGGAATCAAAAATTAGGGAACGGATAGAAGAAATCGTGACTAAATACACAGAAGTCTTTACTTTAGATGGTGACCCCCTACTACTACTTAAGATCTCATAAGCTACCCGAGAAACACAAGGAATTTGCACTTCACGCAACAAGTGAATTACTGAAAAAAGGTATAATAAGAGAGTCCCAATCACCTTTCATCTCGCCACTATGGATAGTCCCTAAAAAAGGAGGAAAGCTTAGAATGGTAGTAGATTATCGTCAGATTAATAAAGACACCGACCAGGATGCATACCCCTGTTGTTACATGCATTTGGCTGGCACAATTGCGCAATATTACTCTGTGACGTCATCCAGGAATGTTCTAGAACGGCCTCGATGTCAATCTCACACAGACACGCACACAGGCTTACCTTACACATACACGCACTAATACTAATTGGTCCAGAAACCCCCCTGTACATCTTCTCTTAATTTCATAATTTGCCTGGTGGAACATACTAAAATGCAAGAAAATGTATTTGTAATGTAAAAAACAGTAGTTTGCCATTACCTTAAATCTCTGGAAGCTGAATTTTTGAAATCATAGCAATTTTCACTTCTTTCTAACCTTGATTGGCATAAATTTCTAGCATAAGTCGATAAAATATATGTATAAATTATAAGTATTATTATATTAAATTCCGTTGGATCTCAATATTGCCCAGTAAAATTTGTGTCCAATTTTTTTCTTCATAGTAAAATTACCATTAAAATTAATTTAGTAATATTTTTCAACTCTTATTTATTCACGAATGTGTATTAAACCTAGATTTTGTTACTGTTTCAAATACTACAAAGAAAAATATTCTGCGGCGAATTCGGGCATGGTGAAAAATTAAACTCTCCAATTAACATGGCGACATAGAGAATGTACATATTTATTACCGATTTTACCAACATTCATTTCGGCACTCACTTCTGTGTTATATTCTGTAGATCGAATACCCCCCCCCCCCCAATCACCGTGCCACGTGATCGTACTGCCCACTCGACTGTAACTTCAGCAATCTCCGACGCGTCGCGCGAGGCCGCCGCGAAGATTGCCGAGGTGACACCTCATTACATCCAAGCGTGTCCAAGTGGCTACAAAGCTCGAGATTACTTTTCGCTCTCTATCTGAAAGTATTTTTTCTCGCGGTGCGCCATGAAAAGTTTCACTTCAAAAGAATAATAAAGACTTATTGTGTAATCAATTAGTCAATCGAATAAACCTTCTTTAATGTTTTATGTTAGTATCTTGAATGATTTTTAGGAAAAATAACTGCATTCAACTTAGAAAAAAAGGTTTAAATAGAATAAGTCTTGCTTTTGTAATATTACTCCTACCCTCGAACAATCTTATCAGCCATGTCCTGCCTAATAACAAAAATTCTCTTAACAGAAAAATCGTTGTATATTATTTGATCCCACTTTCATTATCGTACATCTAAGATGGTTCTCTAATATCCTATGTAGAAAATCAGGCCTAAATCTTTCGTAAAAAATCCACATATTACATCTGAAAAACTTAAGACATATGAAAATGACCCATATTTACAGGTGGTTCTTAATTAGTTTCAAAAAGCGTAATGGGAAATTAACGTAGAAAAGAATATGCTGATTTATCCCAGGAAATACAAATCAATTGAAATGGTGACAGCTCTGTGAATATAATAGCAAAAGGAATCTTGTCGCCTTCCTTATAATTTCTTTTTAATCTCTCATTAATTTGCAAATTAAAAATTTGTGGTAAAATATGAAAATATAAGCTCAAAAAAGTCGGCCTTATTAGAAAAAAAAGGGAAGCCAATTCAATTAGACCTTGTCTGAAATAGACGCTGCAGAGTCGAAGCTGTCCGAAATCTAAATTTGAAAATGGACAGATAAACAATTTAGAGAGTCACTATTTCAAATGTTTTTTTATCCTTGCCAGGGGGTATATGTATTGCAAAAAATGTGTGCCGGGGTTTCTTTACAGCTAGCTCTTCGTTCGTCGAACCCTATCATTGAATAAAAAAGAAGTTAATGTAATTGAATAATTTATATTGAAAATTATTTTAAGAAACATACATATGCTTGAAATTTCAGAAAAATTATAACATTTACTCTATATTGCACTAAAAAAGTAAGGAGTAGAGTGACGATCGCAGGGCATATCGTATTTCCTCTTCCCACCAAAGGCACGGAATTGTGTCATGCCCCTGATCCTGGCAAGTTTTACGCATTCTCATACATATAAGTAATTTACTTAGTAAATTACAGCAATTACTTTCCAGATATATTTATTCCACAAGGTTTACCTATTAAAAGTTGTGTCATTACTTCATCATTATATTTCCGAATACGAAATTAGGGTAAGTGGGGAGAGACGGAACAGATGAGTAAAATAGAACCCTGTCACTCAGCGAAAAAGTTGTCTTCAAACAAACCCTACAAAAAACGTCAGATTAAGCAGTATTGCTTCGCATTCACGAGATGTTCTCTGGAAACCTGCTTTGCGACAATCTCGGATTGGGAAGGAGGCACAATACTTTTTAATGCGAGAGTTCGCATGTAACGTATAAATCTTGAATACGTCTGAATGCGAAGGGAGAGATTTCGTGTTCAATGCGTGTTAATGCGAGATTTCTAATATGTTTCAATGCTATGGAATGAGATTGAATGCGAAGCACAATTTTTCTCAATGATATTGAATGCTATTGAATGCAAAGCAGAAAATAAGCGATTGCTAAGTATTGAAACGGATTCACGAGATGTTCTCTGGAAATATGCTTTTCGACAACCTCGAATTGAAAGTACAATACTTTGGAATACGTTTCAATGTGACAAATTTTGTGGCGAAAGCATCGTCCTCTTATATGTTTTGTTTTGAACCGCGTGAGTATTTTTTTACATAAATACACGGAGAAAATTGGCTCATTAAATTTTAAATGACTGGACTAATGCAATCCCAGGGTATAAGGACATTGTGTTAAATTTACAAATGTGTAACTTGTTTAAGTTATCGAAGCATCCTCCATATAGAAGAAAAACTTTATTTTTTCGATACGAGACCGATCGCGTCTAATCGCGCGTACGTTCATCCTCAAAATTATATGCTAAATAATTCATAGACACTTTCAATATTTTGTAATTATCTTTGAAAATTATTGTTTTGTAATATGACTCAAGAAAATGCCGCATATAATTGTTCATATCCACACCAATTCGAATAAATTCGAAACAATCCAAAGCAAGTCTTCAATCCTCTTCAATACTTCTCAATCCCTTTGTCAACCCGAAATTTAATCCAAATGGATCCGAAGCTCACTTAATGGAGAAACGTAAATTAGACAAATTACAATGTGATACTGTAAGCTTGTGGTTTCCATTTCCATATTGTAAAAATAACAGTTTTTCATAGCATGATTCACAATGTAAACTGTAATTGAGATGTATTCATGTTGAAAATGCACAATTCACGGTCACTCTTAGGGCCGCATTGTGTCTGTAGATATACGTCGTTCCTGCGTGGGTGGGTCACCCCGATAGTATGTATGTGTTCTACATACTCAACGTGTATATTACACGCTCTGCACCTATCGCTTGGAATTTCTTGACCAGAAATGCGGTTAGGGTATGCTATGATGAAAAGGACTCTTTCCTGGCATGCAAAAATAAAACCCTCTGTACCTGAATTGAGCCTTGATGATTTGAGAAAAGCAAAGGTTTGCTCCTTCGACAAGGACTGTTTTTCTATATTCCTGTGAAAATTTCCGTGCATTTTCTTGTCGAATAGCTCTTGCAAAAGATTTATGCAAAAAGTATGCAAAGAGAAATGAGTACAGAAACGTGTACTCCTAATCCTGATCTATAGTAGATGTTTCTTATGCAAATATGTATTTCAATTTCAAATATTTATTTAAAATATTGAGAGATATAGCACCGATAAACATAAAAATATGTTTTTGAAAGGAAACAATTTATAAAAGTAAACCTGATAGTGTAATGAAATAGCAGGATGTTATTTTATTCATTTCCATTCCAAGTTTCTACATTTTTGATAAAATCGTTTTAAAAATGAAAAAGTATAATAACTAAATATGTATTAAATACGACATTTATTTTCATTTTATTGAAATAAATTTTCAATTTTTTTAAATAAAACATTTCTAAAATTTCATTTTATTAGCAATTAACCCATGATTTATTTATTTAAATTCGTTGAATCGATTAGCTTTAAAAATAAAGGATACTATTAAATGTTTATATTTAATACTTACTAGTATTTTTCATATTTTGAATTTTCCCGCCCTAATGTTTGAAACTTTGAAACGTTTCTAAAGTTTCATGAAACTTTTCATTTGGCCAAAGTTTCATGAAACTTTACAACCCTAGACAGTACATTTCCGTAGCACGATTCAGCACGGGCAAGCTATCAGCTATAACCCCGGATTAGTCGGCTTCCTTCACACTTCAAGTCATTGCTACCCTTTTGCACTCGCACTTTTTAGCAGTTACCGTATTTTTTGCGAAAAACCAGATTTACCCAATGTCCTGCCACTGCGAGACCCCTTCCGGGATCAGGAAAATTTTGGAAGTGCGTTTTTAAAACCTTAATCCCGATTTATCGAATCTTAGCGGTAACCATTTTTTTAAGACACCGTTCCAACAGCCTTAATGAACGGTTATTGAGAATATTCGTTAAGGAAATAAAACTTGTTCATACATATATGCCCCCCCCCCAGTTATCTACCTATGGCCTACCCACCTATTTTTTTAGCCTCAGGCCTGGTTAAATATTAATTTACCTCTTCTCCTGGGTTCAGGGCTTGGTCCCCACAGAACAAAAGCACCTACAACAAGTGCAAAACCTACGCCTGCAACAACGACAATCTTCTCGACATCCATTTTCAAAATTGTTTTTCCAATACTTTCTGGAGATTTCCAAATTCAGCGATTAATCCAAAGTTAACCTGTATCTACGTTATTACAATATACACCATCCGAAGGACAATTTGAGATATTTGCATACATTTTCTATTATTGAAAATATACCACTGCTGATTCTTTGCGGATAAATTTTTTCTTCAATATTAACTGATGTACGGATAACATTTTGGTTGTCGTACGTGCAACCCGTGCAACTAAAAAGTGGAAAAAATGTCAGACAAGGTTTTTGTCCATGAATTATTCTAATCACAGAATACTTTAATATAATTGTCACTCAATATTAAATTATCAACACGTTTTTTCCAATCAAATCCTGCAATTTCGTAAAACACAACAAATATATTCTTGAAGGTGAGTCCATAATAGTTAATTCACAGCCGACATAAACATTGACATATGTTCGACGTACGTCTTACATGAATGCGCGCGCATCGTATTGCCAACTGTCTTAATTTTTGTGGCGTTGTAAGGTTCATGATGCAAAACTAATCTTAGGTGGCAGCACCGAACCGAGTACTAGACCCTGTGTCAATGAGATACGAATTTCAAGGAAATAAATTTTGTTAATCAGTATAAAGTGCCATTTATACCTTGTAAACATAACAAAATATATTTTTCAAAATTTTCTATCAATATTTATCATATAGCATTCGTGAAAGGTTGATAAATCCTTTTCTGATTGTCACATGCAAAGTGTTAGACGTGGCAGACCGAGCAATTCCTTTTGGGAGGAGTTAAATTTTATTTCAAAGAGGGAAAATGTCAACATTTTTGCTTTTTGCCCCTGGTGCAATCTTTTGATTTACTTATTTTTATAATTTTATAAAAAATAATTCACTTATTCTCGCACTTAATGCATTCCGGAATAAGTGAGGCTATATGGACTATATTATGCTCCTTTCCTTCCCCCCCCCCCCCCTTCCAAGTTCGCCATTTTTTACGTTATTACATTTTTGACGTATAACACGTAAAATACGTATTATACGTGTAAAAGTTCGAGTTACGCGTAACCGTGTAACCCTGTGTAAGAGTGGGGACTGGTGACACGGGGGTGAAGCCAGCATAGGAACTTCCGGTAGCAAATCAGACTTCCAGCCCAGTTCGATCTGGGGTCCTTTGTAGGGACTTTAAAAATATTTAGTTTGCGAAATTGTAGTGAACTTTAAAAACGTTAGTATGGTAGCACTGAAAACTGACAGTTCACAACATCATGGTTGAAAACGCTAAGATTGACGCTATTTTTTACCCAAATTGCACACCTCTTAGTTCTGGCCATTTGCTGTATTGCAAGAAGCCACAAACAAGAAGAAGAAACTTTTACACCTCTGCATTCATGCAAACGCGTACGCATGCATTTGCAAGCTGTCATGTCATCCTCCGATAAATCTGGTAATACTTGAGTAATTATCCAGTATTATTAAACATGAGAAGAAAATTACTAAAATATTATTAGATTTATCAGTGGTTAGAATGACCGCTTGCAAAAGCATGCATGCATGCAGAGGTGTAAAAACACCCGTAGACTTCCCAATAAACATAATCGTGAGATCTTAACGATCATTTTTTCAATTAACTCGAAAAGAATTACCTTTAAAATCAAATGCCTTGGCCAGGTCTCATGGCTTTAGAATTTGTCAGGCCGGTTGTGAAAAATGTAACATAACCTCTAAATTGGGTCGTATTACTGTTTTATTAGGTTCTTTTTTCTACGAAAACCTTCATGATACTTCTTCAAATCCACGACAAAATCAAAAGTAATCATACAGTGATTTGTGTCGAATAAAAACCCACACTCAGAATCTTTGTTGAATGTTTTTAAAATAATTTTTATCAAATTCCATTCACCAATTATGTTGGCAATAATTTGTAATGCCAATTATTGATGTTATTGTGTACTTCAATTGTTGCATGTCATGATATCAATAAACGGTATTACAAATTATTAACAACATTATCAAGTCGAATATTTCAAATTTGAATGTCCCGCTCGCACGGCCTCTTGCGATATTAGTTCCGCCAGTTCTCACATGAGCGCACGTGTCGCCTTATAAGCGGCCAGATTGGAAATAATTGTTTTCAATTTTTATCACGAGGCTTCATCCCCGTGGGTAGCGTTCAGGTTTCTTACCAAGTGCACTTGGAGGTGAAACTGGAAAAGGGGCGTGGTTCATGAAAGTGAACTACGAAGTGTCATGTTCTTTGAACGGGTGCGTGTGAAAGGCTTTGGCGCGAATATAAAGATTGTTAGGGGAGGGACTCCAATGCCTCAAGTCGAACGGACCTTTCTTTCTACCATGTGAGATAGACAACGAGGTGCGATCGAGGTTGAAACGATCGTTTCGAAAACTCTCTTTCTATCGTAATATAAATTGGTATAAACTACTCATCTGGCAAAGTAGACTCCAACATTTTCTATTTTCTTTCCGATTTTCAGATTATACTGTTACAAATAATCAAACTTTAGCATTTTAAACTTTGTTTCTTTCCCAAATTCTGGGAGACCGGACCTTCCTCTTCTCAAGCACGCCCGCGACTGATTTTGAGAATAAAGGGTAACCATGTGCCAAGGGTCAGTTTACAATAACGTCTTTTTTTTAAGTTAACTGTTGGAAATATTGAGTGCTTTGAGTGGACCTCTCTGAGATATTCTCGAAAATGTAAAAAGAGAATGAATTCCTGAAATACTGTGGAGGTCTTGATATATTTTGAGAAACAAAGCTTTGAAACTTCCTTCAAACCATTAAAATAAATCGAGAATTCCCTCGAATTCAAAAAGAATAACAATTTCATATTCAAATCACTATAAATCAATCAGAAAAATATTAGAACATTATTATAAAATTCAGTGAAAACCATTACAATAATCCCTAGAACCTGTCCAAAAGTCCTAAAAATGCCATGATTTCTATAAGAGGAAAAAAGAAAGCTTTGAAACTTCCTTCAAACCATCAAAATCAATCGAGAATTCCCTCGAATTCAAAAAGAATAACAATTTTACATTCAAATTACTATAATTTGATCAGAAAAATATTCAAACATTATTATAAAATTCAGTAGAAACCATTAAATCAAACCCTGGAACCTGTCAAAAAGTCCTAAAAATGCCATGATTTTTGAAAGAGGAAAAAAAAAAGCTTTGAAACCTCCTTCAAACCATCAAAATTAATCGGGAATTCTCTCGAATTCAAAAAGAATAACAATTTCGAATTCAAATCACTATAAATGAATTAGAAAAATATTAGAACATTATTATAAAATTCAGTCAAAACCATTAAATTAATCCCTTTCTTAATTAATTAATTGATTCCATTCAAAGTACTGAAATCAATTCACAAATATAAATTGGTATAATCTACTCATCTGGCAAAGTAGACGCGAACATTTTCTATTTCCTGTCCGATTTTCAGGTTACACTGTTAAAAATAATCAAACTTTAGCATTTTATATTTTGTTTCCTTCCCAAATTCTGGGAGACCAATTCAAAAATATATTAAATCGCTTTTTCCAACATTTTCAACCAAGAAGGTTCAAATTGTGACGAATTCTGACTTGGAGGAGGGGGTAATTATGAATTTCCATCACGTCTTATTTCAGAGGTCACATGAAGTCACCTCTCACAAAAAGTCGAAATTGTTTTGCTTTTTTTATTGAAATTTCATGTCGTAAGTTAAAATTATACTTCTTATCGAAAATTCCTTCTTTCACGTCAGAATAATTGTAATACTGTATGTCAATTTTCTTATTTATTTCATTCATTTCTTGTCCCAACTAAGAATTATAAATGTTTTATAATATTTCGTGTCTTAAAGTCTGAATTATAATTCTTCATGAAAATTCCTTAATTCAAGCTAAAAATGCCCCGTCTTATATAAGAATTATATTTATTCACAAAATTTTCTATTCTAATTTTTATTTGCGAAGAAAAAAAAGTTTCAACTCATATAAATTCTGATTTAGAACATAGAATTTTCAAAAATTTTCCGATTTATTAAAAAAATTCCCTGTTCCAAGTCAAAATTATAATTCTTCTTTGGAATTTTCTGTCCAACTTGTCAACATTATATTTCTTTACTGAAATTTCCTGTCTTCAACTAAAAATTGTAATTATTTTCAAAATTTCCCTATTTCTAGTGAAGTTAATTGTAATTATTTACGTCAATTTGGCCCAAATTTCTTTCATTCATTCCTGCCCAGAAATCAAAATTGTCATATTTTGATTAAAAACCGTTTGTCCACTTGGATTTATGATCAAACATTCATATATTTACTTGACACTAAGTTAAAAGAAAATATAAAAAAAAAATTCTCATTGATAAAAAAATATATATCTGTATAAACCTTTGGACCGTTGTTTGTCATGTAAGAAGAAATCGCTTTGTTGGAATCTTCGGCAATAGTGAATTGAAAGAAAAACTTCAAAAGGCTTTCTATTGTAGGAAACCTCGGCGCACAGATTATTTTATTTAAACTCTTTTTCCTTATAAAACAGGTCAACTTCAATTTATTGGCCTGAACACTTTGATGGTTGAAGAATCATTAGTAGGTATCACATCATTTTGTGGCAAATTATATTCAAAATAATTGAATAGATTTTATTGATATAAAATTAGATTTCTGTACGATAAAAAAACATTGACTGCCTTTCTCACAGGTCTAAACTGAAGAATTTTAAATGTTACGAATCTTTAAAATTTAATTATTCTAAGATCGTTAAAAAGTATGTGATTTCTAATTGGTCTATGAAAATAAAAATTCATAAACTGTGTGTCACGCTATTTCAAATTCATTTTTCGCATTCAAAGTAAATAATCAATAACGAACTAAAACATTATAACTTCAATAGGGACAGAGTTCATTAATGAATTTAAAGATTCCTTTTATTTTTAAAATAATAACATTTACCTAGTATTACCAAAACCTTCAACTAACATACAAATTATTGAAAACCAAGTTTTAAATTGTTAACAAAATAGTTGAATTTCTACCCCGTAAAGATGAAATTTCAACCAACTGGTTGAATTTTTAAACAAAAAATATCAAGCTCCAATCAAGAACAGTTGCATTATCAACCAAGAGAGATAAACTTACAATAAAAAAAATAACTTATCTACAGGGTGGCGGTTTTAATTCAGGAAGAAAGTCCCAGCCATTTTCCGGTTCGCAAAATTGTCTCACAGTCATTGAAATTAAAAAACTTGAAATCCAAAAGCTTAGAATTTTTTTATATCAGGAAATCAAAGCTGAATTATAAATAACAGCACTCAAAGTTGAACTCTTTGAAATTTTAAGCTCTTAATATCAAAGACAAGAAACTAAGCAAAGTCATTTATGAATTGAACATTTCAAAAATGTAACAAGAAAAATTATAACGTTCAACGTTTCGATGAAGCATTCTGTAAGTTTAACGATTGAAAGCTTTCCATTTCAAACAATTCAATTTAAAATTGTTTAGCTTTGAATATTTAATTATAAAAATAGTCTCATTTCGATAGGCTTTGGAATTGAAAACTTTCAATTTTTAACGTTAAAATATGTAAACTGATTTATTTTAAATAGATCCTAATCATATGAAAACATAAAAAATAAACAAATTTAATTTTTCGGCAAATGACACAAGCTATGAGAAAAAATTATAGAACAGAAGTTTCTCATTCAAAAAACAGCTAAAATTTTTTTATCAACAATTTTTCTATAGGACGCTTATTTTTTGTTTCAATCGTAAAAAATAAGCATAAAAATGAAAAAATTAAATTTGTGGAAAAACGACACAATAGACGAAAAAAAATGAAAAGGCAAAAGTTGTTCAACCAAAAAAGATCTACAAATTTGTTATAAACTCTTGTTATAAAAATGCATCAAAAATTAAAAATAATTTCTTCTGAAATTGAATGTTTTGTGAAATATAAGTTATTCTTCGGAAGTCAAAGAAAATAAACTGTTATTTAATAAATATATGTGTGCAAAGGGCGTCCACATTGGCATCGCTGTCCCACGTGGATGACCTTTTCGGAAGAATAAAAAAAGTATAAAAGTATTTAAAAAATCTTTGAATGACTTATTGTCACTTACAGGTGGTAATTTTTGATTATCGTCTTGAATATGAATTCCTCCCACTTCGACAACACCAGGAGTCATTGGCCTGATTCCATTAAAAGTGTAATGTGAATTTACTAGCACGAGGGCTACATCTTTTTGAAGGTCATAAATATCTGGGTATCCTGGGCCAAAATATGTTTCCACGTACTTTTTTTGGTCGGCAGTATAATAATTATAAATATTTTTTGTCGTAAGTTGCATCAGTGTATTGGTAAATCGTTGATAAAAATTCATGTGACTCGTGTATGGAAGAGAACCTCCAGGTATAAAAGATGGATTGTCAGGGTTTCCGAATGGGACATTCATCCACTCATAAAGTTGACTAGTTACAAGTCCAACCATGGGAATTTTCAAATGTCGCCCAAATGCAAAATAACATGGCGCAAAAAATACCTGCAAAATTAATTTATTTAAATTTCAAATAGATACTAATTATGAATTTGCCAAAATGGTGTACATTAGGGTGCCAATTTAAAATGCGATATTTTTTTCTTAAGGTCTTAGCCAATAAATTTGTATAGTTTGAAAAAAAGCCACGTATTTTTTTTATATATAAAATTTTCTTGAGCTCCCATAATACCTTTAACGTTCTAGATTCGCTAAATATTTTTTTAACTTTAAAAGAAAAAACACGTGGTAATTTTTTTGTTTTCAGAAAAAATAATATAGGGTGAGACTTTGAAAATTTATCAAATTGGCTCAGATGCGACACTTAAGTAATCTCAGTTTCATAAATTCATTGGGTCTTACCCCCTGAGATTTGTCCTCAAATGAAAAAAAAATTCCATCATTCTTTATTTTCCGAAAAAAAGTATCTTAGATCCCGCTCAAGGCGATTGGAGATGAAAAATATATTTTATTCATTTTCTCCCTTGAACTATGGGCTCTAGTAAAAAAATAAATATAATAAATGTTTTTCCCTTTTTTTTTGCAAGAAACATTTTTAGATAACAGATTTTTTGTCTCAAACCCTTCTTTCGAACAATACAGCGCTTAAATGTCAGTAATATGACATTTTTCCCACTTTCTAGCTGAACTGCGTGTTCTAGAGAAAAAATGAATGTGAAAAAAACATATAAATTTTTCATAAACAACAATTTTTGCTCATAACACTTTCATCTAAGCCCCCTTTTTTGGACACTAGACCACTTAAATCAAATTAAAATGAACTTTTGGCACTTTTCCAGCTCAACTGCGTGCTCTAGAGAAGAAATGATCGTGAAAAAACATCTTAACTTTTTATAAATGATACTTATTGTTCATAAAACTTTTGCCTTAAACCCTTCTTCCGAACAGTACATCACTTAAATGTCAAGAAAATGACATTTTTCACTTATTTAGATGAACTGAGGGTTCAAGTGGAAAAACAAGCGCGACGAAAACATTTTACTTTTTCATAAACAACATTTTTCGTTAACAACACTTTCACCTAAAACCCTTTTTTTTATGCAATAAACCACTTACATGTAAAGTAAACATATTTTTAAAAAGAATATAATATAACCTAAAAGAAAGATGTGCATTAAATAAATAAATTTCATCTGAAACATTACATCGAAATAAGGGTTTTAGGCGACAGTGTTATAAACAAAAAATGTCATTTGTAAACAAGTGAAACGTTTTTTTCACATCAATTTTTTCTCTAGAACACGCAGTTAAGCTAAAAAAGTGGAAAATGTCATATTATTAACATTTAAGTGATGTGCTGTTGGAAAGAAGGGTTTTAGGCAAAAGTTTTATAAACAAAAAATTTCGTTTATAAAAAAGTCAGATGTTTTTTCACTATCATTTCTTCTCTAGAGCACGCAGTTCAGCTAGAAAAGTGGAAAATGTCATTTTACTGACATTTAAGTGTATTGTTCGAAAGAAGGGTTTAAGATGAAAGTGTTATAAGCAAAAAATGTTGTTTATGAAAAAGTGAAATGTTTTTTTTACATTTATTTTTTCTCTGGAACACAAAGTTCAGCTAAAAAAGTGGAAAATGTCATCTTATTGACATTTAAGTGATGTACTGTTCGAAAGAAGGGTTTTAGGAAAAAAGTGTTATATACAAAAAATGTCGTTTATAAAAAAGTTAAATGTTTTTTTCACGTTCACTTTTTCTCTGGAACACGCAGTTCTGCTAGAAAAGTGGGAATAATGTCATTTTACTGTAATATAAATGGTATACTGGCCAAACAGTAGGTTTTATGCGACAGTGTTATAGGCAGAAAATGTTGTTTATGAAAAAGTGAAATGTTTTTTTCACGTTCACTTTTTCTCTGGAACACGCAGTTCTGCTAGAAAAGTGGGAAAAATGTCATTTTACTGTCATATAAATGGTATACTGGCCAAACAGTAGGTTTTATGCGACAGTGTTATAAGCAGAAAATGTTGTTTATGAAAAATGAATATGTTTTTTTTACATTTATTTTTTCTCTGGAACACACAGTTCAGCTAAAAAAATGGAAAATGTCATCTTATTGACATTTAAGTGATGTACTGTTCGAATGAAGGGTTTTAGGGAAAAAGTGTTATATACAAAAAATGTCGTTTATAAAAAAGTGAAATGTTTTTTTCACGTTCACTTTTTCTCTGGAACACGCAGTTCTGCTAGAAAAGTGTGAAAAATGTCATTTTACTGTCATATAAATGGTATACTGGCCAAACAATAGGTTTTATGCTACAGTGTTATAAGCACAAAATGTTGTTTATAAAAAAGTAAAATGTTTTTTTCACGTTCATTTTTTCTCTAGAACACGCAGTTCAGCTAGAAATGTGGAAAATCTCATTTTATTGACATTCAAGTGGTCTAGTGGCCAAAAAAGGGGTTTTAGATGAAAGTGTTATGAGCAAAAAATGCTGTTTATGAAAAATTTATATGTTTTTTTCAGATCCATTTTTTCTCTAAAACACGCAGTTCAGCTAAAAAAGTGGAAAATGTCATCTTATTGACATTTAAGTGATGTGCTGTTCGAAAGAAGGGTTTTAGGCGAAAGTGTTATAAACAAAAAATGTCATTTATAAAAAAGTGAAATGTTTTTTTCACGTTCACTTTTTCTCTGCAACACGCAGCTCAGCTAGAAAAGTAGGAAATGTCATTTTACTGACATTTAAGTGGTCTATTGGCCAAACAATATGTTTTATGCGAAAGTGTTATAAGCACAAAATGCTGTTTATGAAAAAGTAAAATGTTTTTTTCACATTCATTTTTTCTCTAGAACACACAGTTCAGCTAGAAATGTGGAAAATCTCATTTTATTGACATTCAAGTGGTCTAGTGGCCAAAAAAGGGGTTTTAGATTTTTATAAGTACTTTTGAACGTCCTTTTATACGTACTTTTTTACGTCCTTTTGTTCGTCCACTTTTTCAAGTGGGCTTTCCAATTTAATTTTTCGCTTTATCGGTAAAGAACAAAAACTTTTGTAAAACTTGTTGATAGAATTTCCACATTTTATGTTCATCAGTGTATAATGAAGAGTATAAAATGTTACTCATTTCCGCGCCGAGTCTGGAAATTGCATTTCCGGGTGTTTTTGAGGTGACAACATTGGTGAATAATTGTTGTTGTTGTCGTTGCGGATACGACTGGAGCTCAATTTGATCGACACCATCATCTGGCACAAGTACCATTTTACTAGCATGCTCCATGTTAATTTATATGACAAACAATTACGAATATGAAAAGATTTTGCAAAAGAGTGTACCAAGGATTGGTGCTAGTAAAATGGGTAAAAATCCCTTTCCTTTTTGTACAATGGAGCATTTTTTACTCTTCCCCGTACCACGTAGTGTTACTATTTTTCTGAATGCATATCTGTGTTTTTTCAATTTTCGCTTCTCGGTTTGTCTGAGAGAAACGTTTCCATGTCAAATATTCAATGCACATTCACAAATATTTTTAACAAGTTGCGGGTTAGCTTTTTTTAAAACAGCGCGTCCTTGATCTGTATTCAAATGGTAGAGAGCGTGTAATGTTTTAACATTCTTCTTTCGACGGATTTTCGTACGCACGTCATCATGACAAATGTACAAATGGTACCAGGTCGTTTGATGAGCCTGCTTTTATACCCTTCGATGATACTTAAACGTATGGGTATGAATCTGACGGAAATATACAAGTTCTAAATCTACAGATGTCAGGCGTGGATTGCTTTAAATCTAAAAGGAGATAACCGTGTGGGCTATAAGTTGCATCATAATAAGCTTCCTGTAGAAAAAGTTTATTTTCAGGGTATACCTGTGTAGCGAGATGTTGAATTTGCGCTCGATCCCTCGGGTTTTTAAATACTACAATATAATTAGCATTTAAAGAAATATCTCGTTGACCATGCCCCTGATGAAAAATATTTTGTGATATAAAGATCACACTCAAATTTTTGTAATCACTTCCCTTGGTGAAAAGATGGAAAACTGTGTTATTTGACGATTCATGCATAAGATCGTCTATAATTAAAAGTTTGGTTCGGGGACCACTAGCATGTCTGATGTTTGTGGTAAACCCTCACGAAATTCAACTCCCTCTCCGTACTCTTTATAGAATGGTTGCCATTCTGAATAATATAAAATTATGCGACAAAATACATCGTCACACATTAAATGAATATTTTGAAGAGATTTTTTTACAAAACCCGTTTTACCACAACCCGCTGGACCGGAAATTATAGACGTAAATGGATGTTTCCAACTTGGATCCATGTTGAAGAACAAAGAAATCATACAATGTAATCTCCTCTTATCTGACTTTTTTGTGTCAAATTTAAGCGTAAAGTGTGAGGGCAAATATTAAACCAAAATTCAAGTCAATGAGCTTATATTTCTCCGTGCGCACGGCAACCAGGTGAATGAGCTTACGGGGCTGGTTGCAGCGCCCAGGCAATGAGCTTATAACCCTGTAAAAATTAAATTTAAATTAATTAAAAAATTTAAAAATTTAAATTGAAATTTAAAATATAAAATTTTTAAAAATTAATTAAAACCGCGATGCGGTGGCGCTGCTATTAGCTTATTTTCAGCGCCAGTGGTCTGTGCTCGCCAGCCAGCCCGCCCGCGCTTCCGGGGAGAGCCTTTTTGAATAAAATTTAAAAGACATACTTACCTTCAGTTTAATCGCAGATATTGGTATTAGATATACTTCACTCCTAATATTGAGGCTATTACTACTACTACTTTTATTGCAACTATTTTCAATTTTTTTCTGTTGCGTCTATTTATCATATTTTTTATTTAGAAACAAAATGTAACCTGATTTACAAGTTCTAAATGTTACGAGCAAAATAAGAATTTAAATAGGTCGATATTTGTAAAAATCATGAGAACAATTTAAAAAGGAACAATAATATTTATTTTATGTACAAAAATTGATGGACATTAGTGAAAACTAGTAAAAGACTTGGGGTGGTCTTTTATCACTTAGAAAGGCCATTTTCCATAGACTTGGTATCGGCCGAGTGTATGGTAATTCTGCTAGTGGAGGTCTGGCCCAGAGAGCTTATGCAATTGGTATTGCAGCAGGACATGGTGGAATTTGTCTTTCCCGTACGAAAGGTCGTATGGGAGCGATAGGACGATTGACCATCTGAAAAACGGGTTGGCCATATACATCCCAATTTGCTGAAATATAAAAAAATATTATTCATACAATGTTATGGTTTAAGAGAAAATTATTTAAATATACACAATTTTATAATTAATTATCTACAAGAAAAACTACTAAAATCAAAATTATGTGAATCTACCCTGTCTTTTCGCTCTTCGACATAACCGTGAGGTAAAGAATCGTACTTCTCAAAAAATCTTCCTTTATAATTTACCAGTTTGCAGGTTTTTTTCTTTGTTCTAGTTACGACATCATGAACATTTTTTCGGCGAATTGCTCTGAATGAAATTGAAATAGGAGGAGCACTGCCGACTACCATTTCTCGGATGGTTTCAAAATTGAAAACTTTTGAATTTTTTTAGTTCAAAGATATGCCCTTAATTTTGCAAACCTGATGAATTTTTCCATCTGGAGAGGTTATGTTGAATGCATAAAATGTAGGGCCACCAGAGACAAAAATGTCAAAGTAACTTCCTTTGCCATACACCTCCAACTCATCAGTCATTTGTCCCAGTAATCGACCCATGGGTGGATTGTACTCTGGTAGATATTCATGACAAATGTAAATGCACAAATCAGTATCATAGTTCATAACGCGTCGATCTAACTCATACAGGTAGTCAAAAATCTTTAGTCTAGCTTGAGCAGTGGTATAAGCTGATATGACTGAGGTAATATCATGAAGCTCCAACTCTGGGTTAGTCAACAACTCCATCAATTTTTTGCGCTCTTTAACAACTTCTGTTTGCGGTAAATTCTCTCTTTGACTAAATCTACCCCAAAATGAGTTGAGACAGAGTTTTTCAACTTTCCGCGTTTTTCCATCATATTAGGTAACTTTACATTCCCATATCTCGGAAATATGTGTTACTCTATAATTGAGTTCGATGACTTTATTTAACTCATCCGCAACCCATGTTCCTTTCAACTCACGCTTTGCATCTTCATGAGTACAACAAATTTGACTCATAGACGCGCAACATGTGTGGCCAAACGGTAACATGAGTTTTCCATGCATTCGCACGGGTAGCACTGGATGGTATAAATTTAGAGGTGGAATTGCACGACATTTCATCAAACCATCAATTTGTTTCAAATTCGTATTATTTGGACCAGTTACGCCTTTAAAGTCCTCGTCACCTACATAAATTTTCGGGTGCCCCACAGGAAATTTACCCATTTTTGAAATAAATGGATATAAAGAGCAAACGTCAAGCTGATACCTCTGTAATTATTGCAGTTGCTTTTATCTCCCTTTCTTTTGTATATTGGTACGATAATCGCTTTCCTTCACTCGTCTGGGACTTCCCTCATCTCGATACATAAATTTATCAATTTGCCATCATATTTAAGCATTTCAGCGCTAATACTGTCTACACCAGCAGCCTTAACGTTTTTTAAGTTCTTAATTATATATCTAACTGAGGGCTTAAATAACTATGCACGTCTAATTTAAAAAGCTCGAAAGATTCAATTGTACACTCAAACGTGGAGAGGTGGGACATGAAAAACTATGCACATGCACAGATGATACACGAACAACTGTGTGCGTGCACAGATTGCACTGGTCAGGCACTTGAGGATTTGAACAACTGCGCAAGTGCACAGATGAGACATGGCCAACTCGCTGCCCGAAAAAGACTTTCTTAACAAAGATTTTCGAAAACAGTATGTATTAACTGTATTCTACTTGAACAGCTGTACATGTGCATAATTTACACTTAGAAAATGTTTCACGTTTATGCTCATACAATAGTGTTTAAATAAGGGTGGTTCAAATTTATACTTCATTAATTTTCTTTTCAATAGAGGCCTACGTTCTCTCCAAGTTTGAGACTAATCGCGAAAAGTAATATAAGTCAAAAACAGACTTACAAGGGGAGAGCCACCCTCATAGATGACTGATTTTGATGGGACTCAAATAGGTGAAAGTACATCGACATCAATTAGGTGCGCATCTTTCCAGCTACCAATGGGCAATTCTTTACGTGATATATACAATAAACAAATTTTCGAAATTAATGCAGGGTTTCGTCAATCCAGTTTGTGTAAGCATCATTATTTTTAAATGCTGGATACACATGCTCAATAGTTTTTAGTAAATAGGAACTAAGTATAACAGTAATTTTTAAAAACAGTTATTGTAAACAACTCCATAATTTACCCACTTTTCTGCATGAAAGCATCATTTTAAAAAATTAATAAACTCGTCATGTATGATTCCTAGTTGTATTAAACTAGATTTTAACAACATTTATTATTTCTATGAACATTTTAGCAGTTTTCCATAATAAAAGCCTCGTTTCTTCGTAGAAAGTGGTTACTAGATACGTCATGCGTTGTCTTTAGTTACATCAAAACATTATCCAAACAAATTCACAATTTAGACCTGTTTCAACCTAAAAGCAGCATTTTTTCACGGAAGTGTGATACTAGTAATCATTTTCGTTAAGAAACGGTGCTTGCATGTTGATAAAGGGCTAAAATGTTCGTTCGTTCAAAATAAGCGGTTACAAAAATGAAAAACATTGTTGAATATACTGGTTAAATGTACCTAAATTTAACACGTAATATAATGTATATGGTAATACTCTCCTGCGAAGATAAGCTTTGTTTAGTTAGAAAAACAGCTGAATTGTGGATTGTATGGATGATGAATGTGTATAAAATTTCAAAATATTATTCAATAGTAGTTCAATGTAACTATAAATGCAATGCACTACGTTTTTAATATTTCTGCTTTGCGAAGGAACGGTGCTTGTATAGGTAGAAAAGGGGCTAAATTGTGCATTTCTTTATAATGAATGTTTATAAAAATGACAACTATTATTGAAAATTCTGTCAATGTAATTAAATATAACAAACCGCGTATCCAGTTTTACTGTTCACTCTTGTTAAATGCTGGTTCTTAATTATGCATTTGTTTATAAAAATGATAGGTACGTTCAATGTCAGTTCCGTTTGACTAGACACTATTTCGCATGTTTCCAACGAAAATTATACGTGAATAAATAATGTTTACACAAAGAGAATTATTGAAATTTTACATTTATTTAGAAAGTTTGTTCATTGCAAATGTCTCGTAAACAATTGCCTCCTGGCAGCTAAAAAAACTATATAATGGATTTCGATGCACTCTCACCTATTTGAGTCTCATTACTCAATATTTTTTTTACCTTGCGCTGCAGGCTCGGTCTCTATGTATCCGCCCCATTTATGCAGAGACCTTCAGAATTGAAGGTCAAACCACTTTTCATCATTTTTGACCATTCTTTTGTAAAACTTTCTTCGGTTTTAACGAATACATTCTCATCACGTGTTTCGTTTATGTCCAAAACCCTAAATTTTCTATATTATGGTAATCTCTATTATAATAAATGCATGTTCCATTAATTTCTGTACTTCCCTCCGGGACTTCGATTTTAGGTGAAAAAATATGTCGTTAATAATTTTATTGCACTTGTGTTATTTTTCTATTATTTAAAAATTGTAATACCTATCGGAAATTATATACCTTAAATATAATATATAAGCTCTCTTATATTAGAGAAATTTTGTAATGATTCTGTAAAAGGTCTTAGGACTGTTGGATTAGTTGAAATAAACGAAATGAATTGACCAGTAGTCAGCAAAACTTTCACACTTTTTAAATGAAATTAAATTCAATAGCATTTCTTACTATCGAAATAAAAAAAAACCCGTATATTAAAAAATGTTTTATCAGAAATATATAGACCTTTTTTGGCTGAATAGTTCTGCCATTAAATATTTTATTGTAGCTTGCAATTTTTTGTGTCTCGTATAATTTTTCTGGAAAAGTAGATTTTGTCATGTTTCAATAGCATTTTTGATAGATAAACCAGAACCGTTTGTGAAAAATGTCTGGTTAACGAACTCGTCCTTTGTATTATATTTGAATACGGGTATGGTTTCTGTGGGATGTTTGAAAATTATCCCCCAGTGCATCGAGTTGATGGGCCAACTACTTTGGTGATTCACTTTTTTTTTAATTTCTCTGAACGGAAGATGAGATTTTATTAAGGGCCCTGGAAATCGAGTGTAAATCGTAAAAATAGGATTCAGGCCAAACGGTGAAGCCATTTTGTCTGATTTTTTGTATACCGACTCTAAAGAGTATAGAGACTTTCGGTACAGCTCGATTTTTTTGAAAAAAATCTATTTTTCATGCAAAAATAAAAAGAAAGACATTTTCGTCGACAGCATGGTTGCAGTAATGTGTTCTACTATTTAGCGTGAGGAAGTTATTTTTCTCGGGGTTTTCTTTGCGCGCTCCAAGCGAGAAAATGAGAAACTACCACCTATTATGACTCAAGTCTGCAGGTAATGAAACACCCACTGTGAACAACACTCATGCCTTCAGGGGCGAACACACCTATACAAAAAGTAGGGGCCCCTACCCAAATGAGTGAGTGAATTCCCAAAAGGTTGGGTGGGTATAGGTGGTTGGGGGGTGGGTAATATCATTAAACGCAGACTGTGAAATAAAACTGTGGTCAATATAATGTCTTATAATCAATTCGTCCTCGAATTCATGCATCCAATATTCACGCCGACTCAGTGTAACTGTACAATTTTCGACAACTTACTCCGAAAGTAGTACCTTTTTTTCACATTGTACACAAACTTTGCATGTTTGCACAACTCAGGGGCTGTCTGCAATAACCGGTTATAGAATTTTGTTGGACCTGAGAGCTTGTACAATGAACGTTCGGCGTCACTTGTGCTGGTACGACCACAACGGAACTCAGTAAACCACTTCTTAACCATTCAAATTGATGATGCAGAGTTCCCATAGTATTTATCAAGCCTTTCCTTGGTTTCAGTGATGGTTCTTCACGCAAAAAATAATGCTTAATCAGCACACGAAATTCACTTTTTTTCATTTTCGTTAACATTTACGAGGTTCTCTCCTTTCAATGGCTATCAAACAAAAAATAAATGACCCAGCTTGCTCAAAATTTGACAGTAGTCTACTCATAGATGGCGTTGACGGGATCAGTAGTGCATTTAAAGTTACTGCGCAAAAAAATTCAAAATGTCACTGACTTATTAAACAGCCCTCGTATATTAATATATAAATAATATTTATATACATAATATAAAGATGAATTTTCTACCAAGAAGTCTGATGTTCTACTAAATACGACATACTTTCAAGATAATTGTTGTATTTTGAAGCCAGAAAGATAATTATCTGCAGTTCAATTTTCAACACGAAAATATACTTTATCAAAAAACTTATATAAAAAAGTTATTTTCTATAAAAAAGATAAATGTTTCTATGAAAATAATAAAAGTTTCAACCTGTGAAGATGAACTTTAAACAAAATAGTTGAATTTTGAAGCAAAAAAAAATAATATCAAGCAAAAACATTAATTTTCAATCAAATAATAGCATTTTAAGAAAAATAAAATTTCAACTAAATAGTTGAATTTTTAATCAAAAAGATCAATTATGCACATGAAAAGACAGTTTTACAAGAAAATACATAAATTTTCATCCAAACCACGAAAATTTATCTTTTTTCTGAAAATTTCACTATTTGGTGTCGAATTCAATTATTTGGTACAAAGTGAAAATGGTTTAGTAAAAATTGATGTATTTGGTTGAACATTTATGTATTTTGTTAAAAATGTATCATTTCTGGTTTCTAATTTGTAGAAAATATGTATATTTAGTTGACAATTCGTCTTCTTTGGTAGAAAATCAATTTTCATTGCTAAAAATTCACCTTTATGATCGGCAATTCATCTGCTTTAGTTGAAGGTTCAAGTAGTTTGTTGAATAGTTATCTTTTTTGGCTATATTCAACTGTGTTTTATTTAATATTAGAACCTTTTTTGTTTGAATATCAACTATTACATTTTTTGTTGAGAATTAGTATATAAATTGGACTATTCGATTTTTGATTGAAAATTGATATTTTTCAGTTCAAAATTCAATTATTCGGTTAAAAATGCATGCAGTTTCTTTAAAAATCCTCTTTTTTGATACAACAATAATGCTTTTAGTTTAAAATTCAACTGTTTGGTAGAAAACATATGTAGTTTGTTAAAAAATCAATCTTTTTGGTAGAGAATCAAGTTTTTCGTTAAAATTGCAACTGTAAGGTTAGAAATTAATGTAATAGTTAAGGATACAACTATTTTGTTCGAAATTCGTCTTTTTTTCATTTAACTGTTTTTTATTCAAAATAAAAATCTTGTTTTGTTGAAATATCAACTATAACATCTTTTGTTGAAAATGAATAACTTCAGGTTGAAAATGACACTGTTTTGTAGAAAATTAGTCTATTTATTTTGATAATCCTACAAATTTGGTAGAAAATTTAACTGTTTTGTTGAAATCTTAACTATTTGATTGACAATTCAGCTGTTTTCTTAAAAGCTCTTTTTTTTGCTTGGAAATTCAACATTTTCGATGGCCCCTAATCAGCCTTTCAGGTAATTTTTAGCCAATTAGCGAAGAATTTTAAACATATTTTATAAGGAAAAGTAAAGAAATAGGGACATTAGCAACAAATTGTGATAAAATAGTGTCTTTAGAGTCATTTTTCGAAATAGCAGCAAAATAGGGCCATAGAATAAAAAAATTGTCAAATAGTGTAGTGATACAGTCCGAAGCTTGAAACTTCTGATATATAAGGGGAAAAATACGTTACGGTATGGTATTGTATATAGTATATGGTAACAAACCTTGTATCGCGAATATTATTCGAGGATTTAGAGCGGGACATTTTTCAGGATTAAATTTTCTTATCCTACTTGAAACTCCTCCGGGTACCGTGCTGTTTAACAGAGTTTTTAATCCAAAAGTAGCATCTGCTAAATAACAGATAAAAGTAGGAGCGGACTTAGCACACATTTTTACGCTGTCGTATTTCCTTTGCTTTAATCATGCGTCATGACCAAGGTGAACCTGAAATCAAAATAAAGATTTTAAAAAAATTAACAATTTTAGAGTTTTTAACAGGAAAGGACATCAAACATTCAGGTGTACTGGTGTATGTACATACTCTGTTTCCCTGAATGGCCCCAACTTTTGCGAAAGTAGCTTTGCCAACATTGTTGGCTGCTTCGTTTTCAATATCTTCTATTGTTTCTGTAAGCAAATGGAAAAGGTATGTGTTTGGAGAAGTTCATAATATAAATTACCTTTAAATTGTACAACACTTTTTTTAATACTTGCTGTCTAAAGTTTCAAATCTTGAAAGCAGTTGATCTTGGAGGACACAGTTACGTCGTGTTAATTCTTCTATCTTTTCATCTTTCTTGGTTATTATTTTATTTTTCTCCTCTAATTCTTCACGTAGGCATCTTACAGTTCTTTTTAGCGCGTTTGGATTATCTTCCATTATCTGCCTTCCTGTATCTTGATTATCTCGATTATCAGAATCTTCATCACTCTTCGTGAACAAAGCTAGCTGTACGCTTTTGAGCCTTATTACTTGAAAGTACGACATTACTCAGGATGTTTGGTCCGCTTCCTTTGCGACTCTGAAAAAATATCGCATCAATGATGTACACATATTAAACTATATTTAGGAAAACAAAATATTAAAAATGCAAGAATAATTCGGGATGTGAAAAATATGTCGTCAAAGTAACATACACTTAGGTCCTTTTCTTTGTCTTTCTCATCAGTACTGTCGCTAGTATTATTGTCACTTTCGGCTGAACTTTCCGAAGATTCAGGTTTCTGTAATATAGATATATTAATAACAGATGGAATAAATTAATAATAAAAATAGCATAGTGAAATAATTAAGTCTAAGTAGCACTCACTTCTGCGTATTCTGCACTTAGTTTATTGAGCTTTGATTTAGCTAAAGATGACACCTCTTCAAGTGGTGGTTTATAAACACGTTTCCCAGGAAACAAAAATCCATTCACTTTCGTTTGAATGGGTTTTTATGACTTCTGAATTGCGTATCTGTCACTGGAATTCCAGATTGCCACCCATTGGGTAGGCTGAATTTTGAACGAGAACATGAGTTTTTTAATGGGCATACGTATTTTTTCTGAAACCCATTCAGCAGCGATTATAAATGGGTATTATCTGATTCATGAATAATAGTTCCGATAGAAAATTATTGATTAAAATTAAAATTTTGTGATTTAAATAGTTTAAATTATTATTTATTAAAAAGTAGATAAATTGACAACCTTTAAGCAAATCCTAGCATACATAGTCTACTTTTAATTTATGTGGTACGAGTAATTGTCCTTGTGATAGGTGCTCTCGGAGGTGCGAAACTATAACTGGTTCGTAACCTTAAAGCCATACCCGCGTGCCAAAAATATGCCACGACACTTGCGAGATGAATGCAGAAAGCTGTCATCCTTGGGTCGCTTCCAGAGCATGGCAGCGGCATTTTATGTGCGGAAACCTTTACCGCGGTCCTACTGGGAGCCGGTGTCATTTTTTGGATGGTAGTTGCTCCCTGTGGGACCCTGCAGTGGTTGTTAACCTTATTTTTTAATTATATATATATATTGTAACTGCCCTAATTTGGCTAAATTACCTTTTTAACAATATTTTAAATTGTTTCAATAATTTTTATAATTATTTAAGGTTACGCATGGAGAAAGACTAAGGTTTTTTGCGATTAACTTTAACTTTAAGATCTCTGAAATCAAGGTATTTTCTATTAATGGGCTCTCGGCCAAGACATACTATTTTGCTATTTCTGATTTGCAGTTCTCTAAAATCAACTTATTTTCTATTAATGGGCTCTTGGCCAAAACATACTATTTAGCTATTTCTTACTTGCACGATGGCTTTTAATTTTCAAAGAATATTTAAGTATGTATCTGCAACGGCAAGACCCTTTTAAAATATAAACTGAATTTTGTAGCAATGACCAATAATTCAGATTCAATAAAAACTAATTTTAATATAAAGGCTAGGATAATCGCTCTAATGAGAGTCTATTGTATAGTTTTATGGTTGAAACGTCATCCTGGTATAGAGTGGTCCCTGAGACTCTTCTCTTATTCTTGCTCGCTAAAATCAGGCTTGAGTCGAGTCGCTCTCGGACTACAGGTGCACGTCTACCTGCGTAAGGAACAGACAGAATAGGTATAGAAAATAGAAACACAAAGTTGCCGAACTGGATTTATCCAGATATTTTGAAAATCGCTCGGAGTCTGCGCTCTCCTATTGCCCTACAGTGATGCAACTCTTTGCTCTATTTTCCCGAGTGCAAGGAGTTCTGCCTAAGAGAAGGCTCTTAGCTGTAACTCGCTGGTTGTAATATATATTTCTTTTTGTATTTCAGACGTTCCCAGGCAGAAATTCTTAAATATTAATTATTGTTTAAAAAATGTTTAATATGTAATATTGAAAAATTCGTTTAATAACGGGTTTTTAAATTGCTTATATGATTCAAAGTCAACAGATTTCTTGCAAAAAAGTTTTCTGATGCTTGTCGTGTATATTTTTTTCTAAACCGGGAGATATCACGAATATTTACCGGGAGAACGAGGAGAAAGCCGGCGACCAAAATGAATCGGTCAGCCTTAGGACAAGATGCGATGATACATAAAATGAGTAGACAGTAGTCCCAAAGGTTTCACAATGGTGATTTTTGAATCGGCTGCACACGAACTCAGACTCGCGGTCAGAAAAACGCTCGAACTCGGTCCCGTCAAGAAACTGCCCGGAGCTGACCTGAGTCCACGTCACTCTCCCCCACTCCTCTCTTACTCTAGAGGGAAAGGAGCAGGATGTCCAGTACGTAATCGTTATTACGGCCATCAAAAATTATTCCTGGAGAGCTGGCTATGAAGATATTGAAACTTTAACTACAACCGATGTTACTTTTATTCGGAATAAGATCGGTTATGCTCGACGATCTTGATAGTGTAAAAATAGGAAGTAATAGAAACGAAAATTTGATGCTTGTCAATGATAGAGAAAACATGTTATCATGTTTTCTACTATTTTCAATTTAACGTTTTTGTGTCAGCTATCCCTCATTTTTGTTGATGGGACATTTTACATATTCTGCAGCATTTACTCACATGACTGCTGAATGTAGAAAACTGCATTTGAATTTGAAAGCCAAAATAGTGTATGTTGATTTCGAACCTGCCACACATACATAAAAATGAGAAATGTAGGGAAAATGTTGGGAAACAGTTGGAGCGAGAGAGAGGTTTGACTCCTTCGGACATCTTTCCTCTCTCTTACTTACGCATGCACATTCTCTCCTCGTGCGGTGGTATGAAGGGACCGCCAGTGGTGGGGGGAAGAAGGAACGGAGGAGAGAGCGCCGCCGGACTGAATTTGGGACTGCATTCGTGTACAGCCGCTCTCTTCAATTCTGACCGCGGGACTGAATTCGAGTGCACCGTTTGAATCGCAATGCAAAAAGAATGCAGTATCTCAAATGCTCATTGTCGGACGCGATTGTATTCACTAATGATTTTGGAGGTCAATTCCGCAGGGCCGCCATCTATCAGATTGTGTTTTGAAGTTTAAGTTTGGCCCTTTTAAACTACCTTAGGTCGGGATAAAATACACAAGTTTGACCATAAGTTACAAGATATCAAAGTAGAGGGCTATAGGCACCGAATTAATTTGTAGTCACAATATTTAGAAACTCTGTTAATCGAACGCGTTAGAATATGTCAATCGAAAGGATGTTTAACGCTGTTCAACTATACGCTCTTTAGTCAATTTCAGAAAATTTTAAAATCATCGAAAATCGCAAGTATATTTTTTTAACAATTATTTGAAACTTATAAGATTTATATACTCACAAATAGTGAATAGCGACAGCAGAGGAATTGCGAACTTCATTTTTTATTGTTTTGTTCGTTATTGAAGACGAGAATTACGTCGTAGACAGTGCGATATGATTTTTTTTCCAACAACTCACTTCTAATTTTTCAGAAACATTCATATGCTGAAGAAATCTACACAAAGGAGCAAATACAGGAATACTAAACAAAAACAAGAAAAAATGCGGCTTTACTTATGCTGACATTCGAAAACGGTAGACCACTTCGGAATGAATGTTACACATGTTAACAAATTCTATATATTTTTTCCCCGTCAAATTCCAGAAGTTGTAGGCTGTGTAAATATTACACACACTTTTCTAACAATAAGCATGAATAACACGGATAACATTTAAATTTTGACATCAAGTTCGGATAAGTTAATGTTTACATTATTAGAGCGACTTGGTTTCGAATCGGCACGTGATCTTTAGTGAACCGGATGTTCCTTTATTCAGGCGCCAGCCACGAGATATACAAAATAAAGCAATTCATGACCTCTCGGTAGCTCCAAGGTCTCTCGTTGTACCAGCTAACTCTGATATGATAAGAGCATGGGAGTAGAAAGTGGGAGGGCCAACACATTGTTGAGGCACTTCCATGTATCGTTTTGAAGACTTAAGTGTTACACGTCCTTCTTCAAAAGTGCGTCAAAGTTTGAATTTTTTAATTTCCTGATGGACACTGCTGACAGCAACGTTGATTTCTTCTCTCTAGTCTCGTCGCTTGAAGAGGTTAGAACCTCAACTCCTTTGTGTCGTAATTTTAATAAAAGAATGCTAATTCGATTGTTAAATTTCAATTTTAATTGAATCGAAGAATTTGGGAAAAATAAATTGACAACAAGATTAAAATTAAATTCTTGTTTAATGAATGGAAATATCAAATACGAAATTACATAGTCAGATCCTTCAATTTGAAATGATTCTAACTAAATCCGGTTCAGTTAGGGTAGGTCAGGTCCAAGGACAGCTCCAAAACCGACGTTAAATCCGAGTTCGACTGTATCTTGCAAAATGACGCGAAATACAAGTATAGCGTATTTCAAAAAATAAAATCGTGAATTTTACTCGTCTGTTCTTCAAACACTGAAATTCTAACAATCACAAAAATTATAATTTCAGGCCGCAGTCTGAAATTGAAAAGGAAGCCAGTGTAGATGTATCGACTCTTCGCGATCCGCAATCCGATAACGCACGAGTTCAACGTCCAGAATGGCTTGTGGTTATCGGAGTGTGTACGCACTTGGGTTGCGTTCCAATCGCCAATGCTGGCGAATTTGGTGGTTACTATTGTCCCTGTCACGGTTCTCACTATGATGCCAGCGGTAGAATTAGAAAAGGGCCGGCACCTTTGAACCTCGAGGTGCCTCCCTATGAATTCTCGGAGAACACCGTGGTTGTAGGTTAATCTTTGTATGATTTTCAACTCGTAGCAAAAATTCGACATCCGTTTCGTGGCATAATTTTTCTTGAAGCTCAAAATCAGGTTGAATCAGGTATCGTTTTATTTATTATTTAATTCTAAAGGATAAGTAACTCAATCTGTACTCCACGATAAACAATAACAGTGTTATCAATACTATTGTACAGTCTCCAGAATAAATGTTAAATTGAAACGAAAGCATTCAAAATTTATTAAATTTGTTCGGTTTGTTTTAAGTGGTTTGAAATGAAAATTTGGATATTGTAGCGTTGCTTTGTTTTGAACTGTAAGCTGTAAATAAATTAAAAAGTATAATGCAGTTCTAGAAATTAATTATTTCAAGAAATCAGTTGGTTTTAGAACAAAATATGTAAGAACATGATTCCCTTTCCTTTCGTAATTTCTCTTATTGAATAGCCCTTAAAGTGCGTCACGTAATTTATAATAGAAGTTTGGAATTTTTCTCAGTACAGGGTGGCTGCTAAAATCCAAGTAAAAAATTCCCGTTTTTTTCTTGATATGCAACCAATTTTCCCGGTCATTTAAATAAAAATATTTAGATGAAAATTTGTTAGTCTGTAGTATGATGAAAAATAAACTAAAAATTAAAGCGGTCGAAGTGAATTCTATGAGTTTAAAAATTCAGCATTATCTCAAAATGAAACATTCAAAATCGTCAAGTATCAAATTAGAAACCTTCAATATTCTTTAATTTGAAATTGTAAAGGGCCCGTTCAAAAAATACTTAACGCCTATAGGAGGAGGGGCTCACCTGTAGCGTCACACCCATGTTAAGGTTACATAACCTTACTATACAAAAAGTGTTACGTAGAGTGGTGGGTGGGAGTCGAAGTTGTTCGAAAAAGGATTACATATTTTTTTTAACAGCACCAAAGACAAAAAAAAAATATATTAAAAATTGAACATTTTAGATTGAAAAATAAAAAATTAGGCAGTGTCTACTCGTAACGAAATTTCTATACAAATAGCCCGTTTTCCAGGACCGCTATTGGTAACGAAAAATGTCGGCTCGTGCAGCAACGGCCTAAAAATGAAGAGACTTAAAAACCGAAGTATATATCTACTGTGAAATTCTGTTAAATCATGTTCTAATTGTTTCTTTGAGTAGAAACAGTAGAATTTTGAATGACTGCAATTTTTAACGTTTTAATGTGAAAGTCGTCTGATTTTGAACATATTTAGAATGGTTCATTCTTAAAGTTTTCTACAGTCAATTATTATTATTTAATTTGAAATATTATAATATTTACAGTTACATTTTGTAAATAGTTAATTTACTTTTACAATTACTGACTTGAAACGTTTTATTCAAAATTTTCAAATGCAAATACTTTCGATTTTGTTTATCAAGCCTTCCCCTAATTGCAGGGAACGTTCCAGGAACGTGCAAAATGCCCGCCGCTTGGAAACGTTCCATTGGGACCTGAGAGGAACCTTCCATTATTGTTATTTTTAACAACAATCATTTCGTAAACCGTAAGAGATAGGTAAAAATAGATGTCATTTTTGAGCTTTGAGTACCGCATATATTATCTATAATTAGGGTTGTAAAGTTTCATGAAACTTTGACCAAATGAAAAGTTTCATGAAACTTTAGAAAGATTTCAAAGTTTCCAAATTTTCAAACATTAGGGCGGGAAAATTCAAAATATGAAGAAATACTATTGAGTATTTAATGTAAACATTTCATAGTATCCTTTGTGTTTCAAAGCAAATTGTTTCAACTAATTTAAATAAATAAATCACGTGTAATTGTTAATAACATGTAATTTTTCAAATATTTTATTCAAAAAATTTGAAAATTGTTTCCAATAAAATGAAAATAAATGTGCTATTTAATACATATTTAGTTTCTAGAATGTTTCATTTTTAAAACGATTTCATTAAAAATGTAGAAACTTCGAATGAAAATGAATAAAATAACAGCCTGCTATTTCATTAAACTATCAGGTTTATTTTTATAAATTGTTTTCTTTCAAAAACTTGTATTAATTTTTATCAGTGCAATATCTTTCAATATTTTAAATAAATATTTGATATAGAAATACATATTTGCATAAGAAAGATCAGCTAGATCAGGGCTAGGAGTACACGCTTCTGTACTCATTTCTTGTTTTACTACTACCGGGTACTTTTTGCATAAATCTTTTATGTGAAGAATCATTCTCGTCGTATTTCTTCGATTCGTCCACGTGTAAAAATTGCATTTAACTTTTACAACACGTCCTTCACTAATGCGCTGAGTAAAGTACTTGTGCACACAGTGCTTGTGACGAACCATTTTCAAATCTTACCCGGCAACGCCGGTAGTTCGGTACTCGGTAATCGCGCCTGTACTCGTATTTTCAAGTTTCAGCACGATTATTCGATTGAACAACGACATTAAATTACCTAACCTCAACCTAGAGATGGGGAGTGACCGTTATCTGACCGATTTTATGAAATTTGACCGTCACCAGACAGTCAGCATAAAATCGGTGAAATTCTCTAATTATGCCAAAATTGGTTGTATTGCCATTAATACGAATCATCAGGTACATCCATGATAAAAGAAAGAAGTTTTATTTCGCCAGCAGGTATTAAATAAAAGTTTGGAATATAAAAAAGTACATTTTCCTGCTAACGCACCCTATGAAGTGTTAGGAGATTGAATCTAATAAAGATAACTGATCATAAGCAATCTTTAGTCGAAGGGGAAGCGAGGGTGGGCACACAAAGGAATGCGCCAAAGTTTAATAAGCAATTGAGTGTATTCAAAAGTAAGTATTACAATAAACTCGAAAGCTTCGCACAGCCCTAGCGGACCGAATGAACGGGTACGCTACAGCGTATCCTTATAGTATCCACATCATATCCTCTCCGTATCATGCAAGAAAAACCCATTAACCCTCTGCCTGGTCATTTGACCGTTATCGTAAAAAATCGTCAAATGAGGCATGTAGAAAGGGAAGAACCAATAGTAGTGCTCATTTACGTAACGTGATGTGTGTAAGTAACATTTTTTACTTCTAATATTAGTTCCAGTAAAAATAATCAAATGGCTAAAATCTATTGAAACTAAACAAATTTAATTTCAAAAAGTGGAGTTCTTAACCTCCTTAGTTTATTATATAAAAAAGCCAAAGAAATTTCAAGTATTACAATAGTTTGATGAACTTTTCCTCTTTAAATCTTTCAAAACTGACAATTCAAAAATCCTAATCTTCACTTTTTGCTCAGCTTTTAGCTTCAAACTTTCAAAATTTATTTATTTTAAACTAGAATGGTTGAATGCTAAACAATTTTGAATTAAAAGCATATATCGAAGCATTGAAACTGGTTTGGTTTAATGTTTGCATCTTTCAAAATTGTATGGTTTGAAAATAATTAATTGTTATAGTTTAATTTAGAGCAACTTTTAAATAAAAAATTGTTAATCTATATATTTTCTATAGGTGTGAAAATTGTATTCAAATCCAAGGTGCCGCTAAACCGGGAAACCGGGAAATGATATTGAATTTATTTTTTGACCGAGAATTTTACACATCGTTAGAAGAAAAATCTATTTAATCACCTGAATTATCACAAATTATATATCACAAGATACATGATTCAATTTAAAATAAATTTGACTTTACCTTTCTTTAAATTTTAAGTTTGATTGTTAACTTTTTTAATTATAAATTCCTTTAGTTTACAATGTGTAATTCTAAAATATTTCAGGATCATAATTTTCCATTCTAGGTCTTTATTTTCACAGGTACATTTTCACTTCAAATAATTTTAAAATACACTTTTGAAGACTTAAACAACAAAATGTGACTAGTATTTGAAATTGCAGTGTATTTACAGAAAACGTTTAAAGTTGATCAAATGTGTATATATATATATGTATTAATTATTGATTTTTAAAATTGAACCATGTTCAATTTCGAAATAATTTTAAGTCGAAAAGTATCACAAGCTTCCACTTTATACATGCAAATTATTGAATCTAAATTTCAATGAACGTAAAAAATGGTTGTAAACCGGAAAATGACGGAGAATTTTTTCCTCGATCAAACCGGCAATCATGAAATTAGTTTTGTATAGTCAAGAAAATATTACTTCTTTGGATTAGGCTAGATTAAAATTGACTTTTAAAAAATTGAAAATTTTTTCACCTGAACCTTATTTATTTAAATTAAAGTAGCAAGACATGATATGATTGTATTTTGTTCACAATCAATTTTTGTGTTCGATAATAGCATTTTGAAAATGAAACATTCAAAATTATTAATTGAATACTGATACATATCAAAAATGTAACTATTTCACTATATGATAAAGTCAATTTTAAATCCTGCAAAATTTAAAAATATCGAAAAGGCATTGAACACTGAATACTTATAAAGTAGCTTTCCAATTTCCCAAGCCTATTTCCAAATTAATCTATGAAGAAGAAAAAAAACAATGCGAGCACTGTGTAGGCATTCGAAATTTAATTTGTTTAAATTTCCTATTCGATAATATTTTTCAAGTGAATAAAATATACAATTTAAAATTAGAATCATAGTAATATTGTTCACTTTTTCAGGGCTGACCTGAAACCAATGTTACTAGTAATATAATAATGTGAAAGCAAAGCGGTGAACTTTCAAAAACAATGATAAATCTATAACAAAGCAAATGAAATATTGATACAGTAGTTCAATTTTGAGATTTTATTGTTGAATTTTCGAATAAAAAAGATAAGTTTACAAATAAACATGAAATAGTAAAATTTTACAATGAAAGAAATTAATTTTCAACTAAAATTATGAATACTCAACCAACAAAATTATTTTTTATTTTATTAGTTAAACATTAAACCTAGTAGTTGACTTTCAACTAGTTGACCATCAACAACATAATTGAAATTGCAACCAAATTGTAAAAATGTTAATCAAAAAGGATGTTGAAAACTGATAAAATCATTTGAAATTTATTAGAATATTTATAAACTTCATAAAATCCTTTAACAAGCCTTAAAGTCCGTGGAAGGCACTAAAAATCTGTTTTCCTAAATCCTTATAAATCTCCGAAATCCTTTAAACTTGTAAAGTTCCTTGAATTTCCTAAATTTGACATTTGTTGAAATCCTCTGGAGTCCCTCAAAACCTCCTGATATGTTTGGAAATATTTTAAATGTCGTGAAATTTTTACAAAATTTGACGAAACCGCTGAAAATCCATGAAAATTCCTTAAAGTTTGTCGAAATCCTGCACTCAACAAAATGCTTGTTTGCATCAAACAAACATTTGTTTGACCCTATATCGAAGAAATAATTTGTTTTATTCAAATTAACATTTTTCTGAGTGTGCCTTCAGTAGATGAATAAATCATTTGTTTGTACTTTCTAGATTTTCACATCAACTGTTTCAATATTTCTTATTTCTATACTGATTTTCTCATAATGACTTTTTTCAATGATTTGTCTAGAATCGCGAAAAAATATAAGAAATTCACTGTAGGAAAATCAATATATTTTTAGTTATTCATAGTAACAGTCATCAAAATTTTGGAAGAGATAACACGGGATAAAAAAATCTTTTATTTGAAACTATGTTTATAGTGTGAGAAGAGATATAGGTCATTGTATGAGTAATTAAAAAAAATATTTCGTATGAAAATCTATGCGTATGATCGAAGCAAGCTTATTGTTTGAAGAAAGATAGCTGAAACACAGGTTTTTCTTGATTCAAAATTATCTTTGCCCAGATGTCCATTGATTGAAAAATTAAAAAATTAAAAAACAATTGAACAAGTTTCTTGATTATTAAATTTTTTTGTTAACCCATTTTATTTTTATCGTAATTTTTGTCTTAGGTTTTAATTTTCCGTATGGAAATGCAAATAAAAATTAAAGTTTAAAAATTTTTCTTTTCAATTAAAAAAGTTTCACAGTTTTAATTGTTATAATATTAATTATTCTTATTTATATGAAAACCTAATATTTATTTAATCAAATTCACAATTTTACATTTTTCAGATATATTCATTGAATATTTAAAAATTCTATTAAATACTTTTAATAAGAGTATTAGTCTCCAAATATCTGACCTTCCAATGAGTTTCATATAAGCTACATCGCAATCATCGTCAGATATTCGCAAACTATAAAAAGTGTTAATGTTTGCTTTATTTTATCCTTGTTGTCAAAGTCTCTTTGGTGACGTTTTTTATGCAATATTTATTTTTGCTGATAGTGCTGAAGAATACTTGCGAAAATGATTCTTTCATTCAAAAAATACCTATTATTTTAACTTTTTATAATGTTTCTTGTTAAACATAAGAAATATTCAATGCTCACAATTTTTTTAAACTTTAAATCACTTTTAAATATATTCCCTCTTCACGTGACTATTTATGTCTAAATATCTGATTTTCTAATGTGTATTATACAATATAATATGATCATACACATTAAGGTGCCCTGTAAAATCATTTTTTTAGCAAACCACGATTCAGAAATTTCTTTCTTTCAGAAAGAAAATAATCCTTTACTCAGTATTTCTGTACGAGATTCTGTTTGTACTTCATTAGTCAGATTAGAGAAGAAAAAATTATCTACCAAATTCGTGAAAACTGATGGCACAATCCATATAATCATGTTCGTTTTAGGGAAAGCTGAATTTTATATGAAAAAATTATATAGGAGAAGTTCTGAAAATTAATCTGGAACAGATTTATCATAATGTTTAAAATAAGGCAAGTCATTTTTCTCAATACCTCTTCCATTCTGAGGTGGTCTTCATGTTCTGATATCCCCTGCACACAAAAAAACAGGTTTTCGCTGAGGTGTCTATATGTAGTCTATGAAAAATTAAATGATTTGACTGGGCTTCAGTACACTTTTTCAATATCACGAAAATGCAGGTTGAATTTGTAAGCCAGTCGCATTGTACAAAAAAATTTGGATAATTTTAAAAATGTTGAAAAACTTTTTTTAGGATTTGAGGCCATGTGACGAGTGGGTCATGTGACCGGCTCCCTACTTTACCAACACTTTTTTTATTCGTAGACTTATTTTCACACGAATAGCCCTATAAAAAATTCTGAAATGTCCCCCTTATTTTTCTTACCAATTATTAGCCAACCAATCCATCAAAATTGCCAGTCATGTATTTAAATTGAAAAAAAAGGCAATCTTAAAATCTTAATGCACTTCAATCTTACCTCGGCCGGCCGCCTTGTGCGGGGGGAATCTTTCTGTCGAAGGGTTCCTCTGGAACAAAGCGGCCGTTCCACTATCTTTTGAATTTCGCCGCCTTGCTACACACGTCAGGAAACCGGACTGACTGCCATCTCTTGTGAGTTGGCTCAGTCGAGTTCTGCCCGACATTATGTTTCAGATTCAGTGGAGCACACACTCCTGCAACTTGGTCATGGCCGGATATAAAAAGCTCAAGAAAAGCCGGTATAGTGCCAATGCAGAATAAGGAGAAGAAGAGGAGGTGAGACCATGTATGTATATGCCAACAATTTTATCGCATAATCCGACCAACTATAGGAAGTTTGGATTACTATACCAAGTGATTTACTGTAAATAATGTTATTAGGTTCCCTGCCTGACAAATAAAAAAATTTTAGAGTCGCTACTGAATCAAGAGATGAAATTCTCACGCCATATGTACTGAAGGTCAAATTGACTGAGAAAGAGGCACGGCATGAGATTCGAAAGAGGCACAGCAAAGAATTGAATAAAAATCAACAGGAGGATTTAAAGCAAACAAAAAATCAAAATAGACAGGTCGACGTCGATGAAATAACGCAGGCAAGCAGCAGGGACCTTCTAGTTTTAGGGAAGATATTTCACCTGCAATCAGTTTGGGCATCAAGCAGCAGAATGTTCGAAGAGCTTCAATAGAATGGCGTGGCTGAGCGAGCCAACAGAACTGTCGTAGAGATGACGCGCTCAATAATGATACAATCCGAAATGCCTGCAATGTTATGGGCAGAGGTTTTGAGTGTATCAGTCTTTATAAGGAATCGCTGCCCTTCAAAGTCTTTGGTTTCAAAAACTCAATGCGAGATGTGGCCCGATGCTAAACTGTATCTCGGTCTAATGAGAATCATTGGCAGCAAAGTCGTTGCTTTAGAGAAAAATTCATGTCGCAGCAAGCTGGGTCCATCAGGGCAGAAGTATACTCTTGGTGGGTATTCACAGAAGGCGGAAGCTTACCACTTATGAGATCAATAAGCAAATAAAGTTTTGAAGGCACGCGATGTTCGATTTTGCGAGAATCTGATCATGAACGAGGATCGGAAGGAATAAACGAACCAAAAGGATCAGACGGAAGACACTGTAGAAGAACTTTTCAAAGCACCTTTGAAGATGATGAGATCTCGAATTCGGAACCAGCGGGGGCAATTTCACTTCAGAAAAATAATTTTCCAGATGACGCAGGATTATTTCATGCTTCGTAGAACTTGCGCGCTACGCAGGATGACGGCGTATATGACGGAATCATGCAAAATTTGGAGATAGAATCTCCGTTTGGAATCCATGGACGGAATCTAACCGTACTAAAAGATAATCCAAGAAATCTTTAACGAGAATCGAGGCCGCAAATTGTTAAAGGAACGGTCTCCCAACAATCATTCGAACAGGTAGTCGAGGGAGGCTATGAAAACTCTACCGGGAAACGGCGGGTCTGGAACAAGATGATGACGAGCTGGAACCATAAAATCTACGTGAAGCTATTTAAGGTGTAAATAACGATTCTTGGAATGACGCTACGAATAAGAAATGCCTATCTCTAGTGCAAAATAATACCTTGGAACTGGTGTAATGACCTTCAAATTGTCGAGTCTTGCCCTGTCAATGAAGAAAGGCATTGACTAGCAGGAAGTTTACTAACCAGTAGATGGTATAAAGGAATCCAAAAATTTTTCGCTGGTTGCGTTCAGAAGCAAATGTACGTTCACCAAATGGACGTAGAAACAGCCTATGTACAAGAAGACCTTAAAGATGAAATGCACATGAAACAGCCCGAGATCAATGTCGTGCCCGGGCAGAAGAACAAGGTTTTGCGGTTCAAGAAATCACTATATGGATTTAAACAAGTTGGAAGAGAATGGTATTACAAGATTGATACGATGTCGAGGACAGAAAATCTTATACTGATACAGGGCCTATTCTTGCAAGAGGGCCAGTGACTTGTGGGGCAAAGAAACAAAAATCTGCGGCACTATCGACCATTGAGGCAGAATATATGGATTTATCGGAAGCCTGTAAAAATGTTATATATCTTCATCGATTATTAACTGATTTTTCTTCTTCAAAATTTGTCGACAGATCCACGAATGTGAACTGTAATAATGAGAGCACAATACACTTGAGTAAGGGCAGTGCCTACCACAAGCGAAGCAAGCACGAGGACCTGCGTTACCATTTATGCCGAGACGTTCAGGAGAGAGGAGGTTTCAACGTTGACTGTCTTCCAGCAAATCAGATGGTGGCAGGTCTAGAGTAAGACTTCAGATCGCTTTGAGTTAATAATTTTCCATTTAAATATATTTGTTTCTTTTCACGCATAGCTTTTTTTTGGAAAATAGAATTCATCAGTTTTGAAAAAGCAATATCGATTGACAAACCCAGAATTGTTCTTTGAAAATGGTTGGTTGACGTGCTTGGCCTTTTTTAGGCTTGATTTACTTGTTAGGAAGTAAATAATCTTGCCTATGGGTTTTTTCTTGAACACGTGTCGCTTTTTCCAGACTTCTTCATGTTACAAACGATTGAATAAAATGAAAAAAACAAAGCTTAAAGGGAAGAAACGGATTTTATTTGTTATACCACTAGGTTCTTTCCAGTCAGATATCACATTTCCATAGTGAATGCATATGCCTAGAATTTGATTTTACATACGTGTATAGAGTATTTGTTGCATTAATTGTAGTATTGTTAATTTAATTGTGACGTTTTCATTTCCTTAATAATGTAGATTAAACAACGTCTGCGGTATCAGTAGGATCGAATTTCCATGAACCACACACGATTGATGTGTTTGTTAAATTGTCATCACAAAAAAAAAGAATTTTCTACTTATTTCTATTTGTTTGGAAAAAAGTTGAATTTTCAACCTGAAAATATGAATTTTTAACAAAAAAGTTTATTTTTCACAAAATTGTAAAATTTTCAGTTAAAAAAAATTAATTTATAACGAAAAAAACAAGCAATTTTCCACAGTTTAATTAATTTTTTTTTCCCGAAAATATGAAGATTCAGCAAAAAAGTTAATTTTTCACCAAATCGTTAAATTTTGAGTGAAAAAAAGTGATTTTTGAAGGAAAAACAAACAATTTTGTTAAATTTTTAACCTAAAAACATGAATTTTCAACAAAAAATCTAATAATTGATATTTCAACTAAAAATATTTTTATTTTGAATCAAAAACAATCGAATATAACCAAAAAATACCAATTTTCAACATGAATTTATAAATTAAATGTAAAAAACGAATTTTTAACAAGAGTGGAATTTTCAATCAGAAAGATTAATTTTCTACCAAAAAGACGGATTCTCGGCAAAACACATCAACTTTGAACCAAATAGTCGAGTTTTCAGCCAAGAAGATTTATTTTCTACTAAAAAAGATCAATTTTCCACAAAATTAATAAATTTTTAACCAAATATTTGAATTTTTAAACTAAGGAACATCATGTTTTAAACAAAAATGCAATATTTAAATTGGCATCACAAAAAAATGAATTTTCAACGAAAGAAGAATGAATTTTCTACAAAACATTTGAATTATCCACCAAATAGATGAATTTGATAGAAAACTGTTGAATTTTCTAGCCAACAACACGATTTGTGTAGAAAAAAATCTGAATTTTCAACAAAAAAGTTAATTTTTCGCCAAATGTTTAAATTTTCAGTTAAAAAAGTTAATTTTTAACGAAAAAAACAAACAATTTTCCACAATTTTGTTTCATTTTTAACCTCAAAATATGAATTTTCAACAAAAAATCTACAATTTACAAATTTACAAATTTAAAAATTAAAAAAGACGAATTTTTAAGAAGAGTGGAATTTTCATCGAAGAAAGATGGATTTTCAACGAAAAAGACGGATTCTCGACAAAACACATCAACTTTGAACCAAATTGTCGACTTTTTAGGTAAGAAGATTTATTTTCTACTAAAAAAGATAAATTTTACACAAAATTTATAAATTTTTAAACAAGAAGGATAATTTTTTACTAAAAAAGACGAATTTTTAATAAATTAGATACATTTTTAAACAAATATTTGAATTTTTAAACTAAAGAATATAATTTTTTAAACAAAAATTCCACAGTTCAATTTTTATTACAAAAAATTAATTTAAAAAAAAACAGAAATTTTTTACAAAACAGTTGAATTGAGTACAAAAATACGAATTTTTAACAAGATAGTTGAATCCTCGACCAAAACAGATTCATTTTTACCCAATCATTTTTAGCTAAAATAGATGAAATTTTTACCCAAAGAGATGTATGAAAAAAAATAATTTCTACAACAAAGTTGAATTTTCCACCAAATAGTTGAATTTTATACTAAACTGTTGAATTTTCTAGCCAACAAGACGATTTGTTTAGAAAAAAGTTGAATTTTCAACCCCAAAATATGAATTTTCAACAAAAAAGTTTATTGTTCACAAAATTGTTAAATTTTCAGTTAAAAAAATTAATTTTCAACGAAAAAACAAACAATTTTTAACAATTTCATTGAATTTTTAACCTAAAAACATAAATTTTCAAAAAAAATCCAATAATTGATATTTCAACTGGAAAATATATTTATTTTGAATAATAAATAATCGAATATAACCAAAAAATACCAATTTTCAACATATAAACTTGAATCCTGGACTTAAACAGATTAATTTTTAATCAAATCATTGGAGTTTTAATCAAAGAATATGAAACTTCTACCAAAAGATATGAATTTACAAATTAAAAAAACGAATTTTTAACAAGAGTGGAATTTTCAGCGAAGAAAGATGAATTTTTGATCAAAAAGATAAATTTTCTACCAAAAAGATAAATTTTTCTCAAAATTCATGAATTTTCAAACAAGATGATTAATTTTTTACTTAAAAAGGAAATTTCTAATTAAATTACATACATTTTTAACCAAATATTTGAATTTTCAAACTAAAAAAGATCAATTTTCAACCAAAAATGAAACAGTTCCATATATATTGCAAAAAATTATTTTCCAATAAAAAAAAACTTTCTACAAAACAGTTGAATTGAGTGAAAAAATACAAATTTTCAACAAGATAGTTGAATCCTTGACCAAAACAGATTTATTTTTAACCAAACATTTTTAACTAACATAGATGAAATTTCTACCAAAAGAGATGAATTTTCAAAAAAAAAAATTTTTACAAAACAGTTGAATTTCCCACCAAATAGTTGAATTTTATACTAAACTGATGAATTTTCTAGCCAACAAGACGATTTGTTTAGAGAAAAAGTTGAATTTTCAACCCGAAAATATGAATTTTTAACAAAAAAGTTAATTTTTCACCAAATTTTTAAATTTTCAGTTAAAAAATTACTTTTTAATGAAAAAAACAAACGATTTTCAACAAATTTGTTGAATTTTCTGAAAACATGAATTTTCAACAAAAAATTTAATAATTGATATTGCAACTAAAAACTTTTTTTATTTTGAATCAAAAACAATCGAATATAACCAAAAAATACCAATTTTCAACATAAAAATTGGAATCCTGAACTTAAACAGATCAATTTTTAATCAAATCATTGTATGATTATCAAAAAAATTAATTTTTTTATCATCAAAAAACGAATTTTCAAAAACAGTGAAATTGTCATCGAAGAAAGATGAATTTTCAACCAAAAAGATTAATTTTCTACCAAAAAGTTGGATTCTCGACAAAACACATCAACTTAGAATCAAATAGTCGAATTTTCAATCAAGAAGATTTATTTTCTACTAAAAAAGCTAAATTTTCCACAAAATTCATAAATGTTTTGAAAAGAAGATTAATTTTCTACTAAAAAAGACGAATTTTTAATAAATTACATGCATTTTTAACCAAATATTTGAATTTTTAAACTAAAAGATATCAATTTTTAACCAAAAATGCAACAGTTTAATTTTTATTACAAAAAATTAATTTCCAAACAAAACAAAACAAAATTTCAGAAGTATTGATTAGTCCACGAAGAAAGATGAAATTTCAAACAAGAAGATTAGCTTTCTACCAAAAAACGAATTCTCAACGAAATACATCAACTATGAACTACAGTTAAATTTTTATTACAAAAAAATATTTTTAACAAAAAGAAACGAATTTTCTACAAAACAGTTGAATTTTCAACCTTACAATATGATTTTTCAACAAAAAAAGTTATTTTTCAGCAAAATTGTTAAATTTTCAGTTAAAAAACATTAATTTCTAAGAAAAAAAAGAAACGATTTTTAATAATGTAGTTGAATTTTCATCCAAAAAACGAATTCTCAACGAAATACATCAACTATGAACTACAGTTAAATTTTTTGCTCTTTCTCTATACTGGGTAATATGTTCGCTTTTTGGGATATTATAGATGAACCGAATGCAAGCATTAAGCGTACTTTCAAGCTTCGCATTCAGTTCATCAGTAATATCGTCATATACAATACATCCGTAGTCAAAGAAAGGAAAAATTAGGCTATTAATTAGGATGATACGCGTTGGAGTAGAAAAAATTCTTCATTTCTGTTAAGCTGTTGGAGGTCTCTAAAGGTGTAACGACAAATTCAAACACTAAATAAAGTTCATTAAAGGAGGAGATAATTAACATATGGATTTTACCGATTCTAGAAATTCAGAATCTAACGAAAAATTCTTTTCAAAAAAGAACTTCCTGGAATATAAATGTAAATATAATTGTGAATGAAGTATACAATATTCTACATTCAAACGCTAGAGTAAGTTGAGTAAGCATGCAAGTTCTTGTTCCTAATTTATTGCCAATCTAATGAAAGCCTGTGTCCTCCTCAGCATACAACAAAAATCAATCATGACTCCCAAAATACATTTCTCGCATAAAGTTACCAGTTGGGCATATGATTCAAACAACAAATAATACAAAGAACAGAGTAGCCTTGAAATGGTTTGAAACTTTGGTCAACGAAAGGTATGCATCCAGTGAAGGTAAAGGTGAAGTTTCAGGCGCTGAACGAAGACTGGAGGTTGGAAATGCTAGAGATTGAAAAAACGGACTGGAAATATGGTCAAAAGTCGATATTAAATAACAGGTTAGTCAAGGGGTCATTCTAATTATGAAAGAAAAGAGAGCCAGGCAGCATGTAGAAAGGCATCGATTTGTATCTACCAGATTGTTTATTGTGAAAGAAGTGTGTTAAAAGAAGCCTTCTGGGATACTTAGAATGATATCACAGGTACTTGCGATCATGTGGAAAGAATCATTCTACTTGGAGATATGAATGGATTGGTTGTATTCCAACTTCAGGGTACGAAAAAGTTGCAAGGTAATTTTTAGGATCCAAAAAGAAATTGTAACGGAGAAAGTTTGGTTAGGTTATGCTTCGAAAAGGCTTTTTTATTACAAATACTTGGTTTAGATATAAAATGATCCACTTGTCCATATGGCGAAGAGAAGATAGCAAGAGTTCAATTGACTTTGTTGTTACGGATGGAAAGGAACCAAAAAGACAAAACAGATGCGAATCAAGCTTGATAATTCGCAGAAACTAGAAGTGGAAATAGATGTTCAGCATAGGATATACGAACTCATAGATAGGACAACTTAAAAGGCGCTCATATGCAACAAAAATTTATAGGACGCATAGACTATGCTCCGGGATATCATTGTTAGGTGTGCGACTGAAGTGTGTGGTACAGCGGTTGTATGAAGGATGCCTGGTGATGCGTGGTGAAATGATTAAATCCGCGTAGCCATTAACAAGAAGTAGCAAGCGTATCTAAAAAAGTGTAATATTGAAGACCTCAGCGATGACGAGAGAAACAGACTTGGAAATAATTATGGAGACAAAAAAAGGAAAGTAAAAATTGCGGATCAGATGATTATCTTGGAACAGATCACAGATAAATGATCGATAATGATTATAAGATTTCATACCAGGGTCAATTAAAAGCTTTCAGATAATTTTGAGCTGCCTGCAAACCCGTATCTTGGTATTTTTTTTACTACTGACGAAAAGATTGAAGGAGAGATAACTAAGCGTATCAAGGAGTCTGTAGAATAGATATATCTTATTTTGTACTTGCACCCACTAAGCTGTACGGTATCAAGACCTGGACCTACGAAGAGAAGAATAGGGGTAAAGGTAACACGGTTGACATGAAATTCCTGCGCAATGGTTTCCTCAAAACGCTAATGGACTAAATCACTAATAACAGAAATCTTGTAGAATGTGGTGTAGAAAAAACACTGTTTGACAAGAATGGAAGAAATTTGTTGAAATGATGCGGGCATGTTGAGAGAACAAAAGGAAAACTATTGGCGAAACAGGTATATTTAGGTCAAGTGTATGGTAGCGAACCCAAAGAGTATAGATGTTGAGAAAGCTAGAGAGGTATGTCAGGGCATGAAAGTGTCGCAAAATTCAGTTTATAAGAAAAGCTTGATTAAGCGTGTCAGTGTAGAGCGAAACGCCCAAAACTTAGGACATCAGATACTAAGAGGTCTGCATGGAGAGCTTTACATGGTGACTCTGAACAACTCTTTGCCTAGGGTGATAGCTAGAGAAATATATCAGCGACCTGGGTTGGAGAAGTTTTTAAGAACGAACGTTTTGTTCGAATGAGTAGCACGGACATTTCAAATTCATCTAAAAATATAACGTCCCCCCTCCTCTATCACTCCTTGTGAACATTTAATCTTTTTAGCTGGAAATTTAACTATTTGAATAAAATTGTCTTTATGTTTTTTTGAAAATGTGTGCTTTTTTGTTACAAATTAATTTAATTACCAGAAAATTTAATTTTTCCATTTTTGATTCAAAGTTTATTTGTGATTAGTTGAAGAGTTGTCTCTTTCATATGAAATTCCTTTCTTTTGTTGGAAATTCCTGTGTTTGCTGAGAAAGTTAATCTGGTTTGATGAAAATTTCTTTTCAGTTGAAAATTCTATTATTTGGTTTAGGAATCCCCTTTCTTGATCAAACATTCATCGATATGGTTGAAGATTCAACTATTTTGTTGAAAATTCGTTTTTTTCTGTTTAATTAATTTGCTTGAAAATTTCCTTTTTAGTAGAAGATTTATCTTTCTTGTTAAAATTAAAATTTTTTGTTAGAGATTCTCACAGCCTCGACAGAGATAAGGTTTGAAGAAATCTGTTTTGCTGAAATTCTTATTTAAACTGCGAGTCTATGGTAAAAGAGATTGACATACAATGAAAATACTTTTTGATTTAATTATCTTTGTTGATGCTGTGATTGAAAGCTGTGATCGATCAGGTTTTCCGGTGGACGATGAAAATCTTCCAACCTTGATTGCCGTAACAAGAAAAGTGAGAGATGTTCTATTCTTATTACCTGAGCTATTGGTACACATATAAAGTTTGTTTATTGTAATACACTTTATGCCCGAGCCAAACAGCACCCTACCCGTAGACAAAAATTTCTGTCAAGAATAAGATAATGGCTAGTATATATTATAGTGAAAAATATTTAACATCTATTCAGTAACAGTCCGAGGAATTATTCAAAACCCGTTTCTTAGTTTCTCCATTAAAATTAAGCGTTTTGTCTCAATACTGCTCTTCACGTTTGTTATGTTTTTCGATTCTCGTCGTAAGTAGACTATAACATAATACGGAATCATATATTAGAACATCTTTAATCCAGGTATCAACTGTACTCCAAAATTTGTTTCCCACTTTAAAACAACTAAAATAAGTTGTTATTATCATCGTATATCATTTCATCTTGCTGCGTAATTATTCAATTATCGAATTTTGAGGTCATATTAATTGTTATGAAATAATTGTATATAAAAACAACTTTAATCGAAACATCTTGAGCTAACTGTCACAACTCCACATTATATTCACTCTCGAAACATGTTTGAAGTATCAACAGATGGTTTAAACTAATTAAAATTGTTGTAAAACATGGCAAACGTGACACCAAACGTCAGTCGCTCCAAAAATTCGTTTCGGGTGTCGGTTATGTTCACTCGGCGCTCGGTAGAGGTCGTGACACAGTCACTTCTGTTTGACATTCTGGAGTGTCGATTTGACTATACTGATTGTGAGTCTGACTCACCTGTGCATATTCTAACAGACTATAAAATTATGGTCTGTCTGACTATAAAGAAAAAATTGTGGATGGTACTTGAGAATATCTAGATTATCAAACTGACCATCTAAATTTTGACACTTCAAGTTTGACTATCCATTTTTCTCCTTGTAGAGAGGTTCTGGAAGGATACAAGTGGTATCTTCATTCCTGACACAGGAAAAAGGCGTTATCTGGGGAAGGGAGAGGGGAAAGGCAAAACGTTGTATTTGGGAAGGAGAAAAAGCAAGGTAGAATCTAAGGAATGGAGAACATAAAAGGTGTTGTCAGAGGAACAGGTGGGGGGAAGGGTGGTATTTGGAGAGCTGGAAGAAAACAGTGGTATCTGGGGAAATGCTGAAAGGATGGAAGTGTATCTCAATTCCTTGCACAGGAAAAGTTTATATTTTCGGACATAAATGAAAAAGGTGCTATCTGTAGAGGAAGAAGGAAAAGGCGGTATCTGGAGAGAGGTAAGGATAAAGTTTTTTATCTAAGGATGGTAGAATGAAAAGGATCGTACCATCTAGGGAGAAATATATCCATTCCCGACAAAAGAAAAATGCGATATTTAGGAAGGAAAAAGGTAGTATCTGGGGATTGAGAAGGAAAAATGTAATTTTTGTGGAAGGAAAAAGAATAAATATCCGAGCGCGAAAATTTTCAATAAAAACAGCAACTTTCTGGCATTATTTAAAGAAATTGCTTCAACAATTATTACTCTTAAATTTCATTTATTATTGCCTCGATTTACATCACATTACATTATTTTTGCAAAATGTATTTGAATATCGAATTTACAGTAAAAATTATTATTTTATGTATTGAAAACAATTTGTGTATAAAAAACCATAAAAAATCATAACTGGCCTATAAAACAGATTCATCGGGGTGATGATTAAAAATGTTTCATTTGTATTCCATAGATTTTTTTTTAATTTGTGCATTGATCTTTTAAAATTAAAGGTCAAAGCATCGACAACTGTAGTTTGGTGATTGTGAATTCTCTTTTTTCAAAGCTCCTTTGGCTTTGACAAACACATTCTCATCACGCATATCGTGCTTTGCCCTCGACTTTGTGCAAACGGCGAACTTTTCTATATCATATTCAACACTATTATATCAAATGTATGTTACATTTATTTATGTACCTCGGTCTGGGATTGCTCATTCAGATATTGCAAAATAATGTACAAATTTTCTTTTTTCATGAGTTTTTAAATATTTGTTCCTTATTTTGCACTGATTTTCGTTCCAGCTACACTGACAAATGTTCAATTTCAATATATTTATATTATTAAAATTCAAAATATGCATTAATATTGAAACAGAAGTATTTTTATTGTCTTGTTTTTATAACTGAAAAAAGTGTGCATCCTATAAAAAAGCAATCCTATCGAAAAAGGATTCACAACAAATTTGTAGATCTTTTGTTTTTTTGGTTTAACAGCTTTTGTCTATAAATCTTTTTCTAACATTTTGTAGTTTTTCTACAATAATTTCTTTTTTAGTTTTGATGATATTTTTTACGAATAACAAAAACACTGCGCTCACCATAAGAAAATAATTAATGACAAATTTATAGCTTTTTTAGGATAAACAACTTTCGTGTCTTTTTTTTCTCGCAGCTTGTGTCGTTTGTCCAATAATTTAATTTTTATCATACATGTTGATTTTTACAATTGCAACAAAAACTACGCATTCTGTCAAATAATAAATTCTAACAAATTTGTGGATCTGTTTTGAGTTAGAAAATTCAGTGCATTCATTTTTTTTAAACTTGTCTCGTTTTTCCAAAAACTTCTACTTTTTATTTTAATCTTGTTTTTTACGAATAAAACAAAAACTACCCGTTCGATCAAAACTTGATTAATAAGAAAGTAGGTATTTTTCGGGTAAATCATTTTTATCTCATTTTTTAATCTTGACAAAAAATTCCATTAAAAATTTTGAAAATGTTCTACGGTTTTGAATTTTTATCCAAAATAGCTGTGTAATGAACTTGACCTTCAGATTTCAACACAAAAAGAGTATACCAAAGGTCAATTAAAATAGATGAATTCTTTCAAAAGCTATCGTGCTCACAGACAGACATACATACATCCATTAGTACATATTGCTGTAATTTTGTTTATTACATTAAATTTTAAAGATTGCTAACTTCAATAACAACTTAAATTCCAGATGAGATATTAGCCTAGAATATAAGAGTTCGACGGCACATCACAATGTCATGATTAATTTTCTATTCTCACTAGTAATTTTCATAAGCTCACCTTAACTTTTCCATTAAATTAGAAAAGTTAAAAATAGGAATAATTCATCACCTGTCAGAAACTAGGGAGGTTAGGTCACCCGACCGGAAGCAAAAATTGTCAGACCACGGGGTTCCAAGTATACAATTCTCCGTATTTATTCTAATTTCTTTCGTATTCCTTTTGTTATTTCATATTCAACTCGAGTGGAAGGGTGGGTCAACGACCCCCCCCCCACACAGCAATAACAAAAACTGTCAGATCTTACAAGGTTGGGCTGCATTGCATGTCTGCTGTCACCAGGGACTACGAAGAGGAGATTTTCCTGGCGCACGCGTAGTGGATGGGATTCCCGCACGTTCAAGAGCGTTCGGAAAAACAGGAGCAAGCGGCAGCGGAGAATCTGCGTACTGACCGAAGTCAACCCCGTCCCTGGACCATCGACTAGCGGCAGACGATGAAGGCTTACGTCGCATATAATGCATGCTGACTGTGCGCCACCACGCTGCTGATAAGCGAACTTGGCAGTTGTCCTTTTTATCAATCGTTCCTCTCACTCAGTAATTCTACGCTCTTACGATAGTGGTGCTCCGACTCTTATGAGAGGGAACCAGGAGACGCCACTCTGAATATTCATTCGTAATTCCAAGCTCCAAGTGAGGACCTCGTGGCGACAAGAGAACCCATTTGGAACAAAATAAAACTACCAAAAAGAGACGAATAATGAGAGGACGATCTAGAGGAGGACGGATACTGCCAGGTGGGTTCCCTCAATCTCTGCAGTTTAGCTTAATAGCTTCTTTCATTTCAACGTCGTGTGCCGAACTGGTAAGCACACGCTGTTGAAATTTGATAGTTGCTGACCTCGGGCAAGGTCATGATTGTTGACTCGCGACACACGTGTGATAAAATTCTGAGAGCCCCGTAAAATAGAATTAATAACCTAAACTGTCAAGTGGTCACTCGGACCACTCTATCTAAAGAAAGTCTGTCGGTGTAAAAATGGCGGTACGATACTGATACTCCATGAAAATAAACCCTTTTAGCCAAAAAACGTTGATAATTAATTATTTCGATTGTTTTTATCAAAGTGACCATGTATTTGCTTCCGTTTTGATGGCGCGTGGACGTCATACCACGTGTTTCGTGCCGTGAGGGCGCCATATGTTTTCTTTTATAAATCGACATTTACGATGGATATTTGATCACTTTTTAATCAATTATTATAAATTATTAAAAAAACGAAATTAAGTTTTAATTTTGCATTTTAATTCTTTGAGAGTTAAAGTTTATAAAAAACTCAACTATAAGGCAAACAAAATTTTTGTGGATGACCCTATTTCTCTAAATTTTCTGAGGCAATTCCTATACCAAATGTGGAGGCTGGAGCATTAGCAGTCGCATTGGCCGAGCAATTTATTATGAGACATGGATGTGCAAGGGTCATTCAGACTGATCAAGGGAGTAACTTTATGAGCGATATGTATGCCATTTTTTCATATAATTCGTCTGTGCATGAGTCTACAGGATTTTCTCCACATACTCTTGTCTACGATAAGGAAATGAATTTACCAACTAGTTTTTCTGAAAACAAACCCCCTTCCACTTATGTTAAATATGTGCTAGATTTATTTAAAAAATTGGCTGACGTTCAAAAAACTGCTGAGAAAACCTGAAAGCAGCAAAGGAAAAGTCAAAAAGATATTATGATCAAAAGTTAAATGTCCAAAATTTTAAAGAGGGAGATTTTGTTAGGCTGATGTTTTTTAGATGTTTTTTTGTTTTATAAAAAGATTAAAATTTGTAATTAATGTGGTTTAAATAGTGTCTCATTACATATTTTAAAATTGGAACCTCAAAATTCCGAGGCTCCAATATAGTTCACTCCAAAAAAAAGATGAGTTTTTTTCTATTGGAAAAAAGACCAAAAATTAAAATGTCTTGGATGATTTAATTTATATCGATGCAGGTTATATATTACCTTGAAGAAGGCCTACAACAAGGTCGAAACGTACGTTGGTTTTTAATAAAATTGACGAATAAAGCATGATTCTTGATAACTGAATCCACTATTAATTTTAATGGACCGTATGACTAAAATAACACATTCATACATATGAATTGACGTCTTCATTGATATCAACGGTCGAAGAAAATTTCACAGTGTGATAATATTCCAATCACTGAACATATATAATTTGAAGAAATATGTAAAATTTCTTATATCTTCAAGTTTTTGGTCATTTGAGATGCCAAACATTTTCAAATTAAAAGAAAACGAGGGATTTTCAAAATCTTATTTTTATTTCAATATGAATGTAGGTAGTTTTTGTAAATTCGTGGCCAATTTATTGTTAACCAAAATTTGAAAAAAAATTAAAATACTATAAAAGTATTAAAATTTCATACAAACTTTGGAATTTTGAAATTTAATACAAGTTTTGTAATTTTTTTAATTTTAGAAAGATTTAGAAAATTTATAGAAAATTTGGCAATTTTCTAAAAATTTTGAATTTCATACGATTTTTAAAATTTGGTTTTAAAATTATTTTTTAATACTTTCTAAATTTTATAACATCTAAAAAAACTTATATTATTTCTCATATTTCCAAGTATTTGGTAATTCAGGAATTACACAAAATTTTCCAATTTAAAAAAACGAGGAATTCTAGAAACGTTATTCTAATTTGAATATGAATTCAGGCCGTTTTTCGAAATTTATGGTTAATGTCTTATTAACCAAAAAATTTGAAAATTTTCACAATCTTATAAACGTTTTAAAATTTTATAAAAATTTTAGAATTCTGAAATTCAATCAAAGTTTTCGAATTTGAAAATTTTATAAAGATTTATAAAATTTTATAAAAATTTCGAAATTCAACAGAAAATTAGAAATATTCTTTGCTTTTCGAAATTTTATAACATTTAAAAAAAAAATCAGATTTCTTATATTTTTAAGTTTTTGGTAATAATTTAGGTCTTGTTATTGTCAAAAATTTTATTTTTCGGGATTTTTCAGTCGTCTCCATTTTAAGAATTTTATGAGCTTAAAAAATTTTTTAAATCTTTTGAAACTTCAGAAATTTCAAAAACTTGTATTATTTTCAAATTTTCCAAAATCCAAACTTTTTAAATTTAATAAGTCAAAGAAGTTTTAAAACTGGATTAATTGACCACAAATTTCAAAAATTTTTTGAAATTTTCGAGAGTATATTCCAAGATTTTTGAAAATTTATAAACGTACATATATGTATACATTCATTTGTATATTTGATTTCAAAAAAATTCTAGATTTATAATAATGTAAATATGAAATTTCCACAATTCGTTGAGTTTTGAAAATTTGAAATTGCATAAAAATGTTGGAAACTTCAGGAAAATATTAGAAATTTTCAAAGAACTGAAGTATAAAAGTATTAAGAATTCTTAAGATTTTAGGAATTTTTAAACATAAAAAAGTTTCGCAAATTTTCAAAATTTCTAAAATTTGTATTATTTTTGAAATTCTATAACATTTCAAAAATGTTACAAAATTTTCCATATATTTTGGCAATTTAGGAATTTCCAAAAATGTCAAAATTGTGAAATGGATTAAGAAAATATTTGGAAATGTCTTAAATTTCAAAATTTGGAAATTTTGAGAACTTTCCAATCTTTCCTAATTAAAAAAAATCATTGGAATTTGGAAAGTTCATTAATTTAGCATAAATTTTGTTGACTTTTTTACATGTTATGAAATTTTGAAACTTGATAAATGTTTGAAATTTTGTAAAAATTTCATTACATTTAAGAAATTTTGAATAATAAGAGATATACCACTAATTTCAAAAAAATTTCCTGAATTAATATTAAAGTAAAATTGAGGATTCGAAATCTCCTCGATTTCTTAAATTTGGAAAGTTCTGAAAATTCTCTAAATTCCACATTTTTTAAAATTTGATAAAATTTCGGAAATTTTCTAAATTCCTAAGAAAATATAAATATAGTTTCCAAAATTCAACGATTTTAGAAAGTTCATGAAAACTCAAAAATAATATAAAAATTTCGAATACTTTGAATTTTCTGGTGATTTAGGAATTACCAAAAATTTTTTTAATTTGAAAAATCGAAGAATTTTAGAAAATTTTTCAAATTGTAATTTTTTTTCAATTTAATTTCAAGTTGTAAAAATTGTCCTGCCCTTGCCACATACGATATTTTTGATTGAAGATGCATGATTTTGAAACTTTGTTTTTGTTTTAATACGTATTGAGAGGATTTTTTGTAAGCTTCTTATTTTCCGAAATTTTTAAAATTAGAAAAAAATCGATCTGTTTTGAATTTCTTCGGCGCGAGATTTTGCGACTTCAAGTGTAGAACATACATAACTTGAAATTGATTCAGTCTATTTAATGTTTTTTGAATAACAATTATCATAATTTTTTGTACAGAATCAAGTGCATCGCGGGAACCTTGGGATAATGAAGCTCCTGCCCTACCAAATTTTGTTCCGTTGACTCCTCGTTTAGATTTAGAGTTGCGACTGTAAAATAACTTTTTTGTTGAAAATTCATATTTTCGGGTTAAAAGTTCAACTGTTTTTATAGAAAAATCGTCTTTTTCAGTTGAAAATTTCACAATTTGGTATACAATTAAACTATTTGGTATAAAATTAAATAGTTTTGTAGAAAAATCGTTTTTTTTTTAATTGAAAATTAATTCTCCTTAATAAAAATTACACTACATCATGTTTAGTTGAAAATTTATGTTTTTAGCTTAAAAATGCGACTATTTAGTTCAACATGTTTAGAAACGACAAAAATATACTAAAAATTGATCAAATAAAATTTGGACTAACATCACATCCATTGTTCAAAATATTTAGTTGAAAATTTATCAAATTTATTGAAAATTTGTATTTTTTGGTTGAAAATTAAACTATTTGATTGAAAATTTATGTATTTTCTTGAAAATTCGTATTTTTAGGTAGAAAATCAATTTTTTGTTTGTTAAAAATGCAATTCAACTTTTTCATTTAACATTGAAATCTGCTGTTGTTTAAATATCAACTATTATATTTTTTGTTGAGATTTTGTATCTTTGGTTTGAAAATTCATCTTGTTGGTTGAAAATTTAACTATCTGGTTGAAAATTCAGCTATTTTGTTAAAATCTCGTATTTTTTACTTGAAAATTCATCATTTTGGACGGCCCTAATCAGCAATTGAGACAATTTATAGCCAATTAGCAAATAAGTTGAAAAATATATTTTTTTAAAGTAAAGAAATAGTGAAATTAGCAGAAAATTGTGAGAAAATAGTGTCTTCAGTGTAATTTTGTTCGAAATAGTAGTAAAATAGTGTAATCGTTCAAAAAAGTGTACAATAGTGTTGATAGTGTGGTGAGTTCGAGGCCTGCGATTCATAAGAAAACCATGCATTTTTTCAAAAAATGGTCCGAAATTGAGCTTAAAATTTCAATTTTCGATTTTTCATAAGAATTCTTTATGGGTACAACACAAATATTTGGGCAAATGAGGCTAATTAACGAACTTGATTTTTCTTTTGGGTGCCTGAAAAAGTATGCGAAAGCGCAATCCAATCCCTCAGGTGATCCCAAAACGTGAAGATTTTATAAAAATCGACCAAATCAAATGTTAAATAAAAATATCTTTGAAAATGAAAAAAAAATCTTACAAGTAGAAGAGGCTCAATTATAGTTTGGGAATAAACTTAGCCACCTAAGACTTGAATCCTAACAAGTGGTCTTGAATTACAATTTTTTTCCCGCGTTCCAATTCTTTATGGACAAAAAGAATTTTTACTCAAAGTAAAAATCGTTAAGCTTACTGTTGAGCAATAAAAATATATCTAAACCAAACTTTGTGACCTTTGATAATGAAATTCAGTGGATCTAAAATTCATTATTTCCTCGCGCTACAAACTTGAAAAGTAATTTATAAAGAAGGCAGTATTTCTTAGGTGGATAGACAACCGACCTTTGTAGCCTTGACCTTTTCTGTCACTAATGCGTCATACTGTGCTCTAGCCTCTGCCGCTATAGGTGAATAGGATATAGTTACTGATTCATCAGCGAACTACAAACATTTAACTGAAGAAATTAGTTTTCGACCCTACTGGAGTTTGAAGGTGATGATCCAACCCATAATGCATCTGAACTCACTATCACAAGGTTACTATCTTCTTATCTTACTGACCTTTGCACCATCTAGAACAATTACAGTTTAAACTCAAACCAACCCTCTCAGACTATCTTAACCATTTTTCACAATTTCTTGTCTGACGTTCAATCTTCCCATTAAGCACACGATAAATCTCCATAAACGAGATTCGTGTTAACAGCTTGTACAATTTACTAAATTGTGGCAATAAGGCTTCAATTGAAATGTTAGTTATCAACCTCGCTGACGTTCGCAACGTTTACAAAAAACGAATTAACAAACAAAAATTTTTTGCGCGAGACCTAAAATTTGAAAGTTCTAAATGGATCTGTTTAATGACCAAAGATACCCATTAAGGTTTCATTCCCCTAGCATCTCCGGAACACACCCCAATTCAAAACCTAAGAATGGAAAAAACATAAAAAATGAACTAACTTCCAGACCTAAAATGTTAGTGTTGATTATAAGATTATTTAATGCCAAAATGAAATCTAGAATGTACCGCGCTCCTATCTCTTCCGGAACACACCCCATTTCAGCCCCTGAAAATAGAAAAAAATCATAAAAAATGACTCAACTTCCAGACCTAACATTTTATGCTTTGGAATGGTTTCCCTATCTATTCCGGAACACCCTCGTTTTCAACCCCCAAGATAATAAAAAATCGAAAAAAAATCCCAAACATGGCCTAACCACTAGACCTAAAGTTTGATGCTTCAGAGTAGCTTAATTTAATGTACCGAAGATGCGCAAAAAAGCTTCATTGCCCTATCTCTTCCGGAACACCCTTGTTTTCAACCCCCAAGATAATAAAAAATCGAAAAAATTCCAAAACATGCCCTAAATTCCGGGCCTACAATTTTATGCTTTGGAATGGTTCTATTTTATGTCTAAAGATACCCCACAAAGTTTTATTCCCCTATCTCTTCCGGAACACCCTTGAATCTTAGCTTTAAAAGGTTTTAACATTTATTTAATGTTCTGAACTAAAATTGGAATTTCCGATAGAGCCTGAATGATTTAAACGTTTGTAAGCCTCTTTGCAAACTGAGTTTGCTATAGCTGACTGAATAAGTTTGGAAAGCTTCCACTACTATTATAGAAGATATGCTCTCTGAAGTGTCAAACCAGTGGCGAAAAGAGGATCAAGAAATGCTGTAAAGAATAGCATTAAGTCTGAATGAAAAATTTCCATAATATTTCACAACGACTAAGATACACTCAGAAAAATGTTTGTTTGAATCAAACAAATATTTGATTGATTGAAACAAATATTTGTTTGATTCAAACAAAACCTGTTTGTTTAAAACACACCATTGTTGAATTCCATCAAATTTTATTTGAATCAAACGAATTCTGGCTTTGATATAGGATCAAACGAACATTTTTCTGAGTGTGATAAAAAAACCAAAAAAACTTATGGTTTTCTTGGGACCCTATAAAGCAGACTTCTGGGGATGAGATTCAAAAAGTGATTTTTTATTCTCATTCTACGGCTGACTGTGTAGAGAAATGTTGAGAATCGACTCGATACACGTAATATTGACGATTCTAAATAAAATTGACAAGATAGTCTTTCTTATGGGAAATACGTGTAAAACTTCAGAGGGTTTAGCGGGACCTCCAAATATGATTTTAAAAAAAACGCATTTCTTTTTTTGTGGACTCCATCAAATTTGGGGAAGAATATGCATGAAAATTGTAAAAAAATCCCAATGCATTTTGGGACCTCCCTATTGGTAGGAGAAGGAGAAGGAGATGGAGAAGGAGAAGGAGAAGAAGAAGAAGAAGGAAAAGGAAAAGGAGAAGGAGAAGGAGAAGGAGAAGGAGAAGGAGAAGGAGAAGGAGAAGGAGAAGGAGAAGGAGAAGGAGAATGTCATTTTTTAGATGACAGTTACTCCCAGTGGGACCCTGCGGTGGTTGTTAACCTTTAGTTTTTAATTATGTATATCACTATTTATTTAAATTGTGCAGTTATAAATCAAATATTAAAAACTGTATACTTCGAACCTCAATTAATTTGTAAGTGAAAGTGTTGCATTCTGATGTATAAATATCAATTGCACAATTATTAGTTCAAAAATACTTCAAATAAAAAAATTTAACTTTTTATTTAAAAAGTGTTTATTAACAAAAAATTTTAATTGCTTAATTCTTAAAGCTTTAACTTGAAATTTCTTAAAATGATATAATTTTGAAAATCTACAAATTATTGATTTATTCTTTGAATTAGAGCATATTGAAAATGATAGCGCGGATTTATATTTTTTAACCAGAAATCTTTAATAAACTGTTCGATTTGGAAAAGTTTGAAATTTTAAATTTTACAGTTTAACGTCATGTAACTTACAATTGTTCAATTGAAAAATGTTAACAGCTTCAATTTTACACGTTAAATTATTGAGCGTTTGAATTAAAAAGTTGCTAAAGCTTCAATTTGAAAAGTTAGAAATTCAAAAGAGTTCACCGTTCGCATTTTTAAATTAATTTCAAAGACCGTGAAAAATGAACAGGAATAATTTTCCTGAAAAAGTAAGTCATATTTTCCACATTAGTAATAAATTCACGCAAAACTTCTGTTTTCCTGTAATTTTCTCATCTTTGAACGCAAAGTTCTATCGGTAACGGAAATCCTCTAGAATCCTTTTAAAGAAGATCGATCTTGCGAATGAAGTTGCAGGTTGAGCCTCAATGAAAGCGGTCACGATGAAAAATTAAGGGAGAATCGTGAAAAAGCGAAGTACGCTCTCGTGTAATTGCTAAAAGAAAAATTATTGCGATAAGGTCCTCGGGCTGAAATATTACGAAAAAATGAATTAATTCCACCCCAAATGGAAAATGTGAAAAGCGCGCCAAGCAAAATAACGAGAAATGTGAAATATTCAATTATGCGTGCATTAAAATGGTTAGATGTGTAGATATAAGTTTAATAATGACGAAAAGTAATCTTATTTTAAATATATCTTCACTAATTATTTATGAGCTTATGGTTTTTTAAAATAAATTTTAATATATTTTTCCTGTTTGAAAAATTCCAAATTTTTTAACAATTTTCTTTCCGTTAATTAAGAAGAAATGATCAGTTTTTATCAGATACAAATATTTTTAATTTCCTGTAAATGTAGGATAAAATAAAAATTATAAAAGCGGAGATCGCATTTTTTGAGTTAAATTATAAATTACTTCCAACGGTATATTTGTCCTTTGTGAGCCAAACAAATTTTTATTATGGGGGAGCGAAAATAAAATTTTTTAGTCAAAAATGAATGTGCACGTCGAATCCATTTTATTTCATGCACGCAGTATTTTACTGGTTTGAGCAAAAGATCATTTCCGCAAAGTTATGAGTATTTGAAATTTTAGGGTTGTTTTCCAAAAAAATGCAAGTTTTTTCTTTAAATACTTATAACTTTTGACGCAATTGAGATATTTAAGTTTTCCTTCCTGACTCTGGTGAGGTTAATTGTCCTCTTTTGTAACCCACTGGAAAATTAACAAAATGGCGGCGGTTTTTCTAGAAATATTAAAATTAGATATTCTTAGAAACTACACCTTTCTTTTCGGAAAATTTTATTTCGTTGAATGGGTACTCGACTGACAAAAAAATCTTGTAAATTTCATGCAGGCTAAACTATTTTTTTTTATAAAAACGAATTTTTTTGTTCGAAACATTGAATATTTGTATTTTTCTTACAAACATTGACAGATTTGACAAAATTTTAAGAAAAAAGTTTGCTCTTTTCAAAAAGTTCTACAAACAATACCTCTACTCTTCTATGATATCTTGTATCAATCACGAGAAGAGTGATAAAACTCAGTTTTTTTTAAAATTCTTTTGGTCACATACATGATTTGGTCTCCATAAAGCACACAGAATGTCTCATTTATTAACGAATTAAAAAAAATTAGATGAAATAAAAAAATTGGTTTTTCCATGAAATCCACTTTCCCTGTTTTTACCATTTTTTCTAGAAGAGAAAGTCGAACTTAATAGAAAAGCCGACTTTTTTATTTTGTCTAGTCTTTTTTAAAAATTCCTGCTTACATAAAAAAGACATTCTGTGAGCCTTATGTTGGCCGAATCATTTTTGCGACCACAAGCATTTTTTTTCGAAAAATTGTATTGTTTAATTTTTCTCGCGAAAGATACAAGATATCATAAAAGAGTAAGAGGATTTTTTTTAGAATTTTTAAAATTGAGTAATTCTCTTGACTAGATAAATAGTTTGGCCTGCATGACATTTACAAGATTTCTTCAACTACCAAGTTTTTGCTTCTTTGAAATATGCAGGATATGGGAAAAAGTCCTAGAAAGAAGCTGTTCATCTTGAAGAATGGGACAAAAAATACCTCCTACATGTTTTCGATATTTCGAACTGTTTTTTAGTATTTTCAAAAATTGGAATATTTTGCAAAATAGTTTTTTCAACTGCTAACATTGTTATAATGGCACGAATGTTTTCTCTGCCTGAGTTTTATCAGAAAATAATGCCTTAAACCCATTTTAGGAGTTAGAAAGCGAAACAACTATTTTGCACAAAAGAATTACATTTTTGAAAATGCTGCAAAAATAGAGCGAAATATTGAAAAATGCAAGAATTTTTTTTGTGTAACTCTTTAAAATAAACAACTTCCAGTTCGACCTTTCTTCTCTGTATCTCTAATTTTTTCGAAAAGTAATCCAAATTTCTTATTTCCTGATAAACGACCACCATTTTTTTTACACACGCAGAAAAAAGATTGGGAAAATTTACAGAGCGTTCGGTAAATTTGACGGATCTTTTTTCTGCGTGTATGACACGGCTCTCTATGCAAACTTGTTAAGTTGATTAAATTTGCTTATCAGATTTAAGATTAAACAGACGTATAATTTATTGGAAAAAGGACGTTAATATGTGTATATTCAGTGAGTTCGGAATATCTGTGCTGTCACGCACGCATATCGAAGTGCACTCGTTTTACCATTCATGTAGAAGAATGTGTCACTTTTACGTCATGGGACAGAACAGTTGCAGCTTGGCGAACAACCATTTCGCATTTAACGGCCCCGTTAACTATTGATTTCGTATCTGCCACTGATTAAATGAGAATGAGCTCATTGAGTCTAGTGTATAATGTATTGCGCGCGAAAGAGATATTACATTCTCATCAGAGATGATATTAGATTTGTATAAAATTTGACCCCCACCCCGTTTTTGTTAAATGTCAGGTTTTGAGACCCTCCGAACCCGAAAAACAGGTTTTTACGAATATGTCTACACTGTTGAAAATGTTTGAAATTTTAATATAAATTCACTATACATTTGCATATTAAATCTAAAAACTCGGTCTATGAAATATTAATCAAGAGGCTGCATATTAAATTTCATATACATGTATATTGAAAAAATTGATAAAGCATTTGGAAAATACACTCAAAAACACAAGTCATCACAACCTACTGAAGAAAGGGATAAAAAAACGACCACCACCCTACCCTACATTCTAATTATCACATGAAAAATATGAAGAATTCTCAACAAACATAATATCCAAACCATATTTAAACAACCTGCGAAAATATAAAAACTACTAAACAACATTTCACGCAATCAGCACTAGCTGAGCATGATATCGAAACAGGACATAGCATGTTATTTGACAAAAAAACCGTCGTCGCAAAAACGTTCAATATTTTTTCCTGAAAACGTAAAGAAGTAATCGAAATCTTGAAACAACCTAATAACATCAATAGGGACAATGAATATAATACTAATCCGATCTGACTTTCATTATTTTCAGATTTTCATGAAAGGGACTTGATTGTCCGATCAAGTTTGATCAGTCCCACAATGGGGCACTCTGGCCAATCACATGCATTGTAGATGCATGTGCATTTTCATTTGCAAGATTTGCCGCTTTGTAAACGATTGCAACACGAAAGCCTCCTTTAAATTTATTATAATGAATTAATGTGAAAGCATTCAATCTATTATTGGAGAGAGAAATTATTGATGAATGTATGTTTTGAGTCCGAATCGTAAAAACCGACTTTAATTACCGATTTTCAAGTTCGTAGGCATATATTAGCCATGCGTATCTTTGACTCTATATGTAAAAATAAACTATTATTTTAGGGCTAGTTTCAGGTATCACAGTAAGACACAGCAAAAACCTTCTCAAGTGGTACTAAAATGAGACCACTGATTGGATCCCAGAATCGCTTGTTTTGCATTGAAAATAACAGCACAATGTTATCATATTCAAAAATCAGACGAGAAAATGATGATACTGTAAAAAAAATGTCTAGTTTTTACAGTGTAAATATACAATTGGCTAATATATGACTATAAGCTAAAAAGGAGAAATTTTGGTTCGCTCCACAGACCTGATAAATATCCGTATTCATGCATGTATTATATCAAATATAATAGGAAATATAGATATATTATTATACTTACCAATAAAATTGAGGATGACCATCAATGTGCAAACAAATGAATAGACCAGCCTCATTTTCGCAAAGCAGAAAAGAAACTGATTATCGCTCCAGGGGATAATTTGGTTAACAACAGCATCTTAGGAATATTCCATTGCATCATCAGAGAACAAATATATACATAATTAGCCGTTATCTCACATATAAGTGAGATAACGACGTTATTGGTGTTGAGATTTTCCTTCGCAGATGATTTCATTACTCATTGTTTATTATGATCATTATAATTATGACATTGTTATCAAGGTATTGCTTTTATCTGGAAACTGAGTATTGCCGATTTCATGAAAATTCGACGGTTGTTAGACTCATTGATTGAGAAGTAATGATTTTTACTCCTGAAGGGGGAGCATGATTTTGTTAGCCAGCCATTTTTGGCAATCTGTTGTAGCATATAAGTCAAAAATGCTTTTCAAAAAATCAAAAATTCTATTTTTTAGTCAAACTATGTAATTCAAGCTGAAATATAACGCATACAATTAATAATATAGAAAGATCTACAAACATAATTGGAAAATTCCATTCGAAATGTATGTAACAATGCTAGCGACGGGAAACCAAGTCACTCTAGTATGGATCCCTGGACACAGCGGTATCAAGGGCAATGAGATATCAAATAGGCTAGCGAAACTAGCAGCAACAACAAATTTTACTGGATCCGAGCTAGTTGTAGGTATTTCCAGTAGGTCAGTTACTAAAGAAATTACCAGTTGGCTGACTGAGGAACATCAGAATGAGTGAGATTTGGTTTCTGGTTGCAGACAGGCCAAAACACTCTTGGGCTCAAAGCTTAACTTTAAGCGAGCAAGGGAAATACTCAAGCTCGGGAGGAAAGAGATCAAAGTCCTGACAGAAATGTTCATAAGACATGAGAATCTCGGATATCACAGACATAAGATAGGGCTTGCGAAGAATCCCCTTTGTGGTTTGTGGGGAATGGATGATGAGACAGCTACTCACATCCTTTGTCACTGTCCTGCGACTGCGGGGAAACATCTAACACTCACTTGCAGTTGCTGCATCAGTGAGTCAGATATATCAGCCAAAAGCGTGACTGCGGTCCTCCTTATGGAGGGGGCTTTGGGGTAACGCTTGGGCTCACAAGGGGACGTGACATGATTACCCAAGGGTCAGGGGCTGTGACGGTCTCAACCCAACTAATAATAAAACACAAATAAAAATGTATGTAACAAAAAAATGGGTAAAAAGGAAAGTTCTTTGAATAATACAAAACTAGAAAGAAAAGTAATTGTGAAATAAAGAGCAAACAATATCATGATAAAATACATGTGATTTATTTTGTACTACGCGAATCAAATCAATTATTAATATGAGAGTGCGCAAAGGACAACAACCTACTGCAAAGGGTGAGATTTGAAAATATGTGTCCCTTGTTTTACTTTTGAAATAAAACCACCATACATTTGATTTTTGTCAAACTTCTGTGTTCAAAATGAAAAGGAAAGTCTTCGAAATAAGCTACGGAGCTAGGATCGTGTGACTTCTTTGACTTATTTCAAGACAAAAATCTACTTTTTGAGGTAAAAAGTGTTCGATTGAAAATAATCATTGTTACTTGACAATTAACTAAGTTTGTTGTAAATTTATATATTTTATTTCAAATTCTCCTTTATCGTAGAAAACTATTTCCAAGAGATTAAGAAGTTATGTCTTAAGGCTGTTGGTTAAATCCGACTTGGAATATTTTTTTTTATACGTACGGCACTGAATCAATATATATTTTTCTGTAATATTGGAATTATCAGTGTGGAAAATTGTGTAATATCGCAATTTATGCTTGGGTGACTTCATGAACTTGGAATTTATAAATAAATTTTCAGAGGGCCTAATTTCGAAATTTCAAAATGCGAACTTGATGGTTTTCAAATTTATTGCTTGATGGCTTGATAAATTTACAATTTATAAGGAAAAGTGAAGACTTGCCAGTTATGTAATGTTGGAATTATCAATTTGGAAAATTTTTTAATATCGTGATTTATATGGGACGAAACTTCATTTATGTTATGTCTTTGTAATAAATAATAATTATCGTCTTTTCAATCTAATTAATATTTGAAAGATGTTATTTCCATTTTAAAGATGGTAACGTCCGAGTTTTTAAATTTTAATTAATATAAATCTTGATGTTAAAACGATTACCTCGGACAAATAAAATTTAAGGTACAACAAAAAAATCTGGCTCAGCCCAGATTTGAACCTGGAACGCCACCGAGGCTGCAGCAGATATTTTATTGCTCTCGATAGCTACCATTTTGCAGGGAAGTTCTATACGTAATTGGTTAACGCTCCACTCATGGATAGTGGCATTCCCGATTCAAATCCGGGCTGAGGCAGATTTTTTTCTTGTTCCTTAAATTTTATTTGTCCGAAGTAATCGTTTTAACATCAAGATTTATTGTACGATCAATAGTTTTTAAACTATTGAGAGTTGTAAAGAACCAATGGGAGTTCGCTATTCTCGCGCGTACATAAAGCATCTTGTGCGAACTCTAGAACGCGATGCATTTCAAGTCAGTAATTCTAATATTCACCAGAGACCACGGAGTAATAATAAGGAGACCGATCACCGTACATGCGTTCTGACTGCAGTCACTGCACATTTATTGCCCAGCTCAGACGTTTCTAATTAGCACATTATGGCCATTTGGTCATGCACCATGTGATCAGCTATCTCATTTACTCCCGCGAGAAGTGTGCGAGTGAGCCCCAGTGCATAACAACCACTCCATGATGACAGCAGCGACAGCAAATTGAGGATATATCAATGTTTTGCAGCCTATGGCAAAAGTTTTTGCAAAGTTAAGTGTTAGTCGAAAAATCAAATAATCAAGTGGCAAAAATAATTGAAAACTAAAAGATTTTTAAAAATGTAAACCAAAGTGTGAATTTTCCAAGATTTGGAACAAAAAAGTTAGGAGCTTTTTAAGCATTTTCAAACGTTTCACAAGAATAAAGCAAACTTATTAAGATTCCTAGAAAAATTGAAAATGATTTTTTATTTTGAAAAGTTAATTTCAAGAGAATATTTATAAAGATTTCGAAAGATTTTTAAAGATTTTCCGAATTGTACAGAAAACAATCTGAAAGATTTTGAGGCAATTTTTTTTTATTTTTCAGGATTAATTAAAAGTTTTAAAAACAATCTGAACTATTTTAACAAATATTAGGAAGTTTTGGAAAAATTTACAAGATTCCAAAAAATGTAATATAAAATGTGCATTTTTGAAGATTTTGAAATAGAATTTTGAAGCTTTTTAAGGATTTTCAAAAATTTCATGATAATCAAAAATTTGGTTTAAGATTACTAGGAGAATTTAAAGTGATTTTTCATTTTTAATACAATTTAAGGGAATATTTAAAAACATGTCAAACAAATTTCTAATTTTAAAAGTGTTCAGTTAAATATTAATAATATTTACGGGAACCTAATCTCAGTTTTCAGTTGTCATCAAACACTGCGCTCACTCGCACACTTCTCGCAGTAGAAAAGGAGATAGCAAATCACAGTGCGCATGACCGAATGGCCATAATGTGGTGATTAGAAACGTCTGAGCTGGGCAATAAATGTGCAGATTCCGCCGTCAAAACTCGAGGCGCTTTGTACAGCATGAACGGGCTCCGTATTATTACTCCGTGCTAGAGACAAACAATTTCAAAGCAACGTGAAGTTCGCAAAACATATCACCCTCACTTATTTAGTGATTCCCCCAATTCAAATACGAAGCCAGAATATTGGTTTATAAAAAATAACATTGAAAAAGTTAATGATAAATATTTAATTTTTTTTGTGAATCAAGTTTTCCAACAAAATTATAGTCCTGTTTACATTTTATGTTATATTTTAAAGTATAATCACCAAAATAGCTAAATTTATTTAAAAAATGACTCAAATAATAATTACATTATTTAAATCTTGCGGGAAAATGTATCGCCTCAAATTGAAAAGGGCGCTAAATTCACATTATAAAAGAAATCAAAGTAATAGGAAAATTATTATTCGAATTAAACAGTATATAATTAAAAAAGTGTATTTTTATTTCAATCTTGAGTCTCTTGTAAATATATATGTATGTATGTATTTATATAGTTGAAAGTTTGTCATAAGGAGAACCGCAGGATTTCGCCGGGAGCGGGTGCTAATCAAATGAAAAATTGCACGCGCTACCAGAGAAATCGCGGTAAAGTTTCAGCTGTAACCACGTCTCGTGAGCGTGAGATAGGTAGTTACAGTCTGCGTCGAATTCAATACGATAATCCGGCAAAAGTCTCGTGCACCCTGAGAGCATGGAGCGACCAAAGGACAACCGTCTTCTGCATTTTTCCCGCAAGTATCTCAGCATTTTGTTGACACGCAGGGGTGCTTTTCAAGCTATTAACTAGTGAAAACTTGGCACCCTCAAGAGCGCCGATGATCAAGACAATAAGCTTAGCAGAATATTCCTGGTGTAACTGTCGCTCTTTCTTTTCTTTCACCTTGGCTATGACGTTTCTGTCAGCTGGTGCCGAAAATTCGATAGCGAACATGGTTCGTTTCTCGAAGTCAAGGAGAACTATGTCAATCCTCGCGTGCGCAACAGAAACAATTGTCGAGAATATGAAGTTCCAGTATATGCGGCACTTCTTATTTTCGACAATTGACTCAATTTCCCTAGGAGCGTTTAGCGGAGTGGTATTTGGGCTAATGCTGTAAGAGTGACAGAGTCCTAGATGCTCAGGGTGTGCATGATATGCTCTTCAGCTATCATCGGGAATCTCTTGTCTCAAAATGTGGCGACGGTATGCTAGAGTGAAAATGACAGCGTCTTGACGTGCCAAAATGAAACCCTCCGTTCCCGACTTCAATAACGTTAGCTTATACGACATCGACTGATCCTCCACGTTTCTGTCGAAGATGCCGTGCATCCTCTTGGCAAGGAGCTGTTTACCGAAGTTTTTCTCCTGTGCTTTCCTAATCCGGGCCTTCAGGAGTGAGTACTCGAGATGGATAAGATTTGATGCATTTTGCTCACCCCTGATATTGAAGTCAATGCTAAGTGTTTCAGCAGCCTCCTCTGCTGCTTTGTACAGAAACGCCCCTTTGCCCTCTTCTTCGTGTTCCTGAACCATTTTAAGGAGAAGGTCTTGCCCTTTTGCGACTATATGTGCTGTACCAGAATAATCCTGTTGTGAAGACATTCAAGATTCAGGATTATGCGAGTACCTCGACGTCGTGAGATGTAAAGTCGCGGAACAGAAGACTTAAGGTGCATGCTTTTTGTTTCAACCTTTCGATTCAACCTCCCATAGACTTATCATCTGTCTGTTGGAAAGCTTGAAGGTTCATCCACACATCTTCGGGTGCATAGAGAGATTTATGCCGCTTTGGGAAACCAGATTTACTATCTCATCTGAAAAACAAAGTGTGATAACTAACAGTATCATCTTTTAGAGAGGTGTGTTTCAGGGCGACACCATGAACCCTCTCCTCTTTTGCTTCACATTATTGCCACCATCTCTCTCACTTCGCCATGCCGAAGGTTACCTCTGCGGCAAACCTGGAAATCGAAAGCATAACGTCACTCATGTGTTTTACATGGATAATCGTAAGATCTATGCTAAAAATAAAGAGAAACTACATCTAGCTCTAGAAATTGTCAAAGAGTACACTCAAGAGATTAGAATGGAGTTCGAATTAGAAAAATTCGCCAAGGTTTATTTGAAGGAAGGATAACTTAATAACATCCCTGAAGACCCTGAGCTCATCGACAGAAGCGCTATACGACACCTCGATGCTGGAGAGACCTATACATACCTGGACGTGCATACCTGGTCCCACTGAGAGCAACTGACATCTAAAAATGACACCGGCTTTCAGTAGAACCGCGGTATATCACACTTATGGCCACGTCATGTATATGTATATATAGCGTGGCTGCCAAGGCTGCAGTATTGAAACATTGGACAATCACTATACCATCTGAGCCACGATGACTCCCTATATTTGAAAGGTTGTTTTAATATCCATTAATAAGATTCAAGCAAGGCAATGCATATTTCCTAACGAAAATCAATTCACAATAAATATAGGAAACATATTCCAGCAGAAAAAGACGTTGTATTTCTTTTAAAATCCCTTAAAGATTCAAGCAAGGAAATCAACAGTCCCAAACACCCAAAATCACGGAAGATTCTTTTATTATATAGTATTCAGTTAAGAAAATAATTCTCAATAAACGCATGAAATATATCCTGGCCTGAGAGGTCGTTGGATTTGTTATAGGGATTATTTTAACATCCCATAAATACTCAAGGAAGAAAATCGACAGTTCCAAAGAGCCAAAATCTCGGGAGATTTGTAGATAATATTATTGAAATCGGGAAACGATTCACAACATATCTAAAATACATCTTATCAGAGAAAGTCATTGAAGTTATTTTAAGGGTTGTTTTAACATCCTTTTAACATTCAAGCAAAGAAATAGATATTTCCTAAACAGAAAAAACAGGGGGCATTTTTTGATTATACTATTTGGTGTTGGAAATTAATTCAAAATAAACTTGAGAGACATATCCTACTAGGGAAGGTAATTGAAATTATTTTAGGGTTTTTTTAACATCCGTCAAACATTTAAATAAAGAAATTGACATTTTAAAGAAAAAAAAGCCATAGCAGATTTTTTAAATTAAACTATTGTTTAAAATATCACTTAAAAGTAAGTGCAGGAAGCGTATCTTATCTAGAAAAAGGTTTGCCCTTATTTTAAGGGTCGTTTTAACATCTCTTGAACACTGCATCAAGGAAATTGACATTTCCTAAAAAGAAAAATATCAACAACAATCCAACTACTTGTACCGAAATTTCGGTAGAAGTAGCCCCTTTTCCATGTCTCGCTATTCGTACCGAAAAAAAATCCAGCTATTCGTACCGGTACACGCAACCATGGCCTTGATTTATATACTATGGAGTGATCCTTTTTTAATCAATCATGACATAAAATACATTATATCATAATTCCGTAGTTACTTTTAAAATTGTACGCGTTTTTTTTTTTAATTCGGCTTCCAGAAAAATATGTTTTTTCATTCTGCGTAACCTGTTGCAACTAACGCGCTGAGTGTGCAGCCGTCAGACTGTTTGTCATGCTTGACTGAACACTCCTCACGAAACTGCGGGGGGATATCAGTTCTAGGAATACCATAAATCCGAGGTTTCTGATTCCAGGTTAAGTGTATACGACATGAATACGTGATATTACATTTGAATTTTATTTTGAGAATTTCCTGTACGTTAGGGCGTATCGAAAAAAATTAAGTTCTTCATTCTTAGTTCTGATAGGAATGAAAACTTTCTTTATTAAAAAAGTCTTTAGAAATCGACTGTTTCGATTTTTTCAGAATTATATCAATTATCTCGACTATTTGACCGTAAAATGTGTGATATATGTTATCAGAAATATATTTTAAATATATTCCAAGAATAATATATAAAGAATATCAATACTAAAATAATTTTTATTGATTTTGACTTAGAAGAAAAGATTTAAAACTGTAATATTGCATTTTATTTCACAATAAAAAAAATGCCGATGTCTAAATTGAGTGAAAATGTTTCCTATTGTACCTAAATTTGTGGGTATAGTGAAAAAACTATACTATACAGGTATACTGAAAAACATTTTTACTTTACTTAGACATTCAATATTCATTTTATCATAAAATAAAAAACAATATCACTATCAGATATTTTCTTGTAATTAAAATTTAATAGAAATTATTTTAATGTAAACCTTCTTCACATATTGTTTCAATATTAAAAAATGTATTCTCGATAACATATATCACACATTTAATGGTCAAGTAGTCGAGAAAATTGATATAACTCTATAGTAATGGCATTATTTTAACTGTATCTATTAAAGTACTGAGGAATAAACAATAAAAGTAGTAACTACATTTTGGATAAGTCCCCTATCACCTTACCCTAAAATTTCATGACGTTTACTATTTACAAATTATATCTAAGTTTTTTTATCGCGATCGAATTTTAAATAACATATATTCACTTAATTTTCGTTTATAAAGGTTAATTCTATCAAATTGAATTCGATTTTTATTTAATTTTTTTAATTTTTTGATTATTGCAGATACGATTATACGTGAAGTTAGCAAATGCATGAAATGAGATATCGTAACTACACTTTCCCGATGAAATTACATGCAATTTGGAATTAAATATTATTTTCACATCACTAGATGACCGATTACCAAATTTGGTCAAGATTTATTGATTTTATTGTCAATTTTTCTGTGATATATGAATAATCTTTCATGCAAATTTAAAATTTGAAGTTAGGTTGATAGGAGACTCATTCACAATGTAGTTACTATTTTTCTTGTTTGGAGTGCAGTTATACTATAGCGGCTATCCATAAACTACGTCACCAATTTTGGGCTTTTTTAAAACCTCCCGTCCCTTATCGTTTACAGCCCCCCCCCTCACTCCGAAAGTAACGTAGCCGTTTTCGGTAATGGATCAAGGATAATAAAAAATATTAAAATATCAGATTTCACAGCTCAAAATGCTCTCAAAATAGGCTAAATATGGTGATTTTTCACGAAAATAGGGAAATAAATTATTTTAAATGAAATTATGTATATATATACCATAGTGAATTAAATTTGAAACGCTATACATTTCTAATATTTTAAAATTTAAGACACAATATACTGCATGTTCAACAAAATAATTGAATTTTCAGGCAAAAAGGTAAAAATGTAATAGTTAAATTTTCAAGATAAAAGAATTAATTTTCAATTAAAACAAAATTTCAACAAAATATTTGAATTTTCGTACAAATAGATGACTTTCCAACAAACAAAAATTAATTTTCAACCAAACAGTTGCATTACAACCAAACAGTTGAGCTTTGAAGCAAAGAAGACGAATTTTCCAGATAACAGTTGAACTTTTAATCAAAGAGTTTAATTTTCCAAGCAAAAAGATAACTTTTTCCGAAGACAGTTCAATTTTCAACCAAAAAGTTGATTTTAAACAAAGAAATATGATTTTTCAACCAAAAAAGATGGCTTTCCTATCATAAGAGATGAATTTTCAATTCCAAAGGACGAATTTTCAACAAAACAATTGAATTAAAACAAAATGACTTTAACTAAATAGTTGAATTTTAAACAAAATATTTGAAATTTTAACAAAAAAGTTTAATTATTGACTACACAGCTGAATTTTTAACCTAAAAATATGAGCTTTCAACTAAAAAGATGGGTTTACAACAAACAAGATTAACTGTCTACCCAAAAAAGGCGAATTTCCATCAAAGTAGGGTAAGTAGGGGCAGCGACGGCCAGTTAACAGTCAATGATTTTTTTAAAGTTAATAAGATGTAGAATTGATCCATTTTTTTCATTTCGAGTTCTAATATATGATGCAGTTCAAATTGCAATACTAACATGCTAGAGATTATAAATACTGACTGAAAGAATCATGCTTATATGCGTGTCCCTCGGTTTGTTAACAACTCCGAAGCCTCTATAATTCAAACGAATTTGAGGTGATAATTCGTATTATAATCGGTTATAATTATGAAAAATAAGTATTTTTATCCAATTTTAAAAACACATGACGTTTCCAGAGTCTCAAAATCGATTAAATCCTCATAAGTCATCTAAGAACACAGGAAAAACTATCGGTTAACCTGAATAACAACTCCGAAGCCCCCCTCCCCAAAAAAGAGGTACAAACGCAAAATCATTTTTTTTCAACAAAATTTCCCCATAAAATTCGAAGGGCTGATCAAGCAAAACACTTTCCCAAAGTTGGAATTATTTTTTATAAAAATTGTGTGTTCTATATCACTTGAAAATTGCAAATAACACCTCCGAAGCTAAAGACTGAAGCCTTTTGACCACTCCGAACCCTTTTTTTGCATTCGCTGGTAAAATGTTCAAAGTCGCATTGAAGAGAAAGAAAAAAATGTTTTAAAAGTACTTTTTTTTAAGTTCTTCTTGAACTTCTGCATAAAATATTTTTCATAGATATTTTTTTTACGAAAAAAAAAATTCGAATTATTTTGACCCGCTAAGCTTGCCAAACCCAGTTTTAAACCTTTATGATAATGTACTTTATGTGAAAGAATAATTTAGACACAAATTAGTGGAAAAAATCAATAGTCTAGATCAAACAGCATTCCCACGTTATAAAGTACATCTTTAGGGAGCTTCCATAAAGGATGTCACAGTTTTTTGGTGAATTTTCGACCTCCCCCCCATTGTCACATTTTGTCAATGGGGTTCAATGTTCTGTCATATACTGTCACAATTCAGCTCCCCCCCCCTCCCCTAAAACTGTGACATCCTTTATGGAAGCTCCCTTATACATATATCTAAGAAAACTGATAACAATTATTGGATAATTTAGAAATTCAATTTACTCGCATCTTGGAAACCAAACTTGAAATCTATTTGCAAATCGCCCATATATGACCGTACACAAAAGACCTAACGCGCGGTAGCTTCATGTTACAGGAGAAGTGATTGAAAAGGCGGTTCAACAGAGCAACTCCATAAGAGGACCTGACTTTGCAGTTGAATAACAATTCGAATTATCCAGATATTGGAATAATATTTTTTATTATTGAGAAACAAATAAGAAACTATAGATGGGTGTAAAAAACTAAAAATCTATTTTTTCCGCATTAGGTCCCTTTCTTCGCGGACGGTCACATATACAGAGCCGTAACTAGAGTGGTGCCGTCGGTGCCCCCGCACCGGGCACCGGTCACGAGGGGGCGCAAATCGGACGAAATTAACCTTATTTCATCTTACGTTTTGAAGAAGAAAAAGGTTATTCCAGTTGGTCTGATGGGCGCAAATATCCTAATATTGTCCCCTGGCGTTTGAGAGGAGGGCGCACAATTATCAAGTTGCACCGGGCGGAACAATGACTAGGTACGCCTCTGCACATATACTTTTGTTCTACATGCTAGCACTACAAGAATCCGAAGTCAAATTTCAGGTAGCATTTATTTCCCCAAAATGGACAGGGCGCCTGGACTGGACTATTAAGGATGTTCGATTCTCGTAGAAGAATCGATTTTTGAATCGAAACATCAAAATTGATTCTCTAAAAAATCGGTAACACGAGAATCGATTTAAAAATCGTAAAAAATTATTAAATTTGTTGTATACAGTCAATAAAAACATAAGTCTGAGATGTGAATGTGAAACCTCCTTTAAAGTTTAGACTGTGTATGTTTAACTGTAAACTAGATATAATTTGATTTGGTGTCACTGTGAAAAAAATGTGGTGGGTAAAAACAAAGAGATAAAAGATTTTTAGGAAGTGAGAAATCCTTTCTTCAATTCATAAGTTAAAGAATCGATTCATAACAAAAATCGAATAGTAAAGAATTGATTCAAAAATAGATTTGCACCGAGAGAGGTCCTATTTATATATTCACAAGATCTGTAAATGTTGCAGGAATTCTTTTGCAAAAAATCTAGTAGTTACTTTGAAGTTTTATTCGTGAGTAAATTTTCGAAAAATTCGAAAATATTCATAACTTTGGTGTCGGCATTAAATAAAAGAGGAGGATGCTAACTCAGCTTCTAATCAAGCTGGAAGGCTCTACTGAGGCTTAAATTTTTCCAAAAAAATCAACAAATTCAATGGTGGCGTTATAAAAACAGTTAATTACATCAATAACACGCTATTGTACATTATTTTTCCGTTTTTTTTTTTTTGGGACTGGAGGCATAAAAGAAGTCGATGATACTCTCAGCGGGTTCCAGGGTATCGATGTCCTTTTTTTTCTTCAACTTTCGTACATCTGGTAAAATGTGCCGCGTGGATCAACCATCTTTGACTATAGTGGAAGGCAACCCCTTCAAGGTATCGCATTATTCGTTCTGGAGGGGTATATTTATATTTGGTGATATTAATTTTGGGTACGTGAGTCTCTATCGCTCTGTTTATTATTTTTGCAAGTGTTTCTACGCTGTCGTCAATATTGTGTGTAGTTTCCAGTCTATTATTTATTAGCAAGTTTTTGTTGATGTCTGTTTTGAAGCTGCTCCAGTCAGCTTTCTTATAGTTCAGTGGTAGAGGGCGATTTGCTTGCTGGAGGTTAAGTATGTTGTTGGTAGTTCTGAGGAGTACCGGTTTGTGGTCAGAGCAGAATTCGTCAAGTACGTCAACAGTTTTTATGTTTGTGACATTTTTAACAATCGATATATTTACCACGCTGGGTCGAAATTTAGTATCGTACGTCACCTGCTGCTATTATTCTGTTATTTAGCGAGAATTTGTCCGCCAGATCCTCTCTATCTACTTTTCTAGGAGCATAAAGTGCGATTATCATTAGGTTATTTTCAAGTTTTATGGCATGGGCTTCGGTAGTTTTCAGTTCTTTAATATTGATTTCTATGCATGGGATTTGATGTTTTACAAACAAGGCTACTCCTACAGAGGCTCTTTTTCTATTTCTGTTATTTTTGTAACATTTATACCCTGCAGGAGGTTTCTGTCTATCTTTGTTAGTGAACAATGTTTCTCCAACTATGAGTATGTCTACAATGACGAAAACAGTTCAGTTCAGTTCAAAATACTCTTTATTGTTCATAAACTTTGTAACACATTTGTTTGTGACATTTTGATATATTTGGTTCCTATCTTAATCGATTTTACCATAAATTAATTTTGAATTTAATTTTGTAATAATACCTGTGTTTTCTTTAATATCGTGATGCGTATGTGTTCGCAGGAAAAATATAATAAAAAACCTGTTTTAATTTTTATACAATAATTTAACTTATATACTAACTTACAAACTACTATTTACAATACTTACATATTACTTTAGCTATACCCTAACTGTGATATTTGATAATATATTCGCAATTTTATTTCTGTGTTAAATGATGCGGGAATTGTGCGAGCGTCACTGGGCTGGAAGCGGCCACATTACGCCTGCTTCACGTGCATGCAATGGCGCGTTTTCAAGGGGGATCGGACAAAAAATATATTTTATATTTTTCTATTCAATATAAAAGTGTTTAAATATCGTTGAAATGATCTTCGATACAATATACTGTCGACGTTAAAGATGCGGTAGAGGACATGTCACGCCGAATAATTTTGTACCATTTTTTTCGTTCCTCACCTTTGAGTATAGATATAAATAATTTTCCTGGATTTTTGACACAGGTGTTCTTACATTTAAGCACAAAATACCAATGGTAGCGCTGTTTTCTTTCCGTTTCTATGAAAAAACGTGAATCACCCGGCTTATTTACAAGCGTTCGGCGGCGTGCTACGTCACATCAAGATGGCAGAATTGGCGCGACAGAAATAGGTATTTTAAATATGTAAAAATTTTTCTTTATCAAATATGAATTTGAAAACAAGTTTTTTTTGTACTATTAGATTGCTCGATTGATTATCAGAAACTCGTAAAATATATGTATAAATATATGTAAAATAGGTAAAGCTCCTGGAGATGATCAAATTACAACTGAATTTGAACTAAATTGCAATTTAAATCTGCTTCAATTAATATAATTATTATTATAAAGAATGTTATGAAATTTAAAGTGTGTATGCGTGAGAGATAGAAAGCACGCTGGCAAACAAAGGGCAAGGTAGTAGTTTTTGGCTATGGACGCGAGAGCTTTTGCAGTGTGGTGTGTAGTTAGAAACAAAAGGCTAGTATTAGCGAGAAGGAATCTGCCGTGTTTGTTCGTTTGAACGTAATATATTAACTTCAAAACTAATTGAAAGCAAATTGTGAGTGTTTAAGTTAATCTGCTTCGTGAAATTCATTAAAACGCGATCCTCCGTTTCTTGGCTCCACCATAGCCTCACAACCTGTTCGGTGTTTATGCACTATTTATCTTTATGTAACTTTACATCTTGAATTTTAATGAACATTTCCATTTTTCATTAAATACCATCAACTCGCGAGTCAAATTAAAACGGATTTTATGTGCGCGGAAGACAGTGACTCTTGGAATGATTACGGATGACTTTGAGCTGTTTCAACGGCAAAAGTTAAATTCAAGGGACGCGATCATAGACAAGTCTCATCTGTCAGATGATGAGGAAATGATTGCGGAGTTGGAAGCCGAGGTTGAATGGCAAAGGGTCCTGATGAAAGTAAATCCAGTTTTCCAAAGGGTCATCAATCTCTCTATGCATGTCCCTATGTGTGGATGAACCTTCGAGCTTTCTAACAGACAGACAATAAGTCTATGAGAGGTTGAATCGAAAGCTTTCCGGTAGTCACTTCAGGCCATCGACAGGGCGCGCTGGTGAGTTGCTGCGTCTTTGCAGCCCCACATGTCAATTAGCAGGTTCTCTCGGCAGCCTGCTACACCTTTTTTCGAGCCACGTTGTTCGTACATCTCTCTCTATACAGGCCCAATTCTTCGGACAATCCTGTCGTTTAGGATAGCCGTAAAGATCTTATAGAGCGTGTTCAAACAAGTTATTGGCCTGTAGTTCTCTGGGTTGGTCAAGCCGACTTTCTTCGTTAGAAATATAGTGCGTCTTAACACCAGCCACTGCGGAACAGTTCCTCGTGTCTCTAAGTTCTTTCCTCACCTCTTTGGCCGTGATTGATGGACATTCCTCCTCAGATGTTATCAAATTGTCGCAAAGCAGCTGGAATGGGATAATATCTTTAGTGTTTTCCTTCGATTTCAGTATTCTCGGGATCTTGTATACCTCCCTCTAAAAAGTCTAACTTGTCGGGCTTGGGTGGATTTTAGACAGAAACAGGGAGATCGCTGAAGAGGCACGATGGCTCAGCGAGAGACTGATGACATAAATTGTTCAGTGTGTGATGGTAGATCCTCGGGTCGTGGGCGAAATTTTGAGCCCTTTCCATGAACGGCCTACCAGACGTTATGTAGTCAACCAAACACTGAACAACGGACGCATTCTGTCTTACCCATCCAATCTTCTTGTTCAGTTGATGCAAGCGTCTTTTATTCTTTGAATCCATCGTCAGTTTTAGCCTTCAATTTTAATCAGCCAAAGCTCTCGCCACACCATGAACTGAAAAATTGATGGTCCAGATGTTGGACTCCTCTGAGATATCCTCGTGACGGGGGGATCCATTACAGACAGCTCTTAAGGCTTAGGAGGAACCGGGATGTTAATATTCCTCTTTGTCCTGAAATCGTTATCATCTCTCGGGGGTTCCTGGTTTCCCCGCTTGGTCTTAATATCGCTTCCACTTCTTCGTCTGAGGCTTGTCCATGCAGCGGTTGGGGAAGCGTTCTGCGTTCATATTCAGTTTGCGAGAGGTAGACATCTTGATTTCGCAAAGACTGTTGCGAAACGTGATGGAGCTGCAGGTGTTTCTGGCACAACAGAGTGTGCATATGAGCCATAAAGCCTCAGCGAACAGGGATAATACTGGCATCGTAACAGCTCAGCAAGTCATCCTTGAGTCGATTCATTCACTCAATGGAGGGTTTCACCTGTTCGTCGTGGTGTTTCCATCTAAATTATTTACAGCACCCCGAACTCTAGGGTGATCGGTACTGTTTGTCGACACATCGTCGGGTTCTCTGCGCGTTCGATCATTTAGAACAACATTTACAACTTTTTTTTGGCGGTTTTGTTGTATCATTTTTGTTCCCACGAGCAGCTAGGGAAAGAGTTCGTCCATCCTTGTACAACCCCGCATGCAAGGATAAGGCTGCATACTCTAAGATGTCGCATGGTATCCCAGATTCACCGTTTAAGACAATTCACCATGGTGTCATTCAGCTTACGCCACGGTTGTTACGCCTCCGCTTAGGGGTTGTTTCTTGTGGACCATCCCTGAACAATTGGCCGCGACTGTTCATCAATTATTGTAACCATATTCAGCAGAAACCCTTCGTACAGGGACGAACTATCCGGAACCTAAGCACGCGTCCGGTGACTTTGTCATGGTTTTTTTATTGTTATGTATATATATAATAAAATAAATAAAATAATAAATAAAGTGCCACCTGCTATAGCGCAGGCTTCACGCTTAACTGCTTCTGTCTCTCCCCCTAAGCGTCTCTTGATAGCCCTTACGCTCGGACAGTCCGTGCTCTATCAGAAGTTATTTACATCACGCCTCTCTGGGCATATGTTGTTCCGGGTTCACAAATCATATATACGGTCCTGAGTGTTGACACGTAAAAACTCCCTCGTTACTGTGCCAACGGGTCCCGAAGCCGGCGTGAAAAGTGTGAAAGTTTCCGTGCATTTTCTTGTCGAGTAGCTATTGCCGGAATTTTTCAACCTCTGCTCTCTTTACTTCGGCTTTTAGAAGTGAGACATCTAGATCAAGTGTATATATATATATATATATATATATATAATAATTAAAAACTAAAGGTTAACAACCACCGCAGGGTCCCACTGGGAGCAACTGTCATCTAAAAAATGACATCGGCTGGAATGAACGTGTTATTTAAATAAGTAACACGAGAATTCTAGATCAATCTAAAATATCTATACCTTAAACCTATGTAACCATCTGTCCTTCACCTATATACCCATCCACACATTACTACTTTCCAACCGAGCAATTCACGCCTACCCCGAAAGGCAAACACCTTAATGATATAATAATAATAATAATACTAATACAATTTTGCAGATAATTTATCATTAGTATAAATTTGAAATTTAAATTATTTATATTTATACGGCCAATTAAAAAATAAATTTGATTCTTTTTAATTAGTACACTCGGAATATTAATTATTTTAAATTGCAAGTGGCAAAAAATTTAAAAAAAAATTCTCAGTTAGTTACTGATTTTGTTTTCGTTTTACAAAATATTTGGTGCTCACTGAAATGATGACTTCCGAATTTTGTAGTATGGTTTAAACCCTTTTATAAATTTTTTTTTGCAGTCAAAAAGTTAAATATTAGTCGACGGACACTAAAAAACATTTTTAAACGGCCCCTATAACATAACATTTTTCATTTTACCAAACATAACATGAAAATGAAGAGTATCACTTCAAATCAAAGAAAAATTTTATTAGAACAAAACCCCATTTCTTTGACTGAAAGCCAATAAATATTTTTCCTTCATTCAAAGAAATTTTCTTAGAATCAAAGAATCTTTTTCAGAGTGTAATTAAAATTGAATTAAACAATGCAATTTTCACTTTTTAGGAAATATCTTCTTAACCTACTAAAAAATATTATTTAAAAAAAGGCACTTATTGAAATATAATATGTCACGCTGAAAGAACTGTTTCGTTGGGGTAAAAAATAATATAGCAGTAGTAGTAAGTTCTTTACTATAGCAATCAAACATTTTGTTGACCCAACAAAACACTTTCTTCAGTGCACATTTTTGAGCGATGGTCTGATATTCCCTTTCATTTTCCGATTTTCCGGTTCAAAGGACATCCTGACATTCTTAAAATAGAGGAAATATAGGGGGCAACTTTAGAAAATAGTATACCATCATCAACAAAAGAACATTGGAGGGAATTGGGGGAAATACGGGAACCAGATTGTGTGGTCTGAGAAGGCTGACGAGTTCGGATAAAAGAATGAGGTTAGATAAGACTACAGTTTTGGCATTTCGCGTGTGCCGAGCTATGGAACATAGTCTCATCTCTTTTTTTTTGGAAACTAGATGCACGCCGAGTCGTATCGATCAAACGAATGCCTTTCATCGATCAGAAGCCAGGGACATGCTTCCGCGGCAGATGGCCTAATCCTGGAACGACACGTTGTCTACAAGGTGAAAAATTAGGGTGTAGCGAGGAGTAATTTTTATCCTCGAGTTTTGACACGAACCTAGGTGTAAAAAGCCCTGTCGAATTTAAAGTCGAATCCGGCCGGCATCTTTTAACGTCGCCACGCTTAAATACCGTGAGTGGAAGGACCTTGTCGAATAAGAGACGAAATAATGAGCTGTCCACAGGAAAGATGAGTCGATGGGAAAGATTTTTATTTTAATTGGGTGCCTCCTTTGTAGGAAAATTATCGGGATAATTTATTCCCATGATTTAGAGGTACAAATTAAAAAATATACCCCAAAATTACTTCAAAAAGTTATATGATAAAGTGTGTAATTGCATGGAAAAATTAAATCTCATTGAAGAAAATAAACTTCTGTCTCTTCTGAAATCTTCTTTTATTATTTTCTTTATTATTTAATTTATGTATTGCGTAATTCAAGTTCAAAATATTTCATATGATATAAATATTTTCAGCTTGAAAGAATTTTCAAGAATAAAAATTTATCAGTTTAATATTAATATCGTTAAATAAAGCAAAATTAAAACTGTACGTTTCTATTAACATTAACTATTCTCGAAATCAATCGAGTTCCTATATACTGGTCTGATGAAATTAAAGCATAAACATGTAAAATCTAGAACCACAGAAATTGAATATATAATATACTCACAAAAACTGCGAGTAAAATTTTATGCAAGTTGAACTCACCTGAAACAAAGAGAAAAAATGTTATTATTAATGCAAATTTTATTTCGCTGAAGTTAAACGATCCTAAATTTTTAAATTTTTCTATTTCATATCCTTCAATTTCAAATGGGTACAAAGCTATAAAATTGTAAGCTGCCAAGGGAATTCAAATTCATTATAAACTAATTTTAAATTATTTTAAGCTTACCTAGCTCATTCAAATCGTTATAACATAATTTAATCAATCCTATCAATGTGAATTTGTAAAATAATCAGAAAATTACTAAGATAATTAATCAAATCTCAGAAAGAAATGACAATACAAATTTCCAGGCACTTTTTCCAAATTCCAGGACTTTTCCAGGTTTTACAGGTTCTGTTGAAACCCTGATTTATTTCCCTGTACAGTTGTACCTTACTTCAACAATTTGATACACCTTGATTAAAATTTTATGCATTTTTTTATTTTTCAGTTTTAGTTCTAAACGAATCAGCTGCTGGTCTTTAATTTTAAAATGATTCATAGAGCTTAATTCAAACCAATTCTACTTGAATAGAGCAAACATTTAACAATTATTCTAGCATATATCTGAATATACTTAAATTAAACTCAGCATAATAGTTTCTGAACTATACATTCTATGATCATCGAAACGATTTCTCCTGATAGCAAATTTTAATATTGAATAGAATGGGGATTATTTTGATGAAATTATTACTACAGGTTTAGACATTAAGCAGACGAAGCATACTAAACTGAATACTTAATTGAGGCGCAAACATGCGAAATACGTTTCACCCTCGCGATCATTTTGGCGTTTATGGTAGATTGAAGTTACACACATTAGTCGATAACTGAGTAACTTCGAGTGGTTTGAGTAAATGGTTCGTACATACAAGGCAAAAACGATTAAGTCAATACCATGTACAAATAGTAGGGTAATTACACGAAATGTAAGTTTAGTACGAGAGGAAAATTTACCTTGAAATGGAAGACAAACTTTCTCACTTTAGTTCTGTTGTTAAAACTTACACGAATTGGTTAAATAAGAGTTTCAAATTAAGAAGTTCCAGTAAAGGAGTTTATACTAAGAGTCCTAATTCTTATTGCTCGAAAGGCTGTGGTAGTTTTTTATTTATTTTTCAGCGAAAATCTTTTAAATACTTCTGAAGTTCTATTATTTCATACAAAAAAATGAACGAAAACTTTATTCAAAACATTTTGGGACGTTCTGTAGTAGTATGTGTTCTAAAAAATTTCCTGAATGTTTCACACTTTCTCAAAGTGTCTAAAAGTACAGACAGTGCAAGCATGTATATTTCAATGCTGGCAAGGGTATACTAAAACTTTTCGGACATGAATTCCAATTTTCAATACTACGAAATTCTATTTGAATTATTCTGCAGTATTTATGTCAACGATTCTCAAATGCTCACGTTATCAAAGATGCAAAGAGATACAGTATTTATTTATTCTCTTTTATATATATATATATATATATATATATACTAGTGCGCTCACGCCGAGGATCTTTGTGCAACGCTTTAGTGCCAGTTTTTTAAGTTAAGTAATATTATATGGTAATTTTATGTGTCTTTCTGTTCGATTTTTTGGCTATAGTTGCAACAGTTTTTTTCTTTGCAAACCTCTATTGCGGTTTCTTTTTTTTTGTTGCTATTCGAGAAGATGTCGTTTTTCTCAGAGGACGAAAACATTTTAAGTTGAAGTTGTTCACCTTGAGTGGGAATGAAAGTGTATTACTGTAATGTACCTGTTTTCGTAACAGCTTTGTCAAATCTGGCTTTTAGAGCTTGTCTCTTTATATTCGATCCTATGCCATCACATGCACCCTTACCATGAGAAATACCATGGAAGTGCCATTCAACTTGGATACCAAAATCTTCTTCATGGGCTTCGAAATTAGCAAAGCTACTCTTATTCTTAAAATGTTGCCCTGCACCATCAATGAAATAGTGGATTTTCTGTGGCCTGAAATGAGTTCTCAAGTAATCTACTATTATCTCCTGATACTCGTGAACAGTCACCGTGTCTCCATCTTTTTTACAATAAATCACCCAGAGAATATTGTAGCTTGGTCCTTATTCCAGTGGAATGATTGAGCTGCATTCTGAATTATGAATGCGTAATTTTTAGCAAAATCGAAGCAAATCAAAAACTCCCTAGGCAATAAATTTTCCTTCAGGTTCTTGAACAAAGATTGCTCCTTTGAAATAAAGTGATGAGTTTTTAGTTTTAACAGCCTTTCACTGAAATCATCTAGAAATTCATCAGTATCCATTACATCTGTCGGTCTGTAACCAAATTTGAAATCTCACTTCATTAATACAATGTTCATCAAAAGCTCACACTCCTAAGTGACAGTAACTTGAAGAGTTAGGACATACAATAGCATCCAGATAGTCGTGCTTATTTGTAAACACCATATCAGTATCCTCGGTTAAATGTTGAATTGAATGAACACATTATGAGTGCCACTGCTTCCTGCTAGAATACAATGGCGAGGTCTGAGTTTTGTGAATTTCGAAATACTGACCTTCAGGCCTGTTCTGATGTAAATTAAGCATATAACTCGTTGACATTACACAGTAGTAACCTTTTCTGAACACGTGAACGAGTTCCATCATCATTCTTTATCGACACAAAGTCTTTCATCCCTGGCATCATTCGAATTATGTCATCGCGTTCATCAAAGTTTTTCACTAGAGTTTTAGTCTCAGGAGTCAATGCTCTTCCTCTTTTTGGATTCGGAAGCGTAAGAATTCCATGCTCTGAAACTAATTTCTTGACATTTTTTGCTTTTCGCTCTGATGTATTGAACACCTGCATCAGTTTTCTTCGCCCCAAGATTTTGGCGCAAGCGAGAGAAGTGGAACTTATTATTGAAGATCTTTAGAGGCATTGCATGTTCCGATGATTTGACCAAGTACTTGAACACCAGCTTTATGATATTTTTTTCACACTGCAGTTTGGTGTCTGAGACATGTAAATCTTTTTCGCTGTCATATAGCTGATCTTCATCATCGTCAGAAATCATTTCACGATCCTCAGTATCTACCTTATCTCTACCAAAAGGCTCTAAAAGTTCACCAGAGTTCAAGGATGATATTCCCGCTGAGTTGATGCATTGGTATCTACATGAACTGCAAATTTAAGCTTCTCCTGGTAGCGCAGGGAATTTTAAATGCAAGTCATGGGCAACACCACGGAGTTTAAGATCAGTTACTTTATCCCTCACTTTTTGAAAAAAAAAACAATTATTTTAATAGCATAAAATATTACTTAACATAAAAAACTGGCACTAAAGTGTTGCACAAAGATCCTCGGCGTGAGCGCACGAGGGGAGATCGCTCTATCATTGCATCTTATTTACGTATCGTTATATTACTCAGAAACCAATAAATTTGCCACTCCGAAAATTAGGGACCTCATAGGAAAAATCTCTGCTTTCTTGGACAACTATTTTGAAGAAAAAAAGAGTGTCGAAATTTGAAAGAAAGTCAAATTTATTTTTGATTCTAAAAAATTAGGATCAAATTTAGACTTTTTTAAAAATCATTAGGACCACCAAAAAGTTTGTGAAAAAATCTATCCAAAACATTTGTAGTGAAATTTTGTTTAAAGCAATAGGAAAAAAGATACAAAAGTTTGAAAGTAAGGCTTTGCTTAAAAAAGCAAAAATTGTACCCCCTCCACTTTCATAAATAATTATCATTATTAATTAATTTTTGGTGTGAGGAGTACTATCTAATAGGACTACATTTGGGCCAATTTTCAGCCCGATCGGACAACTTTCGTTTTCGAGGTGGGTACACATGAGAAATTATGCCCGTATGTGACACGCCGAACAGACGAGAATATAAGGTCGTCCACCTTTTATACATGGACGACGTAAACCTCTTTACTTCCTCTAAAGAGGACCTTAACATCCTTGTGGAGGCGGTAAATAGGTACTCTAAATCGATTGGCATAAGGTTCGGACTGGACAAGTGTGCCTGCTTCCACCTACACCAAGGAAGACTAGAAACTACATCATCGCGTGACGATCAGGATGTTCAACTCATAGGCGGAAATACCATTGAACATTTTGGGCATGGAGAAACATATACATATCTTGGAATACCGTGAACGGAAACCCAAAATGTTCATGTGTTAAAAACGGCCCTTGAAAAAAGGTATCGACAAATTGTCAGAAAAATTTGGGCCTCCCAATTATCTGGAAAGACTAAGATTCAGGCGACTAATATGCTGTCCGTTCCTATACTGCTCTACATATTTGGTGCAGTAAAATGAAACGTCGATGAGTTGAAGCCTCCCTTTTCATTTTGGCGACACTACACATGGCCTAGCATCACTAACACCATTGGTACTCAAAAGTCGTATACAGGAAGCAGAACATACGCTTCTACTAAGAGAACATGCTGTGAAATCCCTTTATGGTAAATTCTACAGCATCATACGTAGAGAAGAGCTCTCGATGGGTCCGTCTAACATGTTTCTCAAGTCTGCTAGATTGAGATCGGAGATTAAGGGATTTTTTTTTTGCCAGCCAAAACGGCGTTATAAACACCTTAGTTTACCGCGAGCTCATAATGAATTTACCTGTAGGCGACACCAACTGCCGAGGTTGCAAGCAAGAGCCAGAAATACTTGGACGTTTTCTCAGTTGATGCTCAAAGTATGCACGCTATAGGTACATAGCGAAACACATTTCATTTCATAGCCAACTCAACAAGATTTCGGCTTGCCAGCGTCAGGCTCATTCCATCGCGAACAGGATGCAAAAGGCTGTTCTTCTAAGATCACTTCATCTAGCCCGTCAACACTATTCCTCATAACATTCTAAAAAGATTGTTAGCTCTAAAAAAGTATCCAGAGGTGAAACCTTTATCTCCAATTGTCCCGTCTGCCGCGTAAGGTCACCCGCGGCTAGAGACCTGACTCCAAGGAACAGTGTTGAACGATGTTGTCTCGCGTAAATTTCCCGCTCTTGCTTACCTCCTTCCTCGTGCATCCTTCTCACTTCATCCATCTGTAGTCCATTCGTTCTAAAATACCTTTCCCTTTCAGCCTCCATACTCTCACCCCCTGTCCTGTTTTCCTTCTCCCACCAACACTCCCAAACCAGCTTACTTGCCCCCTTTTCCAAAAATGTCTCCTCATATTTACACGCCCGACTCCCCGCTAGAATTCTTACACACTTTACCCATCCTATCTTTACTTCTCTCATCTGCACTCCCTCACCCTCTTCCTCTCCATGAACTACTTCCTCTAATCCTTCTCTAACACCCGTTATAATTCCCCCACCTGCTCTTTCTTTCTTCTTCATTCTGACCGCATCCTGGAGTCTCTACCTATACCCCCTTGGCAGCTTTGGCTCTATTCTATCCCATTCCTTTCTTTCTATCCACGTCTCTACCTTTCCCACAACATCAAACTCTTGGATATACCACCCGAACTCGTCATCCTTCTTCTTTATACCTGCTACGTTGCAGTACAACACATTCACTACTCCTCTACCCTGCATTACCACCACCCTCTACTTCCTACGAAATATATTTCGCTTCACTTCCTTTAACACCTCTTTCTCCTCGTCCCACACCCACATTTTCTCACTGCCGACCTCTCGTTCTGCCGTGGCTAACTGGGACCTCTCCATGCAGTCCATTTCGCAACCGAGATATGTCTCTAGAGAATAGTGCAGACTATTGCTGCCAAATTTTCCCTTTATTTCCCCTTTTTTCAATTCCTCACAGCCCTTGCAAACACCCCTTTCTCTCCCTTGAGATCCCCCAACTCTGCATGAACCACCCTTGACCCCTCGAAGGCCCCAGACTCCTTACCGAAAACTCCCCCGACTCCCTCACACTTCACTTACACCTTCCACACAAATTCTGTAAAATCCTCTCACCACCTGACACTAAACACGTTCTCACTTCCGCCACCGACATGCAAGTCCTATTTCAAGTGATAGTATAAGAGCCAATTTTCTTCTAGGATCGATTATTGATGCCACAAGTTTATTATTATTCATTCGCCAGACCAATAGCTTGGGGATAATATACTGCCAGACTCCATAATTATCAATAAAAAAACTTGGATTTTACAGTGATAGTATAAGGTCTGGCGTTTTTAATAACATAAAGAATTTTATTCATGTGCTCAAACGCCCCAGACAGACCGTCTGGCATTTAGGGGTTTCGAAGGAAGGGTCATTTCACAGATATATTCGCCACAAACTAGAACTTGTATTCCCACTTCACGAAAAACGTCACCAGCTCTTGGACTATTTCGCGCGGAATGCGGCGGATGAAGGAGTGCTCCTTGCCGTGAGTGCAGTTGAAGTGTAACTCCTGTCCCCACACAAAAATTTTGAAGTAAGTTTAGGTGTCTCTGCTTACTTCTACGGACAGCATTGTCAGCCTCCTTCTACTTTTCCTCATTTTCATGCTTTTCCACTCTTGAATTTTAGCGCAGATGTTTCCTTTTTTTCCGGAAAACTATTGCGAAGCTCTCCACATGGGCTGACTGCTAGATTGATCCACAAGTGTCGGAGCAGTATTTTGGGACTAATGTGTGGCTAGAACTGAACAAGTTACGCTCACCCCGGAAAGGATTTGGTTTAATGGTACAATAATTATAATAATACCATGAAAGTAACACCATAATACGATACGATAGTTAAGAAAAGCCTAACGACTGCCTTCACTAAAAGACTCAGATTGACTCTGTAGAGTTCTCTTAACTCGGCAAAGAAAATCAGGGCAATCAACACCTATGCCATAGCTGTCAGTAGGGTACTGGCAGCAGCTCAGAAGTCGGTTTTATTAAACACCTGTCGCATTGTAAGAAACTTTGTAGACCGCCAGGAAGCAAGCGACTAAAAACATATAGAGTTATACATGGTAGCTCTAAGGAAGCATCCAGAGGCAAATGTTGTCACCCCCAACACTCGCGGCCGCTGTGCAAGCATAACAGCGGTAAAAGACGAACTGCAAACTACACCATGCTCCTAATTTTGTACCTACAACATCATTGCAAATGATTACAAACATCGTTTTAAATTAACTAATTACATCCTTATCTCATCAGTCACTTGACTTAGTCCGTGGCAATGATGGGAAACCGGGTTCTTTTTAATCCGAGAAAAAGTTCAAAACAAAAATAATACTGAACATCTTGAACATTTAGGATTATTCATACAGAGGTTACATGAACGTATGGTTGATATGCACCCGGAATATGCTCATAAAATGCCTCAGTATTTAAGAGATCAGGTATCCTTTTTGCGCAAAAACGAATATGAAGCTCTTTATCGGCAAAAAGAAGAGCAACACCGTCCAGCGAACATACCACCCATTCCAACAAGACCAACTTTGCAGATAGCCGATAATACCAACATGAGAAGTAGGAGATCTATCCACCAAAATGTCTTTCTCAGAATGGACAAATTATCTGAAGCTAATACTGCTCTCCCCGATTTGCTCCCCGAAGATCCTAATCTCTGGAATCTGAACTGTGTAGTTTACGAGAAGGCGGTATCCCTGCTTAGCGACAATAGAAGTAATGATACTTCAGTACGCCTGAGTAAGACTCGCGAGCGTATTGCACAGCTTCAGTTTATTGACCATCAAGCAGCACTGGACGCAAAAAAAGTCCTCTTTCAACAGTGAAACAGCGCCTTAAACGGCGAGTAAAGTGGATTCACGAAAATTCCACCTTTTCTACTCGTCCTTCCTGTCTGTTGAATAAAACGTCACGTGCCGTTAAAAATCCGCCTAGTCGAGAAGAGATTCAAGTCTTTTGAGAGCAAGTATATAGAGATTCTCATCAGCTAAATGAAGACGCTTCAGATTCAACAACTTTTGGTGAAAGAAGTTCACTTCTAAGCACCAACATCTAGCTCGTATATTTACTGCTTTCTTAAACGGATAACAACCCATCCCGCAGTCGCTAGTAGAAGGACGCACACTGGCCCTTAAGACCGGAGATTTTTCAAGTCCAAAGAACTACAGGTCCACACCTTGTTTAAACATCAGCTACAAGCTATTCACTGGCATCCTCAAAGAGGGGATATTAACATCTATCGAGCCGGTATGGAGTGCCATAGTTGAACAACGTGGATGCGAGAGAGGGCTGGCAGGTTGCCGGGACAACCTGTTAATAGACAGGTGTATTACCCAGAAGTCAATCAGGTATTGACGCAATCTGTCCATTGTTTGGATTGACTACCGTTAGGAATTCGATAACACGAATCATAAGCTACTTATTACGCTCATTGATTGCCTGAAGGTGCATCAAAAATAGTGAGTTGCATAAAAGAGCTTATGCTCTTGTGGCCGTCAATATTTGTCATAATATCTGGCAAAAGACAAGCGAATACCAGCTATATCACATACAAGAGGAGGGTTTTACAAGGAGACTCTCTAAGTACGATACTTTTCTGCATCTCCCTCTTGCCTCTATCTATTGTGCTCCGAGGCAAAAGCTCTGGATACCTATGTGGCCCGGATAGTAAATCTAGTTTTCCAAAGAGGCATCAATCTCTCTATGCATCTCACTATGCGTGGATGTACCTTTAAGCTTTTCACCAGACAGCCGATAAGTCAATGAGATGATGAATCGAAAGCTTACCGGTAGTCAATCTGGGACATTGACAATCCGACTTTAAATTTGAGGTGAATATGCAGGCCAAATGTTGGTGTGTAGAAGTAAACTTCTTTCACCAGAAGTTCTTGATACAATCTGCTCCTGCAGCTGAAAAGTTCTTCGTTCCTCTATGTGCTTTTTTCACCTCTTCGACAGTGATAGATGGACATTCCTCCTCAGATGTTATGAGGTTGTCGCAAAACTCTTTGAAACGGATGATATTATTAGTATCTTCTCTCAACTCCAGTGATTTTGGGATCTCGTATACCTCTCTCCAAGTTCTCTTCAAGCTTGGCATCCTAAAAGTTGTTTGTTTGGTGCGGAAAAAAATCTCAATAATGTCGATTTTTGTACCGATATTGCAAATAGTCTTGTTAAGAACATGGTAAAAATCTAATGTTCTCAGACTTATATATCAGTGGAAAAATGATAAGTATATTGAGTAACTCAGTGTATTTCATAGTAACCTCAGTCAGCTCGGCATCCTAAACGTTGTTTTCTTTTTTAGTTCAGAAAAAAATCTCAATAATGTTGATTTTTCTACAGATATTGCAAATAGTTTTGTTAACAATATATTAAAAATCGATAGTCCCCAGACTGAATTGTAAGCAAATATACAGGTCTCATAATGCGTCTTGTCAAATTGTACCAGAAATGAAAGCACTATTTTCTACTTATGTACACTGATCAGGCACGATGTGTATAGAAGTGGTCTGGGCTGAAGAAACCCCGGCCGAGCAGATCAAGACAGGAGGAAGGTCATTGGAATATTCACAGAAGAAGAGGTAAACATCATTAATACTCAGCATAGCACTCAGAATTTTCTGTTTTCTAATCATTCGGATATCGTTGTATGAAATGAGATTGTACGATTCGAAATTATGTTCTGAACGTTATAAAAATTTGCAGGCACATTGTCGAAATATGAAATAATTTGCGTAGGAAGTACAAACTTCAAGTATGGAAGTGGCGATAAAAAAATTCCGTTGAAGCTAGTAAACAAAATAAACAATATTAAATGAAGTAATTGACTTAGCGGAATTCTGCATGTACTCCGTGAGAGACATACCTTCATCATGCTCACATCTGTAGTTAGGACTTATTTTACAGGAAACTGAACCTCACAGGTGCAAAAATGTAAAATACCAACAATGAATCCTTTTTCCTATTCTCTAAGAAAACTATTGTTTTTTTGTGAAAAAGGAAAATAAAATTTCCTATAGAGAAAAAAATGTTGTATATATTTCCAAAGAAACTCAATTGTATTAAAATGAGCCGTTTCCGAAATAAACACAAAAACTCACAATGACCGCTATTTTTTAATATACAATTTTTAGACATTGCTTAATCGATTTAGATTATTTATATAATCATTAACAGCCTATGGAGAAGGGCTTTGGCTACTGTTCAGCCTGTTACAATTTTTTTCTTATATAAAACCCTTCGTTGCCTGGCCTTTTAACTGGAGAGATCGACGTTATCAGCCCGACGGGAGCCTTTAGAATTTTTTCCAGAGGTTTCAGTTTGTATTTATAATTTGCAGGCTTCAGGAATTTTAGATTTCGAAATCTACTTTCGAAACCTCCAATTTTATTTACTGACAACTGACTGCAGGTCTCACCTTTCAACTTATTATTGTGAGTTTTTATTATATGAGGCCCTTGTTATTATTCGGAATTATTTTATTTTGAATTGCTTCTTCTGTCCCAAAAAATGGCTTTATTAATAAGGAAGTTGTAGGCCTATTAGGTTTTTTCGCTCTGAAGGGTAGTCAGAGCGAGGGGTGATTAGGAAAGTTGTGTAGTGGTGAACGGGCGTCTAGTGGAGATTGACTGACGAATGAGGGAGAGAAACCATATATACTACACACGAATGCATTCCCAGTGCGCATTGTTGTTGCAGCTCCGTTTAAAGGTATTGATGCCTCTCCTGCCTTTCCTTCTCTTTGGCAGTGATGTTGTTGCCGGTCGGAGCTGAATATTCGATCACGAATATGGTTTGTTTCTCGAAGTCTTGGAGAAGGATGTCAGGGCTCGAGTGTGCAACGGAGACTGCTGTCCGAAAATCGTAGTTTCAGAAAATTTGGCACTTCTCGTTTTGGACAATTGACTCTATCTCACGGTATACTAAGGTGTAAATGACACCGTCTTGCCATGAGAAAATGAAACCCTCTGTACATGAATTAAGCCCTGATGATCTGATGATCCTCACTTCTGATGTTAAAATTCAGGTCCGGGGTCCCGGCCGCCTGCACCTGCGGCTTTGTGAAGGAACGCTCCTTTGCCAATGATCTCGTGGTTCCTGACCATTTCTAAGAGAGGATCTCTGCCATTTGTGACGATATAACCTGTACAGTAGGAGTCCGATAAATTTCTTATTTCGGGGCTACAGGGGCGGAAAATTCCAGGAATTGCGTACTTATCGGATGCCCCCTCTAGTAGCACTAGTAATGGGAGAACCTCAATTAGTGTGCTTACCGTGTGTGTGATGATGTTTTAAGGCGAGTGTACACTTATCGGACGGCAACTTATCGGACTTGTACTGTACTTGGAACAAATCGGTTTTGAAGACATTGGAGATTCAGAAGTCCGCGTCCACCTTAAAATGGTGAGATGTATAATCGCGGAACAGACGAATTGATATGCAAGCTTTTTTACATATGCATGATCGTACATGTGGTGATAACAAGGATCGTAAGCTCGTTCTTCGTCCAGTGAATCACCCCAAAGGAGTAGAGTAAAACGGGGACGTCAAGCATATTAGTTGCCGATACCTTGTTTACCGCCGACAGATTTGAAGACGAAATCTGCCGAAGAAGATGCTTGTATCGGCTTCTGAGAGACTCTTTAACTGATGTTACGTCCTGAATATGGCTTTGAGGCACGCCCATGTATGTATAATTCTCTCCAGTCTTAAAATGTCTAATAACGTTTATATCCAAAAGCTCAGGGTCCTTGGGAACGCCAACAATCTTTCTTTTCTTCAGATGAATTTTGGCACATTTATCTGATCCAAAGTCTATCCCAATCTCTTCTGTGTACTTCTTGACGATATTTATGGCAGTTTGAAGTTTGCCTTTACCAATAGATCTTCAGGTCATCCATATAAAATATATGAGTGAACTTATGCCCGCGCTGGTTAGTGTCGCCACAGAGGTATCCAGAAGAATTTCGTAGTGCGAGAGATAGAAGCAGAAGCGTGATGCAAAAAAGCAAAGGGCTCATGGTATCGCCCTGAAAGACGCCTCTCTGGAAGGTGATGTTGTTCTTTGTCACATGATAAGTTCCAGATGATATAGTAAATCTAGTTTTCCAAAGAGGCATCAATCTCTCTATGCATCTCACTATGTGTGGATGTACCTTCAAGCTTTCATTTTTTAGATGACATTTGCTCCCAGTGGGACCCTGCGGTGGTTGTTAACCTTTAGTTTTTAATTATATATATATATATAATAGAGCTAAGAAAAATCGGAATATTTTCTATGTCAATGTTTTGTACTTCCTCGCATTCAAAAGGATCGCTGAGGTTTAAGTGATTGTCTAATACAATCTTATATTTTTGATTCATCACTTCATTTGATGTAATATTCGCCTTCGGGAACTAAAAAAATTACAAGCTACTGAATTGTACGCTCTTACATATTTATATATTCAACTCAACATATTAATGAAAAAATACAGAAAAAATATAGTAAATATGTTGGTATAAACAAGTAGAGGAAAATTATATTTTTCATTACCTGTGCCTGTGATATAGGCTTTTCTTCGAAGTCCTCCTCGTTTTAAGTTGTTTCTGGCTCTTGTGTGTTGGTTACCTTCGGGAGAAGAATCAACGGTAGATCCAAATTTAATTTTAATGCAATTTTTTCCAATACGCAGCACATACAATTTGAAGAAGAAAAAAACTAAGCAATTCTCTAATCATTAAACTAAGCATTAATTTTTTTTTAGTTAAACTGAAACATTGTCTGAGTTACGCGTGCACTCATGGATTTTTCGTTAGAGAAAAAAAATTATAGCTAGAAAATCGCAGTAAATTCTACATAAATGTCACAATTTTTTTAATTTACATACGATTCTTTAAAATGATCAGATTATGTTTGTAACTAGAAAAATGTGAGTTGCCGCGTGTGACAAAATTGGACACTGTACACTCAATGATTTTTTTAAATATTTAAAACACTTAAACGAATAAATTTTCAAAAAGTATTTCCAGATCAACTATTGATCAAGGTAGAATTATATGCGACTATGCAAAGTTGATAAGAATTCCCTATAAGATTTCATCTACCACGTTATCATTAATTATCATTGACACAATTTCAAGCCAGGCTGCTTTCCCACGTGAAAAGATTCCCTGGAAAGTACTCCACGGAAATTCCAGTTGGAAATTCCGTCGACTTTTTCTGGAAATTCCACTACCTTTCCGTCTGAAAATTGCAGCCTGTAATTGGATAAGGAGAGGACGCGAGATGGACATCGCCGATTCGACTGGGGCTTTGTAGGATGAAAGTACATCGAAATCCATTAGGGGCGTATTATTTATTTTGATCTAATGGGCCTTAGTTTCCGAGATATCGAGGCTTGAGTATTTGCGCTTGACGCTCGACTCACCACTGCAAAGTGGCCCCCCCGTACTTGGCGCTTACTCACAGTCCCATACTAATTTTGTGATAAACGGAAAATACACAGGGTTTCTATATCATTTCTATGGAGTTTTTTTTACGTAGAATGTAATTCTTAAAACAAAAACAATCCATTACGTCAAATTTGGAAAAAGAGGAGGTCAAAAATTAAAAACAAAAATAAAAATAATTTTTTTTGCTTCTTGGAAAAGTTGTTAAACACAGCGGATGGTGACTATTTTTCAAATGAATCATTCCACAAATTGTGAAGATGGGAGTCATCTGCATATAATTGACAATAAAAATGTATATTTTCGATAAAACTATTCAAGATACGGGAAAATTTTGAAAAGTGCAATTGGTCATCTCAAAAATATCTACAAATTTGTATATGTGAAACGATTTTTCTATCAGACACATAGTTTTTTTTAGTCGCGAGAAATGTTATTAATAATGAGCTTGGGTCCGTCGAGTGTAAATTCCACAGCGATGACCACGACGCTGTCGTAACATGGACATTCTAAGGTGGAAAGCCGTATTTAACCCTCGCCATAAATGCCAAAGAAATATTTCTTCAAATCAAAAACATGGATATGGAATTTAACAACATATTTCTTTAATCTAAAGAAGTATTCAATTGAAACAAATTACGCCAAATTATTAAATGTTTCATTAAAAAAAATACATACTCCGTTGGAATAAATGTTTGTTATGAATCATTTAATTCTAATAAGCAAATGGAACATTTCCTTCAACTGAAGAAATAAATATTTATGTAAACACAATATCTTGTTTATCTAAATAAATGCTTTCATTGGTGAAAATTCATGAACTCTTTGTAACAAATAAATATATTTTTAATGTAATTTATATTATTTTTAATTAAATCATTATTTCTTTGATTTAAAGAAACCTAAGGACTTGATTCAAGTATGCACAATTAATTGATTAAAATGCGTCCGAATCAATTGAAAGAATCGAACTAATTGAAACAAATAAATATTTCTTTGAAAGACTAATCAGATTTCAACGAATTTAGACCTTTCCATTCAAGAAAATCATTTTCTTGAACATAAGAAATATTTATTTGAATCAAGAAAATATAGACAAAGAATTCATTTCTTTAGATCAACAAAAGATATGTGTCTGGTTCAAATAAACATTACTATTGTTAAAGAATATTTTCTTGATGCTAAGAAATAGGATTCAAGTAAATGGATTTTCTTGGTTACAAAACTTCTTTTTTCAGTGTATGCAAGATACGAAAAAAAGTTTGAAAATAAAATTATGTACCTGACAACTGGATAAGGGCCAAAAATTAAATTATTTCTATACTACATGATGAAAAATGCACACACACAAAAATAGAAGTATGTGGCCATTATATACATAGATTCAGGGTGGTGAATATATATCTTTTTTTAATCTCTGTTTTTCAGAAAAGAGAAACCAAATGGCCCTTATCCAGTTGCTTAGCAAGTTTTTATTCTCATGATTTCTATTATATTATATCACTTTCTATCTATTATATTATAACAAATAATTTTATTAAAAGGCATTAGATAACAAATTAAGAAAAAGTATTTCTAATAAAAATTAGGTTCTGGATAAATTTTTTTTTTAAAAGCCATTGGTAATTAAATTTATATAATTCATTTTCTTTTTTCCTAGAGCATTTCGTATCACAAACGGAGGCAATCGAGATAATGGATTTATTGTAATTAGGCACTATTAAAAAACTTATATGAACTTATGTTATACTTGCTAAACGAAGATGATAAATATGAAGACCTATTCAATTAAAGTGTATATTGATCAACTGAATTATTCTCAATGAAGTGAAATAAGGCTATAATAATAAAGAAGTTATATGATTTACTTAAAAAAAAAATTTGTCAAGTTTTCGTAAAAATTTATGTAAAAAAGAAATTTTAAATAAAGGAGCTGCAAATATTTCTGTAGTTTCTCTTGGAACATTATCTTGTTATAAAACAATCTACCCACTGCGCGGGGACTTTCTCATAATTTTTTAAATTTTAGTGTTATTTTTTACAATTAAAAAAATTCTCTGAAAAAAACTCGTAGATCTTCTTAAGGTGATTAATTTTATTTTTAAATTTTTTTTCGTATTTTGCATACATTGAAAGTAAAAAGTTTTTGAATCAAAAAAAAATTTCTTCGATTCAAAGAAATGGTCGTACTGAATACGTCCAATCATGTATTTCTTCAATCCAAAGAAATTGTTTAATTGTATGAAATGCCGTTTTATGGGAATCTTCCGGACTCATTTTGATTTGGTGAAATCCCGAAGCAAGGTCGAAAACTGAGAAATATTGTGCATTTCCCAGCTGGTCTGAAATTTCGTGGATGTTTGGAAGAGGATACGAGTCACTTACGGTTTTTTCATTCAATTTCCGAAAATCAAGAACCATTCGCACATTTTTTATTATCTTGGGAATCCGCCTTTTTAGGAACAATCCATACAGGGGTGTTAAATATGGATTTCGAAGGCTTAATAATTTCGTTTTTTAATAGGTCGTTGGCTTGTCTTAGTAATTCCTCCTTGTGTATGGACGGGAATTGATATTGACGCGTGAAAACAGGTTGGTCGTCGGTCGTTGGTACCCTATGTTGGAGAACGCTCGTAGCGGTTGGTCGTTCTCCGGGGATGTGAAATCGTTCCGCATGTTCCTCGAATAACATTTTTACGTGTTCTAATTCCTCTGTATTTAAATGCTGTAATCGAAGTCATTCCTTAATTTGTTCCGTTCTTTCTTTATAAGTAGTGTTATAGACCCTTTTTGCTGAAGTTAAAGTATCTTCGAAATTGATAAAATCATTGAATATTTCTTCCGCGGGTTTTAAAACATTTAATTCGCTTTCTGAATCTGAATTAAAAGGTTGCTCTGCTAATTGCTCAAAATCCTCGAGGGTTACTAGTGGGATTCGCATTTCTACGGGTTCCGTCTGAGTGTTAGCAATTTTTACATAAGCCCTACCTTGATTATTGGTAACTAATGCATTCCCTAAAAATGTTCCCGACCCGACTGATAATTGAGGAATGTAATCCATTTCCTTTTCCTTGTTTTCAATAATTAAATAAATGTCAGATATTGATTTTGCAGGTAATATAATTGTATCTCTTGAGGAAAAGGGGTGTTGGATTTCATTAACTTCCAGGCATCTCGTTGCATAGTTAATTTTGACATTATTATCGATGAAAAATTCTGAACCTAGTACACCGTCGTCGTCAACCGGAACTTCCTTCGGGATTATATTAAAAGTCGTTAAGTATCCGAAGACTTCTACCTTCACTTGTCCCAAAGTGAGGACAGGATGCTCGTCAATTCCGGTAAATCTTAGAGTTAAAATTGAATTTTTGTGTGATTGTTTCTGGATTTTTATCTTTAGTTTGTTCGGATGCTTCTAATTTTGTGACGTTGATGCCTGCCCCATTGCATCCTGCCTGGGGAGGTCTTGCCCGTTTCCCGACATACCTTGATGTTGTTGAGGATTTAATTGTTCGCGCATTTTATTGTTATATTGCCTTTTTCGACAATATTTGAGCATGTGGCCTGGTTTTTTGCTGTAATTACAAATCAAAATATTTGTATTTTGCATTGGATTCAAAGCAGGGTTGGGATATAGATGGACTGCAAAATTTCGGGTTTCTTGAGGTGCCCACATGGCCCTATCTCTATGTTGAAATTGACCTTGATTATTTTGCGCTTGTGGCAGCGACCATTGATTTTTCATAGGAGGAGGTATTCTATTACTCCATGGTTCATGTAATCTTCTATCATTTTGAGGAGGTGTGAAGCGATTGGGCAAATTTTTAGAAGGGGTTTGTGTACGCTGGTTAACACTTCCGAGTGCTCGATAGATGGGCGTGGCGTAACCTCTCTTGTTACATATCTGGCACACTATTACGTCTGCTTGTGCGTAATTTACCCTAGCCGATTTGTATTCCCTTTCATAAATATTATTATTTTTTTCTAATTCAGCCGACCCTTGCCTGTAAAGATTTCCCTTTCGTAGATCCGCGGCTGCAATAAGTTTCCGTTCAATTTCTATAGCGTTTTTCGTAACGTGTCTAAATGCGTCTCCTTCCTTCCCCCTAATTTCAAGTTCGGGTCTTAATCCGCGCATAAAACATTGAACGAGATCTTTTTCTAATCCTGTCTTAAATCCCTCATCCAGCGATCCACCATTATTTATACGATGCGCGTCAAAGATTTGATCCGCAATTTCCTTGATTCTAGTGGCACACGATAGTACGCTTTGTTTCTCCCACATATACGTGCTACCTAACTCGCCTTGTAACTGATATACGGTTTTAGAATGGGAATACATTTTCTTCAATCGATTGACTAATTCGTCGACCCTGTCAAAAGTGAACCCGTAAATGCTTTTTCTCGCTTCCCCAATTATTTTACTTCAGATCATTTTAACCAAATTTTGTTCTATTACGGGAATGGAAGGTAGCATTTGTTTTGCCTCCTCACACCCTTCAATAAAATGCGCGAGGGGCAAGCTTCGCCCATCAAAAATAGGTACAACTTCTAATGCGTCTCGTAGGGAGACTTGTTGATTATTAGGAATGGACATGTTATGGGGGTTGATTCAGGATCTGCAAAATTTTTCCTTGTAGAGGATGGGGTGTCTTGGGTACTGGGCAACAAGGGCTGGTTGTCAATTTCAGCGAGAGAATTTCCTGCAGCTATAATTGTGGAATTTGCAACTGCGAGAGTATTATTGAATTCCGCTAGAGATTTACTCGCACGTAAATCACAGGAGCTTATTATATTGCTTTCGTTAGAAACTTGATGATTTTTCAAGTGATCTAAAGAGGGTGAGTTCCTGATTTCAAAACTTATTTTCTTTTGAGTCTGATTATTAGTTGTCTCATTGAGATCTCGAGTTTGATTATCTTCACTTTTATTTAGTACACTCAAGTTAACACTGGTTTTATCAAAGCACAAAGCACTAGTATTAGTCAAAGTTTCATCCAAAGGTCCCGCAAAATGTTTACCCGAAATTTCAAAATTAGTATTATTAAGGGGTGGAGTGTGTACCACCTTGCGTTTAGGAATTGCTCCCAAATTAAATGAAATAACGCGTCTAATTTTAGGATCGGTATTCAAATCCCGGGAATTGGCTTGCGCTCTGGTTTGACTTCGAGTGCGTCCTTCCGTTTGAAAGTTTTTATCGGACATGAGGGTATATTTTGTGAATAAGAATATATTTTGTAACACGGGCATATTTTTCAGATCATAAATATTGAATACAAAGAAGAATCTTGGTCCTAAGGGTCGCAACAGGTCTACAATATATGCTTTTTTCTCCCCTGATTTATCTGCAGAGCTAAGGCTCTGGACTGAGGGAACAGGAAAAGGCCAAATGATCGGCGGTGAATCCAATTTTTACTAACTACAATAAAGTTTATTTAATTCCCTTCGAACAAGTAACAATTGAGAATGTTTAAGATTTCAATATTGTTTAAAATAATTGTTTGATATTGGAAGGCGGAAGTAACGACGGTGAATTCTTTTTTTCCTCTGTTGTGTTCCTGAGAGAACACAACTTATGTATTGGAGGAAAAAGAAACACAGTCAAGAATGAAAGTAAAAGAAAGGAAGTGACCTTAAATCTTACCTGGAAATTTCGTAGTGTGAGAGAATTTGATCTGTAAGTAGTATCCTTAATAGTGTTCCTGGTCTGGAGAACTGCACTTGGAGAACGAGGCGAGAACTGTACCGGAGAACGAGAAATGACGTTAAAATATTTTCTGTATAGGAGAATATAACTTTGGTCGATATTGTAGATTTCCATTTTATGCGTGGATTTCCCTTCTCGATCCGTCATCAGTTGACCTGGTGTTCGAATCCCAGCGGAGTGAAAGGAGAAGATCTTTTTTTGGAATAAAATTCAATTAAAAATGTTTATTCTTCATCTTTTCTGAAATGACGTTAAAATATTTTCTGTATAGAAGAATATAACTTTGGTCGATATTGTAGATTTCCATTTTATGCGTCGATTTCTCTTCTAGATCCGTTACCTCCTCCGATGATAATATAGATTTCTATCAAATTTGATTTTCAACATCTTGCTAAATAAAGCGTGATTCAGAAAAAAGAATTCTTCCTCTGATCTCCAGTAGCTTAGTGTTTTGAGCACCTGACCGGAATTCAGTTGACCTGGTGTTCGAATCCCAGCGGAGTGAATGGAAAAGATATTTTTTCTGAATAAAATTAAATTAAAAACGTTTATTCTCCATCATGTCTCAAATGACGTTAAAATATTTTCTCTATAAGAGAATGTAACTCAGGTCGATATTGTAGACTGCCATTTCATGCGTGGATTTCTCTTCTCGATCCGTTACCTTCTCCGATGATAATATAGTTTTCTATTGAAAATTTATATTTAACATTTAGCTAAATAAAGCGTGATTCAGAAAAAAGAATTCTTTCTCTGATCTCCAGTAGCTTAGTGTTTCGAGCATCTGACCGGAATTTACTTGACCTGGTGTTCGAATACCAACGGAGTGAATGGAGAAGATATTTTTTCTGAATAAAATGTAATTAAAAACGTTTATTTTCCATCTTGTCTGAAATTACGTTAAAATAATATCTGTATAGGAGAATATAACTTTGGTCGATATTGTAGATTTCCATTTTATGCTTCGATTTCTCTACTCGATCCGTTACCTTCTACGATGATAATACAGATTTCTAATAAAAATTGATATATAACATCTTGCTAAATAAAGAGTGATTCAGAAAGAAAAGAATTCTTCCTCTGACCTCAAGTAGCTCAGTGTTTTGAGCACCTGATCGGAATTCAGTTGACCTGGTGTTCGAATCCCAGCGGAATAAAAGAAGAAGATCTTTTTTTTGAATAAATTTTAATTGAAAATGTTCATTCTCCATCTTGTCTGAAATGACGTTAAAATATTTTCTCTATAAGAGAATGTAACTTTGGTCGATATTGTAGACTGCCATTTTATGCGTGGTTTTCTCTTCGCGATCCGTTACCCTCTTTGATGATAATACAGAATTCGATTAAAAATTGATATTTAATATCTTGCTAAATAAAGCGTGATTCAGAAAAATGAATTCATCTTCTGATCTCCAGTAGCTCAGTAGTTAGAGCAGCTGACCGGAATTCAGTGGACCTGTTGTTCGAATCCCAGCGGAATGAAAGGAGAAGATCTTTTTTATGAATACATTTTAATTAAAAATGTTTATTCTCCATCATGTCTGAAATTACGTTAAAATATTTTCTCCATAAGAGAATGTATCTCAGGTCGATATTGTAGACTGCCATTTCATGCGTGGATTTCTCTTCTCGATCCGTTACCTTCTTTGATGATAATATAGATTTCTATTAAAAATTTATATTTAACATCTTGCTAAATAAAGCGTGATTCACAAAAAATAATTCTTCCTCTGATCTCCAGTAGCTCAGTGTTTAGAGCACCTGACTGGAATTCAGTTGACCTCGTATTCGAATCCCAACGGAGTGAAAGGAGAAGATCTTTTTACTGAATGAAATTTAATTAAAAATGTTTATTCTCCATCTTTTCTGAAATGACGATAAAATATTTTCTGTATGGGAGAATATAACTTTGTTCAATATTGTAGATTCACATTTTATGCGTGGATTTCTCTTCTCGATTCGTTACCTTCTCCGATCATAATATAGATTTCTATTAAAAGTTGATATTCATCTTGCTAAATAAAGCGTGATTTCGAAAAAAGAATTCTTCCTCTGATCTCTAGTAGCTCAGATGTTAGGGCACCTGGCCGGAAATCAGTTGACCTGGTGTTCGAATCGCAGCGGAGTGAAAGGAGAAGGTCTTTTTTCTGAATAAATTTTAATTAAAAAGGTTTATGCTCCATCTTGTCCGAAATGAAGTTAAAATATTTTCTGTATAGGAGAATATAACTTTGGTCGATATTGTAGATTTACATTCTATGCGTGGATTTATCTTCTTGATCCGTTACCTTCTCCGATGATAATACAGATATCTATAGAAAATTTATATATAACATCTTGCTAAATGAAGCGTGATTCACAAAAAGGAATTCTTCCTCTGATCTTTAGTAGCTCAGTGGTTAGAGCACCTGGCCGGTAATCAGTTGACCTGGTGTTCGAATCCCAGCGGAGTGAAAGGAGAAGATCTTTTTTCGGCTCAAAATTTAATTAAAAATGTTTTGTCTCCATCTTTTCTGAAATAACGTTGAAATATTTTCTGTATAGGATAATATAACTTATGTCGATATTTTAGATTTCCATTTTATGCGTGGATTTCTCTTCTCGATCCGTTACCTTCTCCGATGATAATACAGATTTCTATTAAAAATTGATATGTAACATCTTGCTAAATAAGGCGTGATTCCGAAAAAATAATTCTTCCTCTGATCTCTCTAGTAGCTCAGTGGTTAGAGCACCTGACCGGAGATCAGTTGACCAGGTGTTCGAATCCCAGCGGAGTGAAAGGAGAAGATCTTTTTTATGAATAAAATTTAATTAACAAATTTTCAACAAAAAAAGTTCAGTTTCAACCAAAAAAGATGGGATGACTAAAAAAAATATCAACTTTTCGTCCAGCAGGACGAATTTTTTTCCAAAAAGACAAATGTTCAACAAAACAGTTAAATAATTTAACTAATCAATTCTTAAGCTACAAAGATGAATTTTCAACCAGATAGTTGAACTCTGAAGTCAAAAATGCGAATTTTTCCAAAGACAGTTGCATTTTCAACAAAAAAGTTATTTTTCAACAAAGAAAATTGACTCTTCCATAAAAAAATATCAAATTTCAATCCAAAGGGACAAATGTTCAACAAAACATTTGAATTTTGGACCAAAACAGATGACGTATAAAAAAAATAATTGAATTTTCAACCTACAAAGATGAATATTTAACCAAACGGTCGAATTTCAGAACAAAAAATATTAAACCTTAACCATAAAAACAAAGGTAACCAAAAAAAATCGGCCCGCTGTGCGGGCACATTCTCATCGCGCGCTTCGCTCGCAAGTTTGAGCGCGCCTAGGGCGCGCGACTGTGAGTCCTCGCGCTCGATGATGTGCTTATCTGGCGCTACGCGCTCGGTCTTTGTATTTCCCCCAAATTTGCGCCCAGACCTTTTAAAATTAAAGTTCAAATCATCAACAACTGTAATTTGGTGATGGTGACTTCTCTTTTGTTAAAGCTCCTTTGGCTTTAACGAACACATTCTCATCACGTATCTCGTGCTTCGCACTCGATATAAAGGAATTTCGAAAAATGCCTCTATTGATCAGGAATTTTTACCATATGTGCGCGTATACATATGAATCATCAACAGAATAGTTTAATTTTTAACGAAAACAGATTAAATATTATCACATTATTTAATCAAACAATTATCCTGCTGTTGCATGTTTGACCAAAAAAATTTATTTTCATATAAAAATACAATAGCAGATTTTTCAACTGAAAAAACAATCTTTTAACTAAAATAACGAGTTTCTTATTGGGTTTCATGAATTCAGTTCGCATTAGAGCAAAAAACGTGTGGAAGAAGAAAAAGAGAAATTCTTCAAAAAAGCATAAAAGAGGGGAACAGGAGAGAGTGTAAAACCTGTAGAAGAGAATGCACAAGGAAAACTCTTTGCCCTTTCTTTTCCATTGTCGTACAAATGTCTTTAATAAGCCGTCTACTCTGATTTAGGACACATATTTTTTACGTTTCAAGTCTTTTTGTATAATTCTGCTACACAAGTGGACTTGTTTGAGTTTATGTGTTTTTCATAACTGATCTTTGAAAAACTACTTATCTTGTTTTTAAGTTTTTTTGTTCCATTCTCTTGCACAAGTTGACTTTACTTGAATTAATGTTTTTAAAGCTTTCTCCTTAATTGAATCCTCTGTTTCTTGTTACAGAGTTAAGTTCACAGTTTGATTGTTTACCTAATGGCGAGCCTATTCCTGGTGTTTCTCGTCGCAGACCTTCAACGTCTACTGAAAAAACTTCTCCTGCCATACATCATTCTCGATATTCTCCAGTCAGATCTTCTCCTCCTGCCGAACCTTGTCTTCGTGGCAGGTCTAGATCACCTCCTAACACTCGTTTTTCTTCTCGCGAACGCGGACCTAAACTGGCGGAACTTAGATCTGTTCGGCTTATTCCCCACACGAATCCGACCAGGCGATTCGAAATTCGAAGACACACTTTTCCTCGCGATGCACCAATTCAAGTTAGAAGAAAAGATAAGACCCTTTGGCCCATGCCAACTGGAGAACAAACTGTATTATCAACGTCTAATGGTGACGTTTTTGCAATAATGGAGGGGAATAATACATTCCTTCGTGGAATATATACAACAATACATGGCTTTCAAGAACGAGTGAAAATAAACATGTACAGCGACGATATTCAAGAGATGACCAGAGAAGAAATCGAGGAATCTCCCTTAGGCAACAATCGCCCAATCTCAAAGAATTTTGGAAGAATAATTGTAGAAGAATTTCGGTCACAACATTAATTAGATTTTTTTTTCTTGATGTGAAATTTAAGTATTAGGGTGGCCGCAAAACTTCATTTTCAAAATCCTCTGACATCCCGGATTTCTCCATAACCAATATTTCCTGTTTCCTAACCAACAATGTTCAATGAAAAGCATTTTAATCTTGTAACATTTTTAATATCGAATATTTCATGATCAAAATAAAAGAATTTCAGATTGAAACGTATTGTTTCATTCCAACCAAAGAAGATGACTCCGCAACAAAATACTTGAATTATCAACAATATAATTAAACTCAAGAAAAATAGCTGAACTTCCAAACAAATAGATGAATTTTGAAAAAATGAAAAAATGATATTTAAAACAAAAACAATTTTCAACTTAGCAATTAAACACTAAAGTAAAAAAAGCAAATTAAAGAAGAATAGTTGAAATTTTGGCCCAGTAGTTAACTTGTCAACCAAATGGCCTAATTTTCATCAAAAAAGATTTATTCTACACTAAAAATACAATAGCAGACTTTTCAATCAGAAAAATAAATTTCAACGAAAAATAATTTGAGTTTCTTATTGGGTTCTTTTAATTCAGTTCATATTTAAGCGGAAAGCGAATATAAGGAGGAAAAGAGGATTTCTTTCAAAGTTGCATTGCATTTTAAACTGAATAATTAAATTCTCAAGCCAAAAAGACCAATTTTTCAGAAGTGAGTGTAATTTTCAACCCTGAAAGTTAAGTTTTTAACAAAATGATGACCTTCAAACCAAAAAGATGAATTTTCAAGTAGAACTATGAATCTGTAGCCAGAGTAGTTAAACTTTTGAACAAAAATTTTTATTTTCTACCGTGAAAGGACGAATTTTATTTAAATTAGATGAATTTTCAACTAAGCAAAACAAATTTTTTATCAAGAACTGAATGGTTACATTTTCAGAAGAAAAAAATAAATTTAGGCAAACAGAAAAACTTTTAACTAAAATAATGAAGTATTTAACTCGCTTGGTTAAATTTTCAAATGAAAAAATGAATTTCCGAACAAAATGATGAATTTTCAACCTAGAAGATAATTTTTTACCAAGAAGGAGGAATTTTCAACAAAATACATAAATTTTCAACCAAATAGTTAAATGCTCAACTAAAAGAATAAATTTTCAACCTAAAATAGAGTAGCTATATTTTTAGTTAAGCAAAAAAATATATATTTGAAAAAACTAATATCAAGCAACTTTCCAAGTATATAAAAATTCCCTGACAATTCCAGGTTTGTTAGGTTATCTAGGTGAGTAGACTGATTAGGTGCGTTTTTAATTTTGTGGAATTTTTATTATACGTCACGCCTTATTCTACATGCTTCGGAGATTTCACAAAGATTCCACATTGATTTCAAATATTACAGAAGATTTTTAAATAATTCGAATATTTCAGAAGATATAAGAAATGTTTCGAATATTCGAAACAATTTCACAGATATTACAAAGATATAACAAGATTTCAAAAGAGTTCAGAATATCTCAAAGATTTCGGAATGATCTCGTAAGATTTCGTAAAGGTTTCAAAGATTTTACAGAGATTTCAATGAGTTCACAAAGGCTTCATAGATTTCAAAAGATTTCCAAAAGTTCGAAAAAGTTTTCTAAGATTTCTTTGATTTCACAAAGGTTTTCCAAAATTTCATTAAGATTACAAAGATTTCGCCAAAGACTCAAAGGGACCGAAAGATTTGAAAATACTTCAAATGAAAGAATTCACTTAACAAACAATGGGCTGTCAGATTCAAGAGGGTCTTAGCTGGATGTATGGATGTGAGATCCGTGTGTTCCACTTAGCCTGGAAGATAACATCAAGGTTCCTGAGCAGTGTAACAGAATTATTACCGTCAAGAGGAACTCGACACGGTCCTGCACGAAATGGTTGCGGGGCCACGCCCGAGATAAGGCGGAACCCTCCGAAGAGTCTCGAAGGCCCGGTCGGCGGCGCGTTCGGGACGAGATCTCCCCGTTCCTACAACGTCCCGATAAGGACCAATCACCCTCGACGAGCTACCCGCTCCCTACTATGATCATCCGCCGGTTCACCCATGGGGGTGAAAATTGTGGAACGGATTCGGAAACACGAATCAGATAAGTACTGCCATGAACTTGCGGCGGTAGCCTGGCATATTAGTTACCCCCCTTGTCAGCAATTTCCTGTGCCATGCTTGAGGAGGCGCGGGAGATTTTAATTATCAATATATTGAATTTGAGCAGTCAAAAAGAAAAAGTTAGTAATAAAAAGTAATACCGACTTTCGGCCTTGTAATGGGCCGTTACTGGGCCGGACTCTGGCTTTTTGACTTCCAACCTGGTTTGCCAGAATGATTCCGACTTTCGGAACAGTAAAGTGCCAATGCTAGGCCAGACTCCGGCTTTTCTACTTCTAACATGGTTTGTCAGAGTAATACCGACTTTCGGCCTTGTAATGGGCCGTTACTGGGCCGGACTCTGGCTTTTTGACTTCCAACCTGGTTTGCCAGAATGATTCCGACTTTCGGAACAGTAAAGTGCCAATGCTAGGCCAGACTCCGGCTTTTCTACTTCTAACATGGTTTGTCAGAGTAATACCGACTTTCGGCCTTGTAATGGGCCGTTACTGGGCCGGACTCTGGCTTTTTGACTTCCAACCTGGTTTGCCAGAATAATGCCGACTTTCGGACCAGTAAAGTGCAATTTCTGGGCCAGACTTTGGCTTTTCTACTTCTAACATGGTTTGGCGTAGTAATATCGATTGTTGGCCCTGTAATGGGCCATTGCTGGGCCAAGCTTCGGCGGAAGCTTGGCAAATATGAAATGCCAATGTACTGCGCCTGTACTGGGACAACACTGGGCCGATTTAATCGCTGATATTGGTCCAGTAACATTAGCTGACTTGTGGCTGCCAATATTGGTTCAGTATTGGGCCGTGTTTTTAGTACCGGTAATTCGCACTTGGGTTATTGTTTATTCCTTCAGGTATAACTTATCTACTACTCTTAACACTTAACTTACTGCAGTTTTTTGAATGTTTAGTAAATTTATAATCCATCTGTGTTTTACAATTTTGTTTGACGCTTATTGTGGTTTTTACAAATGACCAAACTTTAAAAATTCTCTCTTTATAAGATTTTTTATAAGATTTTTTAAACCATATTGATTGGGTGACTGATTTTTTAATTGTTATTTTTGTATGCTCCCTTATAAAGTTCAACTATTACTCAAACATCGCTAGCTCAACTATAAATCAATCTAGACTGTAATTCCAACTTACGTGATTCGAAAGCGCAATATGATACGATTGTTCTGATTCTAAACATGGAATCTGCTTACGAAAAACCATTTGTATTCAATATTGATTATAGTAATAAAAATAAAAGTTTTTTTTTCGATTTCCCTGAAACAAAATTAGTAGGTATGCTAGGCGGGTTCTGAGCCACTTTTATAAGACGGATTCTAAGCGACCGTTTCTAAGCCACTTTTACAAGACGGGTTCTATGCCACTTTTAGAAGACGGGTTTTAAGACACTTTTACAAGACGGAGTCTGGATATGTATCATCATGAAGATCCGTAATCCATGAGGGGGGTGGGGGGGTCTAGCTCAATATTCCTACCTTACCAATATCGAAAAGCTTCTTACCTGTAGTGGTTCATGTCCGTAATAAGCTTCTAGAACATTCTCGATGGGTCCTTATGACGTCACAGAATAATATTGCGCAATTCTTAATTCATACAAAAAGCTTCAAGGTTATTTCTTATCTCAAGCATGTAGCGTGAATACGTTGAAGGTTCTATTTTGCTTTGTCCTGGCAATTTGTACTGCGTCATATAGTTATTTCAAGGATGATTGATTGCTTCCTTACAGATAAAATATTTATTTAGTGCTTAAAAAGGTGCAGGTATACAGGCGTACAGATGAATTTTGATACGGAGGACTATGTATGACATCCTGTTTTGGCTAACTAAATTTGATTTATTGCTTCCTTATAGATAACATATTTAACTTAAAATTCCTCTCCAAATTTATTTAATGCGCAAAATAATTCGTGAAAAACATTCTTCTAGAACATTCTTGATGACGGCATCAAATTAAACTGCACAATTTTTTTGGTAAACAAGTTCAAAGTTATTTTCATGACGAATTACATTGTGCCTTGTGAAAAATTATATCCCAAACGTGTTGATTATAATGTAGAATCTTCTAGAACTCAAGGACAAAGCTGAAGATAAAAACATTTAAATTAAAAAATATTTTAAGCCAATCGAATAATATAAGTAAGAGAATATTTAAAAGAATAAACCATTTCCCACACAGCATGATGTGTTGCTGCAAGATTTCTGCAAGGTTTCTTGTAAGGTTCGCAATACTTTTTAAACATTTCAAGAAATGATGCACTGGCTTCTAAGTCTGCATACATTTCATTAGACTCTGCTTTCGTTCTCCAGAGATCACCTCTTTTTACTGCTCGCAAAAGTTCGTTTTCTTAGTCGAACCACAACGTTTGAAAATCATTCTTTTGCCATATACTACATCCATCAAACTCTCGACGTGCCACATGAAATAATATACTGCAAAAAATTTCGAAACTCGAAAGAGATATAATATAGCGTGAATTTTATTCCACGTTTTTTCACGCGTGCTTTAACTTATATATATATATATATATCAAGGGTGCACTGCCTTACGCTTAACGCTCCTTAACGACATTTGAGATGAGGTCACATGTCTTTTTATTCACAGATATATGCTCGTTTTTCATTTCCTATGTAGAAAGGTCAAAATAGCTTATTGCACGTTAATGATTTTAAATGAAATTTAAAAATATATAAAATTAATATAATAGAATATTTCGAATTTTTCAATCATCCAATAACCCTGGCGGGTTGCCAACATGCAGCGGCCCGACTTCAATAACAGTCACTTTGTTTTTTTTATTTTTTAACGCTGAAAAAGCAACTTGTTGCAATCACGGCATTATCATTTAACGTGAATTTTAACGTATTATTATAATTGCAACAGTTTACACATTTATTTTGCTTCTTTTAATCATTATAATGCCATATTACTTTAGCATTACTTTAGCATTACTTTAGCATTACTTTAGCATTACGCTGTAGCGTAATGCTTGCATTCGGCTGGTCCGACAGGGAAGGCTACCGTATAATATATTTTTATAGAAATCGAGGATGATTTATTGCATTCTAGCTAACTAATTCAATTCAACTTTCAACTTTTTTTTTCTATAATGTTGAATTTTCTAGAACTTTGAAACAAAGAGGTAGATATATTACTATCGGAGACCATAAAAACCTACCTTAGCCATAGTCTACAGCTGTTGTACTTGGTTTCTAGAATATTCTAATAAAACATTACATTTTGCGTTGCAAACAAATTATAGCCTAAACGTGTCGATTATAATTTAGAATCTTTCAGAACTTTGTTGCATCATATGATGCAATATCTGGCAATATTGCGCAAAAGTCTCCAGAAATTTGGTAGAAGGCTATGTATGACATGCTGTTTTGTCTATAAAAATGTGATTTATTGCTTCCTTATAGATAAGTCTAACTAAAAAAATACCTGTATTTATTTATTTGATACGCATTTAACTTGCGAAAAACTGTCTACAGTCTAGAAACTTCTGGAACTTTAGGATAAAGTGGCAGATATATTATTAGAGAACATTCTACAGTTTAAGTGGTTCATGTCCGTGCTAAGTTTTTAAAATATTTTGATGACGTCATCCTGAATTCCTACCTTACCAACATTGATAACTATATATACAATTTGCCATAAAAGAAGTGAATTTTCAACTAAAAAAAAGTTTGTAACCAACAAATGAAACAGTTTTCCACCGAAAAGTCGAGTTTTCAACTAAAAAAAAAATAATTTTTAACAACAAAAATTGTTAACGAAAAAAACTGAGCCGTTGAATTCAACAAAAAAGGACGATTTTTCAACAAATAATGTAATTTTGCAAATAAAAAATATCAGTTTTTAACCAAAAATAAAATAAAAACATATAAAAGACAAATTTTCAACCAAGGAGAAGAAACTTCCACCAATAAAAATTCTAATTAAAAACAGTTGAATTCAACCACAAAAAAATACGACGATTTTTCTCCAAAACAGTTGTTTTTTTAATTTGAAAATATTGTTTTTTTTTTAGTTTTTGCTATAAAAAAAATATAAAACTTTTGAAAACATGTACTTTGAAATGTTCTTTCAGTAAAAAATAATGTTATGTTTGTGAAATTCAGAACTATGCAAGAAAAACTGGTAATTAAACCTTTTGTTTATAAATATTATTTAATATTAAAAATATATTAATCAAATATTTTTATAGAAAAAAAATATTTTTAATATTTAAAGTTTCTAAAATTATTGTCCGAATTTAAAATAACAATTAAAAAAAAAATTCTGATTGAAACGGTTTTTCCAATTATTTTTATTTTAAATGTTTCAAATTCGTTTTTTCTTGGGTAGAAAATTAAAATATTATAGTAGAAAATTCAACTATAACTTGAAAATTATCTTTTTGGTTTCAAAATATAAGAAAATTCAACTAATTGGTTGAAAATTAACTTTTTTGTTAAAAATTAATATTTCCAAACCAAACCAGATTAACTTTCAACCAAAAAGTTACATTTTTAACCAAAAAAAGAATATTTTCAAACCAAAATTAAACGAATTTTCAACAAAAGAGTTACATTTTTAATGAAGACAGGTTTTTCAGTAAAAAAAATTCAACCAAACTGTTAAATTTTGATGCCAAAAAGGCAAATTTTCTAACAACACAATTGAATTTTAAACAGAAAAGTTAAATTTCAACTAAATAGTTTAATTTTTACCAAATAGTTTAAATTTTAAACCAAAAAAATAAATTGCTTGAAAATTTATCATTTTCAGTTGAAAATTAATTGATTTTGGTTAAAAATTTATTTTTTTTGTTGGAAACTTACCTATTTTTATGAAAATTTGTTTTTTTTTTTGACTAAAAATTAATTTTTTAAACTGAAAACTGGAGTATATACTAAAATTTTCAGTTAAAAAAGGTTTTGTGTTTTTAAATTGAAAATTCGTATTTTTGGTGGAAAATTATTCTTCTTGATCGAAAATTCATCTTTTCGGTTGAAAATTAATTTTCTTTTTGTTGAAAATTCGACTATATTGTTAAAACTCCTTTTTTTGGTTCAAAGTGTTAAAAACGATTGAAAATTCACCGATTTCGTTGAAAATTATTTTTTTAACTGAATATTTAAATTTCATTTTTTTTAAATTCATCTTTTCAAGTGGAAAATTAATTTCTTTCGTTAAAAATTGAACTATTTAATTAAAAATCCATTTTTCGGTTCCAAATTATTTTGATTGAAAATCATTAAATAATTTTACTGAAAATCAAACGATTCCATTTTTGGCTAAAAATTGCTAGAATATTATTGTTCTTGTTTGAAAATGATGGAAAATTGATCGATTTTGTGGATTTTTTTTTTTAAATTAATTTTCTAACTATACCATTTTTGGTCGAAAATTGAACAATATTGTTACACATTCGTTTTCTGTGTTACAAATTAATTTAATTTTGGTCGAAAATTCTTCTTTCTGGTAGAAAATTATTTTCTTGAAAATTAATTTTTTGGTTAAAAATTATTTTGTTGAGTTAAAATTTTAAATATTTTCTTGACACTTCGTTTTTTCTTTGGTTGAAAAATATATTTATACTGAAAACTTAACTATTCCATTTTTAGTTAAAAATATATTTTTTTTTAGATAAAAATATATCTTTTTTTGTAAAAAATATATCTTTTTTAGTTAAAAATTCACCTATGTGGTTGAATATTTATATATTTTTTTTAAATTCATCGTTTTTTTGTAAAATATTATTTTTGTTTGTAAGTTCATTACTTTGGTTTTAAATTTAACTATGTTGTTGAAAATTCCATTTTGTTTAGTTAAAAATGAATTTTTTTAACTGAAAATTTAACTGTTCCATTTTTCGTTCAAAATTTATCTTTTTAGTTGAAAATTCATTACTTTCGTTGAAAATTGAACCATTTTGTTTAAAATAAATTTTTTTATCTGAAATTTTACTTTTCCATTTTTGGTTGAAAATTCATTTTTAAGTTGAAAATTCATTTCTATAGATGAAAACTTAACGATTTGTTGAAAATTCGTTTTTTTTTTTACTTGAAAATTTTGTCTTTTTAGTTCAAAATTTAATTATAAGGTTGACAATTCATCTTTTTTGGTAGAAAATTATTCCAGCAAGATTTATAACTTGAAAAAAAAACTTTTTAGTATAAGTGTATTTGGATATAACTTTTAATTTTTAAAAAGATATTTAATTAAATAATAAAATCGGTAGAAATTCGTTTAATCGATTTTATGATTCGACTGAATAACCTTTACAAAATAAAAAATTGCTAAATAGATTTGTAATGAAAAAATAATTTTTTTCTAAGTTATTAAAAGAATAAAGATGGATTTTCATGCTGAAAAAGATGAATTTTCAAGCACATCACTCAATTTTCAGCTGAAGAGGAAACTATAGAAATGACTTTCAAACTAAAAAAATTACCTTTCAACTAAAAATGGAAAAGTTAAATTTTCACATAAAAAATTGAATTTTCAACAAAATAGTTCCATTTTCAACGAAGGAAATGAATTTTCAACTAAAAAGATAAATTTCTAACCAAAAATGGAACAGTTAAATTTTCTACTGTTAAAAAATAAAATAAAAAAATTGAATTTTCAACAAAAAATAGTTAAATTTTAAACCAAAGAATCAAAACGACAATTTAATTATAATTTCATGTATTTTAATGAAAATTGGTCTCTTCGGTTAAAATTAATCCTTTTGTTTCAAAATTTATCTTATTGGTTGAAAAATTATTCCTTGTTGTTGCAAATTTAACTATTTATTTTGAAAAATCCTTTTCTTTTGCTTGAAAATTTATCTTTTTTTTTGGTAGAAAATTATTCTTCTTATTTGAATATTCTTATATTTTGGTTCAAAATTCATTTTTCTGGTTGAATTTTTTTGTTTGTTAAAAAAATGTATATTTTAGTCGGAAATTATTTTTTTTTTTGTAGAAAATTATGTTTCTTGTTTGAAAATTCATCTTTTGGTTCAAAATTAGTTTTGTTTTTGATGATAATTCAACTATTTGGTCTCTTCGTTTAAAACTAATCTTTTCGTTTAAAATTGGGTGCAGAATGATTTCTTTTTGTTGAAAATTGAACTATTTCTTTTGAAAAATCTTTTTCTTTTTCTTCAAAAAATTGGATCAATCTAGTGTCTTCGAGGAATCTACTCCAAGCAACGTCTAGTACTGTAAAAACCAGATTTCCCTGGAGAATATGTGTTTTTTACACCTCGGGCATTGGCTCCATCTTGTGATTTTGAGGAACTTACTCCAGGAACCCTAAATACTGGAAAAACCAGAAGTCCCTAGAGAAAATGTGTTTTTTACACTTGGGGCATTGGTTCAATCTCGTGTCCTCGAGAAACTCACTGCAAAAACCCTGAAGTACTGAAAAAACCAGACTTCCCCTACGCAGATGTGTGTTTTACACCTGGGGCATTGCTTCAATCTCGTGTCCTAGAGGAACCTATTACAAGCAACCCAAAGTACTGAAAAAAGTAGACTTCCCTGGAGAAGATGTGTGTTTCACACCTGGGGCCTTGGTTCAATCTCGTGTGCTCGAGGAACTAACTCCAGGAACTCTACAGTACTGGAAAAACTAGACTTCCCAGGAAAAGATGTGTGTTTTACACCTGGGGCATTTGATCAAACTCGTGTCCTCGAGGAACTCACTCCAGACTCGCTAAGGTACTGGAAAAACCAGACGTCCCTGGAGAAAATGTGTTTTTTACACCTGGGGCATCGGCTCAATCTCGTGTTCTCGAGGAACTCATTCCAGAAACCCTGAAATACTGGAAAAACCAGACTTTCCCGGAGAAGATGTGTGTTTTACACCTGGGGCACTGGATCGATCTCGTGTCCTCGAGGAACCTACTCCAAGCAACCTGAAGTACTGTAAAAACCAGACTTCCTCGGAGAAGATGTGTTTTTTACATCTGAGGCATTGGATCAATCTCGTGTCCTCGCGGAACCTATTCCAAGCAACCTAAAGTACTGTAAAAACAAGACTTCCCCGGAGAAGATATGTTTTTCACACCTGGGGCATTGATTCAATCTCGTGTCCTCGAGCAACTCACTCCAGGAACCCTTAACTACTGGAAAAACCACATTTCTCCGGAGAAGGTGTGTGTTTTACACCTGGGGCATTGGTTGAATCTCGTGTCCTCGAGGAACCTATTCCAAGCAACCTAAAGCACTGTAAAAACAAGACTTCCCCGGAGAAGATTTTTTTTCACCTGGGGCATTGACTCAATATTGTGTTCTTGAGGAACTTACTCCAGGAACCCGGAAGTTCTGTAAAAACCAGACTTACCCGGAAAAGATGTTTTTTCCACACCTGGGGCATTAGTTCAATCTCATGTCTTCGAGGAACTCACTCCAGGGACCCTAAAGTACTGGGAAAACCAGACTTTCCCGTAGAAGATGTGTGTTTTACACCTGGGCATTGGCTCAATCTCGTCTCCTCGAGAAACTCTCTCCTGCAACCCTTAAAGTACTGGAAAAACTAGACTTCCCCGGAGAAGATGTGTGTTTTACACCTGGGGCATTGTTTCAATCTTTTGTTCTCCAGGAACTCTCTCCAGAAACCCTTAAGTACTGTAAGAACGAGACTTTCCCGGATGAGATGTGTGTTTTCCACCTGAGGCATTGAATCAATCTAGTGTCTTCGAGGAGTCTACTCCAAGAAACCTAAAGTACTGTAAAAACCAGATTTCCCTGTAGAATATGTGCTTTCTACACCTCGGGCATTGGCTCCATCTTGTGTTTTTGAGGAACTGACTCCAGGAACCCTAAGTATTGGAAAAACCAGACGTCTCTGGAGAAAATGTGTTTCTTACACTTCGGGCATTGGTTCAATCTCGTGTCCTCGAGAAACTCAATCCAAAAACCCTAAAGTAATGAAAAAACCAGACTTCCCCGACGAAGATGTGTGTTTTACACCTGGGGCATTGAATCAATCTCGTGTCCTCGAGGAACTCACTCCAGACTCCCTCAAGTACTGAAAAAACCAGACGTCCCTGGAGAAAATGTGTTTTTTACACGTGGGGCATCGGTTCAATCTCGTTTTCTCGAGGAACTCAATCCAGAAACCCTGAAATACTGGAAAAACCAGACTTTCCCGGAGAAGACGTGTTTTTTACACCTGGGGCATTGGATCAATCTCGTGTCCTCGAGGAACCTATTCCAAGCAACCTAAAGTACTGTAAAAACAAGACTTCCCCGGAGAAAATGTGTTTTTCACACCTGGGGCATTGATTAAATCTCGTGTCCTAGAGGAACTCACTCCAGACTCCCTGAAGTACTGAAAAAACCAGGCGTCCCTGGAGAAAATGTGTTTTTTACACGTGGGGCATCGGCTCAATCTCGTTTTCTCGAGGAACTCAATCCAGAAACCCTGAAGTACTGGAAAACCCAGACTTGCCCGGAGAAGATGTGTGTTTTACACCTAGGGCATTGGTTCAATCTCGTGTCCTCGAGGAACTCACTCCAGAAACCCTGAAGTACTGGAAAAACCAGACTTCCCAGGAGAAGATGTGTGTTTCACACATGGGGCATTGGTTACATCTCGTCTCCTCGAGAGACTCACTCCAGGAACCCTAAAGTACTGGAAAAACCAGACTTCCCCGGAGAAGAAGTGTTTTTTACACCTGGGGCATTGGTTCAATCTCGTGTCCTCGAGGAACTCACTAGGGAAACCCTCAAGTACTGAAAAAAACAGGCATCCCCGTAGAAAATGTGTTTTTCATACCTGGGGCATAGGATCAATCTCGTGTCCTCGAGGAACCCATTCCAAGCAACCTAAAGTACTGTCAAAACCAGACTTCCCCGGAGAAGGTGTGTTTTTTACACCTGCGGCATTGGATCAATCTCAAGTCCTCGAGGAACCTACTCCAAGTAACCTAAAGTACTGTAAAAGCCAGAATTCCCCGGAGAAGGTGTGTTTTTACACCTGGAGCATTGATTCCATCTCCTGTCCTCGAGGAACTCACTCCAGAAAACCTGAAGTACTGGAAAAACCAGACTTCGCCGGAGAAGATGTGTGTTTTACACCTGGGGCATTGGTTCAATTTCGTGTCCGTGAGGAACTACCTTCAGAAACCCGAAAATACTAGAGAAAGCAGACTTTCCCGGAGAAAAGGTGTGTTTTACACCTGGTGCATTGGTTCAATCTTGTGTCCTCGAGGAACTCACTTCAGGAACCCTAAAGTACTGGAAAAACTAGACTTCCCCAGAGAAGATGTGTGTTTCACACCCCGGGAATTGGTTCAATCCCGCGTCCTCGAGGAACTCACTCCAGAAACCCCGAAGTACTGGAAAACCCAGACTTCCCCGGAAAAGATGTGTGTTTTACACCTGGTGCATTGGTTCAATCTCGTGTCCTCGAGGAACTCACTCCAGGAACCCTGAAGTACTTGAAAAACCAGACTTCCCCGGAGAAGATGTGTATTTCACACATGGGGAACTGGATCAATCTCTTGTCCTCGAGGAACTCACTCCAGGAACCCTAAAGTAATGGAAAAACCAGACTTCCCCAGAGAAGATGTGTGTTTTGCACCTAGGGCATTGGATAAATCTCGTGTCCTCGAGGAGCCTACTTCAAGCAACCTAAAGTACGGTAAAAACCAGACTTCCCCGCAGAAGATGTGTATTTTTTTATATTTTTTTTATTATTATTATTATTATATTATTATTATTTGTAATTATTTGTCATTAAAATTGTATAGGACTAGAATATGGATATGAATATGCGAAAGGTTCTTTTTTGTTGGAAATCATTTTTTTTTACCAAAAATTTAAATATTTGATTTTACACTGAAAATTTAGGAATTTTTTTTATTGAAATTTTTTTTTAGTTGAAAATTCAACTATTTTGTTGAAAATTGACGTATTTCGTTAAAAACTGGACTTTTTTTATTTTAACTTAATCTGTTTCGTTGAAAACTTAATTATTTGCTTAAAAATTAACCTAATTTAGAGAAAATTAAATAATTTTGTAAAAAAGTAATTTTTTGTTTGAAAATTCAACTATTTGGTTGAAAATTCGACTTTTTTTTAAATTAATTTGTTTAACTGAAAAATTGAATATTTTATTTTTGATTATGAATGTATTTTTTTTTAGTTGAAAATTCTACTATTTTGTTCAAAATTGGTATTTTTAAATCTAAACTTAATCTGTTTCGTTAAAAACTCAATTACGTGGTTAAAAATTAACCTACTTTGGAGAAAATGACATAATTTTGTAAAAAAGGAATTTTTTGTTTGAAAATTCAACTTTTTGGTTTAAAATTCATCCTTTTTGTTTAAAATTGTTTTGTTGAAGTGAAAATTCAAATATTCTATTTTTGATTATGAATTTATTTTTTTTAGTTGATAGTTCAACTGTTTGGTTGAAAATTAATGTATTTTGTTAAAAGTTGGTCATCTTTAATTGAAGCATAATCTGTTCCGTTTGAAATTCAATTATTTGATTATAAATTAATCTGCTTTGGAGAAAATTAAATAAATTTGTAGAAAAAAAGTAGTTTTTGTTTGAAAATTCAACTGTTTTGTTAAAAATACGTCTTTCTGCATTGAAAATCCAATTATTTTGTTTGAAAATTTAACTATTTGATTGATAATTGACTTTTTTTGTTGAAAATCCATATGTTTAGTTGAAAATTCGTCTTTTTTCATAGAAATTTCTTTGTTGAAATTTTTTTTCGTTATAGATAAATTTCAGTTGAATCTCAAGTTGAAAAAGTAATATTTTTTTAAAATTTGTGTTTTTTGTTGTAAAAACTTAAACCTTTTGATTAAAAATTAAATTATTCAATTTTGTGGTTGAAAATTCAACTTTTTTTTTAAATCCGGGTTTTTGTTGTTAAAAAACTAATCTTTTCAATTAAAATTAAAATTATTCCATTTTTGGTTGAAAATTTATCTTTATACTTGAAAATGCAACTATTTGGTTGCAAAGTCGTCTTTGTAGGTGAAAAATTAATCTTCTCCGTTAAAAATTAATCTTCTCCGTTAAAAATTATACAATTTTGTTAAAAATTGTCCTTCTTTTTGAGGATTCAACTATTTTGTTGAAAATTCGTCTTTTTTGAGAAAATAAAATTTGATAAATAATAATAATATATATAATATAAATGTATGTAATGATAATACTAATATAAATATAAATAATCATTAAATAATTTGATGAACTTGATTGAATAAATAAATAATTGAAATATCAATTACTATGTTTTTTGTCGAGAACTTATCTCTTTTGGTTAACAATTTATTTTCTTTGTAGAAAATTCAACAATTTTGTTGAAAAGTAATTTTTTGACTACAATTCTGGAATGAGCACTGAAACGTTTTCAGATTTTTTGAAAATGTTATTCAATTGTGATTAGAAAAAATAAAAGCAGAAAAAATAACAATAGAAAAAAAGGAAGGAAGGGGATTTATGGGTTACTTTCTCTTTCCTCTACTTTTTATTATTATATTATTTTTATTGGATTTGAGCTGTACAAATTATTATTGTTATTGTACAATAACTGAAGGACTTGTGCGTACTTGGAAATTCCCAATTTCTACTGGAAGAGATAAAAAAAAAAAAAAATGATTGCGGAAGAAAGCTGAATGATATTTTAGAAGTAAATAAAATAAATTCCGTAGCGTTGAGCAGAATGAATGGTGAAATTGCGCAATTTTTCCGAGCACTTTGACGTCATGTCTGTACGCTTTCACACGGATCTCGGGCTCGGCTTTGTTGCGCCTAGTATAGACTATAGAGGGGCTGACCGGAATGAAAAAGGATTGCACGAGACGGATCCTGCTTCTCCTTCTCCTTCCCCTTCCCCTTCTCCTTCCACAACACCTTCCACCTATCTGTCTCGTTCCGATCTTCTTCCTATTTTCTTCTTTCGCAAACACCCGACACATTTTTAATTGCTCTCTCTCTCTCTCTCTCTTCTATCTTTCTTTCTCTCTTTCTTTCTATCTTTATTTCTATCTTTTTTCTGTCTTTCCTTCTATCTTTCTTTCTATCTATCTTTCTTTCTTTCTTTCTATCTTGATTTCTATCTTTTTTCTGTCTTTCTTTATAGCTTTCTTTTCATCTTTCTTTCTTCCTTTCTATCTACCTCTTTCTTATCTTTATTTTTTTCTCTCTTTCTTTCAATCTTTCTTTCTATCTTTCTTTCTTTCTAGCTTTCTTTCTATCTTTCTTTCTATCTTTCTTTCTCTCTTTCTATCTTACTTCAATCTTTCTTTACATCTTTCTTTTCCATTTTTCTTTCTACCTCTCTTTATATCTTACTTTTTTTCTCTCTTTCTTTCTCTCTCTCTCTCTCTCTTTATTTCTATCTCACTTTCTATCTTTTTTTATCTTTCCTTCTATTTTTCTATCTTTCTTTCTTTCTTTTTATCTTTCTTTCTATCTTTCTTTCAATCTTTCTTTCTATCTTTCTTTCTATCTTTCTTTCTGTCTTTCTTTTCATATTTCTTTTCTCTATCATTCTTTCTATCTTACTTTCCATCTTTCTTTACATCTTTCTTCCTATCTTTCTTTCTACCTTTCTTCCTATCTTTCTTTCTATCCTTAGTTTTGATACAAACGGAAAGCCTCTGAAGAGCTCCCCTAGTGCTCAAGCTTTATAGCCTATTGTGCCACTTCTTTCTATCTCACTTTCTATCTTTCTTTACATCTTTCTTTCAATTTTTCTTTCTACCTCTCTTTTTATCTTTCTTTTTTCCGCTCTTTCTTTCTCTCTTTATTTATATCTTACTTTTTATCTTTCTTTCAATCTTTCTTTCTCTCTTTCTATCTTACGTTCTATATTTCTTTCTATCTTTCTTTCTCTCTTTCTATCTTACTTTTCATCTTTCTTTACATCTTTCTTTTTATCTTTCTTTCTCCCTTTCTATCTTTTCTTTATAATTTTTTTTTCTACCATTCTTTCTATCTTTAGTTTTAAGACGGACGGAAAGCCTATGAAGAGCTCCCTTGCGCTCATGATCTAAAGCCTATCGTACCACTTCTTTCTATCTTTCTTTTTATCTTTCTTTGTATCTTTCTTTCCATTTTTGTTCTATCTTTCTTTCTATCATTAGTTTTAAGACGGGCGGGAAGCCTATGAAGAGCTTCCCTGGTGCTCAAGCTATAAAACCTATTGCACCACTTCTTCCTGTGTGGCATTGACGCAAAATGCGTCAATCTTCTTTTTTCCTATTTAACTTACTCCGATTTTGCATTCAAGTCTTGCTTGGGGGTTTTTGGGGTCGCTGAATCCGAATCTGAAGTCAAAATTCGAAAATTCGAAATGGCGGATCCAATATAGCGAACGAAAATACAAAAAACGTTTTTTGTATTTTCTTCCGCCATATTGGATCCGCCATTTTGAATTTTTGCATGTTGACTTTAGATTCGGATTCAGCTACCTTAAAAACCCGTAAGTACCGAGATTTATCCAAATCGAGCCGGTTTTTGTATTTTCGTCTGCCATATTGGATCCGCCATTTTGAATTTCTAAATTTTGACTTTAGATTCGGATTTAGCGATCCCAAAACCCCCAGGATACAAATTTTCAGAATAACAAATTTTCCTGCCATTTTGGGCACTTTTTGTCGAATTCTCTCTGCCAACGAAGGGGTTAAAAATAATGAAAATTTACATTTTTTTAAAAATCTCACTTTTTCCTAATCGTTTCCTAATGAGGAATGAAATGATTAGTTAAGGTGCGTTTAGTTCAATTGTGTATTTCAGAATCCGGACGCAGTTCTACACTATCAAAAGGTAAGGGGCAACGAGCTGTGGCGTAATCTCGCCATTCTGCAGAGTGAAAGCTAACAACCTTGATTTAATAATAAATGTTGCATTGCAGTCCCTAACAGAGTGCAATAGGCACTGCAGTATAAATAGCTGCACACAAAATTATTCTCTTCTGGTCTCGTCAATTTCTTTATCTAAAACAGTTTGGAACGAGATACTTCATACTGCAAAATTTTTTATTAATATTAAATTATAATAACTTAAAATTATTAAATAAACTTAAAAATCAGCAAAAGAATGTATTAATTAACCCCAAGTACCCTTATTACAAATACCCCACACTCTCAATAAGCCTTCAGGTAATTTCTGACGGACTTTTATTAGAAGCGTTCGCATTCGCCTGAAAATTTGGTCAGAGAAGTGGAAAACTGCAGAAAACCGACCTGAGCGCAGCGGTTTAACGATAGATGAGTTTGAATGTAAACATTCGATAGCGTCAAGTGCTCATATCCATCCTCGGAGTTGAAACTCCTACTCGAAAGTAGTTAATCGCAGTGAAAAAACATGACTCAGCGATAATTCCGAATGATCACCCATCCGAGCGCTAGCCGCACTCGTAAGTGCTTGACATTCGACATCTCGATGAGTCGAGAATAACAAGTCAGCTTCTGACGTTGGTTTAAAAGAAATTGTATTATAGTTAAGTAGGAAAATAGCTGTACATTCCCTTCATAACTGGAACATTTTCTATGGATATTTAATCATAATAACATAAAAATATAAATTTAAAAAAAAATAAATGGGTTCCCAACTAAAAATTTATTAATAACCAAACAGTTGCATCAACAACCAAATAGTTAAACTTTCGAGCCAAAGAGACGAATTTTGAACAAAGTAGTTGAACTTTTAACCAAATAGTTAAATTTGTGAGCCACAAAAAAAAAGAATTATTTCGAAGACAGTTAAATTTTCAATAAAAAACTTGATTTTCAACACAGATGGATGAATTTGCAATCAAAAAGGATTACTTTTCTACCATAAAAGATGGATTTTCAATCTAAAAGCACAAATTTTCAGAAAAATAGTTAATTTTTCATTTAAAAACTTTAATTTTCAACAAGAAGATAAACGAATTTTCAACAAAAAAAGTTCATTTTTAAACAAGAAGAATTAATTCTTTACCATAAGAGATGAATTATCTACTAAAAGACAAATTTCCGACCACTTGAATTAAACGAGAAAAACAGACGAATTTAAAAAAAAAAATTTTGAATCTTCAACCAATTAGACGAATTTTCAATGAAGGAAAATGAATTTTAAACTAAAACGTTCACTTTTGAACTAAAAGAGACATTTTCTGAACCTAAAAGGGAATCGTCAAATTTTCAGTTTAAAAATTAAATTTCCACAAAATAACGAATTTTTAATCAGTTGAATTTAAAAGAAAAAAGATAAATTAAAAAAAAAAGTAGAATCCTCAAACAAAAAGATGATTTTTTAACAAAAAAGATTAATTTTTCAACCAAAAAGACAAATTTTTACAAAATACATAAATTTTCTACCAAATAGTTGATTATTCACCTTATAAAAGATATATTTTCAGACAAAAAATTAATTTTTAACAACAACAAAATATTTTTTTTTCAACAAAAATATTAAATTCTTCACACAAAAAGAAAAAACCTTGAAGAAAATGAATTTTGATCAAAAAAGTTCCTCTACAACCAAGAAAAATTATTTGTTTACCAAAAGATGCATTTTCAACCAACAAAATTTAATGAAATTTTTTTTTAACAACATAGTTGAATCCTCAACCGATTGAATCAATTTTCAATTAAAAAAAGATGAATTTTGAACCAATAGTTGAATTTTCAACTAAAGCCGATATTTTCGATAATGAAATCGTCAAATTTTCAGTTTGAAAAATTAATTTAAAACAAACGAATTTCCAACCAGTTTAAATAAACGAAAAAGGCGAATTTTGAATGAAATTGTTCAATCCTTAACCAAAAAAGACAAATTTTTAAGGAAAAGGAATAATTTTCTAACAAAAAAAGATGAATTAAAAAAAAATACATGAATTTTCTACGAAATGATTGATTTTTAATCTTATAAAGGGCAAATTTTCACATAAAAAAATGTATTTTTAAACAAAGAGGTGAATCCTGAAGAAAATGAATTTTTAACAAAGTAGTTCCACTTTTCACCAAGTAGTGGAATTTTCAAACAAAAAAGATGGATTTTTGACCAAATAATTACATTTTCTACAAAAATGATAAATTTTCCAACAAGACAATTAATGTTCTGCCGAAAAAGACGAATTTTCTACCAAAAAAGATCGATTTTGAACCAAATAGTTAAATTTCCAACAAAAACAGATTAATTTCAGAAGGGATGAATTTTCAATCCAGAAGATTCATTTTCTACCCCCATTTTCTTCAAAATACTTGCATTTTGCAGATAAAAAATAATCAATTTCTAATTAACTAATTTAAATTAAAAAAATTAGATTTAACCAAAAATGAAATAGTTACATTTTGACTTTCAAAAGTTATTTCTCAACCAAAAAAAAATTAATTTCCAATAAAATAGTTAAATTTTCGACCAAATAAGAGATGAATCTTAAAGAAAATTAGGTTTTAACATAATAATTCGACTTTTAACCAAGTAGTTGGATTTTCAACCAAAAAGATGGATTTTTAACCAAATAGTTAAATTTGCAACCAAAAAGAGATTCCAATCAAAAAATTACTATTCTACCAAAAAAAGACAAATTTTCTACCCAAAGAGATGCATTTGGAACCAAATAGTTTAATATTCAACTGAAAAGATAAATTTTCCAACAAGAAAATTAATGTTCTGCCGAAAAAGACGAATTTTCTACCAAAAAAGATCGATTTTGAACCAAATAGTTAAATTTCCAACATAGGATTCCATCCTTTACTGAGCTGAATCCCAAGAGCAAAACCCCCAATGCTGTTCTCAAGAGATCGATCTCTTAGTTAGTCACGATCTGGCAGCTCTGATGCATCTTTTCGGAAACAAACTGTACTGAATCGCGCCACATACAAAAATGCATTGACGAATGCATTAAAATTTTTTTTTTTTTTAAATCATAATTCTTCAGTATTTATGTGTATACCCACTCCGGTATTGATCTTCATCGTTGAAATCTTTTCAACAATTTAAAACTAAATCAATTTTCATTTGTTGAAATCTTTTATTTTTTCAGATACATAAGCAGCAAAAGAAATGTTTAAATAATTTCACAATTGCAGAAATAATGCAGATTTCTCCGAATGTACGGATTGCCTAGAAAAAGCAGGAGAAATATTTTATATTGCCAAACTCTCAGAAGATTTTAATTTTACTTTTATTTTTGGAAATTTTTGGCACTTTTATTTTTGGAAATTTACATACAGTACTTTATTTGCTTGGATAATATCCAAAAATAATTTCTAAAATGGATTTTATACATTGTCGGGATCCACTTGTGCTGGGACTAAGAAATTTTATACCCCCTTCTACGATGCGGCGGTTCAATTGACGACCCAAAGTAGAATAGTTAAATTTCCATTTCATTACTTTTTAACACAAAAAGAACTAATTTTCACCAAAAAGGTTTAGAGACTTTAACTACACTTTAATCTATCTGTTACCAACAGCTACGTGCGACACTGCGTGATTATAACTTTTAGTTTGAGGTTGTTTATCTATTAATAAAGATTTCTTAATTTTCTGCACCATGACTTTTGCATATCGATATTTCCCACCAAATAATTGTACATCATCATAAAATTTATTTCTAAATGTTTCTAAACATTATTGATAGAAGAGGACATTTAAATTGTAAATGATTTTTCAATACTAGGAAATAATTCTGTCCTCAACATTTTGCTATCACACTATAATTTTCAAACTTTTATACATTTTCAAACAGATAGGAAGAATTAAATGATGAGAGAAAGTTATTTTAAAGAAGTCGAAAAAAATGAGAAGATTTTTAATATTTTTAAAATATTTTGAGATTAAATTTTTTGAAGATTTCTGGGAAAATTTCAAATGGTTCTGGTTTAATTTCAGAAGAATAGTTTTCTGTTTTTAAGAGTTCAAACTGTGTGGAAAAAGAATATGGAAGACTTTGAGTCAATTCTTTTTATTTTACAGGATTTACAAAAATTGTAGATAAACTCACTCTTGCATGGCATTAAGAGAATTACATTTTTTTAGGATTCATGGGAAAATTTCAAAAGATTTTTTTCTCAAGTAATTCGAAGAGAAAATTGAAATGGAATACAAAACATTTGCAATCATTTCCAAAAATGTCAAAAAAAAGTGTAAACGATTTTAAAGCAAAATTTTGCTTTAAAATTATAAAATATTGTAGGAATTTGGTAATTGCAAAACCTTTCGAAACATTTCTAAAATTGTCAATGATTAATCTGAAAGACTTTGAACAATTTTTTTAATTTTGCAGATTATGAAAAAAAGTCACCAAAAATTTGAAAATTTTAAAAATATTAGAAGGTTTCACAATTTTGAAGGGATTGAAAACGAATTTTCTTAAGATTATTGAGAAATTTTTTTATGATTATTTTTGACAAATGAACGCGCTCGATTAGGTATTCATCTCGCGCTTGGCGCTCGATAATGTATTCACCTCGCGCTACGCGCTCGGACACACTTTCCCGACGCTTTACGCTCGGTTCCTATAGGTTTTCGCACTTCGTGTGCTCGCTATTGTTATGACCTGCTTATGGACATTAAGGAACACATTCTCATCAAGACACTCGCGTTTCGCGCTCGATATTTGTTTTAAAAATTATGTAAATAGGAGTTTATATGTTCCCATCTGACAATTCCCGGCTCACTTTTTGAATTTTTATCCAAAATGGCTCACTAACGAACTTGAGCTTTAGTTTAGGAGACTGAAAGAATATATCAAAGGCCAAGCCAATCGGTCAATTGTTTCGAAAGTCATCGTGCTGACAAACTAAAAATCTACATACATATATACACGCATGCATACATGCACACATACACACAGTCAGACACATTCGTAAAAACCTATTTTTCGGGTTCAGAGGGTCTCAAAATGTGGACATTTGACAAAAACTGCGGGCGTCAAATTTTGTACAAGTATCTAATATCTTCTCTGGATGAGAATGTAATAATTAATAATAAATTTGTATTTTTCTTTTTCTTTGTTGAACAACTTTTGTCCTTTCCTTTTTTGTCGTAGCTTGTGTCGTTTGTAAAAGTTTTATTCTTTTATATTATTATTATCATTTTTCCCGATTAAAACAAAAACTACGCGTCTTATTAAAAAATGTTTAATAACAAATTTGTATCTCTTCTTTGGATAACAAATTTTTTTTCTATGAATCTTTTTTCGTAGCTTGTCTCGTAGGCCCAAAAATTTTATTTTTTATTTTTCATATTGTTTTCTAAGAATAAAACAAAAACCACGCATCCTATCGAAAAGTGATTACTACTCAATGTGTAGATCTTCTCTGGGTGCAGAATTTTTGTCCTCATATATTTTTTTCGCATTGTGCATATTTTAACCGCAAAATGGAGTTTATGATTTTTCATCATTTTTTTGTGGTTAAAACCAGAACAGTCTATTCATCTTTTTACGTACGTTGCATCGTTTTTCCGAATATTTAAGTGTTCCATTTTTAATGCTATTTTTTACGAATAAAACAAAAACTACGCATTCTATCAAAAAGTAATCATTAACAAATTTGTAGACCTTTTTCATATGCACAATTTTTGTTTTCTCATCTTTTTTCATATTTTGCATAGTTTGAACACGAAATGAAATTTTTCATTTTTCAGTATTTTTTTTGTGCTATCAAAATTTGAATTATTGCTTATTCAAAAAAATCAAAAAGTTGTTATGACAGTACTGTAGGGTGTTAAAAAATCAACGGTTTTCTCCTCTTGAATTTTTTTATATCGTGCGTTTTCTGGCTTAAAATGTTCATTTTCGTTTGTTGTTTTGGAATTTTGAAAATGCTATAACTCCGGTAATTTTTTTTATCAGAAAAAGTCATTGAGATAAATTGTTTGTCTTTTTGAGTACTACTGATAGCCGTACATAGAATTTTCAAATCTTGAAAAAAAGTTGATTAACAAATTTTCAAAATGTGCTCACTTTTTGAATTTTTATCCAAAATCTCTGGCTAACGAACTTGACCTTTATTTTAGGACACTTAAAAAGTATAGTGAAGCCCAATCCAATCTGTGAATTCTGTCGAAAGTTATCGTGCTGACAGACTAAAAATCTACAAACGTACATACACACAGACAGACACACACATTCACGAAAACCTGTTTTGGTGGGACTGACGTTAAAACAATGACTCTCCACCATACGACGAATCACTTCTTAACTCGGACATGATTTTCGGCTCGCAAAACAAAATACACGCCAGTGCTTTTGATTGAGAAGTCTATGATAATTTCATCAACAATCATACTCATTTAATAAATTGCAAACTGAAAGGACTAAAATTTAAAAAAAACTTTTTTCTTAAAAACTGCTCAATTAATGCATTTTTTTATTAAATTTGTTTGGAGAAGGCATAAAATAATTCAACTTAATATGAATTTTGCTGAAATTATCGTGAAGTTCCCAATAAAAAGGAGTGACATTATAAAAATTAGTTTTTCCGTCGACAAATGCCCAGATAATGCGTTTGTTAATTTAATTTGTCAAAAAAAAAAAACATGAAATTTATCAACTATTTATTAAAAATTAATTTTTTGAACTGAAAATGTAAATTCATTATTTTTGGTTGGAAATTGATTTGATAACTTTCGAGTTGAAAATTCAACCTTTCGGTTTAAAATTCATCTTTCTTTAGCCGAAAATTAAAATATTCAACTGTTTAGTGAATAATTGGTTGAACATTCATGTATTTTTTTCTGAAGATTGCTTTCTTGGTTCAAAATTAATTTTTTTTCTATCTGAAAATTTACTTTTTCTATTTCTGGTCGCAAAAACATTTTTAAATTGAAAATTGATATTTTTTAGTTAAGAATTCATTTATTCCGTTAAAAATTCATCTTTTCTTGTATGAAAGTAATCTTCTTGTTTGAAAATTAATTTCTTCTGGTTATAAATTCAACAATTTGAAAAAAAATAAACCGTCAGGTTGAATGTTGAACACTTCAGTTGATTTTTTTACAGATTCATCCTTTTACTTGAAAATTCATCTACTTGAGAGGAAACTTAACTATCTTGTTGAATTTTTTTTGTTTAGAATTAATTTTCTCAATTCACGAAATTAAACTTCCTCGATAAAAATATTATTTTGATAGGAAATCAATCTTCTTCGTTAAAAAATCAAATTTTTGGTTAAAAATGCAACTTTTTGCTGTAACTGTTTTAGTTAGAAATTCATTTTCGTTAAAGCCGAAGCAGCTTCAACCAAAGAGGATTCACAATCAGTAAATTTCAATTGTCGATAGGGTTTTCAGGAGGTGGTAGCTTCTTTCAGGATGATCCGCTCATGGTTGAACAGAGTTAGTTGATATCGGGAAATAATTTTCTTTTGTATTGAACAACTGTTGGGACTCGCTGCTTATTGATATGGTTTTTTGGCAGATGACTGCTTATTTTGAAGTTTGTCTCCTGCGATTCGATAGCAGTTAAAAATAATATGAAAATAATATAAGACTTAGAACAACTAATTTTAGCATGATAGTGATTTGAAAATGAGATTAGAAATTCAGGGTTGATTTATTAAATGCTTATTGTAAAGATAATTATTTATTCGCAAAAAAAGGGTCAGAAGTTTGAATTATAGAAAAAATTAGTTGCACAATAACTTTACCAAATATTCATAATTTTTGATGACAAACATATAATATATATTCACTAGTGTGAACAGAAAAATAGTAATTTCCCCCAGAATGTTAATTTGAAAAATAATTAAAAAAGATTAAAGTTTGATTTTTGCATGAAAGAGATATTTTTTTCCTAACCATTAATTCTCTTTTTTATACAGGTCAAAGTCGTAAAAAGTATTGACGCTCTTTATATTGTCGATTTATAGTCCATTTATTTCTCGTACTTTTTTGAAATGTTAACCTTTAGCAATAAAAATGCCTTTGAGCCTGCAATTTGTTTAATGATTTTTGTAGTTCTTGATATCATGTCCGAAGACGTCGAGATTTGATGAAATCGGCGAAACTTAATTTTCACATAAAACCTTTCTATTGAGATGAGAATTTAGTATAAAGTGCAGTATTTAAAAAATCATAACTATAAAATCAGGGCAAAACAAGGATTCCGACCTTAATTAGAATTAACTCAGTTATACATATATCCATTTAGTTTACATTGACTAATATTCCATTTGATTCAAATATAATACTAAACTAAGTGCTTGTTTTCATAGAAATAATTTCGCAGAGATTATTCCGATTCAGAGTAAAGAAGGATTCCTTTCATCCAAGAAAATATTCTTTGCGCCAACTTTTAAGGGAAATTTTGACAAGGAATCCCCTCCCCCTATTGATCTTAGTATATATTTCATTGTACACAAGGAATCTCATTTAAGTTCGGCTTTGGGCATAGTCCTAAATGTTCTTCACTTAAATCGAACACATAATTCGCTCTTTTCGAACGTAAAAATTCAGGGCCGTTTGAACCAGTTCAGTTGGATTTGGACGCATGCTAACAGCTGTCGCAACTAACGCGCAGACATTACTGCCCGCTGTGTCGCTACGCTACTGTTTGTCACACATGTCTGAGCACTGACTCTCCCTTGGTCCCGCGGTCCTTGCATCACCAAAAATCCGTAGACTGAAATTCTAGGAAAGACTTGAATAGAAGTTAGTCGAATGGAAGTTACTTGAATAGGATTCCCAGTGTACTTACCAATAGATTTCAGGAAAATCACCAATGACAAAGAAAAAGCTATCATCATTTTCACTGAGTAAAGAAACCTTATTCTTGATGAATTTTGTAAAAAGAGCAACTGATGGTAAATTATCGGCATATATACTAGCCGCTATCACATTGTGAGTTTGAAAAAATTGAGAAAATTTGTAGAGTACACAGTAAAAAACATAAATTTATTTAATTTACCGCCTTCTTTTACATAGCGATTAATTTAGGTACAACGCTGTCATGTACTTTTTACTCAAGGATTTCTTGACGTGTTAAAATTACATGAATCAAATACCTATGTTGATTCACCTTGATATGTCTTATGGTTTATAATTTTCAAAAGAAATAAAATGAGACTGGGTTTTTTATAAGTAAAGTTGTGGAAATTAAATATAATATTTATGTCACTGTTATACCCGAAACCATATAAAACTAGTTTGAACTAGTTGAACGCGAAAAATACCAGGAGCATTTGAGCATAGGTCAGTTGCTCAATAGAGACTAAATTGACAAATTCTGTTTCGGAGAAGATACGGTCTCGATACATTAGAGTGGCCGGTACACTTCCGATCGTTTGTGGAAAAGGACGAAGTGGAAAAACATAAGGGGAAAATCCTCGAAGTTGAGACCCAAGTATCGAGAGGCCCTTGGTCACATGGTTGATAGATGAGTACAATGGAAGACAGGCATACGAGTTAGGAACCTTGAGAGTAACATCTAATCAAAGAAAAGTTCTTACAGTAATCGACGATCGTGCCTTCATACGGTTTAAGCAGCTTATTGCAATGAAGACATAAAATGAAGAACCTACAAATTTTCGCTTTTATTAAGCATTTCGTACATAATTTAACTTCTATGACTTTCAAAACATCTTTTTCCTTTTGGCACGGTTGTCAGGCCACCGCTTAGGGGTTATTCCTTCGTGATCATCCCTGAACAATTGTCCGCGACTGCTCATTAATTATAGTAACCATATTCAGCAGAAACCCTTGGTACAGGGACCCTCTATCCGCAACCCGAGGACGTGTTCGGTGGCTTTGTCACGTCAGTTCCCCAGAGTAGCTACACCTCGCGATGCAGCCTCTCTGGTTCACCTATCCAGATCTATAGCCCTATGAGATCCAAAAGCTCTCCCACCAACTACTTGTTTCAACACGCTGTATAAGATCTTCAAAGCTGTCCTAAAGGATGGGATTGTTGGGACAATTGGATCGGTGTCACGAGAGATGTACAAACAACCTGGCTCGAAAGAAGGCATAGCAGGATGTCGGGTGGACCTGCTCATTGATAGATGTCTCTGTAAAGACGCAGCATCCTATCAGCGCTTTTTATCGATGGCCTGGATTGATTACCGGATAGCTTTTGATTCAACCTTTCATAGACTCATCTTCTATCTTTCAGACAGCTTAAAGGTTCATCCGCATATCGTGATGTGCATAAAGAGATCAATGCCGCTTTGGAGAACCAGATTTACTATTTCACGGGAAAAACATCGTGTACCAACTAAAAACTAACAATCGAAAGCTTAAGGTCACTCATATATTTTATATGGATAATTTCAAGATCTATGCTAAAAATAAAAAGCAGCTTCATCTAGATCTAGACATTGTCAGAAAGTACACGCACGGCATTGGAATGGCGTAAGGGTCAGGAAAATGCGCTAAGGTTTATTTGAAGGAAGCAAACCTCAATGGCATCCCCGAAGAACCTGTGTTTGTCGACATAAGCGCTATATGACACTTTGGAACTGGATAGACCTACACATACCTGGGCGTGCCACAGAGCTGCATTCAGGGCATGACATCTATAAAGTATACTCTCCGATGCAGATACAAACGTCTTATCTGACGGATATGGTCTTCCGAACTGTCGACGAGGTACAAAGTATCAGCGACAAACATGCTTGCCGTCTTAGTAGTGCTTTATCCATTTGGAGTGGTTCCATGGACGAAAGACAATCTCAGATCCCTCAATATCGGGTCCCCAAAGGTTATGCACATGAACAAAAGCATGGACCTTAAGTCTTCTGTTCTGCGCCTTCACATCTGACGTCGTCAAGGTGGTCGCGGAATACTGATTCTGGAATGTCATCAGAACAGGATTATTCTGGGTACAGCACATAAAGTCGCAAATGGACAAGCGCCTCTTCTTGAAAGTTCTGAATCCTGAAGTTTCGCATTAGGAAGGCACAGAAAAAAATCTTTTGCAAACAGTTCCTAGACAAGAAGGTGCACAGCATCTTCCACAGAAATGTGGAAGAAAATAGTCGACGTTTCCTGTGGTTTGAGTCATTTCCGGCTTCGAACAATGTGGATTGGACGCCCTACAATTAGAGCAAAACTCGTTGGTCCAAGCCCGAAGTGAATAGGTACTTCGTGCTTGATCCAAGGAGCATTGTTCCAACTGCGGGGCAAACGGTGGAACCGCGAATGAACCGTTCACCCGGATTGGACCGTAACATATACAAAAATAAATGCAAGGAATTTCGCAAAAAACTATTCATAGATGTTGAGATATTTATTCAAATTATCTCATTTTTTGAATTCAATGACTTTTATCAATTATCGTAATTTCTGTAATCCATGAAATTCTCTAAAATTCTAGTTTTCTCTTAATTCCTTGAATTCTTCGAATTCCTTGAATTTTTGAAATTCCTTGATTTATATAAATTCCTTGAATTCTTCAAACTCTTTGAATTATTCGAATTCCTTGCATTATTCGAATTACTTGAATTCTTCGAATTTCTCAAATTCTTCGAATTCCTTGAAATATTCGAGTTTCTAGAATCATTTGACTTCCTAGAATTTTTCGAGTTCCTTAAATTCTGAGAATTCCTGGAATTCTTCAACTCTTAGGTTAAAATTGCCAATTATCGAGGATGCACCAGTTGCGGAGGATCGCTAATATTTTCAATTGACGAAAAATCGGCATTTTCTTCATTTATTACGTAGGCAAGATTAAAATTTTCAAACTAGAAATTCTCTTAATTTATGATTCATTAACAGCTTTTATTTGAAAGCTCTATTTCTCGAGGACTCAGCTCGAAAAATTGTGCATGGAAAATTTGCCTTTCTGAATTAGTTGTCGATCATGAATGGCCAGAAGGTAACATCAGGTAACATTAAAATTATGCTTCATGATTACATCGAACGATTATTATATTTGGAATACTCATTAATATAGGCATATTGTGAGCTTCAGTAATCAAGCATCAATAACCTTATCTTTTTTCAAATAAAGAGAACCAGAACGAAGTCTTCTCATACTTTTCAAAATTTTAACTACGTATTCCACATTTCTTATTTAATTATCGAATTACTAGCTTTCTCTCTTCAAAATGATATTTTTTGTTAATACTTATCAATAATTGAATTTCATTATATAATTCATTATAGTGTATTCTATAGTGTTATCCAGTAATTAAATATATATTTCTTTTTAATTTTTAACCTTTCATTTAATTTAACAATTCGCGCCATTATCTCCACAAATAGGTCTATAGTACTCGAGCAACTGGGAAAAGTACGTGTCAAATTGTGTTTCTGACAGATTGTATTTTCATGGCCATTTTTATTTTGAGTGTAAATTTTTTGTATAAGAATATCTTTATCTTTATACTATATTAATTTACAACATAGATATAGAATAATTTTCAATCTACTTTTTCGTTTTATAGTCATATCATCTCTGGTATCCAGTGAAGGCTCACTAATATCCATATCACTATTATCAACCCTAATTTTAATTCAATCAGTTGTAGTATATCCCGCAGCGAAATTTAATAATAACAATATTTTTAATTGTCTTCAATTGAGGGGGGTTAGGTTGGTGTCTGACGCTGATTTTTTTGTAACTTTGCAGGTGAAAAGAGGATCCCAGACTATAAAAAAAAATTAATTTTTTGGGCAATTGTTGATAATCAGGGGTGGAAATCACCCCTTCTATATTTTTGATACTTTGACTGTTACAAGAGGTATCATTGCTTTTTCTTTCTTGTTTTTGCACAAAATTGTTCCACTTGATTCTATATTATAATATTATCTTGAGTTTCATATGACACATATTTTATGATTTTGGAGTCTGTTGCTGCAAACATCTAGATTTAATAATTAATTCTATTCAGAATTATCAGCCTTATTTGCAATAACCCTTAAATTATGTGCCATCCACCCCTTGAGTATTATCAATAAATAAAAAATTTAGTTATTAATATGACATTTTTGTGAGTAATGAATCAAAATATTGAGTTTGGACAATCAATAATAATGGAACTAATTATTTGTTAACGATCGCACATGTTCTTCTATTATTAAACCCTTGTTATGTGAAAACTACCCCTCAAAAACTTCTCATGTTTTGTTTAGCAGGCGATTTTGATGACAATACATATATAACAGAACTGTTTAAAGAATTTTATTTGGGCTCAGGCACGTACATATTTCCATTGAAAATTGTACACACTTACACGTACCCTTTTGCATATCGTCCCTCTAACCCTTATTGCTCAAGGCTTTCGACTTACAATATATCTTCTACGAAATAAAAAATAAATGGCTTTAGAGTATGTATACAAAAAATTAGACAAAATGGCTTCACCGTTTGGCCTGAATCCAAAAGGGCGATTTACACTCGATTCCCAGGGCCCTTAAGGAATTCGACTTATGGTTTTGCTACTAACTGTCAAGTGGTGGCAAAACAAAAGGAAGACGACTGTTTCCAGAAAGGAGCTGGTGGGTCCAGAGGCAGAGGCCGTGGAAGAGAGACATGGTACGTTAATAGAATTAACAAATCTAGAGGTGGGTTACACAAATTTATAGGCGGATCTAGAGGAGAGATAAGAGGGGCATATAGAGGGGGATTTAAAGGTAAAGCACAATATTATAAAAATTGGAAGAGAGTAAGACAAAAAGGCAGCCATAATAAATTTGATGATAAAAACAAAATAAATCAGAAGAATCAAAACAAAAATACAAAATCAAACGCAAATCAAGAGGATAGAAACAAAGAAAACAGCTCGAACAACCAGAAGAAAAACACAACAGTTAGAGACGTTTTGAGAGTAAATGAATATGAATAAACAAATATTTTAGTAAAAGTAAATAGTTGAAAAGAAAGATATGAGGTCACTTATATAGCCGATTCAGGAGCAACGGATCATTTTGTAGATAAGAGCTTAATTTTGAGCGATTTTAAAAAATGTTCCGGAGAGGTAATTAGGAGTGCAAACAAAAATAAATCGGTTGACATACAAATAGACGGAAAGGGCGATCTCTTCCTTCATTCTAATGTATCAGAAGTAGGAATAATGAAATTAAGAAATGTACTTGCTGCTAGCGACATAGCAGAAATTTCAATATCACTTAGATGTTTTGCCGACACGGGTTTAGGCATATATTTAAATAACGAAAAACTGAAAATCTTCGATAATGTGTCAGGAAAAATAATTATAAACGAAGTACATGAAAAACCGAATTGGATAGTCACGTTAATAGCGAAAAAAATAACAAACCAAAAAGAAAAGTTAGAGTATGAAAATTATAATGGTAGAGCACGATTAATAAACTACTAGGACACCAAACAACCCGAACAATCGCAGACACATGATTGAGTTTCTATGATGTTAAACATGGTGGGATTAGAAAATAATGCAGGTTCAGAAGAAAATGTGTCTGAGATTGGGAGGGAGGATAGAAGTTGTTACGAAGGAGAAAATTCAAATACTAAATCAACCGAATCAAAGAAGGAATTTGATTTTCACAAATCAATCCTAAATAGAAAGATTCTAGATTTAGACGAAATAGAGGACATTGACACAATGAGCGATATGAGTATAGGAAATCCATTAGGAAAAGAGAACATTTAACTCAACAAAAAAAGTGAGGCAATGTTATGGCTTGTCTTAAAAATGTACAATTCAATTATTCCATCTTAGAATGCGAAGTATACATTAGGACAAAAACACCCAGGTCATGAAAGATTAATAGTTGTTATCATAGACGATTATTCACGATTAGCTAGAGCATATTCGATAAAATCAAAAGACGAAGCAGGCCTATATTAGAGAGATTTTTACGTTCCACTAGGAGCTGGTTAGGAAAATATGAAAAAGTTTGCTATATTAGATCTGATAAAGGTAAAGAATTTATGGGGTGAAAAATTTTATAAATTGTAGAAAACGAAAGTATAGAAACCGAATTTCCATCAACATACACACCAAAACTCAATGGCACAGCAGAAAGGTTTAATAGAACATTACAAGAAAAAATTAGAGCTTCAATGTTTGATTCAGGATTACCCAAAAGTAGATGGGAGTTGGCAGTTGAAGGTGCCATACATATTTATAACCGCGCAACACACAAATTTATGGTTTTAAACACAATTTATGGTAATTTACCATATCTATCAGTAAAATTATTATAAATGACCGAAACATTGCATAAATTTCCACAAATATATGGAAATGTTTAAAAATGACTTTGGTAATTTATGGTAATTTAACATTTTTACCGGTAAAATGATAATAAATGCTCGAAAATTTGCATCAATTCCCGGAAATTATTAGAATTTTTTAAGAATGAATTTTCTGTAATTTATGGTAATTTGCCATATTTACCGGTAAAATGACCATGAATGAACGAAAATTTGCATACATTTCCGGAAATGTATGGAAATGTTTAAAAATGATATTTGGGTAATTTATGGTAATTTACCATATTTACCGGTAAAATTACCATGAGTAACCGAAGAGGAGTCCGCACCAAATTTACAGTAAATGGGTCGTGAAAAATTCTAAATTTAATTTTTTTTGTATTTTCGAACCTGAAAAAGCAATAATCCGAAAGAAAAAAGTAAGAAAAATGAAGAGTCTTTTAACAAAAAATTGTCAAAGTTTCAATTTTTACGTGTATTTTAATAGAAAAATGCTAATTTTAGTAAAAACTTTTTTTCTCCTGAACTCTTTGTACATTTTGCTCAAAGTATCACATTTTTACTATCAGTCTTACCGGAACAAAATGTTCATATCTAAGATCTGGAAAGATTAACGGTTTTTGGGTACACAGCCTGTTATGGTGGTGTTTTGATACTTCTCAGCTGAAAATTCCTGTACAAGAACCTCGGAGGATCCTGCACACGAACCTGTACAGGTAATCTTGACAGTTTTTGTGCAGGAATTTGGCGAAGGAAACTATACATGATCCTGCAGAGGAACCTGTACCGACAAAGGAACCTTTGAATGATCCTGTACGACTTCCTGTACAGGTTCCATTGCGAAGAAAATTGAGGCGCAGGTTCCTGTACAGAAACGTGTATAGGATCCCTCATAGAAAGACATCAAAGGAACCTTTAAAGCGCTGAAGTTGAAGACGTCTACCGGGGACAGTTTCACTAATTTTTACGAATTTAAAATTTAAAATTTTTTATATTTTTTTCGCACATTACTGTAGAATAATGTTTATTAAAGACACTGGCACTTCCGGTTTTTAGAATTTTACATTTAAAAAAAAAATTGGACCCTAAAGAAGTTTTTTTTCCAGAAATGTCGATTTTCATATAAAATCAATAAAATGTGACAATTTAAAAGTTGATATTATGAAATATATTAACCCAACGAAATAAAATGAACAATAAAATCCAAAAATATCCGTGCGGATGAGGGTCAAATCGGACCAAATGTGCCTGGAAATCGTGTCTATTATCTTATACGGTCCATTTTCATATAAAATTAATAAAATGTGACAGTTCAAAAGTTGATATTATGAAATATATTAAACAAACGAAATAAAATCAACAATAAAATTTGAAATTATCCGGGCGGACGAGGCTCAAATCGGACCAAATGTCCCCGGAAATCGTGTCTATTACCTTATACGGTCCATTTTCATATAAAATTAATGAAATGTGACAGTTTAAAAGTAGATATTATGAAATATATTAAACAAACGAAATAAAATCAATAATAAAATTTAAAATTATCCGTGCGGACGAAAGTCAAATCGGACCAAATGTGCCCGGAAATCGTGTCTATTACCTTATACGGTCCATTTTCATATAAAATTAATGAAATTAAAATAGCAACTCCACAATATAATTTCGGCATTCTTCATAGCTCAGAATTTTGAACCTTTTTAGGCTTCTCTTGCCACCAATTCAAATTTGTAAGCCGCTTTGCATTTAAAAAAAAAGTTTCTTGTAGAAAATCCTAGCATACTATAATCTAGCACCTCCACTGTCTAAAATCACTAAATAATAGAAATTCAATTCCATCACAGGCTTGGCATTTCTTCGGCTCTTGAATTCCGAAAAACCGCATGGTCGCAAAACGAACCTTACATTTCTAAGCAGTATGTTATTTCTGCACAACAACCAAAAACACTACTAACCAACCAACCTGTTTACCGTCAGCACGAATTTACTTAAAAATAATCTTTTTTAGAATTTCACTGCGTAAATCGATTGTCCGATTTTCGGGCTCCTCGAAAATAACAACACCGATTTCTGGGCTCCAACCCTTACAGTTAGAAAGCAGCTCCTTGACAACACACAGATATGACTTTGTCAATAAATAATGCTTTCTAGAATTTTACAGTGTGAACAGAGTCTCTGATTTTTGGGCTCCTCAAAAATACCATCACCGAATTCTGGGCTCTAACCGTTACATTTAGAAAGAAACGCCTTGACAACTCGCAGATATGACTTTGTCAAAAAAGAATTTTCTTTAGAATTTTACAGTGCGAATAGTGTCTCTGATTTTTGGGCTCCTCAAGAAGACTAACACCGATTTCTGGGCTCCAACACTTACATTCAGAAAGCAACCCCTTGACACCACGCAGATATGACTTTGTCAAAGAACAATGTTTTTTAGAATTTTACAGTGTAAATAGAGTCTCTGATTTTTGGGCTGCTCAAAAATACAAACACTGATTTTTGGGTCCCAACCGTTACAGTTGAAAAGCAACCCCTTGACATCACTTAGATATGACTTTATCGAAAAATAATGTTTTTTAGAATTTTACAGTGTAAATAGAGTCTCTGATTTTTGGGCTCCTCGAAAATACAAGCACCGATTTTTGGGTTCCAAACCTTATAGTTGAAAAGCAACCCCTTGACATCAAGTAGATACGACATTGTCAAAAAACAATGTTTTTTAGAATCTGACAGTGTGAATAGAGTCTCTAATTTTTGGGCTCCTCAAAAATACCAACACCAATGAGTTTAGGAAGTTTGAGGCTTGTTTCGATTTTTGAGATATATGGGTAGTTTTTGCAACAAAAAAATTCAAGCATTCGAGAGCCCAAGAAAAGCCATGCACTACCTGCTATTTTGTATTTTCCAGGTTTGAGTTTTTACTAAGGGGCTGGTTTTTTTGTACATAGGGGTGGTTTTAGAAACATTTGTTTTGTGCATTCGAGAGCCCAAAGTATTTTTAAAATTCTGAAGAACTTTGTTTTTTTGCAGATTTTATTTTTTGCAAGGAGGTGGTTTTTCAGTTCATAGGGGGTGGTGTTTCGGATTTTTTTTTCATGCATTCAAGAGCCCAAAATAAGCCCTAAATTCTGGTCTACTTCGTTTTTTCCGAGTTTGAGTTTGTACGTAGGGGGTAGTTTTATTTTCAGTAGGGGTTTTTATTGCAAATCGGTTGTTAGCGCATTCAAGAGTCCAAAAAAAGCCCGAAATTCTGTCGTGTCGTATTGTTTATTTTTTTAAATTTTTTATATAGTGGGGGTGCTGGCTTGAGACAAGTCAGCACCTCCACTCCAAATTTGAATTTTCAGGAAAAGTAGTGGAGCTTGAAAATCAGCAATACAGCCCAAAAAAAGCCCAAAAAAGCCAAAAATTCTGATACAAAGAAATTTGGGAATTTCGATTGTGGAGGTGCTAGCTTGATGGATCCTAATTTTAGTACAGTCCCGTACCGCGGACGAAACTGTTCTTGGCTCTCGGATTGGGACATCGAGAACGATTGAACGAATCGTTCAACGCCTTCTTCGCGTTGCTCACTTGCCTTGTTCACCCGTGAATAGACGCATCCCCTATTCAAATTTGAGAGGAGCGAGCTCACGGGTCAGCCCGACCATCTAGCCTCGGTTCACCACAGAAATTCACTTGCTATAAAAGGTAGAGTAGTAGACCCTTCAGTTTCTAATAGCCTGGAAGCCAGGAAACATTTGGTTCGCCCTAAGAAGTCTCCGTCATCTTTTTAATGGATATTGTGCACAATCTAAGGGAAGTAGTTTCTACCGCAAATTCATGCCCGTTATGTAGCAGCGCTTTGATTTTCATTAATTGAAAGTCGAAATGCATTACATTTTCAACAAAATAGTTGAATTTTAAATCCAAAAAGATTTTCTGCCAAAAGAGAAGAATTTTCAAAGGAAGAATGGACTGTTGAAGCTGATAAGTCTAATATTTGAGAAACCTGTTTGAATTGGAAATTCAGGAAGATGATTTCGTTCCACGCAAGAAGTTAATTTTCAACCAAGACAGATGAATGTGGAACAGAATGTTTGACTTTTCAAGCAAAGAGATGAATTTTCAACCAGAACATCGCGAAAAAGTATCATTGGAAAATAAAAATTATTATTAATACTATGATATAGTGCTGTTGGATAATGAATTTCTCATAATTTTTTGGCGATTATTTTTATTCCTATAATTCCAATGATTAATGTAATGAAAAAAGTAAAGAAAATGCATTGTAGGAGAATCATTTAAGGCGTACTATACTAGGTGTTTTTTAAACTTGAGACATCAAAATATCTAAAAAAATACGCATCCGGTGAACAAAATATCCATAATAAAAACTTTTTTTTCGAGGGAGAAAATCGGGGGAAAATTATTTTCCAATAAAACTCACGTGTTTCACAAAGGAGAATCTTAGTTTTCGATAAAAAATTGGCGTTCCTATTTGAAAAAATTTTCATACAACGATACAAATTTACCACCAACCAAAAGAAGTTAATCCTTAACAGTGTAGTAAAATTTTCAACAGAATAGTTTAATTTTCAACAAACACAGATTAATGTTCAGCCCAACAGTTCAAGTTTAAATTAAAAAGATGAAATTTCTACCAAAGAATATACATTCCAAAAAACGAATTTTCAACAAAATAAATTACTTGTAAACCATACAGGCGAATTTTTAAGATATTACTTAACATTTTAACCAAGTGGTTATATATAATTGAAAACTAAAGGTTAACAGCCACAGCAGGGTCCCACTGTCAGCAACTAACATCTAAAAAATGACAGCGGCTTCCAGTAGGACCGCAGTAAATCCCACTCATGGCCACGTCTCACAACCATGAGATGGGTGATCACAGGACATGACGAAATCACAACGGCAGGCCGCCGAAACCCTCGTGTGTTTTGAGGACACGAAGTGACCGAAGGATGACAGCTTTCTGCATCCATCTCGGAAGTGCCGTGGCATATTTTTGGCATGCGGGTATGGCTTTAAGGTTACGAACCAGTGATAGTTTCGCACCTTCGAGAGCACCTCTCACAAGGACAATTAATTGTACCGAATATTTTGGGTACAGTCGTTGCAGCTCCCTTTTAAGATCTTGATACCTTTCTTAAAAATAAGAAGGCAGACAAAATTAACATTACAAGGTCAAATTTTGATTACGTCATAGACTACCATTTACCCTTAAGTGTTTTTAAGATTATAATGTGATATAGATGGATGGTTTTCGAAATTCGGAACAATCTACTACTATAACCAGTGGCTAGAAGGAAGTCGACGGGAATTTCCGAATCCCATTTGAGACAGAAAAAAGCTTGAATTACGAATTACACAAAAAAGACACATTTTTTATAGTCTTTTTTCAGAAATTAAAAATTCAATGAAGTACGTAAGAAAATTGATAAGCAAAACTTAAAAAAATGCAGAATTGCACCGAAATCGACCTGTATTAACTAGCTGACATCTTTTTCAGCTGAATGATATGTATACATTTTAAATTACTATTTAATTATTAATTAAATTACTATTTAATTATTAATTAAATTACTATTTAATTATTAATTAAAGTAATATTTAATTATTCATTAAATTACTATTATAGGATACATTTTAAATTACTATAGGAATTTTTAATCTATAAAAAATTGGCATTTTTTGAGGTATTTCGACATTCAAGATTTTTTTCTGTCACTGCCCGGTTCGAATATTTTCAATTTATTACTTTTGGAGAATACTTTTTTTATATAGTAGAAGAAATCCTGTGCACATTATACCAGGGAAAACAAATTTTAGGGGCCATCTCAGACCATTAATCGTAAGGAAATTACAAATTTTCTTATTCTAGGCCTGATAATATGTTGAAACAAATTTATTTCTGTTTTATCAATTTTAGGGGTTATTTCTCTATAAATAACAAATACTTTCTAGGGGTGAAAGAAGTTTTTAGCTTAAAATTTGTATTTATTAAAAATTGAAAATTAAGAAAATTCATGTTCAGACCTAATACGGCCTAGCACTCTCATATCGCCGAAATTATTACAAAACATTGATTTATTTTTTTTAATGAACATATTGCTTAAGATGTGTTGCTCCGAAAAAAGTAAATAAACGTTTTCAAATAATTTCCGCGAGACGAAAGTGCTGCCATCAAATTGTCCCTTCATAAACTCAAAATCCTACTACCGATTGGCCCGATTGGGAACGATTGAAGCTATGCAACGCTCAATCGTTTCCAATCGTGCACACACGATTAAGAAACACGATAAGAAACAATTAAAATTTATTTCTATCGTTCTGAATTGTTTTCAATTAATTATTTATAGAAGGGTTATTTGTTTATAACTTAAAACACAGACACTTTTATTTACCCTACTGATCCGCGCCGCGCCATTGAAGACCTGACGTTTGAATTTTTTTCTCGAAAACCAATGGCAAATCCACTCTAATAATTGTAGGACTTGTAGACCACACTTGTACCTTCCTCTGACGAAAAAAAAAACTAAAAAATTTTTATTTTATTTTTTTGAAAACGTCGGAAAGTTAAATTGGTCAATTAGAACCCAAGATACGTCATTATAAAAAAAGTTGACCAAACACTCCAAGTCCTATATCTCCGCCATTTTTTCGAATTTTCGAAAAATATTTGGTGGAATTTTTTTTCACCACCAAGCAGTCATATATCCTGAATTACAGCCAAATGCCATTCCGACACAAAAATTTTCGTGATCTGTGTTGACGTGGATTCCATCATTTAAAAAAAAATGCAATACAAAAAAAATCAATTTATTTTGCATTGCCAGTATCAGGAAATCTTCACCGAGTTTTTTGTGCTATCTGGGTTAGTATTTTAGCCTTTTAATTAATTTCCCAAATATGAAATTCGGTATCTAAATTCATGTAAACGTTGTTGCGAAAAAATGTCGGTATGGTAGGTATCGTATGACGTAAGTCACACATAAAGTGAAATGGGCCATTGTTTTACGAAGTGATACCATCTAAAAAAAGAAAGTATTCTGATCATGTTGAAATTTTTATATATTGTAGTACTATTGGGTTTTAAGTCATTGTATAAATTTGAAGGCCTTAGAGGAGCTGGATGCCTGATGGTAGGGACATACACTAAAATTAGACTTTCTCGATTTGAAAAAACGATGGGTATTTTAGAAAGCTCTTTTAATGCACGTTGAGGGAACATTACTTAAATCTTTACAAAATCAAAATTTTGCCTCGATTTATCAAAATAAAAAATTAAAATCGATTTTTGACAAATTCCAACATCATTGATTAAAAAAAGAGTAGAATTATTCCCATTTAAAACCCTGTATTACCCATAATGGGAAAACATTCGGTTCTGAAGAAATAAGTTTTTACTTGAGCAGGCGCACCCAACGTGGTGCGCGGTATTTTAAGTGATCAACAAGTTTTTTTATTACAACGAGATATGTTACTTTCAAATTTTTGGTCCTTTTTTCCATACAAATCTTTGGTTTTAATTAACCGATTAAACTTGTTCCGGTCTGAAATTATTTGTAATAACATATAATTTCATATGCAAAAAATGCCAAAAGGAAAAATGAATTTTGATTTTTTTTTGAAAAACCAAAAAATAACAATCGCGTTTTCGAATGAATATTTTACAAGTTTTGTAAGTTGCATAGTGAAACATCCACTGGTTTACGAAAAAATGCACATTTTTTGGTTGGCTTCTATTCCACTGTGGAACGCAACTATCGCGCGGACATTTTTAATCGTGCCGGACATTGGATGCGAATTTTTTTCTTATGAACCACTGGCTCACTTACTATGCAACTGGCAGAATCTGTAAAACACATTCATAGCTTCGTATGACAAATAAATTTAAAACATTAAAAATCACGTATTTTCGAAAATGTGATTTTTGTTTTTCTGGTTTTTCAAAAAAAGATAAATTTTTGTTCTTTTAGATTTTTTTTTGCATATGAAATTAAATATTATTACAAATATTTTTAGACCTTAAAAAGATAAATTGGTTAATTATAATCAACAATGTGGAAATCTTAAATAAAAAATAACAAAAATTTGAAGGTACCATATTTGTGCCATTTTTGGTTAATTTTCCAAAAATAATTCGTGGAGTTTGCGTTCGCTACCAAAGGACTTTATACCCCGACACGGTGAGCAACAATCCAACTTCAGCCTAAACTTCTTATTCAACGCAAATTCTTAGCGCGATTTAATTATTTGTTGTGCACGTCTACATTTCGACATGCACAGGTGGTACCCTCCTAACGGTTCACGTGCATAGCTGGGATACTCCCAACTGTGCACGTCGAAATTTAGACGTACACAAATGGTACCCTACCAACGGTTTACGTGCACAGACGAGAGACTCCCAAATGTGCACTTACACAGATGGTACCCTACCAACAGTTGACGTGCACAGATGGGAGACTCCCGACTGTGCATGTGCATAGATGGTAAACTCCCAACTGTGCACGTCCCAATTTTCGATATATATATATATATATATAAGCCATAAATAAGACATAAATATCGTCAAGAAGTGCACAGGAGAGATTGGGATGGACTTCAGATTGGATAAATGTGCCAAAATTCATCTGAAGAAAGGAAAGATTGTTGGCGGGTAAGGGGTATGCATTGTAGTGAGTACAATAGCGTGGGAGGGCCTAAAGGTCTCCTCAATATTTGGCCGCCAGGATCGGTAGTTACCAAGTATATTTTTAATATGATAAATGTTTATCAAAAATTGAAAAATGTTCCCTGAAGCTCATTATTTTCTGAATCCTGGCATACCACACAAGTCATTTTTTCCCCTATACTTTCGAAGGAAACGGTGGCCGGCGATGACCTTACAAAAGCTCATGTCCCCAGCCCTCTTAAGGACCTCGAGGCGAGTCCGAACCAGTGGGTGTAAACTAAGATAGTTTTTTCCGGTATAGCATTTATAGCGCAAGAATACGGGTTTCATATTTTAGATGGCGCTGATGATTGTCTATTCTTGTGTGAGTGTGCATTGTACACAAGCTGCTCTTCAACACAGTCAAATTTCAAATGTATTGACGTTTTGAAAACAAACGTTGAAATTATTTTGTGTTTGGTGCATTTCTAATATTTTGTTGATAAAAAGAGTGATTGGCAATATGCTGTGAAATATATAAATTAAAATGAAGGTGCTAAAGAAAAAATTTGTCGAAAAAAGTGGGACGAGTTGCACAGGTAAGAAATATTACATGCTTTGAGGTTATGTCGTATTATGTTAAGTTAAAGTTTATTGAAGTTTAAATTGGATGAAAATTGTGACTAAATGAATTACCAAAATAGAGTTAGAATAATACCTAATAAAATTATTAATTTGTCTTTGTAAGAAGGTATATTTTTCACCAAGTGTTACACATATTTTTTCATCGAACAAAAATACTGATAATTTTTCCGTTTTGATTTACTATTTTTAAGGGAAAAAAGACATGAATTAGAAATGCAGAAAAATGATCATCTAGCTCAGAAATAATATCTAATAAAATTATTGATCTTTATGTGTAAGAAGATATCTGTCAGAGAAACTGGAGAAACTGTAACTGACTATAACACATTTGTTTTCATCTAGTATTAAGTTATATTGGGCCTGATTTTTTTCAAGTAAATTTACAAACGAATTAGAATTAGAAATAGAAAAAAAGCATCATCTAATAATTTAAAAGCTTTACATCGTTAATAAGTACGACTGAGCACGACTCATAAAAATGATCCTTTTCATTGTATACGTTTTTTTCATTAGGTGACACTAAGAGAGTTCCAAAAACAAAAGCTTATTGGCGATGCTGCGTGTAGCGCAGCTACACAATAAAATCTGTTCGTCGGATATTGAGAAACGATGCTGTTCCCGAATTACTGTTGAATCTCACATCGTCTACTGAAACAAACATTGCCAAGAGCAGCGTAGATTCATCGATAAATATGGAGTTGGAGGAAGCTGCTCAAGCGTATTTATCAAAGCAAGCTATAATGCAGTTCAAAAAAAAAGCTACAGATAAAGAACCGATGAACATGTGTTCATGAATTTTTAACGTTTTATTTTGAGAATTGAAAATTAATTTGAGTGTAAAAAGTAGTTTTATAAATACAACTATCTACGTTTAAAAACTTATCAAACTAATCAATTATTTAACCTTTTACCACTTACATTTTCACAATGTTGCTCGTCATTATATGAAATGAATAAAAGGTACAATTTTTGATTCGTGAAAAAAATGTATGGATAAAAAATAATTAAAATATTCAATTTCATTCTGAAGAATTTACAATGAAATTTAATATTATTAATATTTTTTACCTACATTTCTTACATGAATCAATACCTGCTCCTTTCATTTTTCATTTAAATTTCCCGAAATACGTCGCCATATTGAATTTTAGGTCCAATTAGTGGTTTCATATTTTAGAGGGCGCGCGAATACTGCTCCACCCTTTAACATTTAGATTTCACCCACTGGCTAAACCCTAAAGACTCTTCAAAGCTTTGTGATGGGACATCTTCAAAGATGTCGTTCATCTTCAAGAAGATGTCGGAGCTCTTTAAGATTTCTTCGTGTTTACTGGGCATGGTCTAGCCACGCGAAGATTAGCTACGTGCAAGAAAAAAACACTGAGATAATGAGAACCTACTGCTTAGTTTCTCCATCTTGGATAAGTAACGCGGCAGAAGTAACTGATTTTAAAATGAAAATTTGAGGATTAAATTTTTTTGTAATTTTGAGGTATAGAACTATTTCAACACTAATAAAATGTATTTTAATGTTGAAGGTGGACAAAGGAGAATGCAAATTAACTGCAATTTTGGGTTATGTGTTTCATAAACTCTTCCTGCTCACAAAAAGTGGCGTATGTGTGTAGAATGAAATAAAATTAAAGTCAATGGGGAAAGTACTAAATGAATAAAATTATATAAAGTTTTGCCCGCGACATATGAATGAATAGTTATTATGTTTTAGTTATTTAAAAATACTTTTTCCTCCGTTTTGGATGAAAATTTGATCGAAAGATATCAAATATTTATTCTAACGTTCGTAATATAATTAATATAGGAAGTGTAGAAAGGCAGAAGGTGGCAACTGAACATTTTTTGAAAATAGTGTTTATTGTCAGAAGATTTTCAAAGATTAAAATACACATCGAGTGAAAGCCTTTCGTGATCAAGCTCTCTTTATGATATTCACAAAAGGCATTTCATTCAATATCTTCATTGCTCAACAGCAGAAAATTTTACTTTAATTATTTATCACTACCTGAATGCGAAAAATCGTCTGTCACACTGTGACATCACGAATGGATCTGACCAGCAGGATTCCTGGCTCCCCCGACCATCGCTACCACAGCCTCGCATAATTTTTCGTCCGTTCGATTGCTCTGTCTTCTAAATTCTAAAATATAGCTGAATATAGCGGAGTGGTAAATCTATAAAATAATGAAAATCATAGTAACGTGATAAACGAAAAAGTGAAATGTTCTGCTACCTTCGCCAAGATTTTCAACCTGACAAGACATTTGAAGGAAGTGCACTTTTTTGGAAGAAAGTGAAAGAGAAGGAAAATCAGCAAGGGTACTCTCCTGTCCTTTTTTCACGAAAACATTCAGTAGTGTCCGGAATGTCAATAAGCACGTACGATTATTTTACGGGAATAAATCTGATAGAGAATAGTGTAATTTGCCAAATCTGTAGAAGTGTTCCTAAAAATGAGAGAGAATCATAAAATTAAGGAAAAGTCCTACCCTTTATATCTAAATCAAGAGCACGATTAAATATTCCCTTACGAAAAATGAGTACTGGAAAAACCGTGTACTCAAGTGACTACTGGCATGAGTACGCAGATTCCAGTACTAATTTCGCGCAGTAAGTGGTTGGGGGTACTGGCGTGAGTACTGGTTCGAGTACTGCTGTGAGTACTTCGCGCTTCGCCCTCAGATATTTATTTCGATAGTTCGAAATCTGTCATAATGGCCAGAATCGAGGAATTTCGTACACTCACACATGCGCGCGCACACACACACACACATATATATATTATATATAATTAAAAACTAAAGGTTAACAACCACCGCAGGGTCCCACTGGGAGCAACTGTCATCTAAAAAATGATTAGACTTTTACATATACTACCTTTGTACCTTCTGAGTATAATACTTTTACTTTGGCACATTTTGCGATGCTTCGTAATTACAAAAATCACATGTTTAGCTCATTCATGCCATTCTCGGCTTATTATTCTTACAATAATTTATTCTGAAATTGCTTAATATTGCCACTTGATATTCTCCCTTTCCTGAGTCTTATTCTAGATAAACAAATCAATAAAAACATTAGTATCTAAATTTCTACAATATTTAGCTTAACTAAAGTTGGTTAACAGTCTGTATCTGTTAATCGTCGCTTATAATTTCATCTGTAATTGCTTCCTCGCTTGCTTCTTTTTTGAAAAATTTCAAGTTTGAAAACTTATTTCTTTGATACAAAACTGGGCACTCTAATAAACATAAACCTACAAAAAATGTGTAACACGACAGGGTGGCGATTTGACGTGGAAACCTTGAAAATGACCTGTAATTTAATTACAAAACATTTATTTTTTTAGTAATAACTTTTTAAAAGAAAATCATTTTTAATTTTGTAAACTTCGCAAAAATTTGGAAAGTGATTTAAAATATTAAAAGATTTCAAAACATTTAAGAGAAAATGCAGATTTTTAAAGATTTTGAAATCAAATTTTCAAGTTTTTTCAGGATTTGGAAAGGTTTGAAGATAATTGAAAAATTTTCTTAAGATTCCTGTGACAATTTAAAGTAACTTTTTATTTAAAAAAATAATAATTTTGAGATGATATTTAGGAAGATTTAAAAAAAATGTTGATGTATAAATAACAATTGAACAATTATTAATACTACTTTTAAAAGTGTTCAGTTAAAAAAAATTGTAATCTCTCCATTTTTAATGTTTCTAACTTAAAATTGCTTAAAATTATATAATTTTGAAACTATTGGAATAATTAAAAAAGACCTGACATCATAATTAAATTAATTTAAGTTTACCTGGAAAATTGAACAACCTTGACCTGGAAAGCCCTTGAAAATGATAGCGTAGTTTTATATATATGTATATTTTTTAATTTTTCAACCCACTGACAGTTAAAAGTTTTAAACAATATAAAATCACGCTATCATTTTCAATGCTTTAAACCTTTCCAGATCCTGAAAAAGTTAAAAAAATTTATTTCAAAATCTTGAAAAATCTGCATTTTTTCTTAAATGTTTTGAAATCTTCTAATATTTTAAATCACTCTTCAAATTTTTGCGAAGTTTACAAAATTAAAAATCATTTTCTTTTAAAAAGCTATCACTAAAAAAATCAATGTTTTGTAATTAAATTACACTTCATTTTCAAGGTCTCCACATCAAATCGGCACCCTGTTTGTCACACATTTTTGTAGGTTTATGTTTATTAGAGTGCCCGGTTTTATATTGAAGAAATAAATGTTTAAACTTGAAATTTTTCAAAGAAGAAGCAAGCGAGGAAGTTACCGAAGATGAAATTATAAGCGACGATTAAAAGAAACAGACTGTTAACCAACTTTAGTTAAGCTAAAGATTGTAGAAATTTAAATACTATTTTTTTATGGAATTATACACAATAAGGCTCATGAAAGGGAGAATATCAAGTGGCAATATTAAACAATTTCAGAATAAATGATTGTAAGAATAATAAGCAGAGAATGGCATGAATGAGCTAAATATGTAATTTTTGTAACTACGAAGCATGGCAAAAAGTGCGTTAAAAAATAAAAAAGCAAAGTGGCTGTCATTGAAGTCCGGGCCCTGCTTGTTGGCAACCCGGTGGAAACCGCGGTTAGCAGACTGCAATGACAGTCACATTAGTTTTTCATTTTTTAACGTTGAAAAGGAAACTTGTTGCAAATACGGCATGACCATTTGACGTAAATTTTAACGTATTATTATAATTGCAACAGTTCACATATTCATTTTGTTTCTTTTATTAATTATAATGCCATATTACTTGAGCATTATTTTAGAATTACTTTAGCATTACGCTGTAGCGTAATGCTTGCGTTCAGCCGGTCCGCAAGGTGATAAATGGAATTTTACACTGCAGTAAAATATTAAATTTACGTAGATTAGCACATATAGATTATTCACCAGAAATGTTAAGTTTAATTTAATTTTAATTAAACTTGAAGCGTAATTTTTTTAATTGAAGGGTGTAGCGGCAAAAACATGAAGATCCATCGAGATAAGTTTTTCAGAAGAGAGAAAAATCCTTCTCAGAAATTGAATTAAAAAAAAAAAATGAGAAAGTACATTCGAGATTTGATGGAGCTCTACAAATCTCAGTAAACAAAATATTTAAAAAGTTAATACTTTTCCAGATACATAGCGTCAAAATTCGACTGCGGGCGAATTCCGCGGAATCTTAATTTTTGTTATTGTTTTTTTTTAGGCTGAATTTCTGATAGCATAAAAATTAATGAAAGACTTTTCAAGAAAAAGTTTGTTTTAAAATTGTTTAAACATATTTTGTTCAAACAAATTGTTTGACAAGCGAGATTCAGAAAAAATAATAGTGCCATTCGATTAGGATTTGTATTTATACTGCATAAAAAGTTGGGTGGAAAAAAAATTGTCCAATACATGGACTTTATGTAATTTTTTCCACAGAATCGAATGACGCTATTAGTTTTTCCGTATCTCGCATTTTTAAACATTTGTCGCATTTGTTTTATTTTGTTTAAACAAATTGTTCAAAAATGCGAGATACGAAAAAACTAACAGCACCATTCGATTCTTCGGAAAAAATTATGTAAAGATTATGCTTTTCGCAAATTGGTTATGTATCCAATTGGTGAGGTAGTGTAAATAAACAATTATTGTTTATTTATGTGTCACCACTATTATGTTTTCCGTATCTCGCATTGGTAAACAATTTGTTTAAACAAAAATTGTTTGAACAATTTCAAAGTTCAAATTTTCTTCATCAACGTGTGCGGTGGAATTTTAAAGATTTCTTAAGTCAGTAAGACGTTTTTTGAAAAAAATGGCACTTACACTATGCCGTGACACCCTTAAATATTGCATAATTGAAAGTCTTGTAATTTAAATGGGGGGGAAAAAAAAACTACTGCCGAAGTGAAACCTTTTTAAGTCTGAATTTTTTATTTGGAACGGCTTCACATTAAGGGAATAACCGAAAATACCGTATAGATATTTAAAGTATTTTCTAACAAAAACTAAAATTCTTTAATATAGAATTACACATAGACATGGATATTTGTACAATTTTAAATAGAATATTCAAGGAAACATCATAAGAAGTAAACATGGAATGAAAGTGATGGGAATCAAAAGTCAAAATTAAATTTTTACTGATGCAACATTTTAGTTTTGAATACAAAAATTTATTATGAAATCGCTAAATAATTCAATTACAATAGGGTCATCCACAAAAATTTTGTTTGCCTTATAGTTAAGCTTTTTATAAAATTTGACTCCCAAAGAATTTAAATGTGGCATGAAACACATGGTGTGACGTCACGCGCCGTCAAAACTGAAGAAAATACATGGCCAGTTTAATAAAAATAATCATGACCTGAAGATCTATGCCTCTGGTAAAGGCAAACTTCAAACTGCCATAAATATCGTCCAGAAGTACACAGGAGAGGTTGGGATGGACTTTGGATTGGATAAATGTGCCAAAATTCATCTGAAGAAAGTAAAGATTGTTGGCATGTGCCGAAAAGCGCAACACTATTTGAAATCAATAAAGACTATGAATAATCATACAGATAAATATTAAGAAACGTTTCTTATTCTTTTAAAAAACAAAGTATATTGAATGACAGAGGTACCCACCTTCCTGAAAAAATGTAATATTAACGTAATATTAGAAGTGTATATTATATTTTTATAAATAGTACCCCGCTTTTTTGGTACATGGGCAATTCAAAACGTCGGATTTTCAAGATAACCTTAAAAACTCTCATATTTCTCGTGCACTATCTTCCTTTCAAAAATGACTAAAAATATCTATAATCTTAGTTTCTTCATTAAATTTCTCCCAGTGCAATATTATTTCATTCGAATTACAAAGTTAAATATACACCATAAACTTGTAAAATCTTCGTAGTGAGTCAAGGCTGAAGTGAAAAAAAAACTCCATTGGAACCATTTCAGTCCATACTTTGGGTTCGTTTAGAAACCATTTACCATTTTGGGTTCCTTTTCGGCAAAAGAGGTTCCATTTTGTGGCAGCTCCTTTGTAACCAAATACTGGTTCTAATAGAAACCCTACTTTTTTCCGTGTATCAAAGCAATTAGAAGTTGATTGCAATACACGCATAAAGACTACGTCACCTCTAGTAAGGTTTTTCTTTAAGTTATTTTTCCTCAAAATAATGGCATTAAATTATTCATGATCTCAATCTGTTTTACCTTGCTTTATTCACGCCTCGTGTCTACATTTGCGGAACATGTTTATTCAACTTTCAGCGAATTTTAATTAACAGCAGATTATTTTGCTCCTTGATTCATTCTTCACATTTTATTAGCCATTTTATATTTAATATTATTGAGGAAATTTTGATTAAATTGAATTAAATTTTATTAAATTAAACTTTAGTTTGTAAAACGTATATTTAAGAAAAACTTTAATAATTCCTAAATAATCAAAAATTCCATAAAAACGTTGCAGACAGGGAAGAATCGATCAAGGAATAAAACATTCCGTTGTAAATTAACATTATATGAGAATTTTGACTTTTGTCTCACATGGAAGGAAAAACATTGAATTTGTTTGAAGGCTCTCAAATTTAAAATTACTTCCATGAAAACGTGGGGAGAACCAAGTTTCTAATTTTTCATAAAATACGTTTTATTTTAGGGATAAAGATATAAAAAAAATTCTAATTGTTTAAAAAGGAATTTCAACTCCTACAAATCAATTTTCTCTTTAAAAAAGAAAAATATCTCTTCCGATGATTTAAAAAATGATCCTGGATTTTTATTTAGCCTAGGCTTAGTTATTCCTAGGTCTACATTAATCGAACATAAGCGGAAGAAAATATGGTTACACTGATAATGATAATAAATCTCGCCATTATTGCAGATTCATTATTATTTCTTCACCTTCATCAAAGCGTAAAAATAATCATAATTCACCGAAATCACATCCAACTTAAAAACAGTCCATGGCTTTATCATACTATATTGAACTAAAGGAAGTGAGAAAACAAACTTTACCTAATGCAGGTTTTTGATTTGTACTTTGATTTCATGTAAATTAATTAATTTTAAAAGAAAATAGAATAATTTAGTAATTCTAATGTTCTAAAAACTTTAGGAACATCAATTTTTAACACTTGAAACTCAAAGCTACTGAAATATTATTGTTTTATTTAAATTTGAAACTACAATTAAAATATAAAAATATTAATTCTTCAATAACTGAATTTGGACCATTTCCAACAAAACTGTTTTAAAATATTGAAGCTTGCAATTCAATAAAAAAAATTTTAGAACCGAGAATTCCTGCAATTAGAAATGTTTACATTCTAAACGTTGTTAATTCAAACTTGTATGATTATTATAAATCTCCAATAATGAAATATTTGATTCGTAAAGTTCCCAACGAAATGAATACAATTTTGTACGTTTTTAATTTTAAGTTTGAAAGTATCAATGTGATTAAAATTGAAACTAAGTGGCGAACCAGTGAGAAAAACGGAAAAAGTCGAATAGCTGCAATTTTTAATAGAAATCTGTATTATCATCGGAGAAGGTAATGAATCGAGAAGAGAAATCCACACGTAAAATGGAAATCTACAATATCGACCAAAATTTTTCAATTAAATTTCATTCAGAAAAAACATCTTCTCCTTTCAATCAGCATTTGAGAAAAAAGAATTCTTCCTCTGATCTCTCTGTAGCTGAGTGGTTAGAGGACCTGACCGGAAATCTGTTGACCTGGTGTTCGAATCCCAGCGGAGTGAAAGGAGAAGATCTTTTTTCTCAATGAAATTTAATTAAAAATGTTTATTCTGCATCTTGTCTGAAATGACGTTGAAATATTTTCTGTATAGGAGAATATAACTGTGGTCGATATTGTAGATTTCCATTTTATGCGCGGTTTCTCTTCTCGATTCGTTACCTGCTTCGACGATAATACAGATTTCTATTAAAAATTGATATTAACATCCTGCAAAATAAAGCGTATTTCAGAAAAAAGAATTTTTTCTCTGACCTCTCTGTAGCTCAGTGGTGAGAGCAGCTGACCGGAAATCGGTTGACCTGATGTTCGAATCCCAGCGGAGTGAAAGGAGAAGATCTTCTTTCTGAATAAAATTTCATTAAGAATTGTTTATTCTCCATCTTGTCTGAAATGACGTTGAAATATTTTCTGTATAGGAGCATATAACTGTCGACGATAATGTAGACTTCCATTTTATGTGTGGATTTCTCTTCTCGATTCGTTACCTTCTCCCATGATAATACAGATTTCTATTAAAAATGGATATTAACATCTTGCTAAATAAAGCGTATTTCACAAAAAAGAATTATTCCTCTGATCTCTCTGTAGCTCAGTGGTTAGAGCACCTGACCGGAAATCTGTTGACCTGGTGTTCGAATCCCAGCGGTGTGAAAGGAGAACATCTTTTTTCTGAATAAAATTTCATTAAGAAATGTTTATTTTCCATTTTATCTGAAATGACGTTAAAATATTTTCTGTATAGGAGAATATAACTTTGGTCGATATTGTAGACTTCCAGTTTATGTGTGGACTTCTCTTTTCGATTCGTTACCTTCTCCGATGATAGTGCTGATTTCTATTAAAAATTGGTATTAACATCTTACTAAATAAAGCGTATTTCAGAAAAAAGAATTCTTCCTCTGATCTCCTGTAGCTCAGTGGTTAGAGTACCAGACCGGGAATCGGTTGACCTAGTGTTCGAATCCCAGCGGTGTGAAAGGAGAACATCTTTTTTCTGAATAAAATTTCATTAAGAAATGTTCATTTTCCATCTTATCTGAAATGACGTTAAAATATTTTCTGTATAGGAGAATATAACTTTGGTCGATATTGTAGACTTCCAGTTTATGATTTTTTGAATTTTCTTCTAACCCCCATAACTCCCATAAAAATTATTTCTCAGATATAATCTTTTGGGAAATTTAGTTTTACATCAGTGCCAACATACTGTAAGAATCTCAACTAGATCCGAGCGGGGGCAATACATACATGCTTATCCTGCTATGCCCTTTTTGTTTATAAAAATGAGTTGTTAATATTGAAACATAATTAGGTTTTTTAAATTTTGAAGATTTTGCTACTACACTGTAATTTGTAAACTTTTTTCACGCGAAAAAGAATCTGCAAGCTTTTTAGACAATTTATAAAATTTCTCTAAATTTTTAGGGGAACAAAAATTTTCTTACGACTTCTGAGAAAATTTGCAATGAATAATTTTTGTTATGTAGAATGAATGTTAAGAGAAAATTTAAAAAGATTTCAAAACTTTTCAAAATTTTGTTTCGAGAGAATGAAAAAATCTTCTTCAGATGTTTAATTTTGCAGGATTGAAAAAGAATTGTTAGAAAAAATTCGAATTATTTTACAAGATATTTAGAAGGTTGAGAAGTTTTCAACACATTTCAAAAAATTAAAAACAAAATATAAAACATTTGAAAAGATTTATAATTTAAAGCAGGAAGAGACTAATAAAAAGATAGAGGAGTTGGATGGTACGATAAAAAAAAAAAAGCTCAAACCGGGAGTTCGGAGGTGGGGAAAATGGGAATAGGTAGAAGGAAAGACAGAGAAAAATAGAACAAAGAATATAAATGAAAGAGAGAGAAGCAAGAAAAAGAAACCTAGTGATAACGGGTCTAAGATTAGAGGGGAAGAAGCTGGAGGAAGGAGTGGAAGAAGTACTGAAAGGATTGATGCTAAGGTAGAAATAGAGGAAGCGCGAAGAGTAGGAAGGGAAGAGCGAATAGGGGAGAGAATGGTACTGGTGAAACTAAAGAAAAGGGAACATGAAAGGGAAGTGATGACAAAGGAGAGGGTGTTATATGGAAGTTCAGAAAGAATAGAGGATGATTTGACATGGGTAGAAAGTAATATGCAGTGTAAGTTAAGGAAAATAGCGGAAAAGGAAAGAAAAAAGGAAAGAAGAACATGGGTTAAGTATGGGAGAATACAGATAGAAGGTGTATGGTGGGATTGGGACGAGGACAGGAAAGAGTTAGCAAAAAATAAGGAGTCGGGAAATTAGGAGAGAAAGGAACGAGATATATAGAAATAAGAAATAGTAGGAAACAAAAAGAGACGAGAAACGAAAGTAGGGAAGATTGGAGGATATGCTACTGGAATATAGCAGGCTCGGAAAGAAAGGATAGGAATTTTATGAGAAATTTGACACAATGGGATGTAGTAGTAATAATGGAGACGTGGCTGGATGAATAGGGGTAGGAAAGGGTAAGGGAAAAATTACCAAGAGGTTACAATTGACAGGTTCAAAATCCAAATAGGAAGAATAAAAAAGGCAGAGCAATGGGAGGAATGGTGATGGGAGTAAGGAAAAAATGTCTAACAGGAAGGATGAAAAAGAATGAAAGAACAAAATTAAGGATTAATAAAAGAAGAAGTAAATATGAGAGGAGAGATTTTGAAGACAGTGGGGGTTTATGTGAACGGTGATATGCAGGAGAAATGAGAGCAGAAGAGAGATAATAAAAGAAAATAAATAAGAGATTAGGCTTATAATAGGAGGAGATTTTAATGTGAGAACAGGAGATAGAGGAGGAAAGGAATGGGGTGGAGAACGAGGAAGATAATCCAAAGACAAGATACTGAATGGGGAGGGAATTAAATTTTTAAAGAGCCTAGAAGAGATGGGCTGGTTGATCCTGACCGGAAATATAAAGGGGGATGAGAAAGGGGTATATACACGTTCATGGGGAAAAAGGGGAACGGTATTTGATTATGTGGTAGTGGACGACGAGGTGAGAGAGAAGGTCAAGAAACTATAGATAGGGAATTATACACTACCGTCGGAAATTGTCGGTACGATCAGCAAATCTACTATTAAAAATCACTAATGAGCTTGAAACGTGATTACTCATTCAAAAATGGAGCGTGAAACGTTTTTGAAAAACCTTTGAAATGCTTATTGAATAACGCGTCAAATGAGACCTAATAGAGATAGTTTTGACCTTTTGGAGAGAATATACTACGTGAGAAGTTTAAGAAAAATATTCAAGAATTTTTCGAAGTTTGTACCTAGACTTCAACTTGTGGCATGACCTAGGAAAGTTGTAGTAAAAATCTCAAATTCATACCAATTAGTCTTTCAAGTCTTATCTTTAATTTAAGCAAATAAAAATTGAAAAATCTTAACTGGTTCTCGAGATACGACTAAAAATATCCACGCCTCAAATGTCAAGTTTCAGTCGGCGATTACTACTGTCAACCGCGAGAGCGGTGGTCGCCGAAAATTTCTCAAATTTTGTTTTTTAACTTCTACTCGTGATGTGACTTGGGATACTTAAGGGAAAAAATTGAAATTGACAGGACGTAATCTCTGAAATCTTATCTTTAATTTAAGCAAATAAAACTTCTAAAATATTCAGGGGTTCCCAAGATATGACAATAAATGTCCAAGCTTGTCTGCGTCGAGTCTCAGTCGGCGAGCACCGCAGACGGCCAGACTAGCTGCTAAGGGGACATACCATCTCACATGCGGCAAGTCTCTCTGCGGCAAGTCACAGCTGCGGCATCTCTCCCTTATGGCATTTCTCTCATTTAAATCGATATTTTTGCGGGATCTCACATCGCACCCCTGTGACTGGGCAACGAAATAATGTTGGTCAAACCCCTACCCCTTTTCCAACGTCTCGTGGGGGGGGGGAAGGGGGCGTAAGGCACCCCTGTGACGGGCCATCCCTTTCCACTAGTGAGAGATGCCGCAAGGTAGAGATGCCGCAGTCGTGACATGCCGCAGAGAGACTTGCCGCATGTGACATGATATGGACCCGGGCCCCTAATTCCCGATAGTATAATTTGTGAATTCAATTGACGCTTTTTTTAAAGAAAAAGTTACAAAAGTCTAAGGGCCCCACTGGGTCCCTAAGTAACCATAACATAATTTTGAAATTTAATTGACGCATTTTATAAAAGTAAAAGTCACAAATGCCTAAGGGGCCCACTGGGCCCCTAATTTCCGATAGCATGATTTTAAAATTTAATTGACGCTTTTTTATAAAAGAAAGTGTTAGAAAAGTCTGAGGGGCCCACGAGGCCCCTAATTCCCGATAGTATGATTTTTCAATTCAATTGATGCTTTTTTTTTTAAAGAAAAAGTTACAAAAGTCTAAGGGTCCCACTGGGCCCCTAATTCTCGATCGTATAATTTTTTAATTCAATTGACGCTTTTTTTCAAAGTTACGAAAGTTTAAGGGGCCCACTGGGACCCAATTTCCCAAAGAATAATTTTCAATTTGATTGACGCTTTTTTGGACAAAGAAAGTGTTACAAAAGTCTGAGGGGCCCACGAGGCCCCTAATTCCCGATAGTATGATTTTTCAATTCAATTGATGCTTTTTTTTTTAATTCCTTCAAACCATTAAAATCAATCGAGAATTCCCTCGAATTCAAAAAGAATAACAATTTCAAATTCAAATCACTATGAATTAAATAGAAAAGTATTCGAACATTATCACAGAATTCAGTGAAAACCATTAAAATAATCCCTTTTTAAATTATTAATTCAATTAAATAAATCCATTGAAAGTACTAAAATCATTTCACAAATAAAAATTGGTATAATCTACTCATCTGGCAAAGTAGACTCTAACATTCTCTATTTTCTTTCTGATTTTCAGGTTACACTGTTACAAATGATCAAACTTTAGCATTTTATATTTTGTTTCTTTCCCAAATTCTGGGAGACCCGACCTTCCTCTTCTCAAGCATGCCCGCGACTGATTTTGAGAGTAAAGGATAACCACGTGTCAAGGTTCAGTTTACAATAACGTCTTTTTTTTAAGTTAACTGTTGGAAATATTGAGTTGTTTAAGTGGACCTCTCTGAGATATTCTCGAAAATTTAAAAAGAGAAGGATTCCCTGAAATACTATGGAGGTCTTGATTTATTCTGAGTAAATTAATTAGAAAAATATTCAAACATTATTATAAAATTCAGTGAAACCCAATGGATTAATCTTCAGAACCTGTCAAAAAGTCCTAAAAATGCCATGGTTTTAACAAAAGGAGAAAAAGCCTTTGAAACTTCCTTCAAACCATTAAAATCGATCGAGAATTTCCTTGAATTCAAAAAGAATAACAATTTCAAATTCAAATCACTATAAATTGATTGGAAAAATATTCGAACATTACTAGAAAATTAATTGAAAACCATTAAAGTAATCCCTGGAACCTGTCAAAAAGTCCTAAAAATGCCATGATTTTTATGAGAGGAAAAAAGCCCCAAAATTTCTTTCAAACGATTAAAATTAATCGAGAATTCCCTGGAATTCAAAAAGAAAAACAATTTCAGATTCAAATCACTATAAATTGACTAGATAAATATTTGAACATTATTATCACCAAATTCAGTGAAAACCATTAAATTAATCCCTGTAACCTGTTAAAATGTCCTAAAAATGCCATGATTTTTATAAGAGGAAAAAAAAACTTTGAAAATTCCTTCAAATCATTAAAATCAATCGAGAGTTCCCCCGAATTCAAAAAGAAAAAAAATTTTAAATTCAAATCACTATAAATGGATTAGAAAAATATGCTAACATTATTATAAAATTCAGTGGAAAACAATAAATTTATCCCTGGAACCTGTCAAAAAGTACTAAAAATGCCACGATTTTTATAAGAGGAAAAAAAAGTGTTGAAACTTCCTTTAAACCATTAAAATCAATACAGAATTCCCTCGAATACAAAAAGAATAACAATTCCAAATTAAAATCACTATAAATTAATTAGAAAAATATTCGAACATTATTAAAAATTCTGTGAAACCCATTAAATTAATTCCTGGAACCTGTCAAAAAGTCCAGAAAATGCCATGATTTTTATAAGAGGAAAAAAAGCCCCGACACTTCCATCAAACCATTAAGATCAATCTAGAATTCCCTCGAATTCAAAAAGAATAACAATTTCAAATTTGAATCACTATAAATTGATTAGAAAAATATTCGAACATTATTAAAAAAATTCTGTGAAAACCATTAAATTAATCCCTCGAACCTGTCAAAAATTCCTAAAAATGCCATGATTATTATGAGAGAAAAAAAAATATTTGAAACTTCCTTGAAACCATTAAAATCAATCGAGAGTTCTCTCGAATTAAAAAACTATAACAACTTCAAATTCACATCAATATAAATTGATCAGAAAAGTATGCTAACATTATTATAAGATTCAGTGAAGACCATTAAATCAATCCCTGGAACCTGTGAAAAAGTCCTAAAAATGCCATGATTTTTCTAAGAGGAAAATAAAGCTTTGAAACTTCCTTCAAACCATTAAAATCCATCGAGAATTCCCTCGAATTCAAAAAGAATAACAATTTCAAATTCAAATCAATATAAATTGATTAGAAAAATATGCTAACATTATTATAAAATTAAGTGAAAAACAATAAATTTATCCCTGGAACCTGTCAAAAAGTACTAAAAATGCCACGATTTTTATAAGAGGAAAAGAAAAGCTTTAGAACTTCCTTCAAACCATTAATATCAATCGAGAATTCCCTCGAATTCAAAAAGAATAACAATTTCAAATTCAAATCAATATAAATTGATTAGAAAAATATTCGAACATTATTATGAAATTCAGTGAAAACCATTAAATTCATCCCTGGAACATATCAAAAAGTCGTAAAAATGCCATGATTTTTATAAGAGGAAAAAAATATACGATTATTTATAAGACTGTTTCGAGTTATGTATGTAATTCACACACGAAGCGCTGAACTTGTTTTAAATTTGCCGCTTGAAGACCTTTTAAAAATGGAGGTCATCGTTTAAACAAATTATATTTGTTTAAACAATTATTAAATTGTTCATGTATTCTTTCTATGCACTATACAGTCAGACAAATAATTGCATGTATTTTATTTTATATTATTTTTGAAAAGTTATTGAAATAGGATACCAATTTGAGAAAAAACTGGACATTTCTGGCACAATTTTAAAAAAAATGTCAAATAAATAATAATTAATTGTTTAAGTTATCACATAATGTTTTTTAAAAAATTTAGTACTCCAAACAATGACTCACTATTACATTTCATTAAGAAAATACGATTATTTTTTACATTTTTTGAGAACAAATAATTGATTAAATAAGTTCCATTTATTTAAACAATGAAAGATTGTTTAAAAATTCATGGTAGGTATTCTAATTGTTCATTAGTAATTATTTATATAAAAATAGATGACAGAAATGGCCGAAAATTAACAATAATACGTAAAAGTGTTTTTTTTTTCATTTCTGAGTCCAATTTGGGGTGCTGGGGGGGGGGAATAAAAGTTATTGGCATCGTTTTGTTTCGTAGATACTCCTCTTCAATCTCTAAAAAACTTGGCACGTTTCGACCAAGCCCTGAAGTATGACTTCAATTTTTTTTTAATCCAAAATTTTCCCATGTTAATTAAATGGGATTTTGAAGTGCCCGGTGTCACGTGTTAATACTTGAATTACGCAAAAAAAATTGCGCATTTTCTTTCTCCAGAAATGGAAACCTCGGGGGGGGGGGGTGTTTTGCTCTCTGGAGTGAAAGATTGTGCAGTGCATTTTTGGACCACCCTAATAAAAAGATATGATAAAAACATGTATTTTAAAAAGAACATTTATAATAGGAGAAAATCCTCTTTACTTGAACTTAAAATAGGTCAAAGGCCAAAGATGCTAAAATTTTGTATTATTGTTGCCAATAAAAACGACTTTATTAATTTCTTTCAGAATTATTTCCCCTGTATTGCTTATACAACCTTAATTCATACTTCATTATCTCCATTCGTAGTACATAATTCGACGCCTCCATTCAATATGAGTCTATGTGCTGACAGCGCCCTGTATGAGACTATTCCCTATGCTTATACACATACCACTAATATAATGTAAAGGTACTAAGAAAGAAAAACGATTACTTTCTGCCAATAAATGCCTAAATTATGCATTTCTTTATATAATTTCTTTATAAAATAAAAAAATTAAACTAGACAACAAATTTGCATGATCAAATATGATCCTTTCGATGAAGTCAAGTAATTTCAACTTAAGAATATACTTTGCAAGCAAAATTTTCAGGATGTTGAAGTTTTGTAAATATAATTTGTTTATAACATTTATATTCGATATCCTGTTAATGACTTATATTTCTCAGATACTTCGACATGAATTTTCATCCAGAATGAAAGTAATTAAGTAATTTATTTAGCGATAAAGAATAATAATTAAAAAATGTCTCATTTTCGCTCTTTGTATATGCATATAAAAAATAGATAGTGATAAAAATTGAAAAATCTAATCGATAGACGCTCTTATGCGAATACTGCTGATCGCTTCTAAAAAAATGTGAAAATCGGTTAAGAATTGTAGGCTGTAGGTGATTTTGAATAGTAAATTCCCGATTCAGCCCACTGCCTTAATCCAGGCATATTTTTGGTTTTTCTTTGGGCTTCTCAATAATACCAACTCAGATTTTTGGGCTCCAACACTTAACATCAGAAATCAGCCCCTTAGCACAACGCAGATATGAATTCTTCCAAAAATCATTAATTTCGTAATTTTATAGTGTGGACCGAGTCTCTGCTTTTTGGGCTCCTCGAAAATACACACCCCGATTTTTGGGCTTCCTCTCTTAACATTAAAAATCAACCACTTGATACCACCCACCTGAGACTTTCTCAAAAGATAATCTTTTCTAGAATTTTATAGTGTGGATAGAGTTTCTGAATTTTAGGCTTCTCGAAAAAACCCATCCTAATTTTTGGGCTCCATCCCTTAAGATTAAAAATCAACCCTTTGGAACCACGCAGATGTGACTTTCTCAAAAAATAATCTTTTTCTAGAATTTTATAGTGTGGATGGAGTCTCTTATCTTTGGGGTCCTCGAAAATATCCACACCGATATTTAAGCTCCATCCCTCAACAGTAAAAATCTACTCCTTGGTACAACGCAGATAACACTTTCTCAAATATGATCTTTTCTGGAATTTTATAGTGTGGATAGTCTCTGATGTTTGAGCTCCTCGAAAATACCACCTTGATTTTCGAGCTCCACTCCTTAACAACAAAAATCAACCCCTTGCTAACACGCAGATAACACTTTCTCAAAAAATACTCTTTTCTCTAATTTTATAGTGTGGATAGAGTCTCTGATTTTCGCGCTCCTCGAAAATACTCACCTTGATTTTCGAGATTCATCCCTCCACAATAAAAATCAATCCCTTGCTACCACGCAGATGAAACTTTCTCAAAAAATAATCTTCTCTGCAATTTTATAGTGTGGATAGAATCTCTGATTTTTGGGATCCTCGAAAATACCCACTCTGATTTTCGGGCTCCATCACTTAATAATAAAAATCAACCCCTTGCTACCGCGCAGATGAGACTTTCTCAAAAAATAATCTCTTTCGGAATTTTATAGTATGGATAGAGTCTCTGATTTTTGGGCTCCTCGAAAATACCCCCCTTTCTACCGCAATTTTTTGCCTCCATCCCTTAACATTAAAAATCAATCCCTTGGTAACACGCAGATGTGACTTTCTCCAAAAATAATCTTTTCTGGAATTTTATAGTGTTGATGGAGTCTCTGATTTTTCGGCTCCTCGAAAATAACCAGCACTATTTTCGGGATCCATCCCTTAACATTAGGAATCAACCCCTTGGTACCACGCAGATAAAACTTTCTGAAAAAATATTCTTTTCTGGAATTTTATAGTGTGGATAGAGTCTTTGATTTTTGGGCTCCTCGAAAATATCCACCCAGATTTTCGAGCTCCATCCCTTAACAATAAAAATCAACCCCTTGGTACCACGCAGATAACACTTTCTCAAAAAATATTCTGTTCTGGAATTTTATAGTGTGGATAGAGTCTTTGATTTTTGAGCTGCGCAGAAATACCCACCCTGATTTTTTCGCTCCAAACCTCAACATTAAATATCAACCCCTTGCTACCACACAGATGAGACTTTCTCAAAAAATAATGTCTTTCGGAATATTCTAGTATGGATAGAGTCTCTGATTTTTGGGGTCCTCGAAAATACTCCCCTCCCTTCTCCTGTTTTTTTTACTTCATCCCTTAACATTAAAAATCAACACCTTGCTACCACGCAGATGAGACTTTCTCAAAAAATAATCTTTTCTGCAATTTTATAGTGTGGATAGAATCTCTGTTTTTTTGGCTCCTCGAAAATACCCCTTCTGATTTTTGGGCTCCATCCCTTAACATTAAAAATCAACCCCCTGGAACCACGCAGATGTGACTTTCTCAAAAAATAATCCTTTCGAGAATTTTATAGTGTGAATGGAGTCTTTGACTTTTGGGCTCCTCGAAAATACTCACTTCGATTTTGGGTTCCATCCCTTAACATTGAAAATTAACCCTTTGTACTACGCAGATGTGACTTTCTCAAACAATAATCCTTTTTGGGACTTTATAGTGTGGTTGGAGTCTCTGATTTCTGGGCTGCTCGAAAAAACCCATCCCGATATTTGGGCTCCATCCCTCAACATTAAAAATCAACCCCTTCATACCACGCAGATAACACTTTCTCAAAAAATAATGTTCTCTGGAATTTCACAGTGTGGATAGAGTATCTGATTTTTGCGCTCCACGAAAATACCCACCCCGATTTTGAGCTCCATCCCTTAACATTAAAAATCAACCCTTTGGTACCTCGGAGATGTGACCTTCTGAGAAAATAATCTTTTCTGGAATTCTACAGTGTGGATAGAGTCTCTGATTTTTGGAATCCTCGACAGTACTCACCCTGATTTTTGGGCTATATCCCTCGACATTACAAATCAACCCCTTGGTACCATGCAGATAACACTTTCTCAAAATATCATCTTTTCTGGAATTTTAGAGTGTGGAAAGAGTCTCTGATTTTCGCGCCCCTCGAAAATACCAACCTTGATTTTCAAGCTCCATCACTTAACAATAAAAATCAACCCCTTGCTACCACGCAGACGAGAATTTCTGAAAAAATAATCTCTCCCGCTATATTATAGTGTGGATAGAGTCTCTGATTTTTGAACTCCTCGAAAATAACCCACCTTCCCACCTTTCGATTTTTTGGCTCTATCCTTTAACATTAAAAATCAACCCTTTGGTACCACGCAGATAACACTTTTACAACAAATATTCTTTTCTGGAATTTTGTAGTGTGGATAGCCTTTGATTTTTAGGCTCCTCGAAAATACGCACCTCGATTTTTGAGCTTTAGCCCTTAACACTAAAAATCAACCCTTCGGTACCTCGCGGATGTGACCTTCTGAGAAAATAATCTTCACTGGAATTTTATAGTGTGGATAGAGACTCTGATGTTTGGGATCCTCGAAAATACCCACCCTGATTTTTGGGCGCCAAACCTCAACATTAAAAATCGATGCGGCTTTCAGGCACGCCCAGGTATGTATAGGTCTCTCCAGTGTTAAGATGTCTAATAACACTTATATCCACAAGGTCAGGGTCCTTGGGAACGCCAACAATCTTTCCTTTCTTCAAATGAATTTTTGCACATTTATCGAATCCGAAGTCCATCCCAATCTCTCCTGTGTACTTCTTGAAGATATTTATGGCAGTTTGAAGTTTGCCTTCACCAGAGGCATAGATGTTCAGGTCATCTATATAAAATATGTAAGTGACCTTATGCTCGCGTTATCTTCTGAGATTTCAAAAAATTTCAGGATTTCAAAAATGTTCACTATACTGGAAGCTAGAGTGAATGGCAACGAAAATGAATAGGCTCACTGACTGTCTCTGTTATAAATATGTCGCACTCATGATGCGTATCGATATTTAGAATTATGCGTCAATTTGAACAATATTTTGACTGCACTCTGGCGTAAACTTGAAGCGATGATATTTCGTAGAGGAACAAGCTTTCGGTCTCTCTCCCTCTCATCGCACACATTGTACACATTTACGCAGCTTAAGCCTGCGTCCTGCGTCCAGTGTGAAGACTAAAGATACTCAACGCTGGTCGCATGCTTAAACTGCTCAAGTGGGGATAAGAGTAACTAAGGCGAAGTGTGACGATGGTCATGGGGGCTAAGGCATAGGCTTTGGACCTACTCCGTTGATTTGCGGATTCAATTCCCGTCTTGCACTCTGGAAGAGCTTCGGCGGCCCATGCGGTGAACACTAGCCTAGCAAGGGAGTTGTTTATCTGAGGAGTGTTGTGGGACCGGTAGCACTAGAGACAAAGATTCTCTGAGTATGCATTTAAAGCCGTTGTTCTTGGTGGTTCGGAACCCATCTTGAACTGTAGGACCCCCTCGCATCACCAAGTAAGTGTGAATAGGGTGTGTAAAGGAATAGAGAAGAGGTACAAGGAAAATGTAAGCCCTTAGGGAAGACATTGGAAACTTCCATTCCATTCTAGTATTCTAAGAGTAGCTAAGGTCTAACCCTGGATCATGGGAGGGAGTACAGAGAAAAAACAAACACTCAATTTAAATGGAAAATTGGACTTACTTTAAGGTGTAACAAAAAGAAGCATATGAAATCTGAAGTTAGAAATGTGTTTTAATCATAAAAGTAAGCAAACAAAAAAACTGAAATTCAAGTAGTAAAGGCGTGAAATTAAGACGATATTTATACTGAAAAGCCGAGAAATGCTTACTTCTTATTTAAGATAAGTGAGTGCTTTATTCAAGATAGTTTGCATACTTAAATTTATTTGCTTTCTTAATCCAAGTCAAATCTGAAATTAAGTCGAATATAACTTTAAGTATTATTTGTTTTCACTGTGTAAGAAGCAAGCGTCCGGTCCATCTCCTTCTCATGTTCCAAGGTTAGACTAGCGTACGACTAGCGTAGGTATACGGTGGCTCAATGCGTTTCACTTTATGTCACCCAGCAAATTGAACGCTCTGATTCAGGCTTAACTCTGCATATCGAGGTCTTAGACTTAGATATTTACACATCAAAAAATCTACTTCATATGTTTGGTGGTAGTCAGCCTCTGGTCACTCAATGCTTCAAAAATGAAGGACGATAATCGCCGGTGAGGCCTGATAGCGATATTTCGGATCCCTAAGTTGATAATAATAATGATAATTGGATTTTAAAGTCAATTTAAAAAGTAAATCAAAGTATAAGAAACCAAGAAATAACAACTAAAAATACATAAATAATGATTAGAATAATTATTATAATTATGAATTTTTAATTATTTTTTCTTAGCTTTTTAAAAAAAATTGTGTTTTATAAAGAACTAACAGTAAAATAATAACAGGATATTTTGAAGTTTATAGTGGTATTTTTTTAAACTTTTAGCAAATTCGCAAATGGCATTGGATGAACTGAACATTAGAATCTGTTGACCTTAAATATAGATATTATTTACAACTGTTACCGCCTACTAATTATAATTAAAAGTAATAGTGGAATCAAATATTCGCTAGTATAAATAGCGTACAATTTTTCGATGCTTCATGGAAAATGGAAAGTTTGGTTTATACTATTAAAAGAAATAAAACAACAAATATTTTTATCCAATTATTCCTCAATTTTTATGCGAAACTTGTTATTTGAAATAGTGATTTATGTTTCTTTAAATTCGGTATAGATTTTGATACACCTTTGCTTAGGTTAGATCTAGCAAATGTCGATTACCAGTGGCTTTAATCCATGAAAAACCGATTTGCCCATCTATAGGAAAATGGTGATCTTTTTCTCGACTGGTTGATGGACAATCTAATACATAACACTCCTGTTTGTCACTTGAAATCGGTCGGAGTTTCATGGTTAAATTTTCGATCAAATGAATTTGCTAAAATTTACCGACATAGCTGTTAAATTCAAAAATTGAAACGAAGGACGTGGGAAGGGAAAATCACAGCGCCGTCTAGCGGTATCTCAGTGCAGGATCAGAATATAATTTACTTCAAGTTTGGCTATCTAGTCACCAGAGGCTGGTTGTAGTTAGAGAGGGTTTGGTCGTCAACTGCCATTGTTTGGTCTTTATTCCTTCCCCCTTTTTTTAAGAAAAACAATATTCGGAGGGCTAACTCACACTGCCAAAAAAGTGGAAATTTCTCCCCTTCTTTCGTGGGGCTGTTTGGTATTTGTTTGGTGGCGTCTGATAGTTAAGTTTCGACATTAGAGAATTAACAGTTTCTTGAAAAACCGAAGAACATACCGGTAAGATCTAACTCAAAATAATTACATTACCCAAAAAATAGAACTGCAGCCAGAAGCAGAATCACTTGTTAGCCTTATTTTAACGTGGCCCTATTTCCAGTGGCCCAAAAACTTTTCGATTGACAGCAGTTTTTCTGAAAGTGATGGGGGTAGTCATGTGTCGACGTCATAATGTGGATAATTGTTTAAATGAATAAAAAAAAGTTTTAAAGTAAGACAAAACATTTTTAAAGTTTAAAAAAGTTATGTTTTGTAGCAGAATCGATTGGTAGACTCAAAAAATAGAAATCATCCATTTTTCTTTGTCACATCGTTTGGTGGTCGCATTGTGGTATTTGGTAGTCTCATCCTGAATAATTCTTTAAATTATTAAAAATTAAAAAAATTAATATAAATTTTGATATTAAAAAAAAATCATTTCCAGAAGAAGGTTGAGAAGAATCATTTTGTGGTACCATTTCAACATTCGTTGTGTTAGATTTTTACGGAAATAAGAGATATAAATTGGAAAAGCTATTAATTCACGAATGGAAATAAATTCCTAAGACACATGTTGCAGGATACATCCATGTTTGTATATTTTTTGTTTTAAAAAAATGTTATTGTCTACGCGCTCAAGTCTTGTTATTTATTGTTTCTCTTGGCACGTGAAGTTGTACTAATCTTATAGTCAAGAAGTTGATCAAGGTGAAAGTCAATGATACTCAGAAATTAAAATCCACACTGACGTTAAATATTTATTCAGGAAATGTGTCTTTGACTCTTCTCTCTAATTCTCACTCACTCGGTACACGGTCCAGTGGTTGCTAGATAGTATAGGTACATGTTATAAGCTAAAACGGAAAGACAATCTACCCGGACATAAGATGGATTATTTATATTGCGCACAGGCACCGCTGATCTCGTTTCTGTTAATAGGTGAAACCCATCATCAGCGATGTCTACCACAAGAAACCTGCCGTGGAATGTAAACTAACGTCCCCGATTGTTATCAGTGTCCGGGGAGATCATCTCGTCGTCAGCTTACTTATAGACTTAGCCTGATACTAACATTCGTCAATGCATCAGATAAGCTTGTTACAACTATCTACAAGGAACTTTGAATCGGCGAAGGTGCTCAGCTTGGTTATTCCGATTTCGAGCGCTTTTTGGGCAGCGGCGGTTGCAGCTTGTACTTACGCAGAGTTTTTTGTTTGAAGACCCTGAGCTGGTTTTGACAGGTTCCAAGGGTGGTCCTGACCACACCAGACACCCACGCCCCCTTTCGTTTCTCCTTTTTCGTCATGAGCACATGCGCCGTCTATGTACACCTTAGTTAGCTTATTACACAGGGCAGGAAGATATGGGTTGGGTAGGAAAGGCGGCGCACTTTTTGGTGCTACTTTTTCAGCAGGGCGCAACAGCGTAGGTTTGATGATAGGGAGCAAGCTATAATCCGTTCTGTAGACTGGTGGATTAGAATCCTCGCTGTCCTGTGAGGATGCATCATCAGAAGATGAATTGTCATGGCTGGATGCAGTCTTTGTAGATCCTCCCGTCATACACGGTCGCAACCGAAGTCGGCTAGCGATGCTGCTTTCATCCAGCATTGGATCCTTATAATGTGACAGTGGCTTGTAGGGTTTATCGGAGTCTTCGATTTCCGAGATAACTTCCGAGGTCCCTAGTAACCGTGGTCGGCGCTGAGATATGACTTCCTTATGCCAGTTTGGCTGTACTTCGGAGGTTTGTGTCCCTTTCTTTAGAATGGGCTTTCTCAGCGCAGGCCTTCCCCTTTTCTTACCTGGTACAGGTATTTGGGTCGTTTGAGCTCTGGTATCATCGTCTACAACTATATCGTCTTGCAGCCCCTCAAGCTTGATCAAGTTTACATCGGTCCCCGGATCTACTAAAAATGAAACCTTTCCTCCACGAAACTTGCGTGCAGTTAATCTTACTACACGGGAGTCTTTTTGTTGACATCTACTTTGGAGGATTCGCTGGGGTGTTCCAAGAACTGGACTGTTTGGGATACTCCTTGAGAACAGGACACGCTGTCGCGTCCGTACGACGGGTCTGTTGATAGTTTGAAGTCTTAGGGTTTGGCGACACCAGCATTGCTGCAGCAGAAGGTGCAGTTGTCGTCCATTATGTAAGGCTAGCTGTACCAGATAATAGAGGCGGGTATTACATAGGGCAGATGTACCCATAACCAGACGGATACATAGGTGGATAAGTATATGGCGTTGCATATAAGTTTTGATACATGGGGAGTGTAGGGAAAGGGGGATAAGGTAGATGTGGTTAGGGAATGGTGGAGTTTGGCAGGACGGTTCGCCCGAAAGGCTGTTCTTGGCGCTTGGCCTTGTCAACTCCCTCCATTAGTTTTGTACAGGGGTTAGGTGGTCTTGCCCTTTCAGGTTGTTGCTCTTGTTTTGAGATATGATAGGCCGATACCGATGTCGCCTTTGTTTTTTCTGCATACCTTTGCCGTTCTTCTACGTGCAGTAACGCGTGTCCGTAAGCTTCGTGTATGTCCTTTGGATTCCTGGTGTCCACGAATGTTGATATCTCCCCAGGTAATCCACAAACATAGGCATCCCGAGCACAATCGATGATGGGCTTCATCATCATAGACGTATTGTTGTCGGCACCCGAATACTTTTCTTCTAATGAATGCTTCGCTCCATTGATAAGCCCCAAACTCCTATCGTAATAATCGCTCACACCCTCGTTTTGAAGCATGCGCAGATTTACGATTGCCTCACTGGTACTTCTTAGTGGGAGCGAAACGTTTCTTAAGATGTGTGTTGAGCTCCTTAAGCGTTGAAATTTGCTTATCGCGAACAGTTACTTCTGTGACATAGACAGAACCGTTCTTTATATCCTGTAGGAACTCCTTTAAGGGGGGGGGGACATTCCCATCGAAAGTTGATATATGGAACGTGCTTTGTTGAAGGGTCATACCCTCCAAGGCGGTGGCCATCGCGGCACTCATATCCATCATGTTGGCTCGTGTTGAGTTATCGGTGCGAGTAAGATTATTCTCGGTCTCACCAGCGGGCATGTCTCAGTTTTATAATTTACGTTATTTATATGACCCAATTACACAAGTTGGATTGAGTTGCGGCATAACTTGGAAAGTTTCCCTTACCACCCGATTATTTAGTTTTACAAGAAGGGACACTCTGGGGACTAGAATAGGAGGACCCACGGGTTTATCGATATCCGTTATTCGGGGTCGTACCGAGATGGTTTTCTTTATTCTAAGATCCTTGAAGAGAAAGTAGTTTGTAACTAAAAATTCTTCATCGATATAACTTTCGACAGCCCTCAATTCTACGTCGGCTGGCGACTGTATAAATTTCAACCTTTGTCTCGGACGATTCATTTATGGATTTCTAAATTACTGATGATTAGAGTAATGTACTGGCGGAGATAATTTCGCACGTGAGAATCCGATCGTTTATTCTCAAGTCTATCGTGCCTACGGATTCAATAACGAGTGAACCTAGATGGTAATTGACCACCGGGTGTCTTGTGAATTCCACGAGTAGTTTACTTTCCGGGATAAAAGTAACCGATGTCTCCGGACACAATGTTAATTAGACGGTTTCTCTTCGGAAGAACTGCGCTTGCCAGTTATTCCCATTGCCTCGTTAAAAGCCTCGGTGTCGTTGCAAAATGGGGGCATTGTGAAACCTCTAGAAGTGAATTCCTATCTTCCAGATAATGATATAGAAGTTATAAAGCTAGTTGAATTCAGACAACAGTGGATTCACCACCCCGGAATTGTAACGATTATTATTTAACGGGCGAAATTCTCTGCAAGGTAAACTGAACATATGTTATCATATAAGCCTTGCAAGCGAACACTTAGTTCGACGAACTGTTCGGTAAACAGAAAATAGGATGACCAAGCAAGGAATTATCGCTCCATACAAGCTTTGAAGATTTCGTCTTCTATGTCAAAAATGTGTGATTCGGGCACATAGGCGTCTGTGTCACAGTCACTGTTACCTTCGGAAGCGAGAGTTACAAGCTCGATCTGAATTTTCTGTTGATCTTGGTTGGGGATGTTTTCACTTGTGTTAGGGGTCTCAATTTTGTCCACCCGTTGTTGGGCTTTGTTTAGAAGGGTGTTCAACAAGCAGTGAAATTCTTGGGAGGATTCAATGTCGGTGAATATGTCTTCCTCTCTTACCGGCGGCGCGTCCACGAATCGGATGTTAATTGGAACTTTTATGGTTTCTCCCGAGGGTTGAACTACCGTTTCTACCTTGCACTAGAATGTTTAAATAAATTTTTATATAAAAAGAAGAGCATGTCAAAATACATTGCTAAATAATTAAAACATATGCACATGTCATTTTGAAAATTTCAGTTCAAATGATCATTTCACGGCCATATTTGTAAATCTGTGAATCAAGAAACATCGCTAAATCATTAAAACATTATGTTATTATAACATGTAAATAATTCAGGAAACCAACAGCTCACGACAAAACATTGATGAATAATTGAAATATATCCGCATATATCTTTGAAAATTGAATTAAGAAACACGGCTTTCTTTTTTCGTGGTTATCTGAGCGATATATTAAGTCCCACTCCTCCATGCCTCAGGGATGTAAATAGAAAAATTCAAACTTCGATAAGTTAATGCTTGGAATGTCCTCTTTAAAATGAGATCAAGAGCATAATGAAATATTCACATGTTCTCGATTTATAATGAAAAATGTGGAAGCATGTCTAAGACGAAAATCAGTTCGTCGAGCGGGAGTCGAATGTCGAATTTAAATCTTTTGTTAACGTGCGGAAAACAACAGACCAAAAAATGTAGTCACCAATGGACCGTCGGGTTTTTGTCTTGGCTATGCTTCCACATTTTCATGACAATTCGAGAACCAGTAGATATTTTATTATGTTCCTAATCTTATTTCAAGGACCATATTTTCAACATGAATTCCGACAACCTTCCATTTTTTTCCATTTCCTTCTCTGAAGTGTGCAAAAAGGGGAATTTGATAATCAAGAATTGGTCATAAACATTTAAAATAATTATATGATTGAGTATTTGAGCTAGACGTCACAATCCTAATAGGATAGGTGCAAATGTCATGAAGGTTAGTATAGTTAGTCCATCCTTATATGGGAACGCATATGACATTTTGTAAAAAGTATTCTACACGTAAAAGTAAGTTATAAATGTATCAATATTAATATTTTTCAAGTGTAGAATGCATTTTCGCGATTATATTTGATCCTTTTATCAGTTTAAAACCTTTCATTTTCACGAAATAAAATCAACTATCCAAAAATTTAAGTTATAGTGCCCGATTCTGATCAAATCGATCCGATACTTCAACTTGAAATTTTGTATATGTTGATAATAGATTTCATAAATTTCATTGTAAATATGTACCAACTATGCTAACTTTCCTGACATTTCCATCTATCCTATCATAAACATGACGTCATGCTAGAATACTCAATTGTAATAGAGGTATGAAACATAAAGACACTTTGATTGTACAGATCATAGCCGATATTAAATGACATAATATTAATGTCAGTAATCAATTCATGTTACCACTCAAAAGAAAAATTAAAATTCAATAATCATGTCGTTCAATATTGTGAACAAAATAATCAGTTCAGAACGTGATTATTAATGAACAAATATTTTCATTGAAACATCCAAATAAATTTGACTTCATATTTCAATGATAATTATAATTTTAATTTTTGTTTCAAAATAATTTCAGAATATATTAAAATATATTTACATATAATTGTGAGAATGGAGTTGAGATACTCATTCCAAAATAGCACGAAAATTAAAAAAAATTATATAGTTGCAACAGAGATGCTCAACATAAATAAACTGTTATTATACGAATTATAGCCAACATTCAACTACATAACCTTTAAATAAATAATTAATTCATATTCCTTAATATAGAAAAATTATAATTCGATCTTTATGTAATTTAATATTGTAGAAACAATAATCAGCGAATAATCAATTAATTAGTTTTCAACATAAAAAGCGATAAAGAATTATTTTCATTGAAACATTTCGACTTCTCTATTCAATATGAGTCTATGTACTGACAGCGCCCAGTATGAGACTATTCCCTATTCTTATACACAGCGCATAGTCTCATACACGACGCTGTCAGCACATAGACTCATATTGAATGAAGGCGTCGATTTAGATAATGTTTATTTTATATTTTTCAAAAATTCTCATTGTTATTAACCTTTTAAACTAATTTTAGAAAAAATTGAAGCATAATTATGAAAATTGAATTCAGATGCTCATTTCACAACATCACGAAAACTTACTAAAATTACATAATTGGTATAGAGGTGTTTTGACAATAAATCAACTTTCATTATATAGATTATATCCAATATTACATTATATAACCGTCAAGTAAATAATAAATTTATGTTACACAATAGAAAAAAATTGAAAGTCAGTTTACAAAATAATAAGCCTTAACAAATTATTATTATTGAAAAATTCAAATGATTTTCACTTTATATTTTTTTTTTATTTGAAATTTCATTTCTGAAAATTTTAATTATTAATAACCTTTTATAATAATTTTCTGAAAGAAATAAAACACATGAACATTGTACATATAATTTTGAAAATTGAATTCAGATACTCATTTCACATCATAAATATTATAAAAAGTTACATAAATGTAATGGAGTTAGGTTGAAAAAAATAAACTTTTATTATACTAATTATATCCAATATTCAATCACGTCACCTTGAAGTGAATAATTAATTTATGTTGCTTGATAGAGAAAAATTGAAATTAAATATTTATGCTATTCAATTTTGTGAAAAAATTAATCAGCCAATAATAAGTTAATCGTTTCATAACACAAAAAGCATTGGAGACTTATTTTTATTGAATCATTCAAATAATTTTTACCTAATATCTTTCTACAAATTTGAATTGTTGAACAGGTTATCCTATTGAGCCGCTAAATCCGCTCGCTTGACTCACGGATAACTCAGACAATAAATCACAAAGTTTAATCAATATTAAAGTAAGTTTATTATTAATTAGCAGACAGTACATTTGCTCAGGCACACAGCCATTTCACGTCCCGACGGACAACACGAAACCAAACATACAATTCACGGCCGAACGCCAAGCCCCGCAAAACAAGTTACTTCGTCCACGATCTCGGACCGATTGACTCACTCAGCACAACGCTGGCCCGCTTCACTATGGAGGGGGCGGAGGGCGCTCTCAACCGAAAAACTACCAACTTACGCAGACTAATTCAACCAAATAATTAGACGCTAACATTCGGTCATCCTTCATAAGCTCGGTCCTCCAAGCTACTACGTTACTAAACTTTAAGCATTACGGTGTTATACATTTTCGACGTCTCCATATTTTAGCGGTTTTCGTCGTATTCGTGTGCCCCGTCGCACAGTATCATTCGGATCGGTAGTACAAGGATCAGAATTTTTGTTTATCGTAGGTACCTTCGCAATAACATTATTACTCGTAGATAACGGCGCAGACGTTACATTTTTGGGGCCCTCTTCACCTCCTCTTCATTTTCGGATTCACTTTCCTCTTCGCTTTCACTGATAAACCCGTGCCAAATTTTTAGCTGGCTTACATGTGCCGTTGTCACCCGCTTGGATTCACCCTTGACACTCAAATTTTGTACGCGATATGTATCCGACGGCAATACTTCCGTGATTACTAGTGGTCCTTTGTTACGCGCCTGTAACTTCGTCGACTCGCCAGCTTCCTTCTCCTGACGGATATGGTTGTGGTCTTGAACAACTTAAATTTATTCGGCTTATTTCCATGAAGAATGAGCGCCTGATATTCGAACTTCGGAGATACACTTTTCCTGCCGATCCATTAATTAAAATGACAATAGCAAGGCGTACGTATGAACCTGTGCCAACCCAAGAAAAAATTGTGTTATCAACACCCGATGGTGATGTCTTTGCAATATTGGAGAGTTATAATATTCTTGCTGGAATATACAGAAATTATGCTGACAGCAAAAAAAGGATGAAAATAAACATGCTAAGCGGCAGAGTTACCCCATTGACCAAAGAAGAAATCATTGAAACACCAGTAGGTGCCCGCCGCACAATCATGTTAAATTATAGAGTAGAGCGTCTAAACCTTCAAGTAGATAATCCTTCACACCGTTGATTTAAACAAAATGTTAAAATAAGATGTAATATTAAATAGAAACACAAATATGCAATATTGTTTGTAATCCAAATTCGGATTTAAATCTCACATGTGACTGGTAACTACATAAACAGTTAATGTGTTATGATAGTTAAGGCGACAATCTTTCAACAAATCCCCAGTCATTCTTTTTCGCCAACAAATAAAAACTCTGCTCGCCTTACAGCAAGACAAAACTTTGCACAAATAACTTGTATAAACTTAGAATAGATAATAATGAATGCATATACACTAAAAGAGAATGTACTATGAATTTCCCAATTAACTTAATTGCTATAAACAAATTTTAGATATTATTAAACATGAAATATAAAATGAGTAAGATAATTAAACATAAACAAGTTTTAATTGAAAATCCCTTATGAAACAGACTCGTAATTTTATTCAATTGGTAATGAGCACAATTTGTGAAGCACGATTCGAGTAGTATCAGTTGAAAATCAAACGGTAGCAAAACGAGCTATCTCGTCCTTTTCAGGATGCAGTTAATTGATTCTTCCTAGCTTCTATTGTAACGGAGGAAGTAATTTATCCATCATTAAAACCAGAGAATTATCCTTGATTTCTGGGTAAGGCTGCTTCCAATCGACTCTTTTTTGAAGTTCTGAAATATATTCCTTGCCTCATCTTGACCAAAAAAGCTGCTGTAGCCGTTGAATTAATTGCCACCTGGATAATCTATTTTCTGATAAATGGTTCAAATCTGGATAAGCAATTGAAGTGACCTGTCTTCCTGTGAAAAAATGAGCGGGATGTAGAGGATAAAAATCGTTAGGATACCAGCAACATGTTTATGGTGAAACTTTACGGACTTGGCTGCAGCCTCTCAAATTTGTTGCTTTCCCGAAGTAAGAACTTACCGAGTAGCTCAAGCTCATTTTTAGCCCCCACAAAATTTGTTCCATTATCAGAATATATATGAGCGAGGTTTCCTCTCCTAGAAGCAAAGCGACGCAAACTTGCTATAAAAGTTTCTGATATAGCATCAGAGACGAGCCCGAGGTGTAAAGCCTTGGTGGAAAAGCATACAAATAGACTGACCTAGCATTTACTGGCTTTGGCAAATTTTCCTTTTTTATCCTCAATAATGAAACGACCTGCATAATGAACACCTGTGACGTGGAAAGGTGGTGAGGGAGTAACTCTAGATTTAGGCAAGTCACCCGTCATTGGATTGACAGTCCTTGGATTAACTTTAAAACAATGTACACAATCCATTACCACCTTTCGCGCCAAATTACGACCCCCTAAGGGCCAACATCGTTTACGTAATAATGTCAGCAACAATTGAGGACCAGCATGGAGAAAACGTTAGTGCTCAGCAACGAAAAGAAGACTTTCGAAATCGTCAATGGCTAAAAAAACAATAGGATGTTTTTTTAATATCGGTCAAATTGAGTTAAAGCTTTTATCTCTGAAGGAAAAAACCTTTTTTGTGATTATTTCCCGAGAGCCAATTGAGATTCTCTAAGTTCTTGTGAAAGCAAAGGTCCATTCAATCGCCTACTTTTTGACTTGCAGTTATTAATAAATCTTTATAATAGGCTACTACTCTGATAAGATGACTAAAGCTTGAGAAGTTCTTAACCATAATATAATCATCTTCAATTTCGTTTCTGGTACCTATGCTACAGCACTGCTTAATCTCAGGTGGTTCATTGATCGAAAAAGGAATTGACGTATCTGGAAATACAATCTGCTGAATTGTCTTCACTACGTACATGCCTCCAACACACAATCCTGGTTAATTCTTGTATTTGACAAACTCTGTTCGATTGGAATATCGGGAGATTGTTCGATTCCTTTTTGAGACAACCTAAAACTATTGTTGCATCGCACCAAAGATAGATTTCATCAATCGGTAGATCGAGCGAGATCGTGACCGTAGAGCAGAATTTAACCAATTCCAGAGCCCCACAAAGTTCCAGTCGAGGAATAGACTGAGTCTGCAATGGCGCAACCCTAAATTTTAAACAGCAAATTTGTATAAATATTTTCATCTATGTCTTTGGAACGGAGATAGATGCATGCTACGTATGAAGTCTTAGAGGCATCCGAAAAGCCATGTAACTAAACATCTACAGGATCCGTGCAGATAAAATGTGTAAGTATTTTGACAAAGTTGAGATCAGAAAGTTGTGTCCGATATTCTAACCATTCTGAGTGCAACTCTACTGACAACGTTTCATCCCAAGAGAGTCTCTCCAGCCATAGTTTCCGCAATAGAATCTTTGCTAGGATAATGCACGGACCTAAAAGTCCCAATGGGTCGAAAATTCGAGATATGTGTGATAGTATTTGTCGTTTTGAGACAGTCTTGTTCTTCTAAATATTTACCGTGTTATTTAAATTGTCAAAGCTTGCCTCCCACATTAAACCAAGAGTTTCAATTTGCCCACCGCTGAAAAAGTTAATTAAATTTAGAGAATGATCTGACTGTATTATTTCTGCGACTACGCGTGGGTCATTCAATACCCATTTTCGGAGTATAAAGTACCCAGCCGATACACCGGCACACAAAAAAAAGTGGTCTGCCCGGCGGACTACACCGGAATATCTATATGTTTTTGCGGTCGCTGAATCCGAATCCGGGGTTCAAATGCCCAAGTTAGCTCGTATTTTTCCAAAAAACGCAAAATAGACGTAAAATCGACGAAAACTGCGATTTTTCTTGTATATTTTCACAAAACACAAAGTATTTTCATGCCCGGTGAACTTATCCAGCATATCTATATGTTTTTGGGCTCTCTGAATCCGAATCCTGGATCCAAATATCCAAGTTAGCTCGTATTTTTCCAAAAACGCAAAAATATACGTAAAATCGACGAAAACAGCGATTTTTCTGGTATATTTTTACCAAAAAAAATATCTTCATGCCCGGTGGACTTAGCCAGCATATCTATATGTTTCTAGGGTCGCTCAATCGGAATCCGGGGTCTAAATAACCCAGTTGGCTCACATTTTTCCAAAAAACGCAAAAGTGGACGTAAAAATGACAAAAACAGCGATTTTTGCTGTATTTCTTGGGTAAAAATGGAACTTTTTATTCGACGTTTTGATTGAGAATTCATCTTTGTAGGTTGAAAATTTAACTATTTGGTTAAAAGCTCACATATTTTGTTGAAAATTGAACTCTTTGGTTGAAAATTTAACTATTTTGTTGAAAATTCATTTTGTTTGGCTGAAATATTAACTATTTAATATTTGGTTGACAATTCATTTTTGCAGGTAGGAAATTCAACTATTTTGTTGAATATTTGTCTATTTGGACAGGAAATTCGACATTGTGGATTGATAAAATTCAATTTTTTGTTGAAAATAAACAAATTAAATTAATTTTTCAAACTAGAAAGTTTACTTCTCCATTTCTGATTGAAAATTGATCTTTTTTATTTGTAAATTCAAGTATTTGGTTGAAAATTCATGTATTTTGTTGAAAATTCGTCTTTTTTGGTAGAAAATTAACGATTTTGGTTGAAAATTTAATTACTTGATTGAAAATGAAACTTCTTTGTTAAAAATTCATTTTTTTTTGAAGATTCGATTTTTTTAAATTAAATTTTTCAACCTAAAATGAATGTACCTTATTGAAAATTCTTTTTTTTTTGTTACAAAATAATTTTTTTTAACTGATAATTTAAGCAATACAGTTGAATGTCCCACGATTTTAGTTAAAAATTCATGTCCTCCGCGGTTGAAAATTCAACTATTGCAGTTGAAGATTCACAATTTTAGTTTAAAAATCATCACTTTGGTTTAAAAAGGAACTATTTTGACGAAAATTCCTTTTTGTTGTTGTTGTAAAATGAATTTTTTAAACTGAATATTTAAGTATTCCATTTTTGGTTAAAAATTAATTTTTTTATTTAAAAATGTACCTAGTTAGTTGGAGATTTATCTTTTTTATTTAAAAATTCAAGTGTTTAATCGAAAATTCGTCTTTTTTTGGTAGAAAATTAAAGATTTTGGTTGAAAATTCAATTACTTGATTAAAACTGGAACTCCTTTGTTAAAAATACATTTTTTTCAAGATTCGATTTTTTTAAATTAAATTTGTTGACTAAAAATGTAAGTACTTTGTTGAAAATTCATTTTTTTGTTGTTACAAATTAATTTTTTTAATAGATCATTTAAGCAATTTAGTTGAGTATTTCACAATTTTAATGATAAATTTATTTATTTCTTCTGCGGTTGAAAATTCAACTATTCCAGTTGAAGATTCACCATTTCAGTTCAAAATTCATCACTTTGGTTGAAAATTTAACTACTTTGATGTAAATTTGTTTTCTTTTTGTTTTTGTAAAATTAATTTTTTAAACTGGAGATTTAACTATTCCATTTTTAGTTAAAATTTTGTTTGTTATTTAAAAGTTTACCTAGTTGGTAGAAATTTTATATTTTTTATTAAAAAATTCAAGTAGTTCGTTGAAAATTCATATTTTTTGGTATAAAATTAATGATTTTGGTTGAAAATTCATTTCTGACGTTGAAAATTTAATTATTTAATTGAAAACTAAACGTAAATTCACTTAACTCACTTTGATTATATCGACAGAAAAAATTATTGGATTGGAATTTTTGGGATATTTACATTTGGCACAATAAAATCAGATTTTGCGGCTGTAAAAGAGATTTTCGCATATGAAACTTTTTTTAGTTCTGCTAGACCTACAAATTCTACTATGTTTCGTGAAAAGTATTTTTTCACTGTAAAAAAACGTACCTGGAAAAATGAACTTTTTTGTCCTGGAAAACTTGGAAAAGTCCTTGATTTTTTTTTAAAGAAATGCTAGACACCGTGAAAAAATTAATTTTAAATTTAAAAATACGAAGTCTCTACAAAACAGTTCAATTTTCTACCAACTAGTTGAATTTTCAAGTCGTAAAGACGAATTTTCTACAGTGCAGTTTAATTGTTAGTCCGAAATTATGAACTTGCAATAAAAAAAGTTAATTTTCAACCCAAAAGTTAAATTTTCTACCAAATATTTAAATTTTCTGTTGAAAAATTAATTTTCAAATAAAAAGAATGAATTTTCAACGAAGTATTTTAATTTCCAACCAAAGAAATAAATTGTCAACTTAAATTATGAATCTTCAACCCAGAAATGGATTTTGAAGAAAGTAATTCAACTTTCAACCTTGGAAACTTTGAAAACCTGAAATTCTCCTTGATTTTTTTTTAAATCTTGAAAACCTGGATATCTATTAGAATTTTTCACTAAAACCATGAATTTGATTTGTTGTTTGCATTACGGAATAAACAAAGAGATTTTAAGGAACTTTTTGTAGACTGTACTAATTATTTTATAGATTGCAATGAACAGGCTTTTAATATTTTGAAGAATTCTATTAGTTCTTTTATTTCTTCTTCGATAATATAGAACGTTCAAGATATACATTTTTTTTCATATTCAACTTACAAATTATAAAAATTATTGGTTGAAAATTTTGATGTTAATACAGTTTCTTAATTACAATGAGAAGATTTCAAAATATTTCAGAGAATTAAAAATATTTAAAAGGATTATGAACATTTCACAAAGCTTTCACGGTTTTCGAAGATTTAGAAAATGAGCGCACAGCAGTTTTCAAAGATTTCACAAAAGTTTTAAAACTTTTAAAAGATTTAAAGGATTTCAAAAATGTGAAAAAGGGTACAGTACACCAGATTTGAAGATTTCAAAAAATTTCAAAGATTTGAAATGATTTCAAATGTTTCAAAACACTTTAGAAGATTTTAAAATTTTCACAAAGATTTCAAATAATTCAATGATTTGAAATTTGAAAATTTAAAAAAATTTCAAAGATTTGAAATGATTTCAAATGTTTCAAAATACTTTAGAAGATTTGAAATTTTTCACGAAGATTTCTAATAATTCAATGATTTCAACGAATACACAACATTTCACAAATATTTAAGAATTACTTCACAATTCCAAAGATTTCACAAAGATTTCAAAAGATTTTACAAAGATTTCAAAAGATTTTACAAAGATTTCAAGGATTTCAAAGATTCAAAAAAGGCGTGAACGCCAGATTTCACAGTAATTTCACAAAGATTTTTAAAGATTCAAAAGGTTTAAAGGATTTCAAAGATTTAAAAAAGGGTGCAGTACACCAGATTTCAAAGATTTCAAAAAATTTCAAAGCTTCGAAACGATTTCAAATGTTTCAAAACGTCTTATAAGATTTCAAAATAGATCAAATATTTTAATGACTTCCAATTAATACAAAATATTTCACAAATATTTCAAAGATTTCATAAAAATTTCATAAAGATTTCAAAAGAATACAAGAATTTCAAAGATTTCCAAAAGGGTACAGTACACCAAATTTCAAGGATTTCAAAACATTTCAAAGAGCTTAAAATATTTCAATATTTTTTAGAATGTTATAAAAGATTTCAAATATCCAGTGATTTCAAACGAATAAAAAGCTTTAAGAAAGATTTCACTGATATTTCAAAAAATGGATAAGGATTTCAAAAGATTTCAAGAATGTCAAAGATTTCAACATGGATACAATACACCAGATTTAAAAGATTTTAAAATATTTTTTGGCGATCCTACGAGAAGAATAATGAGAAAAGTGTCTAGGTGAATCAGATTTAGAGGTAAGCTTTTTGCGCAAGAATTAAGGAGTGTGACGTGTATTCCGAAAAATGAAGAAACATTTTTTACAAATTCTTTATTTTTTCTATAATCATCAGTATAATATAACACGAACATTCAGATTTAATGAAAATAATAATTTCTTTCAATCAGGACTGGGCGACTCTATCCTCAGTAGTGCCGATATAATCTTTTAGGTAGAATTAAGGTACTATTTGGCCATTACGCACATTTGGTGACCTGAATGTCTTGAAGAACAGCTTATTTAGAGAATCATCCTTAGGTATTAATACAATTTCGCTGACATTTATGTCATGCAAGCGTAATTTAACTCTTACGTATGCATTCTGGTTATCCGTACTAGGAACAGGAACCACGAATGGAAACAAACTACGACCCAGAATCAACCCAATTACGTGCTTCTGATTCTCATCTAAACCTACCTTGTGAAACTCTCGTATTAATGGGTAAATTCGACCCCGACTGAAAGAAGAACTTTCGAAATGACGAACATTAAGTTGAATAGCGGGAGCAGGATGAACAGTGTTTTTACTTCGCCAACCTAATTCTGCAACAATAAAGTTTAAATAGGAAATTAATTAAATTAATTATTAATTAATCTATTACAACTCATTATTTCAATTAATCAATTGAAATTACTGATTCAATTAGTGAATCCTAGTTATTTATTAGACTATTAAAAATAAATTACTGAAGCAGTTTTAGAAGAAAGTGTTTTTTCCACCCCTCGTCAATTTTGGATTTTCAATTCGAAAGAAAAACTGTTGCATAATACACTTGGACCATTGGCTTTAAGGAATTATTGAATAAAATTAAATCATTATTTTTATAACAGCGAAAATTGATTACAACGAAGCTGTAGTGAAGGAAACCATATCGTTAATTAACAAATTAATAACTTTTGAACAATGAGTCTTAGAAGATTAGATGACAGCTCATTTTGAAGTTTATTTTATTCTCAATAAATCATCTATATAGCACTGTGCTTCGGGAGAAAAAAAGTAATTTTAATTAAAATGATTTTGTATGATTAACAATATTATATTTACCAACAGGATTAGTAAAAATCACCAAGGTGAAACACAGAATAGCGATGACGTTCCTCATTTTTATGAAATAAAAAAGGCACACTAATAAAAAATTTTGATGAGCAGTTTCTCATACACTGGAGACGGAAAAATACTGCAGATTCATGGCATTGGATGTACTTTAAAATTTCAAGGAAAAAAGAGAAGTTATTACGAAATTGAAAGATCAATAATTGTTTTGAGACCTGATGATATTTTATCTTTCTATCAAGAAAAAGGTAGATTAATGAATATTGCATACCAATTATTATTGAAAAGAATAGGACAAATGAACTGAAATATAAAATATTCGAGCATCAAAAGTTGAATTATTTTATATTTGAAAATGTTTTGTTTTGTATTATTCGTTTAATTTATCAATTTTTGATATAAAATTGTCTTATAATTGTCTGATTTTTAGTTGATGATTTGAAAAAACGAATTATTGAAAATTGATAAACATTCGACTGAAAAATTTGAAAATAACTAATAATTCTAAATAAAGTATTAAAAATTGAGGGATTTGAATCAATTTTTTAAAGCTTTGTCAAATTTCAGGCTAATAATTTTATTAGCTTAAAATTTATTATTAATAATAATTCTAATAATCTTGTCCAGTTTGCAAAGTTTTAGTCATTTTAGTTCAATTCATTTTCATTTCTTTGAAAATATTGTCATTTTTTCAAATTACAACCAATCTAAAGTTTGTTGATTTAAAAAAATTTTAACTATAATTTTTTATTTTATGACATTTATTATAATTATGGACGAGTGTCTAAGGATGGTCCTCTTCAACGAAGCATGTGTGGATCTCGAAATGGTAAGGGTACGTGGGTTAGCGTTCGCAG